>CM053508.1:58455669-58593935 GCA_028627145.1 Eidolon dupreanum
CACCGTATACTTATACAGCTTGAGTACGTGACAAACTGCTCGTAGCAAACTGCTTGTAAAAAAACCACAGGTCCCCAGAAACAAATGCTGAGATTAACACAAGGCCAGAGAAACCTCTTCCCTTTGAAGTCCCAGGGACTGAGAAACCTCCTCCTCAGGAATCCCAGGAACTGATAGCTCTCCTTCCTTTGAAGATCCAAGATAACTGATAACTCCTTAGCAGCAGCAGTGCTGAAGTAGCTTGTAAAGGGCTCCCAACAGTTGTAAAAGTAAATATACTGTAGAGTAATGGCTAATCTAAACCTTCTTTACAAAGCTAAAAAAAATGGCCAATACTATCACATTCAGAAATGACAGAGATAATCAATTATCAAACAAGGAATTTTAAAAACCTACTATAGATAATTTCAATATTATCTAATATTCAACATGTTCCTCACAATGTAAAAAGAGTTATGTTTTTTTTAAATAAAATAACCATATTAGAATTTCAGAGATAAAATTGACAATATCTAAAATGAAAATCTCACTGAATAAGATTGATAGCTATTATAGATAAGGCAGAATAAATCAGTGAACTTGCAGATTTAACAATAGAAACTACTAAAACTTTAGCATAGAGAAAATAAAGATTTTTTTTAAAGCAAAGCTACAGTGATTTTAGGATGATATCAAGCAGTGTACCATACATGTAGATAAGGCCCTAGAATTATTGGCACAAGACAGAGACAAAAAGTAGTATTTCAATATAATGGCCAAACTCTTCCCAAATATGGCTAAACCTGAACCAAGAGGTGAAAAAAAAAAAAAAAAAAAAAAGCCTGCAAGCAAGATAAACAGAAAACAAACATAATACTGTGATACATCACAATGATATTACTGAAATGAGTTATAAATATTTTTAAAAGTAGCCAGAGATATCTAAACATATACAAAAGAATAAGAATTACTGAAAACAGGTGACTGGGCATGACTTAAAGAAGTTTTCCTTATTATTTATAGATCTTTAAATATAATTGAATGTTTAAAGCAAAAATGATAGTATTTATAAGACAGGTTTTATGTTATACATAAATTGAAATTTATGAAAACACTGTGCTAAAGCAAAAGAGAGAAAAAGAAAGCATACTCTGGTAAGGTTCTAATACTATGTAGGAAGTAATGCTGTATCACTTGATGTAGACCACAATTTCTCAACCTCAGCACTATTGACATTTGGGCCAAGTTATTCTTTTGAAGGTAGGTAAGGGGATCTTTGCCCTTTGTATTAAAGGATGTTTGGTGAAAGGAAAGAATTAAAATGTGTCATGTGAAAACTTTTTATACATATACCAAAACATATCAAATAGAACATTTGAACTACGTGCTGTTTATTATATGTTGATTACATCTAATTAAGCTATTAAATATCATATACACTATTACGATTGCCAGATTTTTATATTATTGCGAGCTCACTGTTGAATTAAAAATTCACATACCTTACACTCCCCTATGATTTCCAAAAGACATCTCTATCTTCACATATACAAAGTTTGATATTCACCTTCTAATCTCCATCTTTTGTAGTATTGAACGTCTCTATGAATGGTAACTTATTTATCTAGTTTCTTAGCTCAAAATCTTTATAATCATTTTGATAGTTTTATTTTCTCAACAAAACACTTAATATATTCACTGCTTGCACCATACTCTACATTATCATCATAACTTGTCATATCAACCCATTTCAATAGCCTTTTAACTGTCCAAATTGTTTCCATTGTTATCCCATTCTAATCCATTCTAGTCTAGTCTAGTCCAGTCTATTATTCTATTCTATTCTATTCTATTCTATTCTATTCTATTCTATTCTATTCTATTCTATTCTATTCTATTCTATTCTTTTTCTACTTTATTCTATTCATTTTATATGGAGAGGGTAGGTCATTTATATAATTGTGTAATGTATTTATACAACTATGTTACACTGTCAGCTCCTTCTGTATCTTCCAATCATTCTCAGAAGAAAATTCAAAAACCATTTTATTGGCTTTAAGATTCTACATTATCTGGTGACCCTGCTCTGACCTACATTCCTTGTTGACCAGTCTGCTCCGGGCATTTTGGAATGTGTTTCTTCCTCTGCACTCTCATGCTCTCCATGCAGTCTCCTCTATTGAGAAATTTGCATGGTTCACTCCATTCCTTCACTCAAGTCTCTACCTTAAATTCATGTCTTTGGAGAGGTTATCACATCGAAAATAGCACCACCTTGGCACTTTTTCTCACTATTCATTGTTTTCATAATATGTATCATTAAATTAAAATTTACAATTAATATACTTATGAATAGTTTGCACCTCTTATTTAAATACAATCTTCCTAAGAGCAAGAACTTAGGCCTTTTGTCTACTGCCTTTTAATATCTTTGTTATTCAAAACAAATCAGTTGATTTAAGGAATCAGTCATCACAGTCAATAGATGCAGCATAAGACTGACCATCTCAGAGAGCTAAAAATATTGGCTTATAGAGCCAGATAACATATATGTCTCTCAGCTGTTAACCACATAGGGAAACCATCCACATTCTAAAATTATTCAGATTCATTCTCCTGTACTCTTTTTAAAATATTAAGGAAACCAATACATTTGATCAATTATGTAAGAAAAAATGGCAAATATGCTTTC
This sequence comes from Eidolon dupreanum, assembly GCA_028627145.1. Lineage (NCBI taxonomy): Eukaryota > Metazoa > Chordata > Mammalia > Chiroptera > Pteropodidae > Eidolon > Eidolon dupreanum. The sequence goes on from CM053508.1 coordinate 58,458,341, forward strand.
CACTATCATTTGATTAAACTGGATGTTTGACTATCAAAATAAATGTGCTACTTAGAACTGTTTATATATTAGTGCCTTATTTATTTTCAGCATTGTATTAATAGCATAATAAATTACATTTATTAGCTTCGTTTTTCTTAACCAACTAACACTATTCCCCTCACATACAGCAACCTTTTAAAATGTTTAACTTTTCATGATGCCTTTGTAGACAACACATATTTGTTGTAGATGAGTTAATTTTGGTTTCAGAGAAAACATGCCTTATTTCAAACTCAACATTTTAATCATTGGCTTACATATGTATTAATTATATTTGTATCTAAAGGTTAAAAACTAGCAAACATACATACTTAAACATAACATTAAAACTTAAATGTGAAAATATTCATACAGCTAATTAAGAATTTATATATAAAATCAATTAACAGGTTTTTTCCCTACAACTAACAGTTGTACCTATATCCAGTGTCAACATAGAATCTTAGATAATAATTCTATTATTACATTAAATTACCTTAATTTATTCTGTGAAATGACATGATTAGACTAGATGATTACTATGGTACCTTTCAGTTATCAATTTAAATCTAACCCTAGGTTAGAATTTTTAAAGAAATGTGTATAATTATGTAATATTCTATAATTACGTTGATTAAATTTTATAACTTAAATTTTATATAGATTTTATATACGTGTGTGTGTGTGTATATGTATGTGTGTGTGTGTGTGTATATGTATGTGTGTATACATATATATATTTCCTCTTCGCCAATATTGTTGGAGGAGGACATCAAGAAGACCCGGTAGTCAGTCGACCCACAAGCTGAGCCCAGGCATTGAGAGACTCCTTTCCCTCTCTCATGTACTGGATTCTACATTTCACCTACTATGACCATATTAGCAGCTGTTTCAAGGATATAGCCTTGAGGAAGAAATGTGTTGTTGACCACCTAGACTGGATATGTGATTGAATCCCTTTAAGGCCTCTATATAAACTTTTAAGATTCTGGCTTGTGAGTGAAAATCTACTCATCTTGCAGTGCCCCAAGACAAGTTTCCTGTGTCAGTTCCCTTGCTTACTAAAACTTTTACTTACCACTGTGGAGTGGTCTGCCTCATTCTTTCATCTCTCCCTGCTTTCCATGTGCGGGAGCCAGTTTCGAATTTCACCTGGGTAACTCCTGAGGTTGCAAACCAAAAATATGTGTCTGGAACATAATTGACTTTAAAAATTAATTAATAAATATAAATTCTGGAACTAGCAAAAATGTTTTGATACATCATAGAATGTTTTATTAACTGCGATCATCAATTATTTTATGTTAATTATACTTAATTTTATTTAACTTTTGCAATCATCAAGAATGTCAACATCTTAAGACAAGAACTATAAGATACAAAAATGTCATTATACTATGATAAAGGAGTCAATACAACAAGAGGATATAACATTTGTAAATATGAATGTATAAAAAGTTGTGACATATATACATATGTAAATATATATACATGTATAATTTGTACATAAAAATGATAAAAGTCCTGGCATTTGCAACAACATGGATAAAACCTGAGGGCATTATGCTGGGTGAAACAAGTCAGAGAAAGACAAACATTGATCTCCTCTATATGTGGAATCTAAAACAAAAGTGAAAACAAAAACAAAACCCCACCCAACTCACAGATACAGAAAACAGATTGGTGGTTGCCTGAGGCAAGGGATGGGGTAGGGTGGGGATGGGTGGATGAAATGGTAAAGGTGGTTAAAATGTACAAACTTCCAATTATAAGATGAATAAGTTCTGGGGATGTAATGCATGGCATGGTGAATACAGTTAACCATACTGTATTGCATATTTGAAAGTTGCTAAGAGAATAGATCTTAAAAGTTCTCATCACAAGAAAAAAATCTGTCACTGTATGTGGTGATGGTTGTTAATTAAACTTACCATGTGAACCATTTTGCAATATATACACATACCAAATCGTTATGTTGTACATTTCAAACTGATATAATGGTATATCAGTTATATCTCAATTTAAGAACATAGAACATCATCTTATTTTGCACAATTAGGAAAAATGCTCTTGATCACATATATTTTATCACAAATATAACTTCTCATATTTTATTAATATGTATCTTATAACCAAAATAAGAAATCTAGTAGTCACTGTTCTGATAATAAATTAAGACAACTTATCAATAATATTCACTGATATAAATTTTCCAATTTTGTTCAGATTAAAACAAGTCTTTGGAATATTTCTTTGTTGTTATCTCTTTATCACCCTTACCTTTATATCTTTGTTTATTCATATAATGCAATAAAATAATAATTTTCAAAAAATTACATACAGAAATTAAAAACATGTTGTTCACATAAAAATGATAATACATTTTGTCTTATAGTAAATAAAGTTTATTTTCAAAATTGCCACAATTTTTGTAAAGTATGGGTTGAAACACAAGCATCCATGAATTTCAATTCTATGTATAATTTCCCTCTTTGTGGTAAAGCAAGCACCATCTTTTGACATTAAACATTTCACAAACTGATAGGCATAATATAATCATGAAACTTTTTGAAAAAGTAAACAGTAATACAAAGAGGATATACCACAAAATCTCTCTACTCAAAAAAGAATCTAGAATCAGGAATTTTATCATAAGTTGAAACATAAGTAAATGTATCTCCATGTTATTTGGTTCCATTACATTTCTACATATTCAACACCAGAGATGATTTATGAACATAAAACCTAATTAAATTATTTTTATGGAAACTGTATGACATTTAGTGTTTCTATTCAATTTTAAAGGTAATGTATTGTAAGTATCATATATCACATTCTTTTAAAAAATTGCATAGAAAAACTCTGTGTACACATAATAAGTATTCATGTAATCCAGTATTTATGTATCTACATACTATAATGACAACTTCTCAGTAAAAATTTAAAATACAATATTTTATCTGACATATAAAACAATAATGTGAGTTCTACACAAGATCCATGTTACTGAAGTAAGTGAGGGAAAATTCAAGTTTTCAGAACAAGAGCCATTTCATTCAGTTGTGGAAGTTTATTTTGTCATGTTTTAGGTTTTCCAAGATAGTACAAATTAATGAATTAATAGTTAACATCTAAAGTTATATTTTATTTAACTATATTGTATTTTTTCTCTTAGAGCAAATGATATATTATGGAACTTAATTATTTAATAATTGTACAATGTTTACATCAATTTTCAACAGTTGAATTTTCAATGTAGCTTTATTTAATTTATACCTTTTATTTGTAAATTCCATTTACAACTAAGCCAAAGTAAATTATATAACAATAATTTTAGGATAAATATGCTGAAGAAATATAAACTGTTCAATATTCATGAGAAATAATATTTGGTTCACTTAATAATTTTCATAAAATAAGAATTGGTTTATATCTAAAGTAATGGAACACTTTTATGCTTCACCATATGACAACTTTTTTGTAAACATAAACATTATTTAAATATTAAAATGCTAAAAATAATACAAAGAAAATGAGATAATTTGTGGATTTTCTGATTATATCTATCTTATTTATCTGTCTTGAAATATTATGAAAAGATCATCAGATTTACAAATTAATATTGATTTGCAGAACATTCCTGCATTTGAATCAACACATTTCAATATGGGTTTTGGTGTAAGTTAGTTGTTAATGCATAACAGAGTACCTCAAAATTTAGCGGCTAACAAATTATTTAGTTTACGATTCTGTAGATTGCCAGCTTCAGCTAGGTTCAACTTGGTAGTTTTCTCCTTGAAGGTGTATTTTCTCATTCAACTGTTGTCAGAGGCAGATGAGCTGTGGTTAGCTTTACTAAATCTGATTTCATATCTTACGCATTTCTGGAGCCTTACCTGCATCAGCTGAGATGCTATGGCTCTAGTCTGCATAATCCTCTACTCCACAGCAAGCTAGCCCGGGAAGCCACAGGTCCAGAGTGGAAGCAAACGTGTCTTATAATTTGAACACCACCATTTCTGCTACATTCTATTGTATGAAGAAAATCACAAGGACGTAGCACATTCCAGGAGAAGTGTATTATTAGGTTCCACCTCTCAATAAGAGGAACTGAAAAGTCACATTGTAAAGAGTATACATAGGAAAGAAGTTAAATAGGTGCCCATTTTTTGTAACTAACTAGAGCTGGAAACAGAAATTGGGGGAAAAAAAAAAGAAATAGAGCTCATAAACAGAACATATGGGAGAACAAAAAATTTGGCAAGAGTTAGTGTATTTATGAAACAACAGTAATTTTAAATGAAAAACAATCACTTTGTACTTAGATTTCTTTGTCATTAATGAAACAACTACTGTGGCCATAACTTTAAATCTGTCCCCATCTTTGCAACATTGCAACACACACACACACACACACACACACACACACACACACACACACACACACACTTTCTTGACTGGGGAAGCTGCTTTAAAATGCAGATAAGTGTAACTGATTGTTTAGTTATTTTATGGACTAAGTTTAAGATTTAACATTTTTAATCGAATTGAGCTTTCCTTTTTTTTCCCACTACATCTTTTCCTTTTCAGATTCAATGAATCTAATTAAATGCATATTATTTTCTATTTTTCCATTATTTTTGTCTCAAAGTAAAAATTTATTATTAAAGTGAATTTTAGCTAAATTCATATCTTTTATCAATCAATTATTCTTGAGTGAATAACATCATTATGGAAAATAAACTGAACATTTTTAATCTCCAAACTGGTTTACTTATTTTATCTGCAGCGACTACCTTAATTATATGAATTTCTGGTAAGCCTGATAGATTTTCAGTAGTATAAATGAGCCTGGAAGTTTTTCCTTATGCATTTCTCAATCTGGGACTTTGAAATTGAGAGATACTGAGTTATTTCTGTTTATGGAGGCTTCAAATGTATAGAAAATGAAGAATTGAAAAAAGGCAACACCAAAGGTAGGATATTTTAAATATTTACATATAGTATATAAACATCTTCTTTTTTTTAGGGGCAAAAGGAAAGTTTATTAAAGAGGGGGAAAACAAAGACTAGGCAATGCAAAGACAAAAACCTAAGAAGAAAAAGCCCCCTTCTGATGTCCCCTAAAGTAAATGACTGTTATTTCTAGAGATTCGTTCACTGCTTCTATGAGTTGTAAACTTTAAGCTTTATGATAAATTACAGAGCTAAATAAACATCTTTAATACAAAAATATAATACAGCATATATGCATTACTCTAGCTAAGGTATCAGGATATATATAATTATGAATACATGATGCCCACAGACAGTGTGATCATTTAGGTTTTAAGTGGAAAAAAGATATGATAAGGAGCTTCTTTCAATTCTGTGTTCATCTCTATGAATGAATATATAGCATAATGCAGATGTTTGATCCAATCTCTGAACTCAAATTCCCTTATAAATGTTCCTCTTGGACCCTCTGTGATAAACCCTATATCCATCTGTTTGTGTTTTTTTGTCATTTATCTACCATAAAATGGGTATGGTATTTGATGACTATATATATTTTCTTGAAGAAACATATTAGAGAAATGTTTTCAGGGTTAGCCAAAGCATTTTAGTAAGGAAAATTATCAGATGAAAAACTAAAACCTTCAAATAATTTTAAGATAGTTAGAAATTATGGTCAATAATATGGCAAAGGAGAGATTGGATTAAACATGGCAGAGTATTTAAACATGGCAGAGAGATGTTCCCAGGTTCCCAGATATCTCCCCTTGAAACAACAATAAGTTGAACACCTAAAACTCAACAAAAAACATTTAAACTGCACACTAGCATGTCTGAGTGTGGGATCTGTGCATAAGAGCTACCACAGGTCAGAACCCCAAGTGTCGGGCAGTGGACTGAGAGAAACAAAGAAACTGCCTCTGGTAGCCAGAGCTCCCTGTAGGAGGAGCGGGAGGGGAGAAAGTGGGTGACTTCCCTGAACAGCTCTACCTGGGAGTGCTGTGAGCTCCACGTGGCCTGCGGCAGTGCCCAGTCATCGGGATAGTAGGCAAAAAACGGGGACAGCAGAAAAGCAAAGATGGCAGAAAAAGAACACTTGATTTTTATCACCTTCGATTGCAAAACCAAGGTTGAGCTGTAGCCCCCACCCCTCAACCCAGAGGGCCCCTCCCCCCATACCCTCTGACATCAATCACCGCAGAGCCCCAGGGGAGTCTGAGCAAACACTAATGAAACCATGGCTAACACTGACAAGAACTGAGACTGAGGGTAGTGAGGGTGATTAAACATCAAAAAGGAAAAAAGGACATTACTAAAACTTTATATAAAGCAGAGATCCAAGAGGCTTAGACACCACCTACTGGAAACCAAAAGAAAACACCTTCTTTGCAGCAGGCTAGGGACGACTATATAATAAATCTTCTTTCTGGAAAAAAAAAAACAACAACAACAAAAGCAGAACACACTTCCATTTATGCCCAAGCGGAAAAATAGTCCATTAAACACCATGAACAACCAAGGTGACAAGGCAGCTCAGAAAGATAGAGAAAAATCTCCAGATAATAAGCTTACAAACATAGAAATGTGCAACTTAAATGACACAGAATTCAGGATGGTACTTCTGAAAAAACTCAGTGAGGTCCAAAATGAATCATATCAACAATTTCAGTAACTGTAAAAACAACTAGATGAGCAGAATGAGTTATTTAGCAAGTAAATTGAAACCCTCAAAAAGAACCAAATACAGCTTCTGGAGATAAAGAACACACTGCAAGAATTGAAAAATAAAATAACATGCTTGGGAAATAGAGTCTACCAAATGGAAGAAAGGATCAGTGATATCAGAGACAGAAATTTAGAAATAAAACAGAAGGAAGAACAGAGAAATTGAAGAATTAAAAATAATGAAAGAGAAAGACAAGAACTAGCTGACACTCTCAGGAGAGGAAACATAAGAATAATGAGCATTCTCAAAAGTGGGGAAAAGGAGCAGGGATTAGAAAGCATTTTCAGACAAATAGTTGAGACTTTCCCAAATCTAAGGAAGGAGCTAGAGCTTGGAATTCAAGAAGTTAATAGAACACCCAAATATCTCAACCAAAAAGACCTTCACCATGACACATTGTATTAATTAACAAAAATCAATGACAAAGACAGAATTTTCAGGACAGCCAGGGAAAAGAAGACAGTAACTTATAAAGGAAAACTCATTATATTTTTGTCAGACTTCTCAGCACAGACCTTACAGCCAGAAAGAAATAGAAACAAATGTTGAAACTATTAAATGAAAGGAACTACCAGCCTAGAATAATGTATCCAGCTAAGCTCTCCTTTAGATATGGAAGGATAAATAAAGATCTTTCCAGACATACAAAAATTGAGGGAATTCTAAAAGGGGTCAACTCACCTAAAACAAAATGACAAAAAAAAAATGCATAATTAGGAGTAAGGTAACTAGCAGGCTGATAAAAGCAGAGGAGTACAATACTTACTAGGAACAGGGCACTATAAGCTTAAAATAAGAGATTTGCGATAACAAGATAGTAATGAATGTTCACCTACATAGGGACAAATTGAGACAACAATGACTGAAAAGGGGAGGATTTAAAGATCCAAATTCACAAAAGAGAATGGAGATAAGACATGAGCAGAAGAAAAGGGAGGACTGTATATATATATAACTATTCTTTACATATTCGTAATGGTAATCACACACCAAAGATTCAGAACTGAAGTATATAACATATAAAACAAGAAGGTCCAGAGAAAAAAAACCCACAAAAGCCAACTGAAATAAAGAGAACAGAAACACAAGGACAAGGAAGCAATGGAAACACCGAGCTACCAGAAAGCAAAAGGTAAAATGGTTATAAGAAGACTTCATATTTCATTAATCAATCTAACTGTAAGTGGGCTGAACTCACTAATAAAAAGGCACAGAGTTGCAGAATGGATTAAAAAACAAAACCCAACCATATGCTGCCCTCAGGAGATACATATCAGCTCCAAAGACAAATATAGACTCAAAGTGAAAAGGTGGAAAATTATATTTCAAGCAAATGGCATTCAGAGTAAAGCAGGAGTAGTGGTAATAATATTAGATGAAATATACATCAAAATAAAAAGGTAAAGAAAGATACTGAGAGACATTTCGCAATGATAACGGAATCATACACAAAGAAGATATAACACTTATTAACATTTATGTTCCCAATTAAGGAGCCCTGAAATATATAAATCAATTACAAACAGAATGAGAGGGACATACAGAACAAAGCACTATCATAGTAGGGGACTCATTCCAATCTCCTTTGCTTATCCACTGTCAGATATGGACAGATCAACCAAACAGAAAATCAATAAGGAAATAACATCCTTAAATGATACATTAGGCCAACTGAACATAATTGACATTTACAGAGCCTTCTATCCCCAAACGGCTGCTTATACATTCTTCTCTAGTGCACATGGAACATTCTCAAAAATCAACCACATACTGAGACACAGAGATAGCCTCAACAAATATAAGAGGGTTGAAATCATACCAACCGTATTCTCTGATTATAATGCTTTGAAACTAGAGATCAACTGCAGAAAGAAATCAGGAAGAACTGCAAATACATGGAGATTAAACAACATGCTACTGAAGAATAACTGGATCAGAGAAGAAATAAAAAGAGAGATAAAGAGATACATAGAAATGAATGATAATGATAGTACAATATGTCAAAACTTTTGAGACATGGCAAAAGAGGTCATAAGAGGAAAGTTCATGTAATTACAGGCCAGCCTCCAAAACAAGAACAAGCCCAAATGAACAACCTAATGCTTCATCTTAAAAAGCTAGAAAAAGAAGAACAAATGAAGTCTAAAGTCAGCAGAAGGAAAGAAATCATCAAAATTAGAGCAGAAATAAATGAAATTGAAAACAAACAAAAACAATAGAAAAATAAATGCAACTAACAGTTGGTTTTTTGAGAAGGTTAATAAAATTGACAAACCCCCGAATAGACTCACTAAATAAAAAAGAGAAAGAACACAAATAAACAAAATCAGAGATGAAAGAGGAGAAATGACTGACATCACAAAAATACAAAGGATCATGCAAGAATATTATGAAAAAGTATATAACACCAAATTTAATAACCTAGAAGAAATGGACCAGTATTTAGAAAAATACAACTTTCCTAGACTGAATCAAGAACTGGAAAATCTAAATCGACTGATCAGCAGAATGGAAATTGAAATCATCATCAAAAACCTACCAAAAAGTAAAAGTCCAAGACCAGATGGCTTCACCAGTGAATTCTACCAAACATTCAAAGATTTTGTACCTATTCTCCTCAAACTCTTCCAAAAAATTGAAGAGGAGGTAATACTTCACAACTCATTTGATGAGGCCAATATTTCCTTGATACCAAAACCTTGTAAAGATAACACAAAAAAAGAATACTGCAGACTAAACTCTTATGAACGGAGATGCAAAAATCCTAAATAAGATACTAGTGAACCCAATACAGCAACATATTAAAGAGATTAAACATCACAATCAAGTGGGCCTCATCCCAGGGGCACAGGGATGGTTCAACATACACAAATCGATTAATATGATATACCACATAAATAAATTAAAAAATAAGAATCATATGATCATATCAATAGATGCAGAAAAAGCCTTCAACTAGATAAAGCATGCATTTATAACAAAATCTGTATAAAAGCAAAATACTTAATATAATAAAGACCAAATATGACAAGCCCTCAGCCAACATTATATTTAATGGTTAAAAGTTAAAAACCTTCCAAGATCAGGAACAAGGCAAGGCTGTCCACTATCGCCACTGTTATTCGATATAACATTGGATGTCTAGCGAGTGTAATCAGATAAGAGAAAGATATCAAAGGCATCCAAATAGGAAACAAAGTCAAACTATCATTATTTGCAGATGATATGATTCTCCATATAGAAAACGTAAAGACTCCACAAGAACACTACTAGAAACAATAAGCAAATACAGTAAAGTTTCTGGATACAAAATGAATGTTCAAAAATTCATTGCATTCTTATACTCTAATAACCAAGTGGAAAAAGAAATGGAAAAAATAATTTCTTTGCAATTGCAACAAAAAGAATAAAATACCTAGGAATAAATCTAATGAAACATGTGAAGGACCTATATAATGAAAACTATAAGACTCTATTAAAAGAAATTGAAAAAGATACAAAGAAATGGAAAGATACTCTATGTTTTTGTATTGGAAAAATCAACATAGTTAAAATGACTGTATTAACTAAAGCATTATACAGATTTAATGCAATCTCCATCAAAATCCCATTGGCATTTTTTAAAGAAATAGAACAAAAAATCATCACATTTGTATGGAAGCACAAAAGACCTCAAATTGCCAAAGCCATCCTGAGAAAAAAGAACAAGGCTGGAGGCATCACTCTGGCCAACTTCATATTTTACTACAAAATGTCAGTAATCAAGCGTCATAGTTTTGGCATCAAAACAGACACAAAACCATTGGAACAGAATCTAGAGTCCAGAAGTAGACCCATATTTGTATGGGTAAATAATTTTCGACAAAAGAGCCAAAAACATACAGTGGAGAAAGGAAAGCCTCTTTAATAAATGGTGCTGGGAAAATTTCTTTCTTTCTTTCTTTCCTTCTTCCTTCCTTCCTTCCTTCCTTCCTTCCTTCCTTCCTTCCTTCCTTCCTTCCTTCCTTCCTTCCTTCCTTCCTTCCTTTCTTTCTTTCTTTCTTTCTTTCTTTCTTTCTTTCTTTCTTTCTTTCTTTCTTTCTTTCTTTCTTTGAAAGGCTACCTCCAAAAGAGTGAAACTAGATTGTTTTCCATCACCACACACCAAAATTAAATCAAAATGGATTAGGGACCTGAATATAAGACCTGAAACAATAAGGCACATAGAAGAAAACATAGGAACTAAACTCAAGGACCTTGGACTTAAAGAAGATTTTATGAATTTTACCTCAAAGGCAAGGGAAGTAAAAGCATAAATAAATGAACTGGACTACATCCAACTAAAAAGCTTCTGCACAGCAAAAGAAACCATCAACAAGGTAAAGAGGCATCCATCTCAATGGGAAAATATATTTGCAAGCAATGCCTCTGATAAGGGCCTAATACCCAAAGTATACAAAGAACTCATAAGACTCAATAACAACAAAAAAACAAACAATCCAATCAAAAAAATGGGCAGAGGACCTGAACAGACACTTGTCCCTAGAGGACATACAAATGGCCACTGAATATATGAAAAAATGCTCAACATCACTAGCTATTAGGAAAATGCAAATCAAAACCACAATGAGATACTATCTCACACCTGTTAGAACAACTATAATCAACAGGACAAGTATTAACAAATGTTGGAGAAGATGTGAAGAAATAGGAACCCTCATACACCGCTGGTGGGACTGCAAATTGGTACAGTCACTATGAAAAACAGTATGGGGTTCCTTAAAAAACTAAGAATTGACCTACCATATGATCTAGCAATCCCTCTACTGGGTATTTACCCCAAAGACTTGAAAACTCATATTTGAAAAGATATTTATACACCGATGTTCATAGCAGCTTTATTCACAGTGGCCAGGACATGGAAGCAACCGAAGTGTCCTTCGATAGATGATTGGCTAAAAAAGCCGTAGTCCATATATATAATGTAATATTACTCAGCCATGAGAAGAGATGAAATACTGCCATTTGCAACAACATGGATGGAGCTTGAAATAATCATACTAAGTGAAATAAGCCAGACAGAAAAAGTTGAAAATCACATGATACCACTTACATGTGAGATATAAACTTAAAAGCAACAAACGAACAGGACAAATAAACAGAGACTCATGGACATGTACAATGGACTAGTGGTTACCAGAGAGGAGAAGGGAGAGATGAGGGTGAAAAAATATCAAAAAAATAAAATAAAATATAATGAACTTTCATCCTGAGTAAAATAAACAATAAGAGGTCCTCAACAACAACAACAAAATAATATGGCAAAGAAGAAATTTATTTTGATATGCATGCAGGACTCAAGGTTGTTTTCTCTGGTTATTCACTGAAATATTATGTGGCCTTCTAGAATTCTGATGTGGGAAAATGTCTTCATTAATGGGGTGTTTTTTTATTTCTTTTGTAAGTGGCCTAGTCAGGTGTCCTTTGTATCTAAGTGCTCAAAAGAGCTCTAAGCTAGGAATGACATCTAAGTTAAAATTGTTCCAAAGAACGGAAAAACACTTTGGCCTCAGAACTGATTTGAAAATATAGTGATAATATATTTTTCCTAGTTTTCAATGCTTGGCTATGAATATTATTGTTAATTATGAGTTAAAATATAATTGGAATAAAACATAATTTTTAAATAAATATATTAGGCATAAATATTGTCAAGCTAATAGACAGTAGATCTGGCTTTTAAATCTGTAAATAAAAAATGTAGGCAATTAGGCCCATAGTTTCCTCATCTATGAAAGATTATAAAGATAGTTTCTAAAGACCCATTATTATATTCTTAATACTATAAAGAAGTTGCCATTGGATGAACTACTTTTTAGTGAGTTGAGGTACAAGTGAGATTACCAGTTTCAAATTTAAATAGAGGACAGCATAGAGGAAACATGTGGTAAACATAGGAGAGCATCGAATGATATAAGATATTTTAGCCGATGGAGTGGAGAAGTAAATTTGATAGAGAAACGTAGTTGAATTTGAGATTATTATCAAAGCCTAATTTTAAGTGTGAAATAATTTGAAGTGAAATTGGCAAATTATTTTTGTAATTCTATCCAGGTATGCCCAATTCCTTATATGGCCACTTTTGTTCCTTTGTGAAATAGCATCATATTTAATGTAGCCTAAAGGTTGTCTGTGGACTATCCCCTGCCAACCACTTCTACCTCACTTTAACCATATCATCACTTATAAGTAGAAATGATGTTTGATAAAAAATCTAGCTAGTTCCACTCTCAACAGAAAAGATCATGTAAATGCTCTTCCTCAACACAAGCACAGTACTCTCAACAGAAGGGTTTCGTGAATAGTCCGTTTGTTACACAGAATAATAAAAAGATAGGTACAGAAGCATCACTATATAATAAAATTTAAAATTTTTACTTCTTTACAAAGGCAATTCTCAAGTGAAACAAGCATTTTTACTTTCTGCAAGTGAGTGACAGTGAAGAATACAATGCCCACTAATCCGATTTGGTGACTTGTCTTAGATTTGTGCAGAAGTTATCAGTGATATTTTCCACCATTTCATTATCAGTGCAAATCTCAATATAGTGAAACATCATTGTTTTGACCACACAAATGCCCTGAAAAGATCTCAGAGACTTGTCAGGGGTCCACAGACAACACTGAGAAATCCTGCACTAGAAGAATTTTCATGTTTTCTTTCTTTATATTACTCTATTTCAACCTCCCAATCCACTTAGAAAATCTCAACACATTTTCAAATATAAACTTATAAAATCTCTTGCTATAACTAATTTCCGACACACCTGGTATCATCTTCCTAGTACCATGTACTTTCCTTTGAGATTTTTGTAATAGCCAGAATTTCTCATTAATTTATTTCCTATTTGAATTTTTCATCTTCTAAGATATCACAGATCAAAACAGCAAATAACTGCAGCCCCGAAGATCTCATGCATAAAATCATTGAATTGGACAGTTTAAAGATAAAGGTAGCAGACAGAATAATATCTAAGTGAAAAGTGCACGATACTCTGCCAAAAGACATCCAAACTCTTCCCCCTTGAGGCCTGAAGACCTGTTGAAAATCAATGAGGAGACAAATTCCCACCCTATGACTCCAGTGCTTCAGTGTAAAATAACCATAAAAACATAGACATGTCTCAAGAAACTGAAGCTGTAGTTAAACTATTAGATTACCAGTTTTCCAAGCCAAAATTAGAGGATCCTCCTCACTTCCCACCTCCATTTAGCCATTCTCAAAATGTAGCTTTTGCCTCTTGTATCTCTTCACCCCCAGTACCAGTTTCTATATTACTTCGAATTCTTGTCTGTATGAGACAGGAACTCAACTAGAATTATTTCAGCTTAGAACTATATGGTTCCCTGCGGGAATGGCTATATTCTTCTTTAGAAGTTCACTACTTTTGTCAGGTAGCTCTTCCAGTACAACTAGTATGACTAGCCCATCAGGCCTAAGAAAGCTGATGGTTCCCCGTGTTACTATTTAGCCCTAGGATATTCTGAGATACTGCACCTTGCCTTGTTGGTTTCTCTAAACCCTGCCCACATCATGATAAACAGTTGTTTTATTAAATTCTATTCAATTATCCAGTTGACAGTGCCATTTCTTTCCCTCTGGGACCTAGACTCATACATATTCCCTGGAGTCCTTTCTGACCCAAAAAAACAAACAAAAAGTTCTCAGGAGGTATTCTTAATCACAGTTCCTTGCATATAATAGATGCTCAATAAGTGTTTATTAGATTAAATCATAAAATAGCATCATCAGTAATAAAACTAACTTCCAGTTCTTTAACTGGATTTCAGGAAATTCAGGATTTCCCCTGAATTTCAGAATTTGGGGTTAAAATATGCAAGATTTTAAAAAGAATCTCATTGTAAGCTGACATGTCATCCATTTCTTACTAGATTCACTGTCTCCAACCTTAGTTGCATAACAAAAAGTTTTATGCCTGGAGTATTTTTATAGTAATTCTTGGACCAGTTTACCAAATTTCTGATTAAATTAATCTGAAGTAGATCTAAGGCACCAGTAACTTTAAAATCTGCTTATTTTATTAACATATTTTAATGCCTACATAATTAAAACAAAGATGATATTTTTAAAATGTAAGATACTAACCACAGTGCCTAAGAACCTTTTTAGCTTTGTAAGTAAGGTTAGGGGAAAAAGGACACAAGAACAAAAACATTTGCTATGTCACATATTTGTTCCTGAGTTTCCTCAATTATATAACAGGTTAGTATTTTGACTTTATAATCACTCTTCTAGCTTTATAAGCAACATTAGAAATAAAGGAGATCTAACTCTATTGAAACTGTGCTTTGTCACTTTGATCCCATATTTACTCTTTTTTAAAATGACACAATAACTAGATTATCCCCAAGAATTCAGAACTCTTTAGCTTAGGCAACATTAAGTCCAAATTGGAACTAACTACAAACAAAGAATATTTTAAAAATATATGCAGCTATGTATCTGGAATTTTATAACAAAATATATGAACAATCAAATGAATTAAATGTTTTCTGAAATGAATATCAATTTTGAGAATTAATCTACAAATCAGTAGAAAATTTATATGTAATAAATGCAAAATACAGTCAATGTCTACTATTTAAAAAAATCATGTGCTAATATTTATGAGGTGAATTCTACAAAACATGTTTAAAACCCTGGTGATAACTGCATAAAAGACACCAAAATTATTCAATAAAGCTACTCCAACACATATTCCAAAATAATAAAACAATAAAAATAACAATTGAAAAGCAATCTCATTTATGAATATTAGTTAAAATTTTAAAATAAATTTTAGCATATGAATCAAGCCATATATGAATTAATAATTATAATCAATGACATATAAATGTGCACAAACTATTCATCATCAAGGAAACTGTTCATTTCATCCACTCTATAAATTAAATAAAAAAGAAACATAAGATGGGAACAATTCTCAAACATTTGAGAAAATTTAACACCATGCTTGAATTTTAAATGAAATAAGCATACATACAAACACAAACTCTTCAACCTTTTCAATTATGTACACTGGAAACTTTCAGAAAGTATTGTACAATGGTAAAACAAGTGTTCTCACTTAAAATATTTTAGAGAAAAATGTCTATTAGTACTGCTAATGTTAACATTTAGTACTCAATGTAGTAAGACAGAACAATTTTTTAAATTATAGATATTAAAAAGTAATCATTAAAGATGGTATGCTAAATACTTAAGAAATTCAAGAAAACCAACTGAAAAAATGTCAGAACCAATAAAATTGATGCTTTATATGCCATCATATTAGAAAATTAGCTGATACAAGTTAAGAATTTATTAAACATCTATTTCAATAACTTAAAAAATGAATAAGGAAAGAATACATTCAAAAGGTTAACAAAAATAGAAAATACATTCATATATTTACCATTGATGAAGACAAGGAAAACATTGTCCTCATGTAATGTTAAAATAAGTATAAATTGTGGATATTCCGTGGAAGGCAATTTTTAACAATATTTATAAAATTCTAAAATAAGCATACTTAATGACAAATTCATTAATTTTACATAAATTAATCTTAAAATATAGAGAATGAATATATATAAAATGAATAGAAAATGATAAACCACCAATAGAAAAAATATGCAAAGGATACAAATAATTTTATAGTAAAATATTTTTAAATTATCAGTAATTATATATAAAAAGATAATTAACTTCAATAAATTAAGTTATTGCAAGGAAATATAGTTTATATTTGCATATTTTTTGCACTAGTACAAATTTAGAATCAAACACAGAGTTCACAGTAAAGAACTGGTTAAATAGAGCACAAAAACATATAAAATGCTATATGATGAACATATTAAAAAGAATAAAGTTGATCTCTATTTTTGCTATACACTTATCTCCCAGGTATAGTTATAGTTTAAAAAGAAAGAAATATTTTCTATAGAGTATCTTTTATTTAAAGCATAATCGTAAAGTGTGTGCATTGTTTTTGTTGGATGTAGTCTAGAAATCAGTCATTATGTAAGGAGAGAGATCTGGATTAAGAGCTTTATCTTTACATTTAAATATATTTTGATCTATCTTTCTTTTAATTTTTAATAAAAAAGGAGTACCTGGACAGAAATTGTGTTACTTTTTAATTTTTTCATAACAAATTACCATGAGTCTAATATACCTGCAAAATCTTTCACAGGACACAGAATAAGCTAGTTAAAGCTTGACTGCATAACAGCTGGGAGGTATATACACCAGAGAACAGAAATCTTGGGAGCTGTCTTAGATTTCTGCTTAGCACAGCATTTTGACTTCCTTCCTCTCCCTCCTCCTTCCCCACCCTTTCTCCCCTCTCTCTCCCTCTCTCTCTCACTTTCTCTGCCTCCCTCCCTCCCTTTCCCTTCTCTTTCCCCTACTCGTTCCTCCTCTCTCTCCTTCTTCTTCTCTTTTTCAAATTCTCTTTTTCCTAATGAGAGATTATTTTGTTTTCAGTGTTGTCTACAAATTTTCTACAAGTTTTTGGTTTTGTGATTAAAATAGAGTAAATATTTTTAAATTAAAATCAAAGACACAAATATGATTCTGCAAGCCAGATAATTTGCTGAAAAGAAAAAAAAGCAAGGGCTAGAAATACATTTATTAATAAATATTGTGCATGTGCACATATATGAACATATTAAGTGTCCATAAGGATAAACAAAAAAGATTTATTGAGGTGGCCTGGGGTAGGAACAGAGGAAATTATGACTAAACATGGTACTTAAATCTTTTTTGATGATGAAAAGGTGATAGCAAAATATTCAATATTATTTGTATATTAATATTAGAAAGGAAAACTAAGATAACTGAAGAACATGTTTATAAATATTTTCAATTTCTCTATATGCTTTTCTTTAGAGAACTGGATTAAGTATTTTGATTTAATATGGGAGAATATCAAATTAAAGAATTTTTTTAAAAAAGAAAATATGTATTTCAGTTACATTTCACTTCACTTAGAATGAAGTTCTGCATTGTCTGTCTGTGCTGAAGTTCCAGTTAATGGAATACACCACCTAATTCTTATATTTAGCTATTAATGCAGTTTATATTGCTGGTCATATTTGGCAGACTCTTCTGAACTTGTATAGCAAAATAAAACAAAACAAAACACATCTTTTTGTCAATTAGTTATCCTAAAATCAATGTGGTGATATTACCATTCCTATTTAAAAGAAGAAAGGCATCTTAACATTCTACCCCTCTAAAAATGTTAACTTGCCCTAGACCACACAGACAGAAAGTAGCAGAGCAAATGTAGATCTCTGCTCTTCGCTGTTATGCTACACTGACTCTCTTGCCCGCATGAATGATCCACACAATGATCTGAGAATAGAGACAAAGTTATGTTTTGGAAAGAGTCATATACTCAGTGGAATGCTTTGCAGCAATAAAAATGAAGTAAATGCAGCTTTTCAGTGTCATGAAATAAATGAATCTTACAAACACAATGCCTGTGGAAGGAGGTAGGCACATCATAATTGCCATATTATTCCCAGATCAATCCATAGCATAAAATGAGAATAGTGGTTACCCTTGGGAAAAGGTGACAAGAAGTGTATATGATGGGGACTTCTGTGTGGTCAATTTGAGCTGATTGCACATGGGTATATATTTGATTAAATATCAAATAATATTAACCAATAATAATGTAATATACATAAAAAATCCTTTTTCTTTATGTATATTATACTTAAGTAAAATAAAACCTATTTAATGAAAAGGTAATAGTACAGTTTCTTCAATATGATTATGAAAAGTACATATGTTTCATTTTGTTTTGTTTTAATATAATTTCAAGGAAATTGAAGCTTATATTATTAGGCTGTAATAATAAATACATATATCATTATCTTTTGCATATTTGCTTCATATTAAATTCTACTTCATTTCATCCCATTTCTTTTCTTTCTTTTTTCTGTTTCTATGGATAAGAATTGAAAAGGCAAAATGTATTGAAAGGGGCAGTAAGCAGATACCATATATAAATAACGCCTACTTAAGTGCTTAGAGGCAAATTTGATGAATATTTCCTTTTAATTTTTCAGTTTTTTTGACAGATATCTATGTACCATGGGAAAGAAGTGCAATCAAACATATCATAATTATTATTTTTTCATTTAACATCTAATTAATCAATCACCACATCGAGTATGAGAGAAGTGAAATAGACTTTGCCTCTCTGAATAGGACCTTGGATAAAGGATCCCTGCTCTAGGCATTTCTTTCCTATCTTAGCCTTGAAACTCTCAAATGTTTCATCATCTTCTTATTTATATTGTGGTTTACATAATTCGTTTACATATCTGTCACTATCACTGGGTAGTGAGTTCCGAAGACTGGGTTCTGTCTCATATCTTATAGTATAATCACAGTTTATAGTCTCTCTGGCAAATAGTTGTTCAATATATGCTTGCTGGCTATACTGGTGTACCGACTCTCAAATGTAAAACATTCTTGCATTACCGAAATCCCTCGGTGAAACTCCTGGACCCATATTTAAGAAGTCTAATATGGCATCTTATTATAGTAATCTAAAATAGTGGCATCAACACTTTACAAATGAAATACTGGATGAATGAATGACTTTTCTGGTAAGGCCATGTTATTTACTGCTTGTGACTTTAAGTAACCTGTTTTGTTTTTGTTTTTGATTTTAAGATCATGGTATATCATCAGTAGTGTTTGTAATATCACTAATTGTCTTCTGGAAATCTTTCAAAACACTCAGTGCATTTTAATGGTATATTTCAAAATAACAAAAAAAGACCCTAAATAATGATTCAAGTTTCAAAATTTATCATTTCCCCAACAAGAAAGAGGAGTTAAGTGACCTGGCTGCCTAGTTTGTTCTTTTCCTTTATTAGCTAAATAAGAAGACAATAGAATACTATCTAGTGCTCAGACTGACAGGGAAATACAGACTGTCAATTGCTTCTAAAACTGAACACTTCACTTTCCACTAGATTAAGAAATGTTCCCACTTGTCATAAATTATAGAGAAACCAGTTTTATATTACAAACTTCAATAGTTTGAAAACTAAAGGTGAACATTATCTTATGACATTTATAGGAAATGTGTAACTGTAGATAAATCTTTTTTTTTTTTTTTTCAACATGCTGTGGCAAAAGGAACTGTAGTACAGCACAAAACTTTGGGCTGTTTTATATTATATGACCATACTTAAAGTAAAGATACTAGGTTATGTATTCTTCATTGTTTAAAAAGAGCAGTTTCTGTTGATGGGGCAGAATCTAACATTCTAGGAAATAAAGGATTTAATTTTAATTCTGAACTTTATTTTACTTATTGTGGTGGGGTAGGGAAAAATCTGTATTACTTCAGAACTTTAAAGTGAAATTTGAAAATTTTATATTTTTAAGCAGATTCTGTCCTAGCAGATTGCTCTTGCCATTGTAAAATAAAGTTATTATTTTACAGTGGTTGTGTTAAAGAGAAATTAACATTAACTTTAGAACTTACTAAAACTAATTTTAGGCAACAACCTTAAGTGAAACACTCAATAACTATTAACTTCTGTTTCTTCTTATCTAAAACTGTCAATAATAATACCAGTACCTATTTCAGGTGGTTGTTAATGAGTATTCAATGAGTTAATATTTGCAAAAATGCTGAATATCTTGCTCATAAATAGCAAAACTTATTTATGATAGATATTTATGGTAGATATTACAATGACTGACCCAGGAATTAATATTCTATTTTAGTAAAATATGTTTATAGAACATGCAAATTATAGATAAGATAAATTCTGATTATATTAACAATAATTGCTCATGAAATAACCAAAAATCAACACACACACTCAAGCACATATATGAACACTCAGTAAAGGAGATTACTACTTGGTTATTAAATTTAAGTGATTTTTATTAGTCATCTAAGTTTTCCAAAATTCTATAATGACTTTTATTGATTTATAAATAGAAAACATTTTCCATAATCACAAAAATTAAATATCTGTATTTTAAAATAAAATAGCCTTGGAAATTTTATCAGAAAAAAAGTAGATATTTAGATTTGACAATACATCTAAACTTAGTTCGATGTCAAGTTTCTGGCTAGAAATCTGTGTGATTTTTTAGTCCCAGCCGTAGGCTACAACAAAGGCCTTATCTGGCCAGCTTCACAGGGGAAAGACACCCTCCCCTCACTGGAGTCAGGGCACAGCCAGTCTCTGGAGGGAGGTCAGTCAATAACTTAGACCTCCTGTGCTAGCCATGTTCTTATCTATAGCTACATTCCTAGCCCAGGAGCTTTCTTTAGAGGCCTCTTTATCTGGTCTTTGGCTAAGGCCTTTTGGACATGTCTGCAGAGATCTCCTTATGGGGCAAGTGGAGGAACCTTGAACACATATCTCCACTCTGATTCCATACTCAGGAGCCACTTACCCTTTCCAGTATCAGTCCACAGGAAAAGTGGAATGGGTCGGATTAGGGGGTTCATGCTGTCTCCAATTTAGCCTCTTGCTTACTTTATCACAGGATAGCAAGTCCTCTAGCAACCTTGTTTCATTCAACATCGTTTTGTTATAATGTGGACGAGATGCCGTAGGAACTTAACTCTTGTTTATATCAACCATCTTATAGCAAAATTGGTTTCTTTCTACCTCATTTCATTTAAAGTTACAGAACCTATTCATGACGTTTAGTCAGGACTTATTATTATGAGTGATTAAAAGGTTGATTGTTATTTAATTTTGGCTTGTGATCTTAATCGACCATTCCAATACCTGGCAGCTTAGCTCTTTCCAGCTCAACTGAGCTCTTGATAAATATAATGAATCTATTTGATTTTCATTTTAATTTACTCTTATAGTCTTCTCTACCCTGAAGTTGTTAAATAATAAAATAATCACAAGGAAAACAGTTAGAAAATAACTTTTTAATTTATAATAAAAAGATAAGCAAGAATTGAAATTCTCACTGTCTCTTCAATCATTAATTGTTGACTTTCGATATGAGAGGCACTCTTAGGTAGAAAGAGATAGAAAAAATGAGAGGTTCTAATTCTTCAAAAACTCACTTTCTACAGGGGAAGGAACTCTGATCCACACACACATATGAAATATAATACAAATATATAAATAAACCAGTAGGTGGGAAACAGAGAGATTTAGTTTGTGACACTGCTTGTTAGGAATTGCTTCTCAAAGGAACTGACATTAGATTTGGGGCATAAAACCAGTATTGAGGTAGAAAACATAAACAAAAGAATTTCTATTTGAAAGCAGAATACAAATTTAAAAAAACACTGAATACACACATATGTATATAAATATAATCTTCTTCGCCTTTTGTTTTCTCTCCTCTTTCTTCCTTCTTTCTTTCCTTCCTTCCTTCCTTCCTTCCTTCCTTTCTTCCTTCCTTCCTTCCTTCCTTCCTTCCTTCCTTCCTTCCTTCCTTCCTTCCTTCTTTTCTGTACTATTTCCTTTATGAAATGCCTAATTGTTGCCATCCTTGTCATGGGTTTTAGAAGCAAAACATTGGATAAAACAAATTAAGTCCCTGTTTTCAAGAGTTATATATACTATTATAAATATATTTATAGATATGTATATAGTGTGTATATGTACATATATATTTTTATACATGCACAAGTATATATGTATGTATGCACATACATATATAATGATATACACATAAGACTATATACGTATACATATGAATACACATATATAAAGACTATAAACATTTAGTCTTTAAATAGGAAATAGTTCAGAAGAGACTAAATTTAAAGAAATTTAAAAAAAAGCCACATCTGAGATAATTGTTCCAGAATAAGGAGATGCAAAAGCAGTGGTTTTGAGACCGGAACATCCTTTGCTACATTTAAGCAATGACGGCAGTATTGTTGGAGTACCATGGAGTAGGAGGAAATTTCAAAGCATATATTAGAGAGCAAAGCAAAATAAGGCCTTAAATATAAGAATAAGAATTTTGGGGTTGGGTTTTATTTTGTTTGGACTTTCAGGTTTTGAAGAAGCACTCGAAATGGCATCTGTGAGGGTCATTAATTGATGAAAGAATCTAATTTTCTTGTATTAATTTTAGTGTGCTTTCATACCAGGTGCTTAATGAATATTTTTGATTTGGTAAATCAAGATTATTTTCTTATAATGAGCTTCATATAATTTTGTATATTTGATAGTTACATAATATACCTAAAATATTTAATTTACCTTTAACACACGTAATAGCTTAAAATGAGATTTTGTTGACTTTATACAAACATATTAAATGAATCTCAAGATAGGATGGGGTCAAATGTCAATAGAAAGAAAGCTTGACAAAAAATAACATATAATAGAATAGCTGATTTATTATACTTTATGTCAATCATGCTATTTTATATAAATTCCTCCATTTAACCCTGATGTCTATGAAATAAGCATAATTATTATCTCCATTTGGAAGAAAATGATTCTGGAAGTCTAAGTTGCTGTAAGATACTATAGTTAAAAAATGATTACCAAAGAACTATTTTAATCCTGTCATTTATCTTCTAGTGTAATCTCTTAACAAGTTTTTCAATAATACTGAGGAGAGTACTGCCTCATCCTCTATGATAAAAGCCACAGAATACATGTGAATAAGTAAAAACTCAATTATTTTACAATATACTTTACAAACAGTTGAAAATTCACACAAGGGAACCAGTTGAGGAGGGAGAAAAAAATATTTTGTATATTTTTACATTCTAAACTTTCTTAAATTCACTGCCTTTGATAAATTCCATGCTATTCCATTTAAAGTGAGATATACATTTGATAGAGCATTAAGACAAAGCAATTTTGTCACCTCAAATTCTTATCGTTCATTGGATTAAAATTAAAATCTTGTTTTTTTTTCTTTAAAATAAGGTAATTATAAAGTCAAAATTTGAATGGAAAATGCATGCATTAAAGTTTTACAATGGCTGATATCTGTTGGTTGTTTCTACAGGAAAATGACACTACTTTTCTTCTATCAGAGAATTTATTTTTGTTAATAATTTCTAAATATCTTTTGAAATAGTATACATTGCAAGATTATGGTTTTGTTCTATTTAGAGGTCTTGTGCATGTAGTAGTTACTTTCAAATGCTTAACTTAAATTACTTGGTAAACTGTATACTGAAAAATTAAAAATTGCCTCCGTCTGCATCATTCAGAAATGTCAAAGCCATTAACAGATGCACAATACCAAGGTATATTGCATAGCATGCTCTGGGCTGTTAAGAGAAGTTGATGCCAGTGCATTTTTTAAAAAATATAACCAGAGTGAAGTTCTTTGAGGTTAAATATCATTTTGTGGCCTTTTGCTGCAGTGGATTTCACTCATAAAGACAGTACGATCTCCATTAACTTCTCAACACTGAACAATAACAGAAAATAATAAATTTAAATATTTAAAAATATAGAATGTCAGACTTTATATTTCTAGATATCATTGCTTAACTTTGCATTCTGGGGTAGTTCATCAAAGTGTTAAAAACTTCAAACACATAAAAAGTATTAATGATATGCTCTAACTAGAGTCTCAGTGATAGTATACAATGTAAATTACATTCAAAAGAAAAAATAAAAAGGATAAGTATATTTACAGACTAATA
Source organism: Eidolon dupreanum (assembly GCA_028627145.1). Lineage (NCBI taxonomy): Eukaryota > Metazoa > Chordata > Mammalia > Chiroptera > Pteropodidae > Eidolon > Eidolon dupreanum. The sequence goes on from CM053508.1 coordinate 58,482,773, forward strand.
TTGGAAGAGGTAGAATGTCATCAAACACTAGTAATAAGTTACAATATTATAGATAAAATAAAACAACAAAAAAAATACACTGAAGAATTTATCATGAAAAAGATCCACCGAACAACAAGGTGATATTACACAATAATTTGAAACAGAGATTGTATTAATATAAATGTATTTTACATTAGGAAGTGAGAACTTGAACAATTTTTCAATCTATTTCAGCTTAAATATAGCAAGCATTAAGCCAAGCTCTTTCTCATCTAAACTTATTCTTGTATTCTGAAATCATTCTGCTCTTTGCTTAGTTAGGATTCATTATGTACTCACATAAAATTCTGTGTTTCTACTTTATAATATTTGTTACAATGGATTTAATATTATTTGTGCAAGTATTTGTCTAATATTTGTCTTGCATGCTAAGCAATATACTCAGTGTGAACAGGGACCATGTTTCTAGTTCATAACTGTGTCCTTGATAACTAACACGTAACGAGGTAAAACATATTTGTTGAATAGTGTGTTCTAGGTAAAGAAGAAATATATAGAGTCTCAAGTTGGGAAAAGATAAATCATATAATAAAGTAGATCACGAGTTGAGTTACTGAAGAATACGTGAAGAGAATCTTGGTCAAGACGGTGTAGAAGGTAAATGCTGTGCTTGCCTCTTCATGACCACATCAAAGTTAAAATGAAACTATAGAACAACCATCACTGGGAGTCGCCTGAGGTCTGGCTGAACAGAAGTCCTACTACTGTGAATATACATAAGAAGCCCCCTCAAGACTGGGAGGAGGGGTGGAGAAGTAAAACAGGCTGTTCTCACAACTGCATGTGGAGGTTGAGAAATGGGAGGGTTATCTTGGCTGCTGAGGTCTCCCCAGATGAGTGAGGGACCCTGGATCAGCACTGGACTCGGCAGCCCAGGGTTCCAGTGCTGGGAAGAGAAGTCCCCACAGCCTCTAGCTGTGAAAACCAGTGGGGATTGTGGCTGAGTGAGATGGAAGGCTGAGGAAGTCATAGATGTTCCTCTTAAGAGGCCTGCTTGTGAACTTACTCGGTGATGAACTCACTTGCTCTGAGCTCCAGCACTGGGGCAGCTGCTTGAGGAGTGCTAGGGACATATAGGGAGACACTGAGTTGTCAGGCTTCAGAGTGAGGGCTGGAGGATGGCTTTCTCCCTGACAGAAATGCAGGCAGTATCCATTATTCCTTCGTTGAGCATTTCTCACTCCCAGTGTGCAAACGCTGGTGGACTCTGTATCTGAGTCTCCAGCAGCCTGGATAACACAGGTTGCTCTGCCTGGTGATTCCTTGAGACACCACCCCTCCCAACTTGTGGGCCCACCCAAGCCTCCTCTGGTGGTTTATTGCATACAAACGTCCTGTCTTGGCTAATGCTGCAGACTTTCCTAAAATCTCTCGAAGACTCACAGAGCCTAAAGAAGCAGCATCTGGCCTTGGCATGAGCAGTACCTCTTGCTCAGGAGACCCAAACCCCACAGTAGTAGCATGAGCAGTACCTCTTGCTCAGGACACCCAAACCCCTGGCTTGGCCTCTTGAGGCACCTATAAGCCCGGCATAGGTGGCAGCCATCTATGAATTGTTTGGTGACTCTTACCAGGTGGCTCCAGAATTGCACAGGCTGCTACTAAACTTGGCCTGCAGTTGGGCAACTCCCAGGAGGCCTTTGGGCCAGCATACCCAATGGTCTATTTCAACCGGCACCAGAGCCAGAGAACCACCTAGGGCTGCATCTGATGAGAACACACCCAAAGGGCAGACTAGGCAGGCATCAGAGCCCTGCTAAAATTAATCCTACTCCTGCCTCTGACCAACCAGCCGTAGAGTCAATCCCTCCCATCGATGTGCAAAAAACAACCAAGGTTCAACTACAACAGGAGGGCACACATAACCCACATAAGGGACACACTGTGAGCACCTTGCTCAGGTGACCAGGAAAGACTGTGTCACTGAGCCCCACAACACACCTAGTACATAGAGCCACTCTACTAAGACCATTCTACTAAGAGTCATTCTACATAGAGCCATTCTACTCAGGAGATTTAGAAGTTCTACCTAATACACAGAAACAGACACAGGGAGGCAGCCAAAATGGAGAGACAAAGAAACATTTGCACGTAAAGGAACAGAACAAAGCTTCAGAAAAAGAACTAAACACAATGGAAATGGGCAATCTACCAGATGAAGAGTTCAAAACACTGTTTATAAGGATGTTCAATGAACTTAGGGGAAGAGTAGATAAACTCAGTGAGAACTTTAACAAAGAGATTTAAAAAAAAAAAAAATGAAGATGGAAAACATAAAAAGAAACCAGTCAGAAATAAAGGATACAATATCTGAGAGGAAGAATACATTAGAGGGAGTCAACAGAGTGGATTAAGTGGAGGACTGAATCAGCAATTTAGAGGATGGTTTAATGGAAGGCACTCAATCAGAACAGTAATGACACCAACAAAAAATCCAAAAAGATGAGGTTAGTTTAAGGAGCTAACACCAAGCATAACAACATTCACATCTTGGGAGTATCAGAATAAGAGAGAGAGAAAGGAATTGAAAACCTATTTGAAAAAATAATGATGGAAGACTCCCTAACCTGGTGAAGGAAATAAACATACAAATTCAGGAAGCACGGCGTTCCAAACAAAATAAATCCAAAAAAGCCCGCATCATGACACATCATAATTAAAATGCCAAAGCTTAAAGACAAAGAGAGAGAAGCAGTTAGTTACCTACGAGGGAATTCTCATAAGAGTGTCAGTTGATTTCTCAACAGAAACTTTGCAGGCCAGAAGGGATTGGCATGATATATCCAAAATGATAAAAAGCTAGGACCTACAACCAAGATTACTTTACCCAGCAAAACTGTCATTTAGAATCAAAGAACAGATAAAGAACTTCCCAGAGAAGAAGAAGCTAAAGAAGTTCATCATCTCCAAGCCAGTATTACAGGAAAAGTTAGAAGGTCTTCTTTAAGAAGAAGGAAAATATCTATGTCAAAAATATGAATAATAAAATGGTAATAAATGCATATCCAGTAATAATTACTTTAAATGTAAATAGATTAAATGCTCCAATCAAAAGATAGGGTGGCTGAATGGATGAAAAAACAAGGCCCTTACATAAATATGCTCTTTCAAGAGACTCACTCTAGATCAAAAGACACATACAGACTGAAAGTAAAGGGATGGGAAAAGATATTTCACGAAAATAAAAAAAAATATCTGAAGTAAAAATTCTTATATCAAACAAAATAGACTTGAAAACAAAGTTTATAAGAAGAAACAAAGACGGACCCAGTAATCTCACTTCTGGATATTTACCCAAATAACCCCAAAATATTACTTTGAAGGAACATGTGCATCTACATGTGCTTTGCAGCATCATTTACAATAGACAGGATATGACAGCAACCTAGGCATCCATTAATGGATGAATGGATGAATGGAATATTACTCAGCCATAAATAAATAAATAAATGAAATATTACCATCTGCAACAACATGGATGAACCTAAAGGGTATTGTGCTCAATGGAGTAAGTCAGATAGAAAAATATAAATGTCATATAATTTGGTTACATGTAGACTCTAAAGAATAAAATAAATAGATAACACAGAAAGAAACTCATAGATACAGAGAACATTTTGAGGGTTACCACAAAAGATGGGGTTGGGAGGGGTGGGTGAAAAAGAAGAAGTGATTAAAAGTACAAAATGGTAGTTACAAAACAGTCATGGGGATGTAAAGTATAACATAAGAAAAATAGTCAATAATATTGTAATAATTATGTACAGTGTCAGATGGATACTAGATTTATCAGGGTAATCACTTTGTAAGATATATAAGTTTTTAATCACTATGTTGTATACCTGAAACTAACATAATATTGTATGCCAACTATAATTGAAAAATAAAAAGCATTTAAGAAAGAATAAGTGAAGAAAAAGTTAAATATTCCTATGCTCACCCTTTTTAAATTGTGATTTAACATATATGTTAGGGTTGGAGAAACGTGGTAAAATTTTTAGTAATCTAGAAAAGTAAAAATATTTTTAAATTAGATATTTCTTAGAATTTAATTCTCAACTGCTATTCTAGAAATAGTAATGATTGTCATGAGAAAATCTTCCATTTATGTCCATGAATAGAAACATGTCAGAACTCATGGCTACCTTTGAGAATCTGATTAAAACTGTAGATCTTCTCCAGCAGATGAAACAAATATACAAAAAAGCACATATGCATATCTATTATATTTTTGCTATTATTTGGCAAGGTCATGAACTTCCTGATTCTTAATGATATGTTCTAATATAAAGCCTTAATTTAGGACTGAAAGGAAATATTTTCATATTGTTTAAAATTGTAGCTGCAGTATACAAGGCAAATAGTTTGAACTATATTTTTCCTTATGTTGAAGGACTTTACTGAATCACATCATTTGATTCTATTTAATGATAGTCTTTTTGATTCATTTAACCTCTACAGACCCAATTTTGCATCTCTTTGAAGTATTCTCGGGTGTCAATAATGATCTGTGTAGATTGAATCAAAATTACATCCTACAAATAGTACACTGCTGATGGGTATTCCCAAGTCAAATTATAAGTATGTTCGAAGCTAAAGTGAGTTTTAAATGGACCTTGTAGTTGTTGCTTAAAGATAGATCCTTAAATAAGTGCCCTGGGTGTAATAGCAATAATACCACCTTCAGTGCCATGGCAGGCCTTTCTTCCATGGAGCATAAAATGCCTCACTTTAAACCAACAAAGCTAGAAATGTTGATGTGTAAACAACTTTCCACTGAGTGAAGATGCCACTCTACTGTGGAGAGAACATCTCTTCCATAATAAAATTCTCAGAGAATGAGACTAAAGATAGCAGAAAGCAAAATAATTCCTGTATGAGAATGATCAAATGGATCACTTTTAGTATGGAGATAATACTTAATTGGCTCAAAATTAAGTTTGTATGTGAAAGTGAGAAGACTGTGCTCTAAATCCACATAAAAATTTTTATCTCCTTCCCTTTTTTTTAGAAGGGGGCTATAAAATGGCAGGTTGTCGTAACATTATTTTTCAACAACTGCATTCACTATTTTTCTAAGTCCAATTCCCTCATCTGTGGCATTACAGGAAAAGAGATAGATGTCTTTCACATCACATCTATGAAGAGTAAATGAGCCACTAACCACTATTCCTGTCACGTAGTGATATCTCAGTATTAAACACAACAAATATCAATGCCAGTATTAATATTTCTATTTTTATTAAAATATGAGTAAGGATGTTATGGTATGACTCAGTGCTTGTACATGACAGAAACTATTTAAACTTTTTTGAAAATTATGTAATTCCTTTGAAAGCAATTGTGTGACATTTATAATTTAGTGACTATTATTTATAACAACATGCTTTTTAAAAAGAGGTCTACTATATGTCATGCCAATTTATAAAATTAATTTTCAAAAAATATTAATTTCACATAGTATGTTTTTCAAAATTGATTACAGATTTTGTAATCAAAAAAAGTCAAATATTTTTAAATTTTTGAATGAACACTGAAATTGTATTAAGTGATGTTTTCTTACATGGAAAATTCAGAGTAGTCATTTATGTACTTAGATTCTCAAAAGTAATTAGCTTTTGGTGATATCATTTTTGAATTCACAATCTTGTTTTTTTAATAGATTCTGCTGCTCCCTAAATGTCTAGAAAATGAGGTATTTTCAACCACAGAAACTTAACATTCTTTTTTTCTCTCCTGACAACAGTACCTCACAAATCAGTGCCAAATGATGTGCAAAAATCCCTAGGTATCTTAAAGAGAAAAAAATTATGTAGGCAAACAGATAAATCTTTAGAACATTTGTCTTTATGGGAGAAACTCCTGCTATTGGTCTCTAACCTGTAGGGCATTAGTCTTCTCTAAATTGCCAGTGATGTCCCACAGCTCAATGATAAATAGAAATCACTGTAAGAAATAGCGTATTCTTCCACAGAGAATTTCCAGACAGGCATTGGCCTTTAAGGAAAATACATACATAAAATAGATTATTTTCTATCGTGGGATATTTTACCTCTGGTCTTTCCTCAGTTATTTTCTCAACTGTACAAAAAATAAATAACCGAGTAAAGCTAATGGTAAAATGTACACTGACATGATCATTTGTGATTTAAACTAAATAAATAAAGGAGGATTCCACATAAGACAGCATTCTTCATATGTAATGAGTGATTTATCAATACATATTGTTTTTCATTTTCAAATCAACATTAATAAAATTATGTTACTGTTTGAAGTGGTAAGTTTTACTCATTACCCAATTAACAGATTTTAGAGGATAAAAAAAATTAAAAACAACTTTTTTAAATAAAACAATCTTGGGTGACAAATTTAATTATTTATTTTGTGTTATGTTGAGAAGTGATTTAGTTGAAAGCATTTGTCAAATTTCTTGAAAGCATCAAAATTCTTAGACACTTCAGTGTCTTTTACTCTCAATTTGCTATATACACCAAAAAATATTGCTGAAGAGCCAAGTAAAAAGTAGGAGGGAGGAGTACATTGAAGTGAAGAAAGGCAAGGAGGGAGGCAAGGAGAGTAGGAGAGAGAGAGAGAGAGAGAGAGAGAGAGAGAGAATGGGCTTGCACACAGGAGCAGGAGCTAGCACTAGCACTAGCTCTCATCAGGGGCAAGCTCTCCCAATTTGCCTTATAAATGAAAATAATCCCTGGGAATATCAAGCACATCAACACTAAAATTAGAAAAGAGAATCTTGGTAGAAAGTGTAAACTTTTTGATGGTTCTCGTTTTTTGCCTCAGAACATAGGATATGGTTTTTCATATGGTTTTTAAACCAAGATTGCCAGGCTTATTTCACAATGTCAAGCCTAATTCCTTGTACTTGTACTTGTTTATGACTCTTTCTGTGACTGACCATTGAAGCCAGACAACCCCAAAATTACCACTTACTTTTTATAAATGAGTTGCAGTTGGCAATAGTCAATCAAACTAGACATACCTTGTCATCAATAATACCACTATTTTCAAATTACTCACAGCTAGCAACATTTACCTTTCTCTTAGCTTATATTTAAAAATAGAAGCTCTACATAGAATAGGTGGAGTTGAAAGTATTTTAAGGAGTTTAGTTTTATGCAATTTTTATGCTGATTGTATTGTTTGTTTGTTTGTTTGTAATATGAGTTTGCATGAGTGAGGCAGACAAAGAGAGGGAGAAGGAGGGGAAGAGATAAAGGAAAGAAGGGTGGTAGCATCAATAAATATCTAAAAACAACCGATGAAAAAACACTTATTAAGCTATTTCAGCAAAGCTACAAGACATGCAGTTAATATCAAAAAACAATTGCTTTCCTGTATACCAACACTGATTAATTGAAATTTAGAATTAAAAATAAAATACCATATACATTAACTTCACAACAAAGTGAAATACTGAGGTATAAATCTAACAAAATATATTAAAAATCTATAAAAGAAAAACTACAACACTTTGATGAACAAAATCAAAGTAGAACTAAACAAATAAAGACATATTCCATGTTCATCGATACGAAGGCTCAATAATGTCAAGATGTCAGTTCCTAGCAGCATAATCTTTAGATTCAATGCAATTCCAATCAAAGTTTCAGGAAGCTATTTTGAGCATATTGGTAAATTAATTCTAAAATTTATATGAAGAGGTAAAAGACCCAGAATAGCCAACATATTACTAAAAGAGATGAACAAAGTCATAGACACTGCCTGATTTCAAGAATTAAAATAAAGCTACCATAATTAAGACAGGGTGGTATTGGTGAAAGAATTAAGGAATGGATCAATGAAGTATAAAGAAGAGCCTGGCAATAGACCCACAAAAATATAGTCAACTGATCTTTAACAAAGAAGCAAAGTCAGTGGAATGGAGAAAAGACAGTGTTTTCAGTAAATAGTGCTGGAATAGCTGAACATTGACATGTAAAAAAAAATGAATCTAAACATATAGATTTCTTACACTTTCCACTAAAATGAACTCAAAATGTATTTTAGACAAATATAAAACACAAAACTATGAATGTCCTAAAGGTAACATAGGAGAAAACCTAGATGAACTTGGATATGGTGATGATTTTTTTTGTATATAACACCAAAGGCATGATCCATTAAATAAATAATTGATAAAACAAATAAATGATAAAACTTCTACTCTAAAAGACAAAATCAAGAGAATTAGAAGACAAATCATAGACTGGGGAAAAATATTTATAGAAGGCCCCACTGATAAATGATTGTTATCCAAAAAACATAAAAACAAACAAACAAACAAACAAAAATCCTCTTAAAAACTCAAAAAGGAATCAAACAACTTAATAAAAAAAATCTACAAAGACATTAAAGATAACTCACTGAAGAAAATGTACAGTGGTCCAAAAAGCCTGGGAAAAGATGCTCCACATTTTATGTAATCATGGAAATACAAATTCAAAAACAATGAGATACCACTACACACCTATAAGAATGGCCAAAACCCAGAAACCTGACAATACCAAAAGCTGGAGAGGATGTGAAACAACAGAAATTCTCTTTCATTGCTGGTGGGAATACAAAATGGTACAGCTATTTTGGAAGATAGTTGGTGGTTCTTATGAAACTAAACATACTTTTACCATATGATATATCAATTTTTTGTCATGAGTTGCAGTGGGGAGGGGTGAATAGGTGGAACACAGAGAATTTTAAGGCAGTGAAAATACTCTGTATGTTATCATAGTAAAAAATACATGCCATTGTACATTTGTTTAAACCCCTAGAAAACACAACACCAAAACTGAACCCTAAAGTAACCTATTGACTTCAAAGATTATAAAATGTCAATGTAGGTTCATCAGTTGTAACAACTGTGTCACTCTGGTGAGTGATGCTGATCATGGTAGAGGCTATACATGTGAGAGGGCAGGAGGCATATTGGAAATTTCTACATCTTATTTTTAATTTTGTTGTAACTTAAACTGCACTAAAACTTAAAGTACATTAAAGGCTTTAACAAAGTAAAAAATAATAATAATAAACCCTTCATAATAGCCTAAAAATGAAATATTTAAGGATGAATCTGATAAAAATTGTGAAAGAACTTTATACAAAAAACTAAAAAGCATTCCTGAAAGAAATTTTCAAAATACCTTAATAAAAGAGGAGTATACTGTGGTCATGGGTTGAAACAACTGATATAAATACAATGTAAATTCTCCTAAATTCATTTACAGATTTTTGCGATACCCATTAAACTCCCAGAATTACTGTAGAAATTAACAAGCCGATTCTAAAATTTAAATGGAAATGTAAAAAAAAACCAGAATAGCTGAATGAACTTTAAAAAAAAAACAAAGTGAAGAGCAGCCTCCTTCATATTTCAAGACGTATCATATAGCTATAGTAATCATGACAGTGTATTACTGACTGAAGGATAGATAAATACATGAGTTGAAATCTGTAGAGTCCAGAAACAGACTACATATACTGACAGGTAACTTTTGACAAAAATGTAAATATAATTTAGTGGAGAAAAATATTATTTTCAACAATTTTGCTGGAAAAATTATCTAGCTATTTTCAAAAACATATGAACTTTAATCCATATCTCACTCTATACACAAAACTTACCTGGAAATAAATCATAGACCTAAATGTAGAACCTAAACCATAAAACTTCCAGAAGAAAACAACCTCCTACACTAGATTATGATTACAAACAAACACTCAATTGTTGAAAAATGTTGAAAAAGTAGTATCCTTAGATTCTAACCATTCATAAATAAGACAAAATGGTAAAGGGAATTTTCTGAGCAGACATCGAAGCTATAAGAGTATTTGCCTAAGACTGAAACAAATGTGATTAGAAGAGTTTTTTCTTCAATAATAATTTCCCCATTCTTCCTAATACTTTAAATATATTTTCACCATGTTATATAAAGTGTAATTTACAATTTTCCATTCTCTTTTTTATTTTCTCTCTCACCATATTCCACTCAAGATTGCCATTTTTAAACCCCCTTCTAGGTAGAATTTCTAGCATCTTCACTGCCTGTGCCATCACAGAACATGAATTTCAGATAGCTCAATGAATAGACAGGTTAAAATTTCTTCACAGTAGATATTTAAGAGTATAAAATTGAAGTTTGGAGGCAGGTACAAAAAAACCTATCTGAAAATAGCATATTTTAAAAATATAGTTCATTTATTTAGATTTCATATATGATTGAAGAGGGTTTATGTTGGCCTCTAGAGAGGGTAAGACCACAACTTCAGTCCTATCCTTGGCGCTGACATTTGGACTGGATTATATGAGTCAATATTAAGCTTAGTGTATTTAATTCAAGTTCATGTAGCAACTTGATTGGACGTGAGTGCCAGATTAAAAATCACTTCTGGGTGTGTATGTGATTGTGTTTTCACATGAGACAGCATTTGAATTGGTGGACTCAATAAAGGAAATTTCCCTTCCCAATATTGATGAGCATCATCCAATCCATTCAAGGCTTTACTAAAACAAAAGCCTCGAGAAACAAGAATTTGCTTGTTTTTGCTTTCTATTTGCCTGTTTGAGTCCAGACATCTCATAGTAGCTTCTCCTACTTTGGGGCTGGGATTTAAGCCATAAACTTTCTTGATTCTCTACTCTTTTGACTCAAATTGAATTACACCACTGGCTTTTCTCGTTCTCCTGGTTGCAGATGGCAAAATCATGGGACTTAGCCTCCGTAACTGTGTGAACTGTATGAGCTAATTTCTCATGATATTTCCCCTCCCTTTCTCTCTCCCTCCTCTTACCTTTCTGGAGAAGCCAGACTAATAAAGGGAGTAATAAAAAAAAGGAGGAGAAAAGGCACGATGAAATTTGTCAAGATAGGTTCTAGAAGAGAGAAGATAACCAGAACTACTGTTAAGTACTCTTATTAGTCAAAAAAGTTTTTCCTCAATTTTTGTCCTGGATCTTCCTCTTAAGAGTTAAAATTTACTTATGAGACTCCTAGGTGTCTTTTTATGTTGCTTCTGTTTTATTCCCTAAATCAATATCATTTAAATGTTAAACAATACATTCCTATGAATGACAAAGTATCAGGCCCCAGATGATGGTGTCTATCTTGATATAACCAGAATATTTCTAAAAAAAATAAAAAAGAAGAAAATAAGAGAACCTAAGATTTAAAAATAAAATCCAATTAGTAAAACACAAAGTTTTAATAGAGAAGAAGATATTGAAGTTTCAACCAATGTTACATCATTTGATATAAGATTGAAATATTATTTTGAAGAAGAAATTAGGACTTTATACAGGTTAAACTGATAAAATGCACACGTACTTGCACACACACACAGATATATGCCTGAACCCATTAATTTAAAACAAAACATTCAAATTAGTGTTTTGGAGCTAGTTTCTAGTATTTATATTCTTGTCCTTACTTTGTCTTCCTTTTAGAAATGATATCTGAAAATTTAGACTTTTAAAAAAATATCTAAGACTTTTAACTTGTCTACTTTAATCCTTAAATATTTTATTGCCTCTGTTTTAAATAAAAGATATTTTTGATAATGTAAACTTGTGATTATACTACATATAATTTTATTTAAGAAACTTTAAAAGCAGACACATCATCTTCAAAGTTTGTATTGATTTCAGAGAAAAATGAAACAGCAGCATTGAATCCACAGTTTTAGATTTGAAGATAAATAATTGTTCACCCAGTTTGTGTGGAGATTTGTTCAGGAAAGCACTGAGTGTCAAGCTTGTGCAGCACAGCTGGGCAGAGAAAAGATACAAGAACTGATTTGCTGAAACAGCAAATATATACAGCAATCATCAGATAGTTAAAAGGGCTTAATAATGACGGAAAATAAATTGAGAAAGAGGATCATGATTTCAACATGTTTGGAAGGATCGAGGCTGCTTGAAAGTGTGAGGAATAATGTTGAGACATTAAACATCATTTTCAAACCTAAATTCTTTATGAAAATGCCACTTAAATGTGCAAAAAATAAAAGCTGAAAAATGTTAAAAGTAGAAAAGTTAAAAAATGCTAAAAGTCTAAAATCATTCATTATTGACCATATAAGAAATGAAAAAAAAAAACCTATAAAAAAACAAAGTATTGATTTTAAAAGATAACTTTGTGTTATTATTCTTAATGCATTCCTCTGAATGACAGTAACAGGCCTCTGATGATGGTGTTTATCTTGATATAACCAGAATACTTCAAAAACAAAAAAATAAGACAATCTGAGTCTTTTAAATAAAACCCAAGTAACGAAAAACAATGTTTTAAGAGAAAATAATATGTTGAGGTTTTAATCAATGTTGTTTAATTTTAGATAATATTAAAATATTATTTTAAAGAAGAAATTAGGACTTACAGAGGTTAAACTGATAAAATGCACACAGACATACACACATTCACCTGAACTTCCTTATATTAAAATAAAATTTTATTTTATTTTGCAGACAAAGTTGCAGTCAATATGCCCTCGTGCTGTTTTTTTTTTTTTTTTTTTTTTTTTGGTTCTATTTATTTGTTGGATTTTACAAAATTTCTTCAAAGAGGAAATGTTAGAGGTTCTTTGCTAATTGTTTTTTTTCTGTCCATTAGGAAACTAAGTTGTAGCGAACATAGTCAGTCCACCTCTCAAAGGCAAACATTATTTTAATTTCTATCACCATAGATTATTAGTTTGTCTGTTCTTAACTTTCATGTAAATGAAAACATACAGTAAGTAATTTTATATAAGTGAATTTTTTTGCACTCAACATTATGGTTTTGAGTGGTACACTTTACTGCATATAGGAATAATTCATTCTTTTTATTGCTATATCAATGTATTAAACATAGATTACACTGGATTATTATAAATGGTTATGAATGTTTTAAAACATACATTTTGGTGGCATAATCACCCATTTCTGTTGGGCTTATTCCTAGAAATTGAATTGCTGCATCAAAATGTGCCTATATTTTTAAGGTTAAGCAGGTACTGCCAAATATTTTTTCAAAGTGGTCACACAAGTTTAAATACTCACCAGTGACATATAAAAATTCGTTATTCTACGTCCTTACCAGCGCTTAGTATTACCTATCTTTTGACTGGAATCACCCTGAGGGTAGAATGGTATATTATCAGAGTTTCAATTCTCATTTCCCCTATGAGTAAAGATTTTGAGCAACTTTTCATTTGCTCTTAGCTTTTAATAAATTCTTTTGAGAAGCATCTGTTTTATTTTCTATTTGCTGATTTTTAAAAATAATAACTATGTGAAAGATCATTCTATTATTAATAGAGTGAAACTATTAGCATGTGTGACTTTTATTGACCCCCAAGTACAGTGTGTGAAAAATAATTACAGAAGAATATGTTAATTGGATACTCAGAACAGCTCAAGTCTTTCATCTGATTTCACAAGTAATAAATGTATATAAAAGACACGGCCTTTAATTCGAAAAGCTCATAGCTGATGCTGCAGGACTGTTTTGTGATAAATATGTGCTGGGAAATAGGCACTAGACAGGATTGCCAGGCAAAATTAATGGTATTTGTGTCCCAGCTGAGTCATAAGTATTACCAGATACTTGCCAATTATTCGAATTAGGTTGGATAAAGACGGGAAAATCCATAACATGATTAAATGGCCTTTATCCTTTCTTGTATCTTTTTTTCTCCCCTCTAACGAGACTTCCTTATTTCTATGCTTTTGATTTTGCCATCAAGTTTTGCCTGAAAATAAAATTGGTGTATGATTAAGAATAGTTAATTGGTGTTTCTTTTTGTCTGACATCAAACCTTTTGGGAATCACTTAGAAAAATAAATAAAATAGCTTTTAAGCTAAACAACGTTTTTCATAAATAAGGTTATAAAATATTATTATTGTTGCTAAAATAGTCTGTTAAAAATAATAGAAATCTGTCATTCTTAAGCTAGTTCAATTATTGATTATATTTCTTCTGTATATCTAATTCATTTATTATAATGTACTTCCCTAACTGAAGATGTATTTGATTAATACTTATCATTTTGGAATAGGGGCTAAACACTTTTTTTCCTAATAAGAAATGTGACTATAAAGTAATAATGTGATTCAACAAACCAGAGAGTCCAATTCTAATATAGTCCATACTTTTCAATCTAAAAAAAGAAATAAATACCCCTTGATCTGCTAATTTGATAAAAAGGAATACATCATAAGGGAATAACATGAGATCATTATTTATCACATAAATTAAAAGTAAATATTCGTATCAAACAAAAGTGTAATAGTCAGATAATTTATGTAGTATTCAAAATTTGCAATAATGAATATCTCTGAAATTAATAGCATTTGAATATGTATTTCATATATATAAGAACACAAGATTTTTTTTTAATTGGGGAAAAAGTGAACATACAAGAATTGTTTTCTATTTGTTAAATAAATTAATCTACTAACAGGTGAAAATATGTAAGTTTATTAATAGTATATTCTTAGAACATTGATATCTATTCACTGCATTTAAAATTATAGTTATTTCTAAAATAAATATTATTTATGATAATAATCAAAACAGTATTTAAATAAAATGTATGATTTTCTTCTTAATAATTTTTTGATTATGTGAAATTCTTAATTTACTTATTTTCCCCTTTTTTCCATGTCATGTTTCCAAATATAAATGTTAAATTTCAAATACCCAATATGTAAGTGAAGCTATCTGGCATGAACCCCCCAAAATTTAACTATACAAGGCACTAGAGATATAATAAAAATAGCATGTAATTCTTAGCATTAAAGAAACTACAAGCTTATAAGAAAAGCATGCAATCAAGTAATTTTTTTTTGTTTTTAAGTTTTATTTTTCAATTAGAGTTGACATTCAATATTATTTTCTATTAACTTCAGGTGTACAGCATAGTGGTTAGACATTTATATAAATCAAGTAATTCTATATCAAATGTAGTAAATTGTTGAACAATATTTGCTAGAACCATTCATAAGTGTTATGGTTAAATAATATTTGCTAGAACAATGCATAAGCTATCAGTTTTGCTATAATAACGTAGTGAGACATATTGATAAATAAGAAATGATATTCGAAATGTTTCTTGAAAAAGTCAAAGGACATTGCTGGTAATGTGAGCAAGATAAGCTCAGGCAAGGGAATATGTAGCAAGTTCAGAGAAAAGTCGTAGAAAGAAAGAGTAGTAAAATAAATATGTAAAAAAGATAAACATTTAAATTTAAATACATATATTTTCATAATTATATATGCATACAAAGACTGAGATCTAGATGTATTACTAAATGAAAAAGCTGAAAGTAGATACATATATGCAATATAATTAATTATATTACTATAAAAATAAAATGATAAAGTCACAAATATGTATATATGAGATTATACATGAATATGTATATGTGAATAGATAAGAATAGAAAAAGAGTAGGAAGCATACATATTAGCTTAGTAATACTGGTTGGGCATGGAAGAGAGAAGAGAGAATAAGCCTCTGCCTGAGTCTGAGGCTTGCTGTCCTTGATCATTACCCATTCTGTACACTCACACCCAATGACCCCAGGCAGGATATAATAGTTTAGTATTATGTAGTAAATAGTTATAGACTGTAACTGCACTTATATTATTTTCCTATACTTATTTTTTGTGATTATAAACCCAGTAGATATGTAATATCTTAGTACCTATGAAAGTAAAACTTTTCACATTTTTATTGGAAATTAAAAAAAATTAACTATAATTGCTAGCAAGAACTTGTAAGGTCGAAAGAAATAGGAAACCTCTGACAGAGTGAAATAGTTTTTCAGAGTATTAATTGAGCTCACTTCTAAATCCAGTGTCCAAAACAAACAAATAAATCCAACTGAAATATATGTCTATTTTAAAACATTCTTTTATTCATGTAACATATGACTTCTCCCATCACCTTTGAATTCAGAAGATTAGAAGAAATACCACATCATTGGCTATGGAATCTTGTTGCCCTTAAAGTGTCCAACAGACACAGGGTTACACAGTATGTAATTTGAGGGAGTTAATATCTCCTGGATGAGCCTTGACAAATATGAGAAAGAAAATAGAAATACACCTGCAGACAGAATTCTCTTTCTTCTTTTCTCCAAGGAAATATTCTGAGGCTAGTGGCTCCTCATGATCTTTCTGGAAGTTATCCAGCAGGACCAAGGAAACTGGCTCTTTCTTAAGATCTACAGACAGACAATTCAGTAACACATCACCTCACCTTACATTTGCGTTCTCTCTTCTACTTCAGTCGCCTTTTCCCCTGACCCTTATTGTCCTGAGATTACATTGCCCAATAAAATCTTAACACATATATCTATCTTGGGCTCTGTTTTCTGGAAACATGGGCTAAGGCAGAAAGTAAGCCTCTTAACAGATCAGCCATCCTTGGCTTAAAAGGCTCAGTCATAGTGATAGACTACTTAATAAAGAAATAGAATCTACTCCCTGGATGGTAAATGAAATGCTGAGAATGTACATTTTAGTTTAAGTGAATTAAAGGAATATTGCAAACTATTTTTAAAATGATGCATTATTAAATATTAAAGCCAAAAACTTTTGATTAAATGCCAAATAACATTTTTATGCACATAGCCATATTTAACTCAGGAATGTATTTATATGTTACTAACTAAATAAAAACTTATAAAATCTAAATACTAAATTTCAAAGACTGCTCAACTTTGAACATTAAAAATTGTCAAGGATTGTGAATAAATGTAGTCAGACTAAAAAGGAAAACACCTTTAGAGAGAACTTTTTACAGATGCTGTTTTTAGAGTATTTTCAGTGGATTTCTTTCAGGAAAGAAAAAGAGTTATGTCCAACTTCCTTAACATTTTCATAAGAATTTTTAATTTGACAAAGTGCTAAATAATAAATGTAACATAGTTGAACTTATAAACTTGAAAGTAAACACAAAACATTTCCTTATTCATTGATTGTTACTTGTGGAATGGTCTGTAGAGGAAAGAAAGATTCCACAGAACCTGGAAAAAAATTTGATGCACAAATTTTACATCTGGAAAGATATTCCTTTGTAAATGATAGTTAAATATATAGAATAATCAATAACTGAAAAATGAGTAATAAAGATTATAAAAGAACTATTAACTTGATAGAAAATGTATAAAACTAGAAAATACAATAGAAAGAAAAATAAGATAACAATTTAAATTAAAAAGAAATCATTATTTTCTAAAATTCATTTTGGATAAATCTAAATGCTTTGGCATTTTCAATATGCTGAATTACATTTTCCATTATCTGGAGTGTTTTAAAACTTGGAAAGAGTCAATGTTAATAAGGTAAGAAAACTGCCAATTTTATTACATTTTATTGTTGAAATTTTTTCTTAGTTTTTTAGAAAAGATGAAATTTTATTTTAGGTAGACAGAAAGAGTTATTTGGCAGCCTCCAGATCTGTTTAATGAAAAACATAAAATATGTTTAGAAAAGACATAATAATTAGTATGGTCTATTAAATAAAGGTTAGTAGGAACAATATATCTTCTAAATCTTATTACATATATACTATTTTTTTCACAGATTGGAAAAATAATCTGTTGTTTCTATTTATATGTAAATAATGAAGTAGGGAGTCAAGTTACTTAAATATTTTAAAGAATTATTCATTCATTCATTCATTCATTCATACATTTATACCTTCACATATTCATTCAGTAAATATTTATTGACCATCTACTCATCACCAGGTACAGGTTCTTTTTATACACACTGAAGAATCAATATAAAATAAACACTATTTTATGTATTCTTAATGATAACTTAAGAAAACAGTGTATTGGGTTTTTAAAGTAATTAGTAACATAATAACTGCATAGAATAATAGTAGTAAGATGGCTCTCTTTCTTTTTAAATGAAATGCCTTCAATAATTCGTTAAAATTGTATGTCTTCATTTAACATTTGCTACAAAATGGAAGGATTTTGAATTGAAACTATTCACTTGTAGATTACATGTATTCTAATTAGTGTTTCTTTTAATAAATCAAATACTAAGATTCCCTAAATTTGATTATCAAGAAGAATTTCCATGTGGAGGGGGATAGAGAGTCATAAACTCTTTTCTTGTCCCCTGAGTTTTACTTTATTTTAAAGCACCAGTTATAAATTCAGCACTTTGTATAATATCTATAGTGCAAAGGAAGAGATTTAAGTATTTCAAAAATTGTGTCCTTAGTGTCAGTTTTCCTCTCCCCTCCAGTCATCTACTAAATATAGGAAAGAGAGTGATTTTATTTCAACTCCACACCCAAGTTGCTCATTGAATCTAATATTTCTATCCTGTGTTACTCACTTAGGAGTTTGGGGAAGAGGTAAGTATGAGGCAGATCTTAACTCATTCAATAGCCTCATCATTGCGTTTATCAACACAACCACCTAGAAAGTTATGAATATATATATATATGTGTGTGTGTGTGTGTGTGTGTGTGTGTAAAGTGTGTGTGTGTGTGTGTGTGTGTGTATACACTTTATTTTGCTGAGGAGTTGGAGAAAATTATATGTTGATGTAATATATCATAGTATCACCATCTAAAAATCTGATACATTCTGAATTATGAAACAAGAACTCAAGGGTTTCTACTCCAAGGCATCAAAGACAGACACACAAATATATTCCTCTAAAATATCTCCAAAATTAACTACTATTTTAGCATTTTTCTCTATATTTTGACAACAGCTCTGCTGACCAGTTGATTTTTACACACTCTGATGAGAAATATATGTAAGTAAATCTGATTTACAGGTTTGTAAATAGTGTTTGGGTATTTCAGTACATTATCACACAGTGACTCTGACATTTAAAGTCCTGCAGGGCAACACAGTGCAAGATGGTGAGGGAAGCTTGTCATTACAAAATCTTGGGAACAATCCTAATTAAATAGGAGAACTGAAACTGAGGCTGCTTTCCAGGCTCACTAGAAATAAACTGTTTGTTTAGATATATAGCCACACTTCTTCTGAAGACTAACATTAATTTTCTGGGATAAGCTAGTGTGAAATAAAAAGGAAGAAGAGTTCCAGTCTCCTAAATCTGCCTTATTTCAACAACCAACATGATATTTCAGATTGATGCTCCTTAAGATCTCATTTAAAATTCACACTCTCACCCATTTTTTTTAATAGACTTAGTTTTTAGAGAAGTTTTAGCTTCACAGCAAAATTAAGCAAAAGGTACATAGATTTCACATAATCTATTACCCTTACACACGTATATCTTCTCCCATTATCAACATTTCCAACCAGAGTTGTACATTTATCACAAATGATGAACCTATGTTGACATATCATTATCATCCAGAGTTCATAGATTATTCTAATATTGTACATTCTATTGGTTTGAATGACTTTATAATATGTATATAGTATTATAGTATCATATAGAATGGTTTAAATATACCAAACATCTTCTTTGTTCTATCTATTCATACCTCTCTCCCCTTAACCCCAGACAACCACTAATCTTTCTACTGTTTCTTTAGTTTTGCCTTTTCCAGAATGTTATATAGTTGAATTCATATAGTATGTAGCTTTTTCAGATTGGCTTCTTTCACTTTGTAATATGCATTTAAGGTTACTCTATGTTTTTCATGGCTGGTAACTCATTATTTTTAGCCCTGAATAATATTCTGAATGTACCATCATTTATTTATCCATTCACTTCTTGAAGGGCATTTTGATTTATTATTCCAAGTTGTGGTAATTATTTTTTTTTAAAAAAAGTGCTATGGACATTTGCATGTATGATTTTGTGTAGACATGAGTTTTTGACTCCTTTACATAAATACCAAGAAGCACAGTTGCTGGATTATTTAAGAACAGTATGTTTAGTTTTGTGAGAAACAAATTAATGTTTTCCAAATTGTTTGTATCATTTTGCATTTCCACAAGCAATGAATGAGAGTTCCTCTTGCAATATGTCCTCACCAGCAACTAGTATTGTCAGCGTTCTTGATTTTGGCCATTATCATAAATACTTAGAGGTATCCTATTGATGTTTTAATTTGAATATAAGTAATGTATATTTTGGATAACAGTCCTTTATCAAATGTGTCTCTTGCAAATATTGTCTACCATTCTGTACCTTTTTATTCTCTTGACAGTGTCATTCACAGAGCAAAAATCTTTAAATTTAATCGCAGGTTAGCAATTATCTCTTTCATGGATAGAGCCCTTGTATTTTATCTATAGTCATCACAAAACTCAAGGTCATCTAGATTTCTTCTTATCTTCTAAGAGTTTTCTAGTTTTGTGTTTTACATTAGTTCTAAGATCCATTTCGAGTTAATTTTTGTGAAGAGTGTCAGTTGAGTCTAGGGTCATTTTCTATTTTTTTTTTTTTTGACATGTGGATATCAAGTTGTTTCAATCCCACTGTTGGAAAGACTATCTTGGATCTGGTATACTGACTTTGTTCCTTTGTTAAAAATATACATATATATGTGAATCTATTTCTTGGCTCTATGTTTTGTTCTACTGATCTATGTGTTTGTTGTTGTTGTTGTTGTTGTTTTGCCAATATCACAGTCTTGCTTACTGTAGCTTTATAGTAAGCTATGAAGTTTGATAGAGTTAATCTTCCAACTTTACTCTCCAATTAATTTTTTAATGTTCAACCTTGTATACCTGGGATGAATCTATGTTGGTCGTAGTATAAAATGCTTTAGAGGAGATTGGATTAAACATAGTGGCATGAGAGATCTTCCCAGATCTCTCCCTTTGAAACAACAATAAGCTGGATACCTAAAACTCAACAAAAAAACACCCAAACTGCACACCAGCACATGTGCATGTGGGATCTGTGCTTAAGAGCTACCATAGGTCAGAACCCCAAGTGTCGGGCAGTGGACTGGGAGAAACAAAGAAGCTGCCTCTCATAGTCAGAACTACCTGTAGGAGGAGAGGGAGGGGAGAAGGTGTGGAGAGTTCCCTGAATAGCCCTGCCTGAGAGAGCTGTGAGCTCCACGCACCCAATGGAAGTGCCTAGTCATCAAGGCAGAAGGCAAGGAAACAAGGACGGCAGAAAAGCAGGGACAGCAGCGAAACAACAGTTGATTTTTACCAGCCACCACTGCAAAACAGAGGTTGAGCTGCAGCCTCCAACTACCAACCCAGAAGGTTCCTCCCCCCATACCCTATGAGAGCGAACATCGCGGAGCACCACGTGAATCTGAGCAAACGCTACTGAAACTGTCACTAACACTGACAGGACCTGAGATTGAGGGTAGCAAGTGTGATTAAACATCTGTAAAGGAAAAAAAGACATTATTATCACTTTATATAAAGCAGAGATCCAAAAGGCTTAGCCACCACCTACTGGAAATCAAAAGAAAAAAAACCTGATTGGCAACAGGCTAGAGACCATTATATAATAAATCTTCCTTCTGGAAAAAAAAAAAAAAAGCAGAACACACCTCCATTAATGTCTAGGCAGAGAAATAGTCCATTAAATGCCATGAACAACCAAGGTGACAAGGCAGCTCAGAGAAAAGATACAAATCTCCAGAAAATAAGCTTATAGACATAGAAATATGCGACTTAAATGACAGAGAATTCAGGATAATACTTCTGAAAAAATTCAGTAAGGTCTGAAATGAATCATATTAACAATTTCAGGAACTGAAAAAAACAACTAGATGAGCAGAATGAGTTCTTTAGAAAGTAGATTGGAACCTTCAAAAAGAACCAAATAGATCTTCTGGAGATAAGAGCACACTGCAAGAGTTGAAAAATAAAATAACAAACTTGAGAAATAGAGTCGACCAAATGGAGGAAAGGATCAGTGATTTCGAAGACAGAAATCTAGAAATAAATCAGAAAGAAGAAGAGAAAAAACAAAGAATGAAAAATAATGAAAGAGAAATACAAGAACCAGGTGATACCATCAGGAGAGGAAACATAAGAATAATGGACATTCTCGAAGGGGAGGAAAAGGAGCAGGGTTTAGAAAGCATTTTTAGACAAATAGTTGACGAGAATTTCCCAAATCTAAGGAATGAGCTGGAGCTTGGAATTCAAGAAGTCAATAGAACACCCAATTATCTAAACCCAAAAAGACCTTGACTAAGACACATAGTATTAAAATTATCAAAAATCAACGACAAAGACAGAATTCTCAGGGCAGCCAGGGCAAAGAAGATGGTAACCTATAAAGGAAACCCATTAGATTATAATCGGACTTCTCAGCACAAACATTACAAGCCAGAAATGAGTGGAATCAAATATTCAAACTATTAAATGAAAGGAACTACCAGCCAAGAATAATGTATCCAACTAAGCTCCCCTTTAGATATGAAGGAGAAATAAAGACCTTTCCAGACATACAAAAAATTGAGGGAATTCTTCACTACGAGGTCTGCACTACAGGAGATTCTGAAAGAGGTCAGCTCACTTAAAACAAAATGACAAAAAAAAAAAAAATGCATAATTAGGAGTAAGGTGACTAGCAGGCTGAGAAAAGCAGAGGAGTGCAACACTTACTAGAAACAGGGCATTATAAGCTTAAAATAAGAAGAGATTTGCTATAGCAAGATAGTAATGAATGTTCCACATATATTAGAGACAAATTGAGACAACAATGACTGAAAAGTGGAGGATTCAAAGATCTAAATTTGCAAAGGTGAATGGAGATAAGGCACGTGCAGAAGAAAAGGGATGACTGTATATATATATATATATATATATATATATATATATATATATATATGTATGTATATATATAACTATCCTTTTCATATTCGAAATGCTAACCACAGGCCAAAGATTTAGAACCTAATTATATAACTTAAAACAAGAAGGACTAGAGAGAAAATTCACAAAAAGCAAGCAAAATAAAGAAAACAGAAACACAAGGACAAGGAAACAATGGAAACATCCAGCTAACTAAAAGCAAAAGATAAAATGGCTATAAGATTCAAATTTGAATAATCACCCTAAATGTAAATGGACTGAACTTACCAATAAAAAGGCACAGAGTTGCAGAATGAATCAAAAAACAAAACCCAACTATATACTGCCTCCAGGAGACACATCTCAGTTCCAGAGACAAATATAGACTCAAAGCAAAAGGTGAACAATGATATTTTAAGCAAATGGCATTCAGAGAAAAGCAGGTATAGTAGTACTGAGAAAACAGACTTCAAAATCAAAAAAGTAAAGAAAGATACTGAAAAAAAAAAGATACTGAGGGATATTTCATATGATAAAGGGAGTCATGCACCAAGAAGACATAACACTTATTAATATCTATGCTCCCAATCAGGGAGCCCTGAAATATGTAAAGCAATTACTAACAGAACTAAAAGGAGAAACAGACCAAAACACTATTGTAGTAGGGGACCTAAATGCTCTACTGTCAGATATGGACAGATCATTCAAACAGAAAATCAATAAGGAAATAATATCTTTAAGTGACACATTAGACCAACTGGACATAATTGACATTTACAGAGCCTTCCATCCCAAAATAGCTGCTAATACATTCTTCTCTAGTGCACATGGAACATTCTCAAGGGTGGACCACAATCTGGGACACAGAAATAGCCTCAACAAATATAAGAGGGTTGAAATCATACCAACCGTATTCTCTGATCATAATGCTTTGAAACTAGAGATCAACTGTAAAAAAAAAGCAGAAAGAACCACAAATAAATGGAGATTAAACAACATACTACTGAAGAATAACTAGGTTAGATAAGAAATGAAAAGGAAAATCAAGAGATACATAGAAATAAACAATAATTATAGTACAATATATCAAAACTTTTGGGACATAACAAAAGAGGTCATAAGAGGAAAGTTCATATCATTACAGGCCTACCTCCAAAAACAAGAACAAGCCCAAATAAACAATCTAATGCTTCATCTTAAAAAACTAGAAAAAAAAGAACAAATGAAGTCTAAAGTCAGGAGAAGGAAAGAAATCATCAAAATTAGAGCAGAAATAAATGAAATTGAAAACAAAGAAACAAACAAAAACAATAGAAAAAATAAATGCAACAAAGAGCTGGTTCTTTGAGAAGGTTAATACAATTGACAAACCCATGGCTGGACTCACTAAAGAAAAAAGAGAAAGGACACAAATAAACAACATCAGAGATGAAAGAAGGGAAATTACAAAAGACACTGCAGAAATACAAAGGATCATACAAGAATACTATGAAAAAGTATATAACACCAAATTCAGTAACCTAGAAGAAATGGACCAATATTTAGAAAAACACAATCTTTCTAGACTGAATCAAGAAGAATTGGAAAATCTCAATAGACCGATCAGCAGTACGGAAATTGAAACAATCATCGAAAACCTACCAAAAAGTAGAAGTCCAGATGGCTTCACCAGTGAATTCTACCAAACATTCAAAGATTTAATACCTATTCTCCTCAAATTCTTCCCAAAAATCAAAGAAGAGGCAAGACTTACCAACTCATGAGGCCAATATTACCTGGATATCAAAACCTGGTGAAGATAACACAAAAAAAAGAAAACTATAGTCCAATATCTCTCATGAACACAGATACAGATATCCTAAATAAGATACTAGCAGACCGAATACAGCAACATATTAAAAAGATTATATACCATGAATATAATCTCAGGCAGGCTTCATCCCAGTGGCATAGGGGTAGTTCAACATATGCAAATCAATTAATGTGATACACTACATAAACAAATTAAAATATAAGAATCATATGATCATATTAATAGATGCAGAGAAAGCCTTTGATGAGATACAGCACCCTTCAAAACACAACACAATCGGTATAAAAGGAAAGTACCTTAACATAAGAAAGGCCATATATGACAAGCCCTCAGCCAACATTATATTAAATGGTGAAAAACTAAAAATCTTCCCTTTAAGATCAGAAACAAGGCAAGGCTGTCCACTATTGCCACTGCTAATCAATATAACATTGGAGGTCTTAGAGAGTGCAATCAGGCAAGAGAAAGATAGAAAAGGCATCCAAATAGGAAACAAAGAAGTCAAACTGTCACTATTTGCGGATGACATGATTCTCTATATAGAAAATACTTTATATATTTTTGTATTTGATTTATTAATGGTTACTGAGGACTTCTGCATCTATTTTCTTTAGTGACATTGATCTGTAATTTTCTTATAAAGTCTGGATTTGGTATTAGGGCAGCTCTGGCCTCATAGAATATGTTAGGAAGTACTTCCTCTACTCCTCAGAAAGAAATTGTAGAGAATGGATATAATTTCATTCTTAAATGTCTGATAAAATTAATCAGTGAACTCATCTGGGCCTCGTGCATTCTGTTTTTGAAGCTTATTAATTATTGATTCAATTTCTATATTACATACAGGCCTATTCAGATTGTTTATTTGTTCTAATGTGAGATTTGGCAGATTGCGTCTTGGAAGAAAGTCATCTATTTCATTTAAATTATCAAATTTGTGGGCAGTTGTTCATAATATTTCTTTATTATCATTTATGTCCATGGAATCCGTAGTGATAATATTATTTCAAATATTCCTTCTGTTCTTTTCTCTCTTCTTGTTCAGGTATTATCACTAGGTATATGTTACACCTGTTATAGTTGTCCCACCTGTTATAGTTGTCCCACAGTTATGGGATAGTTTGTTTGTTTGTTTGTTTGTTTATATTGTTTGCTCTTCAGTTTTACAGCTTACTATTGAGAAATCCTCAAGCTCAGAGATTCTTCTTCATCCATGTCCAGTCTACTAATAAGCCCATCAAAAGCTTTCTTCATTTCTGTTACAATAATTTTAACATCTAACAGTTCTTTTAGGGTGCATAGGAGTTCTATCTCTTTCCTTATGCTACCCATTCTTGTATGGTGTCTACTTTATCCATTATAGCTCTTAGCATATTAATCATATTTATTTTTAATTTACAGTCCAATAATCCAACATTTCTGTTATATCTGAGTCTGGTTATGATGTTTGTCCTGTCTCTTCAAACTATTTTTCGCCTTTTAGTATGTCTTTTAATTTTTTCTTATAGCTGGACATGATCTACTAGGTAAGAGAAATTGCTATAATTCAGTACTGTGGTGGTAAGTTGTGGGAGGAAGGGAGGCACACTATAGTTTTATGATTAGGTATCGGTATGTTAGTAAGATTTTGCCTGCGGACTGTGATCTTCATGTGGATTTCAGTTCCCACTTCCTCCTTGAGTAGATTGGAAGTAGTGGTTTGCCATGTGAGCTCACTTCTCTTATGGACCTAAAAGAGTTGGTTTTTCAGTCTTGTTATCTTTCAGCTTGTTGTTAGGATGGAGTGACAACTTCCATGCTTCTTACTTGCTGAATTAGAACCTGAAACTCCCCACTACGTTTTCATTTGTGACTGAAATGGTTGTTTTTAACTCTTCCAGTGACATACATTTTTACTAATTGTGTGTGGTAGCAAAAATTAAATATAATGCATTACATGAAAATTAGAGATTTTGTTCACTAGAGCCAGTTTCTCTTCAGCATACATAGACCCTTGCCCAATCTTCACAGGAATAGGGTA
Source organism: Eidolon dupreanum (assembly GCA_028627145.1). Taxonomy (NCBI): domain Eukaryota; kingdom Metazoa; phylum Chordata; class Mammalia; order Chiroptera; family Pteropodidae; genus Eidolon; species Eidolon dupreanum. Next base: position 58,509,375 of record CM053508.1, read on the forward strand.
AAACGAAAAGTCTTTCTGCCTTGCAAAGCTTAATTTGAATGATACCTCTACAACATGTCAACTGAATAACCTTGGACATACCATCTAACTACTCTGGTACTTCAATTTTTCATATTTAAAATTAAGATACATATGCATTTTTGTGAAATTGTTTTAAAGATTAGAGGTACTGTTGAAAAACTGATCAGAATACATTGTACAAAATAAGAGGTTACTAAAGAAGTTTATATTATTGTTGTTACTAATATCATTATCTTTATTTCTTATTATTAAGTGTAACTCAAGGCTTTGTAGTCAGATTAAAATGTAGACAAAGTCAGAGATGGTCATAGAAACATTTTATTAAACTATATTTAAGTATATCTTTAACTGTTCTATAAAAATTTATTGTCTACTTTCAATTTTAATGAATAAAATTTTTTTGAAAACTAAAATATTCCTTTATTCTCATCTATCTATTACTGTGAGATAACACATTTGTGGTGTTTAAGCTGTTAAATATATATTTGTGATAATTTCTAACAACAGACAGAAACTGAATACAGGACCCTGCTCAAATTTCGAAGGCTCTCAAAATTTTAATATTCTCTTTAAAAAAAAAAAAGAGGATAACTTTTTGGCAATACATTTTTTTTTTTTGTTTTTTGTAAGTACTTCAGTTACTTGTCCAGTGCACATGAACAAAATAAATGGTTACACTTCAAATAGTTGATATATGTTATATCTCTGATATGCTGATGCTCAATAGAAAGTCCTCAGTAATACAGAGGTAATTAAGTGAACTAAATAATGTTTAGGTTCTCAAATTTTAATTTCATATGTTGCACTTTTGTTACTATTTCAAATATGTAATATGTTGCGCAAGTGAAAAGGACTGTCTAAGTGAGAAGTACAAAACCCTTTGAAATGTGTTCAAAGCACATTATCATTTGCAGTCTATTCCTTTATAACCTACTATATTTTAAATTTGGTCTCAAAGCTGAATACATACTATACCAAGAGATCCTTTTGTAATTTTATTTAAAAATTATATTCACAACTGTTTCCAGAAAAGTTACAACACTGCAATGAAAATGATTTTACAGATTCTTCTATTAATAAGTCCACTATATTAAGTAAATACTGTTATCTTCCTGGGATATGGAACCAATGAGATTTGTACAGGCTATGAGATCAGAGATGGGAATAATGTAGAAAAATAAATCTTTGAAGTAATATTTGAATCTAGAGAAAAATGTAATGAAAATAAGAAGTCATTTTTCTCTTTTTTTCTTTTTTTTTGGAGCTGGCAGAGTTATTGTAAATCAACTGTAGTTCAGCTAATCATCACTTTAGAGCTAAACAAATTAAAGATCAGAAATATTAGTGGCAAGATTGTTATGCAGTCAGATTCTTCTGACTTTTTTCTGCTACAGAGACTGCACAAAATTTCACCACCATTTTGTGTTGCAAAAGTACTTAATTTATAAGACAAGTTAATTACAGCTCTTTATCAGTATTTTTTCAACTATTCCAATTTAAACTTTATTGATGAAAGTTGGTCCACTTGGGTTAATTAGTATTAGAATAAAATTAATATGTGACCTAATTATTGCATTATATAGTTATGTCTTTACCAGTAAATAAAATGTTTATCAATAGTATTTCCTCTAATAGAATTCCATGGTGTCATTTCTTATGTTTAAGTTACTCAAGCTTGGGATTGCTATTTTCTAAAGTGTATTGTATTATGTCAGGGAAAAACTACTAGTAGAAGAACCTAGAATATTGAGTAGTAAAATTTAATAGAATCACTGGTTGATGTAACACATGGTAACATATATTTGTACATATTTATGTTTTAAATAAAATTCTTTCAATAAATAAATTTAATTTATCAATAAATATAGAAAGTTAAAATGCAAGAAAAAATTATTGACTTTTTATGCACAATTTTAAATTAAAATCAGAAATCAGAAATATTAGCTTTTTTGAGAAAAAATAAATGTGGTTTCAGTTATAATGAAAATTATTAAGAGAAAGAAATAATTGACGATGCCTCAAGCATTGAATGCTGTTTCTTCATCTGATCATAGTTAAAATGATCTGTATGATTTCATTTGCAACTGAGCTCGAAAATTTTAAATAGTTTTTGACTGGAAAAATTTCAAAATATAAATAGGACTTCAGATGATATGAAGCCATTATGTTTCCACAATTGCTTAATTGTCTAGTGTTATGATCATTTGTGTGTGTGTGTGTGTGTGTGCATGTGCACGCACGTGTGTTTGGCCAACTATAGGTACAAGTTACCTTCACTATCAGCATTTCCTTCTACTTTGCTTATCAAATTATTTCACACAAAAAATAGCTACAATAATTGACAGTGATAAAATAATCTATCACATAGTGCAATTATGTGTTGGTGTCTCAAATTTCCTCTTAGCAATGTTTCTTTTCCTTCAAAAAATCAAGGGAAATATATATAATATTTTAATTACTATGTAGTAAGGAAAAGCATATTTTATACCTAACCAAATCATGCCTTAAATAAACTTAGGTATACATATCTAAAAGTAAAATCTGCACATGTAATGATAAGGACAACAATGTTGGTGTTTGGTTGCCAAAGGACTAGTGAAATAAGTATATGGGAATGATGTGCCAAGCTTTTAAGGAAGCAATTTAGGCAGAAGTCTTGTCTATCTGAAGCACAGTGTCTATTATGTGTTCAAAAGCCATGATTATTTCAAAAATAGAAATTTGAGAAAAACAGATAATTAGTCCAGTACAGCTGCTATAAAACACTACTTGCACAAATACTGGTATCATTAAAAATTTGGCAAAGTATCCTATAAGCAAAACTCCTGGGCAAATCAAACAAATTAAGCACCTAAGTATTTTTTAGAACTTAAGAAAATTCACATAGAAGGCTCCTGATTTTGCACCTTAATTTAAAAAGCCCTAACAACATAAAGAGTAATCCAACATTAGTATTTTTTATTGTTTATTTGGAAATTACCTCACATTTTACTTACTCAAAATTGCACTGTATTTTACTTAATTCAGAACTTCTTTATGAACGCAATTATTTTCATAGTTTTTGTTAGTTTTGTTTTTATTCTTTGTAATTAACATATATATTCTCAAATTTCTTTCTTTCTTTAATATTGTCTTATTGTGAAATATATCATACACAAAAGATGGTGTAAAATACATACACAGTTAAAGGAATGTCAGTAAAATAAATACTTGTGTACAGAATAATAAACTTAAGAAACAAAATAGTAAATGAAGATTTGAGAACCTCTGTGTGCTTTGATCACATTCCCTCTCCACCTCAGAGTAACTGTGATCCTGAATTTGATGATTCTTTGCTTTGCTTTGCTTTACAGTTTTTTCCTATCTACATAATTTTTAAAATGCATGTTGTTTTATATGTTTTTAATAACAATAGTAGTATTCAATTTTATGAGATTCAATAAAGTATTTTGTTGTTTTTGTTGTCTTTATTGTTGTTGTTGTTTTTGGCCCAGTGGACCTTCACTTAACTGGGAAAGGCCATGTCTAGAGAAAGGCCAGAGATGGGTCCTCAGGAGTGCAGGCCTGAGGCCAGTCTCCCTAATTGTATCAGTCTAAGTGATTGCTGATTTTGTGTTTTATGCAAGGTTAGAGTTACACATCAACCTGATATATAAAATATCTGGAAATTTATAGTGAAAAATTTATTAATTGCCTTCTATTTATATTGTCTGATAAGCCTAAAGCTCTACAAGGATTTTTTAAAACTTGAACATTACCTATATGTATTTTCCCATTCAATCTAGCTCCTTATGCTTTAGACGTTTCTCATGCAAATAGGTTTTTATTATATATTTTTATAGACAGTTTAGTTCATTTATTTTTAATATGATCACTAGTATATATCATATATATATATAATAGGCTTTTATTATATATAAATATAATATATAGAAAGACATAAAATAGGCTTTATATTTGGCATTAATATAAAATAGGCTTTATATTTGGCATTAATCCCCATTATTTATTTTTGTATTTTTATTTTTCTTCCTTACTTGACTTTGTTTGGATTAATTGATTTTTAAATTTTACTTCATTTTCTTTTTCTTTTCTTGCTTGCATATCATATACTTAATGTGTATGCTTTTAGTGAGCATCATTTGTGTGTTAATTAACAAAGATAATATTATTCAAACTCTTTACCTGCTCACAAACAAATTATGCACTTTAACATTAGGATGTTTATCTTTAATGTGTTTTTATCATATTCATCTGATATATCATCTGGTTTCTGATTATAAAAATTTAGTTGATTGTCATCACATATGAAGATGTCAGTTCTGTGTGGAATTTCTCCATCCTGTCATCTATAATTTTGAACATATTCTGATTTTAACATCCATGTCTGGCAACTACTGTATATTCATTCTCTTTGTATTCTATTTCTATCACCTCTTTTGTATTCTTCCCTTGGTTTACTATTGTTTGGACTTATCAGCAAGCATGTCTAGCAATTTTGTGTTAACAGTGGGCATTCAATATAAAAATAGTAAAGAGATTCTGGATATAACTATGTTTTTCTAGACATATATTACTGAACAGTTACTTAGAAAAACAAATGCTATTTCATCCAGCCATTCATAAAAGTAATTTTATGCTTGGTTTCAATCATTTTTAAGACTCAAATTATTTTGGTTTGTTCTTGCTAAGACTGTGAAGCCATTCTGGGATCTCAAACAAAAACCTTTTTAGAGAAAACTTTTTGGCAGACACAGGATTCTATAACTTTCTATTTATCTCTTTGAGACTGCTTAGTTTCCCTCTCTTAAGACCACTCTCTAGCTAGTTGTCTATTGTGAAACATAGCTTAGAAATCGGTGCATTTCTTAAGAGTAATGGTGGCACAAACCACTTGGTTCAATACTCTGTAGTACTTTTCCGTATAGGAAATTTTTTAAAAGATGTTTTTAAAGAAGTTTTAGGTTTACATTAAATTGAGAGGACTGTACAGAGATTACGCATATGCCCCCTATCCCCACATATGCATGTTCTCCCATATTATCAACATCACTCATCCGAGTAGTACATTTTTTTTTTTTTTTTTTTACCATGGATGAACTTACTTTGGTACATCATAATCTCCCAAAGTAAGTAGTTCAACTTAAGGTTCACTCCTTGTACTGCATATTCTATTGGACTAAACAAATGTATAATGACATATTTTCATTATTATATGTATATAATATCATATGGAGTATTTCACTGCCCTAAAAAAACTCTGTGTTCTTCCTAATCATCCTACTGTTTCCCCAACCTCTAGTAACCACTGATCTTTTTCTTGTCTACATAATTTTTGCCCTTCAGAATGTCATATAGTTGATATCACACAGTATGCAGCCTTCTCAGATTGATTTCTTTGACTTAGTAATATGAATTTTAGTTTTGCCCATATCTCTTCATGGCTTGAGGACTCATTACTTTTTAGTGCTGAATATATCTCATTGTCTGAATGTACTACAGTTTACCCACTTATTTACTAAAGAATATCTTGGTTGCTTCCAACTTTTGGCAATTATAGTTAAACCTGATGTAAACATCCATGTGCAGGTTTTGTGAGAACATAAGTTTTCAGCTTCTTTGGGTAAATAATGAGAGATTGTTGGATCAGACAGTAAAAATGCGTTGAGTTTTATAAGAAACCACAAAAAAGTCTTCCAAAGTGGTTGCACCATTTTACATTCCCAACAACAATGAACTAGAGTTCTCATTGTTCCACACCCTCAGCAGCAGTTGATGTTGTCAGTGTTCTGAATTTTGGCCTTTCTAATAGGTGTATAGTGGTATCTCATTGTTTTAATACGCATTTTCCTGTTGACATAAAATGTGGAATATTTTTCCATGTGCTTGTTTTTGCATCTGCGTATGTTCTTTGATAAGGTGTCTATTATGGTCTTTGGCCTTTTTTATAATCAGGTTGTTTCTTTTCTTATTATTGAGTTTTTTGAGTTCATTGCATATTTTAGATAAAAATCAGATGTGTCTCTTATGTTACCCTCCAGAAGTTTTTTATTTTTGCATTTAACATTTAGGGCTATTTCAAGTTAATTTCTGTAAAGTTAAAAAGTCTGTTTCTAAATTCATTCTTTTGCATGCAGATATCCAGTTGTTCCAGTATCATTTGTTGAAAAGTTTGTTTTTGCTCAATTGTATCATCTTTGTTCCTTTGTCAAAGATCAATTGACTATCTATAAGGACCCCATTTCTGTTCAAGTAATCTATTCGTCTATGTTCTCACCAATACCACACTGTCTTGATTATTTTAGCCCTATAGTATGTTGAAGTCAGGTAATGTCTCCTACAGGATTTTAATCTCTCAATTCCTTACTGACTTTATATTCATGAATTCTAACTTTTCAGTTCTTTGAGACATTGAAAACATTGATCAGCCTATTTTTAATTAGACTCTTGATCTCACCCTTCTAGAAAATCATTAAATACATCAAGAGAAATATATTCACAGGATGCACCACCCATTTTGCTAATACCATTTACACTCAAATATTAACATTTCAATTTCTAACAACATTTTTATTTGTTTATTGTTTTCATAAAGAATCAAGATTTCATTATTTTTCTCTTGGAAAATAATAAAAGTACTTTATGCATGGCCAGGAGTAGAATACTATATTTTTCACTGATTTTATATTTTAAAATCTTCCCTAGCCAGAATATTTAATATTCATTTTCATGTCCATTTAATACTTAATTTATGACATTTAATTCTTTTTCATCTTGTTTTTATTTAGATGTATGTCTTGAAGTTAAAATTTAAATTGGTATTTTTTCTAATTAGTTAACTATCTACCTGATAAACCATCCAAATTTTCCTGCTTGTCCTACTGACTTGTACATCACAATTATTATATTTTCATTTATTATATATAAGGGTCTATATAACGTTATATTTGTTTTACTAAAGAAGCTTTCTGTATTTACATTGGTATGATTCGTTTTCAATCATTTAACTTTTAATTTGTCTTAATATTAGCACATAAAATTAGACTTTTTTATTCTTCATTTATAAAATTATGTGCACATTTTTCTTTATTGATATATTCAGATGGATCATTAAATTGTCATTTAAAAATATTACAATGCAATTATTTTTAATTGCAGGTAACAATTATTTGTTACTCGCTTTAAAATAAATAAAACATGTAGAATAAATAAGCTTTCTACTCATGCATATAACAAATTATCTCTATTAAAAAATAAATAACATTTTACCTTATTTTTGTTTTAGATGGATTTATAGTGCTTTTGACATAGGTAAAATAATTTTTTTAGCTTTTTTAATATCTGTTGAGATTATAAAGATTGTTCTTTAATTCACCAGCTTTATATTATCAAATATTCCAGGAATAAAATTTACCTGTCATTAGCATTCTTTTTAAAATTTTTAAATAAATTTGTTAGTAGCTTAGTCAGCAGTGTCAAATTTATGTTCAAAATATATTAATCTATATTTGTCTTGTTTCATATTACAGTCAATGCATAGAATATGTGGATAATTTATGGTTTCCTTAGAGGTATTATAGTAGGCCATAATCCACTCCGTTGCTAGTTTGGTGATACAAACATACACAGAATATTAAAATATGTAAGTCATAGCAAAATTTAGTAGCAAGTTACCTTGAATACAGTCATTGCCTCATATAAAAAGTAGCAACTCCTCTGACTGTCCCCAACAAAATAAGGGACAGAAGTGGGGGGAGACAAGTACATGGAACTATCATATTATAGATGGAATGGGGTGAACTGCTAGAAATACAGATGAACATCCTGATGAATTACATCTTTTAAATTCTTGTTTTAGGTGAGAATTCAGAAAGCCAAGATATCAAAATTTTGCATAAATGTAATAATGATTAAATTTTGGCAGAAATCAGTGGACAGTCAAAACATTCAGACCAATTTATGAAATAAAAAATAACATCAAAATGAGAAAGTGACTGTGTAATTACTCTTTCTTTTTCTCATATTAGCTGCTACTATTAGGATGATGGTCATGTAATAGACTACAATCATTCGACATGGGGGAATATGTTTAACGCGGATGATCACAGGATGGTCTCTCTCTCTTTCATTCTTGTCATTATTTTTATTATTTTTTTTAAATTTTATAAGTGTGACAAGTGACAGTGTGTCATTGATATTGCTTTTAAATCTCTGAGTAAAGATGGAGACATGGGAAACACCAAGGCCATATTAGAGGGAAATTTGTATTAGCATTTGCTTTTTAGTTATAGCATTTGCTTTTTAATAGGCTGTCCACAGTACATAGGGCACAGAAAAAATAAAATGGGTGATGCAATAAGTTTGGAGTTCCCATGTTAAACTTGTTGTAAGTAGAGGGTTACCTCTTAAGGATTTCAATTAGATATGACCCCTGAAGACCAAAAAAGTTGAATGGGCCATGCTAATTTAGGGATTAGTGATACAGTTACATATCAAACTCCATTATTACCATCACCTCATACTTGATTCGAATCTATTCCTACTAGTACAGTTTAAATTAAAAATGACGTTTCTGGTAGCCTTTGTCTTTTTTTTTTAAACTAATTTTAAAGTTAATATTCATTTATTTAATATATTTTTTCTTCCTGATTTTCATGCTATGCCATCCCTTCCATTTTCTGACTTTTCTAATACCATTTTGTTTTCTTTAGCAAGATGGATAATCTATTTCTGTTAATTTTTATATTATTAAAAAGAGCTTATCTCTCTTGACTTATCCAATGTGACATATTTTCTTCATTTCTTTCCTAATATCATTGTACATTTTATCATTATGCCAAATATATAATTGAATGCAGTAATAAACATGTTTTACAGAACATGGATGATGTTTAATAGAGGAAGTCTCTCTTTATTCAATATACATAATTATAAGTACTATTTTCATGTAAAAAATCCTATATTATTATAGCAAAATGTAATCTGATGTGAAAAATGAAGAAATTTATTGGGTTTTCTGATTTTTAAGATATTTATTTAATCATTTAAAAGATATTTTTATAGCCAAATTGTGAACACAGCATTTTTTCTAAAATATTGAAAGAAAGGTAACAAGGAACCCTAAGTTGTAATAGTAACAGTAATTCCTACGAATCTATCATAATCCAAATTAAGAATTACAACAAAGATTAATTTCAACATTAGTTGTGACAAATTATACTTTTTCTATTTTGGGGATAGAACAGTTCCATTTTTTTACAGTTAGCAATATTATTCTCAAATATCTATAAAGCATTATACACACACATATTTCAAAGAATAAAGAGAAACATTCTTGAATATGTTTATGAATATGAATATGTTCTGGACATAATTAGCTGATAAAAATCAATATCCCTCTAGATGCACTTTCCTCAAGGACTCTTTTTCTCTTAGAAACTTTCTTTTGAAAATAACAGCCAGTATAAATACTTTCTCTAATCACCAAAGTCATTTTGTCATTATTATTTTAAAATTATTTTTAATTAAAAAAATATTTTGGTTAAAAAGCACTAACACAAGTATCTCAGAATTATAAATATATAAATTAACAAAAAAGAAAAAGCAGAAATGTGTATAACTTCATTAATAGTATAAGTAATCAGGTTCTTAATGGTAGAACTAAACTGTAGGCCCCTCTATACCCACTGATAATGATTAATACAATAGACTAGAGAAAAGGTAAATGCAATTTATTTCCTGATTTGTGACAGTAACCAAAGACCACACATGTATTTAGGTTAAAAGAGAAGCATTTTTAGTTCTATAAGACATAAATGAAATACCTTTTTGCCCAAAAAATGCAGAACACATAATTCTAGAAGTATATACAATATAAATAGAGAGTCCTATTAAAACTAATAAAATATGGGAAGGCAGTGCTGTTTGCAAAGGGTTTACTCTCTAGTAATCTATTCCTCACATAGCACATTTTCTTACTCATGTATTATGAAAGTTACTACGCTAGAAGCCTTACCACCAAAAAGGAAGATACTTAGAAGAGTATGGGAAAGGATACAGCCCCAAAACATGCAAGATGGAACACTCAGAGTCAATGTGCACTAAGATTAGAGAGAGCAAACTTCAAAGCATGGAATGAGAAGCACATTCCCATGGCGAACCAGCTGCTCGTAAGGTTTTATGTAGTCTGTTCGCTTGTCTTCAATGTTCTTTGTCAGTGTTCCATAAATTGATTGCTCCAAACATTTTAAACTTTTCTAAGGGGAAACAACTGGTTATAGAGTTTTGAAGAGAGCAGTCCTCATCCAGTGGAGGTAGCTGAGAAAGAAGTGAGAAAACTCAAAGTGAACAAAGCAACTTTCTGGGCCATGGTTCCTTCTCACTGAGATTTCTATTTCAGAACTAACTGTTGGATGTGAAGTTCTGATTAAATGAGATTAGAGGAGCTATCTCTTTCACTAATGCTGGTCATTTTAGATCTGCATCTATATCAGAATCACCATGATTGTTTGATAAGGTACAGGTCTGAGACCCAGTCCAGATCTATTGAAGCAGACTCTGACAATAGGGTCCAATAAAAATGAACTTAACAAGATCCCAAAATGATTAATGTGCCTAGTCACTTTTAGAATGCTTTTTGCTCTTAAAAAAATGAAAGAATAGAAGGAAAGTGAAAAAAAGAAACAAACAAGAAATCATAAAAAGGAATTTTTAAAATTGAGATGCAATTATTAAGTACAAACAATACAGTTACCTCCCCAATAACACAGAAAATACCTTACAATAAATTCTGAGAACAATTATGTGCTTCTTATAAGAAACAAAATTAAGTAAAATGTTTGACAAGAAGAAGAGCAAGCATATATTTAGACAGTGATTCTCATAAACCTAATATTAGATTTATCTGTGAACCTTTGAAAAGAAAGGTCTCTGGCCCCTGGCCTTGGTTTGGGATATAACTTAGATTTCCATATGTTGCTTATTGCACATTTCTACTTGATTGTAGAATTGTCAGGATTTAGGACCAATAAGCACAGAAAGCAAACACCAATCAAAAGAAATTTGGTAAAACTGCAAGAGGAAATGAAGCCAAATGAAACTATAAGAGTTTTGAACCTTTATTCACTAAATAATTTAGTATCAAAATAGAACTGTTAAAGATACAAGGATAAATTGACAAAAGCATGAATTTAGACAGAAACATCAACATGGTATTCTTGATATTTGTAGATCAAATAAGGAAAAGAAATAAATTATAGTTATATTTATAATATAATTAACAAGAATATTAATATAGTATTGTCTGATTAATATCCAATAGCAATTGCACAGATATACAGCTTTAGTGAGGCATTAATAGAACCTTTTGTAATAGGAAACAATATTATTATTACAAAATAGACAATAAATTAAGCTTAAAATTATATATTCCACATCATTCTCAGATGAGAAGGTGAGGTTGAAAAATGAAATAAAAAATAAAGAGGAAAAAATAACAAAACAAGCTAAAACCTTTGTTCTAAGTATCTTCTTTTTTTTTTTTTTTTTTTTTTGAGCAAAACTAAATTTACAATGATCACACATCCTATCTGCCATAGAAGAAAACGATTTTCAACCCATTAAAGTTCTGATGCAAACTGGAGGTACCAATTCTGAGTGTTGTTTGGTTAACAAAGGTGGTGGTGGCGGAGGTGGAGGTTATGAATAGGTGATTCCAATACACTCATCACATTACTTGCCACTTCCTGAGAGTGTAAGTGCATAATTAATTGAGATAAAACAGCCTATCTTTTCTTACTGCCCAGGAGTTGATTTGAGAATCAAAAGATCATTTTATTTCTTTCATATCCCTATAGACTCTATGGACACTATTTCACATCAAGTCAAGAATAAAAATCTGATAAAATCACGTCATGAAGGATTGTAGAGTAATTCATATCCACAGGAGGAGTCAATAGGGCATTTACTCTGGCAGTTGTGGTAGCTCATCGGCTTTTACTGGAAAGAAAAGAAGTGCAGGCGGTATCAGATTAGAAAAGAAATGCCGGCTCTGTCAGATTAAGTGTATTTAGTTTTATAAAAGTTTATTCAGTGTTAATTATCTTCTGTGTTTCTGACATTGTATTAAGAACTAGGGTTAAACAGATGCTCTCTGCCTTGAAGGAATCACTGTCTATCAAACCATGGGAACATTGAACAATGTAATAAATATCATGAAAAAGGACATATTACCTAGGGGAAACATCCTTTCTAAAAATAAGGTGAATAGGTGGTAAATCTAAAATAAATTAGTAGTGCAATACAATACATATCTTTTAACAGATGATTGGTCATTTTTAAAGTGCCATATTTGATTATGATAGTACTCCCTTGTCGAAATCCACTAATTTATAATTTTATCTTTTGAAGTAAAATGTATAAAGGCATTTTCTCCATTCAAAACTTTATTGCTGAGATATTTAAAAAACTGTATTATGAGGACAACGATGACATATTTAAAAATAATTAATTCAATACTTTATCAGATTCTGAGGAGTTTCTTAACTCTTGGTAAAATAATGTCATATTGGCACAAGGAAAAACTAGAAACAAACCCTAGTTTGTATAAAAAATTTACATTCCATGGAGTTGACATGTTTACAGAGTGTAATATTATTCAATAAATTCAATAAGTATTGGGTAACACTTTTAAAAATGTTAAAGTGCTTTTGTGCTTCATAACATCCATCAATATAAATCACAAATGAAATTAGTGGTATTTGAATGTAATGTGGTAGATATGAGTCCAACTGTACTTTAAAACAAAAGTTGAGCCAGCAATCTGAAAATATACATTGATTAATCCATCTCTCACTATTGATTTGACACTCTATATTTATCATATATTATGTTCAAAAAATGCTTGAGAAGACTTTTAGATATTATTAAGGTTTAAAGTTATTATCTTGTATGAAATGTATCCGGTGGTATGGTTTGTGTTATATAAATAAAGCCATCTTTACTAAGAGAGATAAAAGAGAGAGGCAAAAACTGAAATAGAATAATAAAAAAATAATTGAAAAAAAAAAGGGAGACAGTGATGCCAAGTCATCCTGACATTCTAGTTCCTAGTTCCACTAATTTTTGAGATATAGGGATATTTCTGTCTTTGGGTATCATGAGATACCAGCATCTAATTGATAAATTCTCCTTTCCTGCCTAAATTTGTTTTATTTTTTTTTTCATTATAACAAATATGTACTACCTAATATATATCACAAAGTGACATTCTAATTAAATCATGTGCATAAGTTGTCTAGACAAATAGTATTTTTACTGAGGCTCAATAAGTGAAGAATAAATTCTCCTATGGGTTCATCAGTTTTAAAACTATCACCTAAATGGCTTTCCTTAAATATGTGATTTTTATATAAATAAAATCATGTTTAGCTGTTCAATGACTTATTTCCTAAAAATTACCTCAAATAGAAAAATCACACTTATGATATGAACCTTAACTGATACCATGAGCTATGTACTTCAGCTTACAAGCATTAAGATGTGAGAAGAAAGAAGGATGACTGTAGTCAGGCTTCCTTTTGACACCCTTAGCAGCTAACTTCCAAGCAGAAGTGACTCAGCACTTCGCCCCTTTTGTAACCATGTGCCAGGTACTCATGCGTGGGCTTCCATTATCTGGCAATGTGCCACTATTGTTTAATCTATGTATATAAAGGTGCTGTCGCCCTGCAAGGCTGGCCGTTCCCCTGCTGGAATAAAGAATTATGTTGCAGTTTCTACAGCTCCCTGCATTTTCTTCCTACTGCTGGACCCTCGTACCCCGTAACCTCAGAACTTCGAACCTACAGCAACATAAGGGAAGAATATTTTTCTGTTAGCAACTCTCTTGTTTGCTAAGAAAAAACGGACGCTATTTCAAGTGGTCTATTAAAGAAAATCTATTAATTTACACAATGATTTCCAAATGAACGTTAGTTTTAGCATCTTCAGTTACATTATAAACCATTAGAATTTAGTAATTATAACTTCAATTATCATCTTTTTTAAACTTCTTACATCAATCACCTGCTACATAAAGCTATCAGGATTACTGGCTAATATGGAATATTAAAAAAAATCTACCTACATATTAAAATAATAATATTAAAATCCGTAACGACTGTTAAAGTACATTGGCTTACTGGGAAAATTTTTAGCTACATATTCTCAAGTTTAACTGTTTAACTCTAATATCAAATAATGGAATTTTATCCTTGTATTAAAAAATTAGTTGATGATTAAAGACTAAAATACTGTGAAACATTCCTTAAAAAAACAATGGGTCAATCTACAATGTGTTATGAGCTTTTCATAAAGAAGAGAAATAAAATTATTTTCCTACATTAGCAAAGTAATCATATATACACAATAAACAATTTCATAAAATCATTTGTAATTGAAGTATTGATAATTGACAGCTCTCATTAAATCAGCTGTAGCTGATAAATACTGAAATATTAAAATGAGTTTTCACTGTTTAACAAAATATTTTTAAATTGTTGTGTGTATCTTGCTTGATTTTATTTGGTTAAAGGAGCAAATTATGAAAAAAAGGTAACTTAAAATGTCACATTTTTGGTGGCAATATCTTTTAAAATTTTTAAGCAGTGATGACGTATACTTGATTGTGAAATTCAGATTCTTCATTATGGTATACAGAGTTTACGTCAGAATTTGTAAAAAGCATGTACAAGTACCAATTTTGTCTGTTTTATGTATTGAGACTTTGCATATTATTTCATTGCAGGAATCTTGTCTTCCTGCCAACCTCAGCTCACCTAAAACATAGGTGTAAGGTAATGAAATTTCAGAAACAAAGAATGGCATAGGTTCTGAAATCAGAGTATCTTGTTTTAAGTCTTAGCTCTATCAGTTAGTAACTTCTTAATAATTTATTTCTTGAAATATAATAGTCAGCTAATAATATAAATATTCTACAACAAAATGACCCTTTCCTTCAATTGCCTATAATAGGAAGGACGTCTTTTGAGGGTTCTTACATTAAAATAACGATTGTTTGGTTAAATAAAGCTTTTCTATAAGTAAGGGTGATAATTTTAGGGCCATTTCTTATGTCTATACATTTAAGTAGAGTTTATATTACCTAACACTTCATTTAGTCTACCTTTTAGAATCTTATGTATTTTATGATATAATATTGTAGGGGAATTCCCTGAATTAAGACATTTTGATATAGAAATTGAGAACAGTCAAAATGAAGTGTGTTATGTTTGTTTGGTTTCATATCCAGTAATCAAACAACTAATGGTTTATACTGGAATTTCAGGAAGAGATATATATATATATATTTTAGGGGAGGATGAATTAATGGGAAATAAACTTTAAATCTCTTGGTAAATGACTATATATATATATATATATATATATATATATAGATAGAAAGATAGATAGATATACATATATACATATATAGAGAGATAGCTACATATATATAGATATAATAATATAATAACAATGGGAAATAAATCTCTTGGTATATCTAGGTATATAGTCATTTACCAAGAGATTTATTTCCCATTATTAATTCATCCTCCCCTAAAATATTTATGGAATGTTGTGCATTTTTTTGGCATCTTTTCCTGCACTCACTCCCTCTCTGCCTGGAAATGACCGTTCTCACGCATTCCCTTTATATTTATACTCACCAGTCATCCATTAAGATTCAGTTTGAATGTAAACTTCTCAAATTTTTTTGCTAACATTTCTTCCTTTTTCCTTATTACTGACTTATTTAAGAGTCCCTTTGTCATAGTTTCATTATTACCATCATTGATTTCTCGTGTTTTATTTCATTATCTACATCTTTATTTCATTTCTCCATCTCATTAGATTGTTAGTGTCTTGAGAATAGAGGCTATTATTTATCTTTGTTTTCCTAATAAGAAGCAAGATAATAAGCGCATAGTAAGTCCTTAATAAATATTTGTAAAATTACAAAGTGATTAAATGAATACAAGAATTGAAGACTTAAAGTTAAAACAAGAAAAAAAATGGAAGAAAGCCTTCTGAGATTAACTGTTAGGTATCTGGCCAGTGTAAATGATATTCTCATGAGCTAATCTTTTAAATTTCATTTATAATTTGTAAATATGTTGAAGGAAAAAATATACAGGTAGACTGACAATAGTTCTAGAAATTGAAACAAAATATAAAGCATGTTAGAAAAGAATGAAAAGTTAAGACAAGGACAGAATTTTTAAAAATGAAATGTGGCAAGAGTATATGCAGGTTTAAATTATGAGGACTAGTACCTAATTTTGTATAAGATTGCCTCTTTTTCTTTTCCAGTCCACTGCTAATAGTTTTGGGAATAAGAAAGGGGTACTGTCGCGAATGTTACAATTATCACTAATGTTACAAAAATGTTACTTTTAGTACAAGTTATGTGCATTCTATATAATGAATGATGTATGTTGAGACACGACAAAGAGCTACTTATGAGAGTATATGAAAAACATCAACTAAATTTAATAATTACTTTTAAATAAAGAACTAATTCAAATTTTATCAGTTCCTTTGAAGATGAGTAAGGATTTAGTTCATGAATTACTTGTTCTTAAAAAAGGAAATATTGGTCATGATCAGAAATTATATTACACACACACACACTTTCATCCACACACATTTATATATACATATCTATGACACATATTTATATATATCATACACACAAATAATTTTCAACAAATAACAATTTAAACCATTTTGTAACAGTAACGGTGGTGTATATTAATTTCCTTTAGTCAATCCAAAACTATCACATTTGCCATTTTCACCACGACAACGTGTTAAATCTGTCATCCTTTAGGATTTATATGCATCCTCATCATTAATCATTCTATTCAATGACCAAATTAATTAAGTACACCTTAGGAACAACTTATAATTTCTATGTGTTTTTAAAGTCATCTTTTGCTAAAATAGCAGAAAAATTCTTCTTTAGTTGACATAAAAATGAAAAATCATGTTGAATAGAAAAATCAGGGAGAATAATATCTTAAAGTTAGAGATCTTAAATGTCATGTGCCCTTTCTCAGCCTCAACTGTTCATTCTGAAAATGGCCTATCAAAAAAGCTTAGAAGGGAGCAGTTTAATGACTGTTCTTTTGACATATGTAATACATTTTCAGTAACAGGCCCATGCATTTATTTAAGGCCAAATGTTATAAAACAAAACTGTCCTCTAAGGTATTTCTTTCCACAATATTTTCCTACTTGGCCTCCAGAGAGATTTTTTTTTTTTTAATAACACTGTCATTTGGGGAGATATTTTAAAATAAACCTTTAATCATTTTCCTTTTTAGTTATAATACAACCCAGGAATGAAACTAAGACACTGACTTACTTTAAATATTTAAGTGTATCTATAGGCTTTTATCTATGTATTTGTTTTTCTGAGTATTTTCTATGATCTGTTTGTGTATTATGAATACTTACTTCCACTTGTTCTTGCCTCTATATTTTTATGTACCTCCAGACCCTATTTATATAATAAATAAAGAAATTAATGACTAATCTTTCTTAGTGGCCCAAGGATAGAATTCAAGTTCATTCAGGGTGCACAGCACCATCTCTGAAACACAGTAGAGTCTCATAAATAGTAATTAAATAGATGACATCTTACTATTGTATCCTAATGAGAATCAAACAGTAGTTTTCTATTTTAATTATCTATCTTGGACTTAGAAGAAAAAAAAAATATGTCTATATATATATCCTGCGTTTATTAGCTCTTATTCTGTTATAAAAAAACTAGTCATATAATGAATCTTAAGAATCAAAATCTCTTTCAGAAGTGCTAAAGTGTCATTAATATATTAAGTTTTAAAGTTTATTTTAAAAGATCAACTATATAGAGATAATAAAGAAATTATATAGAAACATATTTGTCTGTCTATCTTTTGACCAAAAACCCCCACAAATACAAAACAAAACAAAACAAAATAAAAAAAAAAACACTACAGAAACTAAACCGAGAAATTTAAATAAAGTTGGTAAAATTTCTTATCTCACATGCAAACACAATGCTCTGGTGGATCTAACCTATGCAGTTATTGTTAGGTCAGCGGGGGAAGGGCCAGCCAGATGCCTGCCTGGAGGTTTCCCAGCTTAATATCAGGAATCCAGACCTTCCAGCGGGACATGAAGTCCAGAATGCCCAAAGGGCCCACCCTAAAGCCCTGGGTGCCACCACCCTAATCCAGATGCTCAACTAACATTTAAATTAACATTCTCCACCCTATACCCTACCCCCACATAACCCCATAAAAACTATGCCCTCCCGTCCCAGGGCGCAACTTCTCTGGCCTCTCTCCTCTCTGGACCAGAGAATCTCGCCCGGGAGCCCCCTCCCATTAAAGGCTGGCTTTTAAAACTTCTCTCGGTGTGTCACGTGTCTACCTTACAGCTATTTCTGCAAAAATTATCATTAATCTTAGTATGTTCTTCTGTAATACACAACTATAAGCAAAATATGTTTTAATGACCTCATTCCTGGTAAAATTTGTCACAAAATAAAGGTATTAACTATCAATCTCTCATCCATTTTATAAAGGTTGTATGAATAGTAATTCAGAAAAGGACTCAATCAGAATACTGAATAATTAAGAATGGTTCAGAGAATATTATATTAAAATGAACAAACAAAAATAAACACTCTCTTTTATTAATCTACATAATCCGTCTTTGGTTTAATAGGATTTTAACTAGCTTTACATACATGAGCCTCCCTGAATTTTGAGAGGCTTAAAGCTTTCTTCCAAGCAAGCAAAGTGGATTAAAATCAACCTTTGTGTTTTACAATTTGCATTTAACTGACCTATACTGTGAATTTTACTAAAGCCCTTAAGTGTTTTTTCTTCCCCAACAGCTGGCCACTCTCTAGGATCAGATCATGAGATTCTATTTCCTTTGACATATTTAAACTTGCAACACATTACATGAACAAATTTCTTGCCAGATAGTCTTTCCTTTCCCAACCCATACCCACCCCCTAAAGCATATCTCTGCTTTCAAACATTTTACATAGCTCTTCATTTTTGTGGTAAATATTCTCATTTAGGGAGGAAAAACAGATTCCCTGAGAAAACTCTGCAGAAGAAGAAACAGATCTTAATAAAGTGTCAATGTGATGTTAAAATAGGTTAAGGCCATGATAAATTTTTCCTTTCTTTTTCAATATTTTCTCTAAATTTCCAGTAGCCAATGTTGATAAAATGAAACACAACCTTCCTTTTGTACTCTCTGCACTGCTGACTGACATTCACAAGAGGGCTGATACATAGCATTTTTTTTGAAACAGAATTACAATGTATATTTCTTTGATTTGTTAAAGTAAAACAAAAATGTATGAATTATATTTTGTAACTACTAAAATTTTTATCACTTATGTAAATATCTCAGATATATATGTGGATATAAATGTAGAAATAAAAAAATAGGTAACAACTTCAGTGTTTTCAGGGGCTAAAATGTGATATGAACTAAGTTGTGTAGTTAAGTATGGATAATAAATAAAGGGGTCAAACTTCAATAGGAATGAAAAAAAAGAAGGAAGAAGAGAAGAAAAAGAGGAAGGGTGAGGGAGAGAGATAAGGAAAGAGGGAGGGAGGGAGCAAGAAAAGAGAAAGCTGAATTTATTAATCAGTAATGAAAGGAGAGCTATAAGACACACTTATAAAGCACTATTTGTCTAAACAAAGCAGACAGGTATGATATTTAAAGATTTCAAAAGTGTGTAAACTGGAGTGATGCTCCATGGATTGGCTGACTTTAAGAAACATAAAGTTGTAACCAACTGGCTGGCCCTCAAGACAGATTACAGATGCTAATTGTCACAGATCATTTAGATCTACTTTCAAAAAATCCTGGTGTTTAGAGCTAGAGCAGAACAACCAGTCCTGTCCTAGTAGATCAAAAGCTTTTTATCCTTAGTCCATCTCTTTCACCCTTAACCAAAGCTAAAGGAGACATTACCTTGGTGTGTGCAGAACCTCACTAGTTTTGCAAATTCTACCAGAAAATAAAGGTTTCATTTGTGAAGGTCAGATTATCAGTTTAAGGGGTGGTCAGTATGATTGCATACTGATTTTTTTTTCTTTGAATAATTTATTAAATCACGTAGGGATAATGGCAGCACAAAAGCATCAAAGCTCTGGATAACCTATCAAATGAATATGAGACATATAAGAATAACAAAATATTATAAGATTTTTCAGGCTTGAACCGCACCCCCCCCAAAAAAAAAGTGTTAATGAGTCCTCGACTCCATCTTTTCTTTGTATTACATACATTGTTTTCTTTAAGTTAGCTAAAGTTTATCTGGGCTACTTTTTCATTAGCACAGATATAGGTTTTCCATATTAATGTATTCATTCAGGTAAGTGAGGTCTAGCAATGGTGTAGACTTCCTTTTGGCTAGCCAAAAGAAAATCAGGCTATTTTTTCATCCATAATTATTTAAGTTAAAGAAATTAATTGGTGGGCTTTCCCCCCAGGGAATATGCTGTACTATTTTGTTAGGTAAAGTGAGAAATACATTTTTTGAATAATACCTTGTGTTATTTACTCCTGTGAGTAGAGTAACCACCCTCAGGAGCCTGTTTCAGAAATTATTAGTTGTAACATTAGAAAAGGAGTTTATTCCTTCCACCATTTCAAGAAGACTGTCCTCTAAGATGCAAAGTCACATATTTATAATTATCTAACTCTTCATCCCACAGAAAAATAATCCTTGCTCCTAGATTAGCATAAAAAAAAAAATGATTCCTACATAAGAAACTAGGAAATGCATGAGAGAAATAACCAATTTTAGTAGATTGTCTCTGGGAGTTGTGTTGAAAAAAATCACTGTTACACCCCAAGAATGTTCACCTTATTTCATTGCAAAGATAATTTCCTTTATGCTCAAATGAGTATCATTATAGGTAAGGTAGTTCAACATCCCTTTATATTATCCTCTTTTTTTCTATGCTTGAACAGTTTGAACAGATACAACCTACCATTATGTGTTTATTCATTTTTATTTTCACCTATTACTCTAACATTTATATCTCAAATTTTCTGAATTAATTTTTCATTCAAATTTTATTTCAATGACTAATCACAAATTTAAACATCCTAATAAAATTATTAGAAATTATCATACATTTTTCTTAAATGCATATGTGTATTTTTTTTTCAGCCAGCCCTAATGGCAGCATCATAGTAAAAACTCTCATCACTGAAGCAGTCAATATTCACCATATTTTTGGCTCAAATAACTTGCAAAGTTAGACATTTAAAAATCTTTGACATCAATGTTTATATTGAGAGAGAAATTTAACAATAATATTAGAAGTTATAAAATTTGTAATTTCTAGCATATTAAATATTTGCTATGTTCATTCTCTATGTTTTTTTGTCAGCCTCAGTTTTCCATATTGTTTCATTCAATTTATGGAAACTATCCACCACATAACTTAATTACTAAAGTCAATCATTGTGTTGAACAAATCAGCCAAATTTATGTTCTGTCCAAAAGAGCCTGAATTCATTTATTGATCTAAATCGGCATCCTATTACTACCACTTCACTTTGAAACATAATACAAAGATGATGTGAAAGATAACTAAAACAATAATCTTTAGTTTTTCTGAAAGCAACAATCTTTTTTTTTTTTTTTTTTTTTTTTTGCTGCCATAAGGTATGCTTTCTTCGCATGTGTCATTTTAGATGACCAGAGATATTATATTCTGGTGCAGTGCTCCACAATAATAGTTGGGGATGGTGACTAAAATGTATCTATTTTGTAAAATGGAATAAAGGCTATTGACTAAAGGAAAAGTGAAAAGGAAAAGGGGCGGACTCCAAACCCTATTCTTACACAAATCATTTTAAGAAAGAGTAAATAAGAAAGTTCAGAATCTTTATTTTTTTAAAACTTCCCATCTCATTTTATATCCTAAGTATACGCGTAAACCATTTCAATGATATTACATTAGATCACTGCAATGATGACTCTGATGGTAATTTTATGTATCACTTGGCTGGACCATGGTGTCAAGATGTGAACTCAGATATTATTCTGGCTGCTTTCATCAGGGTATACTGAATAAGATTAACATTTAAATTATCAGTTGACTCTGAGTAAAGCATACTGTCTTCTGTAATGTGGGTGGACCTCATTCAATCAGGTGAGGCACAAATAAAACAAAAGACTGACCTCCCCCCCAAGCAAGAGAGAATTCCTCCATCAGACTGCCTTTGGAATTGAACTGTGGCTTCAACTCTCCTGGATCTCTACACTGCTGTCCCAGCTTACAGATTTTGAGTTTGCCAGCCTCCACAAAGGCATTAGCCAATTTCTTATAATAATATCTCTCTCCTTCCCCCCTTTTCTACCTCCCTCCCTCTCTACTATTGATTTTGTTTCTCTGAAGACCTCTGACTAACACAATAACCATGGTCTCTTCTTTCCCCCCATCAGACCCATTGTCCATGAGAACCAGAGCTATAGTTTTAAATATAAAGCTAAACTGTATTGCTTCTCTGTTCAATTCCTATGACACCCTAATAACCTATGCTTATCCTTGTTAGATCCTTCCTGAACTACAACAGCTCATAGCCATTTACTGTCTGAATTATCACTCTTTCACATTGTAACACACTATCTCTTATCATTTATTTTATGTAGATAATCTACTTTCCCTCTATCAGATCATAAACCATTCACACTCACTGCAAAAAATATTTCCAGTAAAAAATAATCTTTTAAATTAAAATGCAATTTTCCCAATTTTAAAAAATTTACTGGAATATATTCTCCAGAAATTGCTTCCATTTTTTTTTTTCTCTAAATACCATAGATTAGAGTATAGCTTGGTCATATAGCTTGGTCATGAATAGTATATTTCAGTTTTTATAAAAGAAACAAAGGAAACAAGAAGATTAGTATACTATTTCAGATGGTGGCCGTTTTTTCATGTGTTTTCTTAATGTTTGCAAAAAAGATAATATATCTTTTTCTATCCTTTACTTTCAAGCTATCGATTTCAAAAATTTAAAGTGAGTTTCTTACATATTATAGAGTTAGCCATGTTTTTAAAATTCATTCTACCAATATTGGTCTCCTGGTTAGTATATGTAGATGACTTACATTTATATTTAAGGTTGTTTTTGACATTTTAGAACTTAAATCTGATAATTTATTTTTTGTTTCTTTCTTCAATTTTCATTATTTTGTTTTTCTTTTCTTGCCTTCTTGTAAGTAACTTGAACATTTTTAGGATTCTGTTATTTGTAAATAGTGGTTTTGAGTGAATCTTTCTATATAATTTACTCAGTGGTTACTTGAGTGTTACAACACAAATACGTGACATCACAGTCTATAAACTTTTTATGACTTCAAATGAACTGTGGGAACCTTTTGTATATCTTCTTTTCTTTTCCTAATTAAGTATCGTGGTCATGAATATCAGACGGCATTATAATTTTTGTTTCTATCATAAAATCTAATTTATAAAACTCATAAGGGAAAAGATAATCTATTGAATATATCAATAATTCTGCTCTCTTCAATAATCTTTTTCCTCACCTGATACTATAAGCTTCTTTATTTTATCATCTCTTGTTTGGACTACTTCTTTCAACCAATTTTAAGATATGTTTACTAGCAACAAGTTACTTTATTTCTCCTTGTCTGGAAATTATTTATTTCTCATTCATTTCTGAAGGATAGCTTTACCAGATATAGACTGTGTGGTTGATAGTTCTTTTTCTTCAGCAATTGAAAAATAGCATGTCACTTCCTGCTGGCCTCTATGGTTTCAGGTGAGAAATCTCTTTCATTTGAACTGTTGTTACCCTACAGTTAATGCATTATTTATGCTATTTTCAAGAATTTTTCCTTTTCAGAGGTGTAATTCTAATGTGCTTTGGTTTGAATTTCTTTAAGTTCACCTTCTATTGTATTCACTCTGCTTCTTGTCAAATTTAAGAAGTGTTTAGCCATTATTTCTTTGCATACTCATTCAGCTGTACTCTTTTCTCTCCTGGGGCCTCAATAATACAAATTTTAAATCTTTAGTTACAATCATTTTTTTAAAGTTTATTTTCTTTTGTTCATTCAGATTTGGTAAATTGTCTTTATATGTAGTTAAGTCCAATGATTCTATCCTGTGTCATCTCCACTCTATTATTAAGCCCATCCTGCAAGTTTTTAGTTTTGGTCATTGTATTTTTCAGCTCTATAATTTCCACTTGCTTCTTTTTTTTTATAATTTCTATGGTTTTGCTGAGATTTTCTATTTTCTCTTTTTTTTTCAGGGTATTTAATTATTGTTGAAGCATCTTTATGATGGCAGTTTTAAAATTTCAAGAACTAATTCTTCTCAGTGTTGTAATCAGTTGCTTGCATTTTATCATATATATTGTGATTTACTTGGTGCTTATAATGACAGGTAACTTCACAGTATCCTGTAACTTTTGGCTTGTATGTTCAGAAATGTTGGATTCTACACAAATACTTTGTTTTACCAGGCAGCGACCCCATTTAGTTTTAACATACAGATCCTGGTATACTTCTGTAGGCTGTGGTTGCAATGACAATTTAATTTTCTGAGCCCTTTTTGTGCTATTTTTGTCTGTTTGGTTTATATGGTGCCCTTGGGGCTCCCATTGATCCCTGCTGATACTGTCTGAGGAAGTCCAAAGGGATTCTGGTGGACTGGTGCCTCTAGGTGGGAGAAACTGGTCTCTGGCACTCAAAGACAAAAATTCCCTGATTTGGCCACTTGTGGGCAGGATTCTTCTAGCTTGAACTAGAATCAAGCCCCGTCTCTTAGTAAGTGTAAAAGGTAAGATAGGAGAGCACTTCACAATTCAGGGTCTTGTAGCTGCATACCCTCTTTCTGTGAATAAGGGAGAGTGCTGCTCAGGTGGGCAGCTTCTTGTAGAGGGATACCTCTTGCTGGTCACACTAGCCACTTGGTATTTCTTAGACTGAGAAAGGGTTCTCAGGCTCCAGGTTGGGGGTTTGGTATAAGAGTCAGGTCAGGTGCTTGTTGTGGTGGGATCCCTCTTGCAGATGTCCCTGACCACTTGGTTTCTCTAGGGGAGAGGTGGGAGCACTTCTTAGGTCAGAAGTGAAAAGAGGTCTAACTTGGCATTCTGGCCACAATTATTAGCGGGTTCCACACTGACCCCCCTGCTGGTAGTGCCCAGCTGTTGTTCAGTAAAGGGGAGGAATGAGCCAACTCGTGCTGATTTTTGTCGCTAGTTTGGGTGTTGGAAAATTCAGGGTCTGGGTGGCTTTCTGCTGTTGGTTGGGGGTCCTAAGATGCCTGTCACTCTCTTTTTCCCCCAGGTACTAGAGTCTCTAACCAGCTCATCTTCCTCTCTCCCATTTTCAGAGTTCTCCTTTGGTTGGGTTTTGCCTTTCGTCCAACGTGTATAGTTGTACTCAATAGAAAGGAGCTGGGAAAAAGGCTCTATGTCATATTGCACTGACCAGAAATTGGGTACAAAGTGTCAAAAGATTATCTTAGAAATTCTAAATTATTTTTTCTAAGGAGTTTGAAAAATAATTTACCTTTTTACTAAGTAGATCTTAGTTTTTACTTTTGCTTGTGATAACTACTATTTATCACAGATGTTATTAGAGTTCTAGAAGTTAGTTCTCCTACTCTATTTTTCTTAAGCTGATTGATATGTTGTAGAGAGAAAAACATTGCAGAGCCATAACCAAACTGAATATTTCTCATTGTTTCCTGTTTATTTTTCTCCCCCTAAGAGTATATTAGCACATTACTTCAATTCAGAAGACATATGAACCAAAGAGTAACTCTAATTTGCTGACCCTCTAGCTGGCTAGAAGACCAAAATATCATTTTTTTTAACTTTTAAAGATGAGTAGCTTCAATTATTTATTATATGGCAATAGACTGTTGAAACGATTCTCTTTTTTGCCTTTAGGTTCTATTAATATGTAGGGTATATATACATAATGTAAATAAAAGAATTCTTCACAATATTTTTGAAAAGCTGAACTAATTTTTTATTCATTTTTAAAAGCATGCCTTTAATTATAATTGTGTAATATAATTAAGTTCCATTGTAAGGAAGATAACATCAATCTACTGTTATTTAGATAATATTCACATTGAGGCTTTTCTTTCTATATCTGAAATGTTTCTACTTTTCATTCTCTTAATTCTCTAGTCAAGAGCAAAAAATATTTTATGATATTACTTTGTATTTCTATTCACGCATGTAGATCATTACAAACTATAACCATCATTTCCCCCTCAATTGATGTAGCTAACTATCTAAGGTAATTCTTGTTTAACCTTCAAATTTAAAAAAAATCAGTTTTTATTTATATAAGTTCTTCCAAGAAATGGCTGTCATCTAATCCTCTATTCACCAAATTTGTATTTATGGCACAACTGATAATTTTAGCATTTAGAGCAACACTAGAAATAGTGAAGATTAGCTGGGAGAAGAAGCTTGTAAGTATTCTGAGCTGACAATATGACAGTACTGGATATAAAAGCAAGTGATTCTCTAATATACCTATGGATATACTAAATCTGTTTAATCTACATAAACTGATAGTACAATAAGAAAAATAAACAATTAAAATAGAACACCTTACTCAAGGTGTTCAAGGATAGTTTATCTAATGATTTAGACTCAGTTAGATTGGCTTTAGACCCACATGGATTAATGTTAAACAATGACAAGCTGTTAACTTTATATGTTTGATTTAAGTGGAAGTAGAATTTAAATTGAATTTTAAATTCAAAACCAATATTTTAATAATTACTTTGTTCTCTACAATGTTGATTTGTCTTAGTCACTTTTAAAATGCTTTCTCATTGGTAAATATCCAGATCAAGAAATGTATTTTCCTTGGATTGTGTGGCATAGAAGTTGTTCAGTTCATTTTTACTATGTATGCTTTAGAGTCAAATGTAGAATTTGCTAAAGTTTTAAATAGATATGAAAGTTAAAAAATGATACTGTATTTCCAGGGTATTATTCATGACCAGAGAAATCTGGTAAGCAGCCACACCATACAGAAAACTTTTTCTGATTATTTATAGAGGGCCCACAATATACTGTGACACAATTCATGGTTCCGAAAGAATAGATACTAAGGTACTTGATACATAAAAATAAGTTATAAACTATAATTACATTCTTTTGATAAAGTTATGAATTATGGATGATATAAAAAACAAGCATACTTGTGAGGAGAGTAAGAATTCTAATACTCATGGCTCTGTTCTCTATCTCATTAGAGGAAAAGAGTCTAGACAGGATAGAAAAATAATGCAAATAAAGTTTTTTTTTTTTCAATAAACTACTATGTGCCAGACATTTAAATGTCCTACAAACCTTGCCATGCTGGATAGATGGAGCAAAAGGAAATAAGAAAATATGATTGAGAAATATGAAAGGAAATAGGAAAATATGATTAGCAGGGTTTAATAAAATGAGGCTTCTCACAATATTTTTTTCCAAATTCAGGCATCTTAAAGGTTTTCTCTCTTTTCTATTTTAATTTATTCCACATGTTAGTTTATTTTCTTCCTATATTAGGCTGCTGTACAAAATTATCACAAACTGGATAGCTTAAAACAATAGAAATTTATTCTCTCATAGTTCTGGAGGGTAGAAGTCTGAAATCAATGTAACTCTGTTTCTAGCCTCCTCTACTTCTGGTTGCCGCCAACATCCTTGACATTCTTTGGCTTGTGGTTGCATCACTTCAACCTGCCTTCATCTTCACATAACCTTCAATTATGTGTGCTGATGTCTTAAAGCTCTTCTGCTTTCCTCTTACAAGGACACTTGTGCTAAACTTAAAGGCCATCAGATTAGACTCCACATGTCAAGATCTTTAACTTGATCACACTGCAAAGACCTTTTTCCTTTTTAGGTAATATTTACAGTTTCCAGAATTTTGGGCCTGATTCTTTAGGTGGCCATTTTTCAGCCTACCACCCTGCCCTGACATAACTCATCATTAAATATTTTGAAGATTTTTCATTTGAAGATCCTGGTTCAAAGAGTTAAGTTTACAAAAGAAGTATAAACCGAAGTTGCTAAATATAAATCTGTCCATAGACCATGCAGAAAATTAAACTGAGGATAAATTCTGTTCATTTTAAAAGAATTAAGAAAGAGATTTTAGGAAATTGTGAGGGTATTTTATTTATATCAAGTACAGTGTAAAATGTCATATCATTTTTTATTCCATTCCTTGAAAAATAGTTAAAATTGTGTGCACATATTAGTAATTATTCTTCATGACTTCCCTTAAACTCACACCTTACTCAAATGTCTCATCACTATTTCTCACTTGTGTGATGATTTTCATTTCTGACTCTTATTTTTATTAACCTTAGGCTGAAGAGAGAACATAGAAAGAAAATTGACTAGAATAAATGTTTGACCTATTTATTGGCTGAATAAATCAAAGTAGGAGAAATCAGAAACTCCCAAATTCTGTTTCATATAAAAAAAATAGAATAAATTATAATATTGCTGTTTGTGAAATAAAAGAGATAATAAATTAAGAAACAAGAAACTTTACTGGTTTACAAAAAGAGACATATAACATTGATGACAATAATCTCATTAAAGTTCTCATAAAATTAACTGATTTTTAAAATACTATTTTAATGCCCATTATTGGTAAGTTGCCGTCCTGAGACTATCAAGGCAGAATCTACCTGGGTGTCTTGGAAAGCCTGCTCTCTGTGAAGCCAGCTGCCATGAAAACAGAAATCTGAATCCCTGAGATGACCACTCTGTGAAGAAGCCCAAGTTAGCCATGTAGAAAAGTCATGTTTAAAGAGAGACGACTGATTAGCTATTAATTAGTCCAATCCCAGCTCAGATGTCAGAGATGAATGAAAAAGCCTCAGATGACTCCATCCCCACCCATTATTTACTGTCACCTTAGGGGAACCCCAGGAGAAAACCATCCAGCTGTGCCCAGTAAAAGATTATAATAAATTGTTGTTTCAAGTCTCTAAATTTTGGGGGTGGCTTGTTACATAGCAATAGATAATTAGAAAACACCCCTTTTTCACAGATAAAGAAGTTGTCTCTCAGAAAATTTAAGTAACTTGCTCAATGTCACACAACAGGTAAGTAATAAATGTGAGATTCTAACCTAGCTTTTTTGTTCGAATACATTTCACATCCCATCATACCATTCTACTTTTTGTAGGTGTCTCAGTTGCCTTTCACTTCTGCTGTTAGCTTCTTACAGAGGCCTTATCACTTCATGGACTGGTTTCCATCTCTACATTCTCTTCTCCTTTTTCCTCCTCCTTCCTTTTCATGATCAGATCATTTTCATCATAACAGTATAAAGTTAATTTAGTCTAAACTAAATGCTAGGTACTTAGCCTGTGACATGTGACAAGGATTTTGTATCTATTATTCCTTAAATGTTTTCACAAACCATTCTACATATCTTTGTCAAATTATCATCGGTAGAGTTTGCATTTAAAAATAAACCACATTTTGCTTACAAATGTCCTTTTCTTTTGGGATACACATCATTTTCTCTATGGCATTTTTATTCAAGAGGGCAGGGTGAAAGATAACATGGATACTGAGGTAATTTCAGGTGGTGGTAAATGCCATGAAACAAACAAATCAATGGGGTGGTGTCATAGAGAATATACAGAGGTCAGAAGGCTATCTTGGGCACAGTGGTCAGATGGGGCTTTCTGAGAAGGTAACAATCAGACTGAGATCAAAAAGGTGAAAATGAGCTCACCAAATTAAGATCAAGAAGAGTGTTCCAAGCAGGAGACATATCCCGAGCCTTAAAAAGCTTGAGTTAGTCAACAGACTAAAATGTCTGTTTGCTTGAAAAATAATGATTAAGGGGAAAACAAAAATATATTGAAGGAGTTACCAAGGGCTGATTTATGTTAGACGATGCAGTGATAGGGAATTTGGCTTTTATTCCTAGTATATTAAAAAGGCAATAACGTAATTGAATAAAAGGAATAGTGTGCTACCATGTGTAACTATTTGGGGATCAAATGTGAAAGCAGAGATATCAGTTAGAACGGGATGCCTGCATAATTGAGGTGAGAGCTAGTGGTAGCTTGGAATAAAATGCAGGCAGTGAAGAGAAAGATAATAGATATTAGGACCTACAGGATATTCTGAGTGCATATATGCCTGCATGCATGTGGGTGACTATTTATAATTTTATGAAATTTTGAGTATTTCAAGGACCAAAAAGTGCTCATTGGTTTTAGCCACATGAAGAACTGTATTCTAAGTAACTCATTTAAATTATTTTTCTCTTAAATAAACTGAGAATTTGTGGGATTATCATAAACATTCTGGCCTCTGTGGAAGGCCATTCATGTAATGACCTTGAGATTTCTCTTTTCTTAAACTGCTTGACAGTTAATGGCAGGCTCACATCAGACCTGTTCTATAAATACTACACCTGCTGCCAGAGGATTCTGCTCCACTGTCCCACACTTCAGATCCACAGTAAGGCTGGGACAGTCAGGGAGCTAATGGGAGCATCAATATACACAGGCTGTTCAAACACCAGTGAAATGACTCTGAAATGTGACTCCAGGTCAATTCAGGTTTCCACAAGAATATCTTAAATGACAAAACATACATTGGTCCTTTCTATCATAGTAGATAAATTCCTCAAATGGAAAAATAAAAAATAATAATAAAAATAAAAAAATAAAAAAAGGTAAAGAAGAATTCCTTCTTCCAAATATAGGCCTATAGCTTGAGATTTTTTTTTTTCTTTTCTTTCTTGATTTAAAAGTAGAAGATGCTAGTGGCTGATAAACAATCACTCTTCCATCAACTAATCCATCAGTCTGGAGTTGGTTAAAGTACAGAAGACAATAGTGTGTGACATAATGCTGTAAAATGGGAATGAGAGATTTGTTTAATCAAATTTAAAATGATTTTTTGCTATGCCTCATTGTCATAAGATACTTTGAAAAATAGACTATAATAAGTGCAGGTAATAAATATTACTTAAATACAAATATGCATTTTTATAATAATACCGTATAAATTATCTCTTTTCAATAAATATGTAAAGAATAACAATTTGGAGGTAAATGATAGTCTAGCCAGTATTAGAGTTACAATGTACATGGGATGACCGAGCTTCCCTGAAATAATTCAGAAAGCAGCCAAATGTCTAGATCAGGCTCTCCCAGCTTAACAGTCGCCTGCAAAACCTCCAAGGCACCCACTGATTTTCATGCAATTGTGATGACGCTATACCTTTCGCCATCCTTCATTCTGCAAATCCTTTTTTGTCATAAGTCTCATTCATTCTGTTCATGGTTCCGGATTCTTCATTATGCTGTTTTTACTACATTTCTTAAGTGCTACCATCTTATAGCCAGGCTAGCATTGGCCTCAATCTACATGAAGTGCTTGGAAAAGAAGGAGGTCTTTAACACATTAGCTTCAATGTTGACTTCATTGCTTACAAATACTTACTGCCCATATAATCAATGTATTCCTTAGTGTATCCCCGTGTATTTGCATTGTATGTTCTGTTTCTGTAATTAGATTACAAATCCATTGGGAAAAAACTCATCTCATACATTTGTAAATCCCCAGTGTATATTAACAGAGTGTCCTGTATATGGTTGATGAAAAAAAAAATTGGCTGATGTGAAAAGGAATTACAATGAGACGTTTATATGCCTGTCTCCTT
This sequence comes from Eidolon dupreanum, assembly GCA_028627145.1. Lineage (NCBI taxonomy): Eukaryota > Metazoa > Chordata > Mammalia > Chiroptera > Pteropodidae > Eidolon > Eidolon dupreanum. Next base: position 58,541,182 of record CM053508.1, read on the forward strand.
CACTAGCTTAGGTAAGAATTGCATTGAATTAATTAAGTACCCTCAACTCTTTTCTTCAGAACCTGTAGCTAGTAAATAATACATGTTTAATGAGTAAAATTATATACTACATCTTAAAAATAAATACATCTATTTCTATGAACTATAGTTAGATATATATAAATCTTATAATCTTACAACTTGGCTATTTGTCATATTCCTTTCTACTTTCAGTTGTATTTGTTTTACCATTCTTGTTCATCTTTAAGCTACTTGAGAAGGGGCAAAAATCTTTAACTTCATTTGTAGGTCTTCATAGCACTTAAAATACTAGTCTACAGTGATACTACTCAATACATGCAATTGATTAGTTTATTGACCGCCTGTCTCTATAAACTTCCGTCAAAGCACATATGTTTCACAAGAGTATAGTGCATACTAACGAAGAAACTTGAGCTGTTTCCCAGATGAATAACTTGTAAGTCTATGGATTTTTGATACACTTTTATGATGTTAGGTGTCTGTTTCATAATCTTAAGTTTCTATTTATCTGAATCCTTAAAACAAAATAGGTATTAAACACAACAAATATATTTCTGAAAAATACATCATTTAACTACATTTAAGAGATTAATAAGAAATATAATAAGCATGATTCTACCAAATTTCCAAGCAATATATCTCAGAAAAATAAATAGTAGTCTCAGTATTCTCCCTAACTCTGCTCTCTAACTCTATCACACTTAATACTTATAATATTTTTTTTGCAAAAGAATGTAAAAGTTAAAAAAAAGAGAACAAAATAAAATTCCATGTTAGTTTTCATTTTTTTAAAGTATAGTAATTTAAAGATGATACTCAGATTATTTCAGTTATATTAAAAGATAGTTCACCAAACTCCAAGTTTCTAGTATCCAAGTGTAGATATTATCCAAAAAGATATTATCCCTTAATATGACCCACTTATCCATCCCCAATCCAATCTTTCCTTGTCTGGGCTTCTGTAGTAGCTGTTAGAGTATGTAACCAAAATCACTTATAATTAGTCCTTCATCTACTGCCAAAATGTTATTTCTTAATCAAAGCTAGTCTTCCCCTCCAGTGTCCACCATCGATCAGTGTTCCTATATTGCTTTACTTGATTTTACATTCAATATAGATTTAGTAGTCCAATATTTATCTCTTCTTCATGCTTAATACAATGAATGTTTAACAAGTACTTGGCTATAGAGCATGTATTTCATATAATACACATTCAAAATCAAATATTCAACTATATAAAACCAAACAGAAAATACTACACTGTCAATAACATAAGTTTCTAGTATGCTTGAATTATTTTCATGTATATGATGATTTCAAGAGTCCCGATATAACTTGAGCAGCATTAAGAGTAACTTTAGTCAAAAATTCTGGAGATGTTTAGAGATATTGTGATAATATATCCTCATTTTCCAAGTGTTTAATGTATCAAAGATAACAATATATTCTTTAAAATTTATTTTAGAGGTAAGTTTACAGCATTATCTAATAAATATATATTTTGGAGGAAAGAATTCACTGTTATCTTTTGGAAAACTCATAGGCAAGTTTACAGGATGCCAAGAAATAAACACTTCTTTCATCTTATCAGCTGATTCAATTAGTTTATGAACTGATTATTTGGGAAATGATTTTTTGTTTAGTATTTATCACTTGATGGGTTAATCTAAGCAATCATGTAGAATCAGTAACCATACTACAATTATTTACAATTTATTCATATTTAGATATTTTGTTATTTATGTGTTGCTATTGCTAGGTTAGAGATGAAAAAGTTTGATTAGATTTTTATGCTTTTACTGGATTGACTCAAAGCTCTTAACCCAGGGTTAATGAGTTTTTGAGACACTAGAACAAGTAGTCAAAGAAAACTAGCAATTAATTCAGCTAACTTTGTTTTTTGGTTACAGAAAATATAATCAAGCCACACATAGATCTCTGTATTCTCAGTTAATCATTCAAGCACTCCATAAGTTATATTATATCTCTATGACATTTATTCCTATATTTATAGGGAGCAAGTATGAACTACTCTGAGGAAAAGCTACTAAGGAAGAGTAGAAGGAGGAGTCAATGGCTATTTTTTTTAAGTTCTCCATGCTGGTTAAGCAACTTGACAACTTGACTGAACCATGAGGAACCCATACATTTGGTCAAACATTATTCTGAGTGTGTCTGTGGGAGTGTTTCTGAATTAAATAAATATATGAATCAGTAGAATGAGTAAAGCAGATTTCTTTCCCTAATGTGAGTGGGTCTTATCCAATCAGTTGAAGGCCTGCATAGAATAAAAAAGCTGAATAAGAAAGAACTTTTTCTGCCTGATTGACTTTGGGCTAGAACACTGACTTTTTTTTTTCCTGCCTTCAGACTTGAATTGAAATATTCACTTTTCTTGGATGTCAAGCCTACTGACTTTCAGGCTGGAACTACATCATTGGCAATTCTGGTTCTCAGAATATAGGATGGGGACTGGAACTACATCTTCCGCTCTTCTGAGCCTCTACCTTGGTATGGCAACTCTTTGGGATTCTCAGCCTCCCTAACTGTGTGAGCCAATACTTTATATTAAATCTCTTTCTATATATGTGCATACATTCTATGGTTTCTGTTTCTCTAGAGAACTCCACTAATACATTCTATATTCTAATATAAATGGATTCAAATAAAATATTCCTGAAATTCACCTAAGTGAAGATTTCTAAAAAATATAAATTTGATTTATTCATTTTTTAAAATTCTTTCTTCATCACAGATTTATTATTTATTAACTAGTTATTAAGCCATTACTATATGCAAGTCATTGTCTAAAGAACATGAGGTGGTATAGTAGAGAACAAATCATAAGAAGATTCCTATTTCATGCAGCTTGCAAATTAAACAATAAGTAAAAAAATATATATATAAGTAAAATATTAGTATATTGGAAGGGATAAATCTTATGGAGAAAAAGAAAATTATAGGAGAATTGAGAGGGGTCGGGGTGTTGGGGCAAGTGTAGTCAGTAATTTCACAATGAATAGAATAGTCTTCACTTGGTGGCTCTGAGTCAAATCTTGAAGGAATTGAGAAGTTAGTTACATAAATATCTTGGAGAATAATTATAAGAGATAGATAAAAGAGCTTATTCAAAGGTTCTAAGATATTTGAAAAAGAACAAGAAAGCCAGTGTAGCTGGGGCTGAATGATCTAAGCTGGAAATGAAATATGATGGGATGAGAATGGTAACAGGGTAACAAGATCTCTAGAGCCTTGTTGACCAAAAGTAAAAGATGAGCTTTTGCACAGAGTGAAATGGTAAATTATTTGTAAGATTTAAAGCACAAAAATGATATATCTGATGGCTGTTTTAAAACGAACAATCTGGCTGCCATCTTGGGAATAGACTGGAGGAAGAAAGTGCAGAAGTTATCACAGTTAAAGATTGTTATAGCATTTGAGGCAACAGATAATGGTAACTCATAGAGTGATTGCAGTGGAGATGGTAAGAAGTGGTTGGGTGATAGATATTACAAAAGGAATGGCAAGGAAAGTAGAATACAGACTGTGAGAACAGTTGAGGATTCCGCCAAATCATTGGCTGTAACAGCAGGTGTGGGTCGTCATTAATTAACATAGTAAGGTTGTGAAGGGAATCAGTGGAGAAGAACGGGGGTTCAGTAAGGAATTTTTCTGTTTGTTTGATTCACTTTTAGACAATCAAGTGGAAATGTCAAGACTTCAACTAGGTATGTGAGCCTAGAATTTGGGAAATGGATATTGAAGTTATACATTTAGGGTAAAGACAGACATAAGAAACATGAGAGAAGAAAAGATAGGGACATTCCTGAATATGATCAGAGATATTTGGAGCATCAAATTTGTTACAAAACAAAAACAATCATAATTTGATTCAAATTTAGTAACGGTTATCACATAAACTTATTTATAAAACTAATCAAATCTAATCACATGATATAAATCTTGTAATGTGCTATTCCAATATATCAGTTAAAAATATTAATAGTGCCATATCTGAAATATATAAAAGGATAAAATATTTTTAATGTTCTTTAATACTGCATAAAACACTTCATAAAATCCAAACGAATCAAACTGTTCTTAAGGAACAGTTTATTATATTATTATATTTTTATAATAATATAATGTTGAATTATTCTATTATTAATATAATAAAATATATTATTATATTATTATATTATATTTTAATTCTCACTATAGAAACTGAATGGCAAAGGTAAACACAGATATATTGAAAATAATTCAGACAGGCAAATGCCACGTAGGTAGATAGTTTTTCCAAATAATATTTTATTCAGCCAATATAAATTATGCTATTAGAAAGTTCAAGACTAATTTCTTTACGAGTCCTTTAAAAAAAGTTGAATGTATTGAGCTTACAATATTTAAAACTCAAGAACATGTTGTTTGTGGCCCCCAAAAGTATCCCATGTTTATTTTACCTAACTATGTGTTTCCTAGTTTCATAAATATGTTTTTCAACAACACTCTTAAAATATAACTTCATTGAGAATATATATGTATTTTAAATATATACCAAAGTTTTAAACTTTTTTATTTGTCATTTAAAAGTAGTATTTTTCTTATATTAATTGTCCTGAGATGAATTTATTAAGATATATTAATTTAAAAAACACTTCTAAAATTATAAATGTACTGTTTTCTAAGTATCTTATTATATGCTAAATCAAAACCATACATTTATGTTTCTCCCTGAAAACTTCCATCTTTCTTTCCATGCTTCACTGAATACCCTACAGCTTCCCAAAGGGGAAAATAAATAAAGGCTTTAATAATGAGTAGTTTCCCAAGGCACATCTTGTCTTGATTTGGAATACTGTTAATGAAGGCAAGAATAATCAGTTTCCACTGCGTTTATCAAAACTTTAGAATTTTGCACTAGGTTTTTTCTTTTAAATATATAAATGATTGCACAAACTTCTTGTTCAAATTGGTAAAGTTTCTTTTAAATATTTTAATGATATGTTTTGACAGAGTCTTGAATACCTTAATTTAAAGGCAGGTTTATACTCAATAATGGTCAAGATTATGAGTTAAGTTTTACTGATTTCTTCTTGCTTGTACCCAGGACTTTTGTGAATGGTTTCCTGTTTCTATCACATCTGTCTGGTTAGAATGTGTTTTAATTCTTCTCTGTCCATGTCTAATTATGTAAAAGAGATGACACAAAATTGGGTGTGTATGAAACTTTGGTTAATTTTACTAGTGTTCATTGAAATGTGGTTTATTCCCTTTACAAGGTTGTTTAGACTAAGGGCATCAAATTAGGAAAATCTCTCAATTATATGCACCAAAACCCATATTTAAACAAAGCAATAGTTTGCATTCCTCATAAAACCAACCTGGTATTACCTGAATTCTTAAACCCTTAAATTGTAGTGAAATTAAAACCATAGTGAAGAAAAGATGTCCAGTAAAGTGGGAAAATAAAACAAATAGAATTACTATCACCTCCAGATTTCCTCAAAATGATGTACCCCTAAAATACTTGGAATACAACCTCTTTCTTGAGAACTTTGTGGATTATGTAACCTTTTTCTTATAAATTGAGTTGTCATCTGAATAGACAATATCATTTTCTATGGAAATAATAATCAAATTATTCAAGATAATTAAATATGCATCTTCACAAAGACAATTGTTTATTCTTCTAGGTGCATGCTTTTTTATTTATCTAATTTACATACTATTTCCACAGTTACCAAAAAATGATGAGTGTGACTTAATAAAGATTATTTTTTATCTTGTTAAAGTGGGTTCATTCTTCACCTGTTGTTCTTAAAGTTTCATCCCCCCCAAAAATGGCAAAAAATATCTATATGGATAGCAGCCAAATAATTAATGTGTGGGAAATTACATAATACGTACATATATTAGTGAAATTAATTTTCTGGGGTTTTTTTTTAGTATAGTTTTTAGAGAATTTAAAATAACATGTATGGCATATTTGTGTAGTTCACATTGTATTTCTAATTGACACACTACTCTGGAGCATTGTTTACAATAAGTGTCATTATTAAGGATAACAATACCAATTGAAAAATAGTGGAGCAATACAAAAATTACACACATCCTATAAAAATATCTGTCAGCTTTTTAAACCTCTTGTAACTGATAAGATCTCCTGAGGTTCCTATTTCATTTTCCTTGAAACCGGGGGGAACGATGCTCATTATATCTGTCATGTGCAGTGACAGGTGTAGTTACAGCTGCAAAAGGATCTTTTATATCTCTATTTCCATGTTCTCAGAACAAAGACTATTTCACTTTTCATTTGGAAATTTGCCATTATTTAGCCTCAGGCCAAAAGCTTTACTTTATTTAACTTTTTAAAAAATTATTATGAGTGGCAAAGGTGTACTTGTTTCTCTTTACCAGATATTCTAAAAAAAAAATATTTTATTAACCAAATTGAAAGCTGAAATATAAAATATTCAATATGGACAATAAGTTTTACACAATAATAAGCATAACATTCATTCCCCAGATGTGGTTTACGATCAACTTAGAAATATCTCAATGATTCAAAATAAATAGAAAAAGCATGCTGTGAATTTGCATTAGAAATCTTAAAAAGTTCATCAGACACTTATATTTACTTAAGGTGAGAGAAAGAAAGATCACACTTTGACTTAACTCACTTTCTTTATACTTATCTCCACAACTTAGTGTTTGCTATGAGAAGCTAGGCATAGAAATTGTGCTTCAGGGTAAACAGTTGTGGAAATTTTTCTGTCCCTCTTCCTCTTTGAAGTACATCTATGTGAAATCTTGAAATTATTCTTTTTTTGAATAATGGGATGCTCCTAATGAGAAATACTAGTTTAAGAAACTTATAAAAATCTTTTTTTTTTTCTTCTCATTAGATGATGGTGGAAAGGGTTGTTTAGAGTTCTTTGAGTTATTCAGTTCCAACTGTGACTACAGAAGTAATGAAAGAGAATGGTCAAAGGTTCAGAAATCTTAGTTGTATTGTATCTATAGTGTTTGGCTATCACATATAAGCAAAGATGCAGAGTTTCATAAGAGAATTTAAGACTAACTAAGGATTATGAGATCAGCCATACACAGGTTAACCATACAGACATTCATATAGCATATGTATTACGTGTTTATTATATGCTTTCCCTGTGAAATATAAAGGTAAAAAATTAATGTTCACATTTTCTATTTCTAGAATCATGACAGCATAATTCAAAGAATTTTCCAATCAAGATTAAATTATGGATAAAATTCAGCCAAAAAAATCCCCTCTATAAATCCATAACTATACTAACAAGATAGAAATGATCTGCAAAGACTAACATAAAGAATAAACAACATAACCCTGGCAGGTAAGAGAGCACCAAGGCTGATATTTTTCCCGAAGGCTTCCATTCTTTCAGTAAGAATGAGTTCTATGTTCACACTTTTTTTTTCCATTTCATCATAATAACAATAGAATAAATTTGAAAAGCAAAATGTTATTTTTAATAGAGTGTTTTTCAAAAGGAACATCTTAATTTCAAACTGTGTTCATTAATATAATAATCAGCCAGATGTAGGGTTTCCCTAAAAATTATTATTATTTTTTACTTTTCACTGTTTAAAAATAAATACCTAGCAACATTAATATGCAATTTTGCAATTCTGATTCCATGAAAATAGTGGCTCTGAGCCTTCAGACACATAATTTGAAATCAGCTGCATCTCAGATTATACAGGGTCCTTCATGTCAAGCAATCCAAGATAGATGATAATACTAAAACATACTTAAAATTGTATATGGACACTCTTGAATTCATAGGTGTGGCCAGGGTTAAGTGCATAGGGAGGTTATGATATGTAGAATCTAAGAACAGCAGGAAACCGTTACCACCTCTAGGGGTGAGGTGGTAAGAAAATAACGTGACTTGCGCACACAGAAAAGGTCCCTATGGGACCTTAACTTTGGTGTGGTGCTACCACCAGAGCCGAGGTCCTGAAGAAGAGGGGGAACAAAGATAGACCTGACTTTTCCAGCTCCAGTCTTCCATTTCTTTGCTTTGAACTGTATTAATTGAACCTGCTTTGAAGTCAGCCAATAAACTTTCTGAAAATTTATGGCTCTTTTTATGATCAGAGAGATGATGAAACTATGAGAATAAATTATGTATTTTGATCCTTTAATGATGTAAATGGAAATAATTTGAACACTATTTATGTCATTAGGTTCAAAATAAACAAGATAATTTAAAACTAGAGACCATGTCTTCTTCTCCTTAGTTAATTATAACCTTCATCTACTGGCATGCAATCACCGAAAAACACTGAGGATCAAGGACAGAAACAAACTAGTGTTGTTCTTTGTAAATACTGTGCTATACTGAGCCAAGTAATGACTGTTGTCTTTTATGCAAAACACAGATCATAAAATTAGAATACCAAGAAAACAAACGTCCTATGCCAAAAAAGACAATGCATTTCTTATTGCCTATGGTTATATATTAAAATATTTGTGGTGCTCCATCAGTAAAACATTTGCTGGAATGTATTAAAACTTCATAAGGCACAATAGGTATAATGAAGTTATAAAAATAAGTAAAATGTGGTCTATTTTCTCAAATATTTTATTTGAGAGAAAAATAATATACATTCAATAATGTAAGATAATGTAAATGCTGAAAGAGATGTAGTCACACTATTAGTAGAAGCACATAAGAAGGTGATTTATCTTTGAATAAAAGTATATGGAGAGGCTTCAAGGGGGAAAAAGATAATTCCTGAGTAGAGAATGGAAGATAGAGCCAGGGGAATGGATTATTACATGGAGAGGGAATAGCGTGGGGAAAACAATCTAGGGATAGAGACAGGTAGCTCAGGGGAGCTACAAGAATTTTAATATATTAGTCAAAACCCAGAACACTTTTTTTCCACGTACAGGAGATAAAGAGAAAAATGAAAGTTGGGTCGTATTTTAATGAACTTAAACAATGTATTTAGAAATTTACTTTGAATAATGAAATTCTATAAGGGCATATAAGTGTAGAAATAATATCAAAATGTTTAAATAATTTATTAAAACTTCTAATCTTTAACTAATTTTAAAATTATTTTAATCTACAAGTTATATTTTAACAAAAAGTGAGAGAAACGTAAGATAAAAGAATCTTAGAAATGCTCAAGTAAGAAAACATTAGGTGCATAAGTGTAATTTCATTATTTGTAATATAATACATACAATAATGTCTACACTAAAAATATTCCAGTATACTTCTCTTGTTATATAAAACTTCATTACTGGAGGTTGAAACAGTTCTGAAACAATGAAAGTATTCCACAATGTAAAAACACTCCCTCCCACACATGCCTTGATAGGTGTGAAGGCATTATTGGGTCTAGTGCCACAGTTTATAAACTTGAAAACTGGGAATTAACAGGTATGTGATTTGCAAGAGAAAAAAAAAAGGCACACACAGTTTAAAATAATCATAAAACAAGCACTAACATAGGCAAGAGACAGTTTAAGAAAAATAACTGAAATAGTCTTTTAGGCTATTGCTTCTCAGAATTTAATGGGTACAGGGAGATATTTAAAATGTAGATTCTGATTCAATTGTCTGGGGCAGAATTATTCCCCAGGTGAAACTGATGATGCTAATAGAAGGACCACTCTTTGGATATCAAGTTCTTAGACAATCCCATTTAACCTTCTCTATTTTATAACCTTCCCTCTCCACTAGAATTACCCACAGTGCTGAATTTTGTTTTAAACATGACCTTGTGTTTTTTATATCTTAGCATTTATACTTCTCCCCCAAAACTATGTATGTGCATATGTATTATTTTATACTTACCAGTTTTGAAACTTACACAAATAGAATGTTTTATTTTTGACCAGTATTACATTTTAGGAGACCAATTATAGATGGTTCATTTATTACTCTGCTGTACTTTAATCCATGATATGATTATACTGCAATTCATCTATTCTATTATTGTATCTTCTAATTGCCAGCATATATATATATATATATATATATGCATATATATATATGTATGTGTATGTGTGTGTGTGTGTGTGTGTGTGTGTGTGTGTGTGTGTGTGTGTGTGTGTATGCCCAAGAATTTCTCTAGGGCATTTTCTGGGGGAGGGAAATGACTAGAACAGTGCAATAAATAGCCTGACTCCATTTTTGATGTTTACTGACAGCTTCTAAGCCTCACTCTCTGTTTTCCCCTTCTGCTTCACAGGGAGACAAACTGATAAGAAAACCCAGGTACTTCCTCCTGCGGTGCTGATGGGAATTTCAAACCCTCCCCCTGACTTCACCTCCTAAACACCCCAAAATCCCAAGTCCAAGTCTGTCTCTTATCCTGTTCTCTTAAGTCTATTTAAATGAGCTTGGAAAACTTGTCTCGCTCTCCCCAAAACACCTCATTATATGACTAACAAGACTTTTTGTATTATCTCAGTGTGTATATGACATCATCAACTTTGACATTTGATCCAAAATTTGGAGTAGATACAATTTATGTCCTCAGGGTGGCCTTAACACATAAGACGAGTAAGAAATTTCAAATGCACCAGGAAATACCAGATCATTTTCTAAAGTAACAAATTGTTATCCAATCAGCACATGATAAGAATTATCATTTCTTTGCATATTTTCCAGTGTCTGATACCGTTAAATTTATGTGAACACAATGGCTACACAATTGTATCCCACTGAGTTTTTATTTTTGATTTGATTATTAATGAGGTTTAGCTTTTTCTTTTATTCTAATTGCTATTAACATTTAGTTTTTAATGTTATAAATATCAATTCATAAAAATTTTAAAATTATTATGATGCCATTTTTTCTCATTTAGCATTTTTTTACTTTCAATTAATTTATAGATTTTTGAACAGTATTGCTAATAATATTTGATTGATATAGTGATATTTTTAAAATTGATCAATCACTTATTTGCATCTTGTTTAATATCCTTGTTTGATATCTCCTATTAGCTCTTTAAAAAGGTTTAATATTCAATATTTACATTTAAGTGTCTAATACACCATTTACTGGTATGCATATAATATCCAGAGAAGATTCGTCCCCTTTCCCTTTCTTTCTTCATGGATGACAAATTTTTATAGAAACATTCATTTAATGGTCCATCCTTTCCCCATTCATATGCAATGCAAATTCTGTCCTATACAACGTGACCCAAATATTCGGTTAGTCAAGTTTTCTATCTACTTTGCTTATAAATATGCTTAATACACATTTTCTCTACATTATTTTTTGTTTTCAAAAAGGAGGAAGGGAGGAAGGAATAGGGGAAGATAGGAAGGAAAGAGAGAGGGTAGGAAGGAAGAAAGAAGAAAAAAAAAGGAAAGAGGAAGGAAAAAAGGGGAAGGAAGAGAGGAAGAGAACAACATCTGGCCTACAAATCTTGTACTCTTGATTCTACAAAAGCATTTACTGACTACTACTCCATATACATAATTTGTTTAGATTCATTTACTAGTGTACGAATTTTATTTTCCACACTAATCTGCAGTTTAAAGTGGCATTGTGTTTTCAGTGTTAATGGCAATTTTCTTTTTTCTAAACTATATTTCATCTTATTTTCATATATAGTTGGTCTTTATACTTTTATAATTTCTTCAAATTCTAATGTTTTAAAAAATTTTCATGCAGATTTTCTTTCCTGGGCTTTTTTTTTCTTTTTTCTTCTTCTTCTTCTTTTCTTTTTTTCATAATCATAGTACCTTCTTTCCATAATTTTATCTTAGAGGAAAATAATATAACTGCATTTCTGCATTGGAATATTCCCAATCTAGAAAAATATGATATTAAGTCCTTGACTGAGGTTTTATAGTCTGTACTAGTAATATGAATATGCACCAAAAATTTCATGAGGACTAACTTATTGTTACAAATTCTCATGGTAAATATATTCTCCTCCATCCAGTACCAAATACAAGATAGAAAATTTCCCCTATTGTTCCCAGTAGTTTTTATTTACTCTTATCATTTATTTTAATTCTTTGTGATTCTAGTTTTGTGTGGTATCAGCTCCACGTTGGGCATATCCTACCTAGACTATCATTCCCCTAAATTCTGTACAGCAATCAATGTTTTCAAGGCAAAACTAAGATGAAATCTTCAAAATTAGAAATATCTGCTGGAAGAAAGGAAAATATCTGCTATATCAAATGAGTCATCTGCAGTGAGTAAACAGTGTACTTCTCCAAGTATAGATACATTTTGATGTTTCTTAGATCTAGAGTGATACAATTATTCCCTAGCTTACATATTTTAAACTCGTCATTCCCTCAACATTTGGTCATATGTTTATTCCATTTATACAAGGTAATCCTTTACTTACAAGTTCTTCTCTAGCTTTTCCACTCGTTTTTTGCCTTTATGACAAAGCTACTCAAAATAATAGGCTGCTCATTCCATAGGCGAGAGCCTGTAGGAATTATCTCTAACCTATTATTATTCATTTTACATGACCTTTCATCAGCACTTAGCACTGTTGACTACTATTTTTTATGGAGAATAAGATAACTTTCTCTTTTTCTCTTTATTATTTTTTTCTTTCTTAATTTCTCTTATTCTTGTGTTCAATAATTTTATCAACTACAGTACGTGTTAGATCTATTATCAACTACTTTATCCATTAAGTATCGATGTGCTCCAGTAATCTACTTTTTGAATATGTTCTTTTTCCCCAGAGATGCTTTTTCTTTTCACGTGGTTCCATATTTTATTTTATTGCTAATACTTTTCATAGCTGTGTTTATCATCTAAGCACCAGGCACTCATAGCTAACTGCTGACCAGATTTTTCACAAACATCTCTCCCTCCATTGTATTAATGTACAATATTCTGTTAAAAATGTGCTCTTTCCCACCTAGAATTTAAACTTCTGGAAATCTGAAAAAATGTCAGATTTTTGGTTATCTCTTGGCTCCAAATATAACGTATTCACAATGTAAATGCTCAATAATTGTGAGTCTTTTTAAAAAAATTTTAAGGAGGAAATGCAATTTTAGGATTGATTTTATTTGAATAAATGAAGCAAAGAAGATCTTACCTGACATCAATTCAATGCATATTTCAAAAAAATAATATTTTTAACAAATATTTTCACATTTTACTTTGATTTATCCCAGTAGAAAATAAAAATTCTAGATAATTTAAGCCTCATGTTTCTATAGATCTTTTAGTGTCTGCTTACTATAGAATCTGTCAATAAAACCTCCCTATCATTCAATATTTTGATTTGGCTTCCCTGAATATACAGCTCTTTGGGTCGCAAAACAATGAGGGCATCCAAATTATTGCCTTTTTTTCCCTTGAGGAAAAATGCTTTTCTTTATTTTTGTAATTATCTTGATTCATCTCCCATCAGTGCATGTAATGTATAATGTTAAGTACTTTTTTAGGTTTATTGGTATTTTCTCTTTTTCTGTATCATCTCTAAGAAACCATCTGCTCAATCTTATTTTTATATGGCATATTTAGACTATAACTTTACAAGATCAAAAATATTGCTGGTAGTTATGAACAATTATGTAAAAGTGTGGGAGGTTGTGCTTAACAAGCATACCGAGAATCCATTCAGGATTTTTAAGTAAGAAGAACTAAGTTACCTAAAATAATTTCAAATAAAGTTAACTAAGATTCTAAGATTGACTTTATTATAAGACTAGATGTTGAAAAGGAAATATTAGGATTTTTCAAGCTAGAAAGAAATGCTTACTGTGGAATAAAAGAAGCCTTTACATTCACAAAGTATATGCATAAAAAATAATAAGACTACCATATGATTCTTGGAAAATATTACCTCAAAATTCTTAAAACCCTTAAATCTGGATAGTCAGTATGAAAGACTGAGATATTTACAGAATGGTATTGTGTATCAGTAAAAGAACATTTTTAACACAATGTAATGAGTTATAAAGATTTTAGGAATGTCTGAATATATATTTAAACTTCAGGAAACTAGTATGTGAATAGAAACACAGTTCATATAAAATCTTTAGCCTTGTTGTCAAAAGCAGAAAATTATAATTTAAGTTTTGGATTTGTACTTCATTTTACCAAAATTTTTAGTAACTAAAATTTTTATTAGTGTTTTTATAGATCATGTTAGATTTTAAATAGGAACCATTAGCAACTAGTATAGTTAATTCTTAGTTCTGACTATTGGGTTAGTGGCTTAAACTGATCCATTGACTTTATGTAATTATTAAGGATGGCAAAACAGATAATCCTCTTAGACAGAGTTTAACATATGCTCACATCTCTTTTGAATGGGCTGTTTGTATCTGCATAAAACAAAGATATTCAAAATTATTTTTTAAAAAAGGAGGGGATTGAAAACCTCCAGTAGATACAGTATCTTTATCCCAAACTTGTATTTTGGCCATCAAATTGGTCCTCAGTTAACTTTACCTTTCTGAGCCATTTTAGATAGCATAACAATACGAGAATATGTTTCTAAAGGATTATAAACTACTACAATTTTATTTCCATTAGCTCTTTCGTAAGATTGTAAGGTTAAAATATGAAATAATTTTCTTCTCTCCATGTCCTCATAGGGATGTGTAATGTCTAACATTAAGTTGTGGTGAGAAGAAATTGACTTCAGTTTCAAAAGGCCAAGACTCAGATCTAGCCAAATCATGTTTGTTTGTTTGTTTTTTAAATCGATCTTCAGCCTTAGTTTCTTTTAAGGAATGAAACAGACAATGCAAGAAACCTTCTAAGATGAACTCTGTTTCACAGTGTTTCTTTTTACTAGGAAATCATAGCCTGAGAGAATATGTGGACAGTCTTACAGTTAATTGAAAATTTACTTTTAACATGGTTTATTCAAGATTCAGAATCTTTAAAATATCAAAATGTAATCTTTTGACATATGCTTGTTACTTTATTTGTTGAAATTTATATATACACATTTATTTCTACAATTAGAACACTGATACATTTTTTAAAAATTCAGAAAAACAAAAACAGAAAAAATGCAAAGTGAGATTTTCCTATTCCTACCTCAATATATTTACTGTACACATCTGCAGATTTAATTTTCCACAAAAGTGTGTATGTAAAATATGATTATATAATTATAACACAATAACACTCTCTAATTTTCATTACTAATTTTTTCTAATCAGAGTATATAGACGGTATATCTTTATTTTAAAATATATGCTCAGAACTTTACTGTATGCAACTAGCATAATTTCTTTATCCACTCCCCTCAACATGACCACTTGAGTTTTTTCAAAATTTTCATTATTTTATTATTTTTATTATTATAAGCAAGGCTTTAATAAACAATATGCACAAGTTAGTACAGTTATTCCTCTGGGTGAGAATTGTTGAACTTTAATATATTTTGTAGTTTTGATTGCTATTCCTAAATGGCCTCTGGAAAGGTTCTGATGAATTATACTCACACAAATAATAAATGAGAATTGTTATTCCTGGCTGGAATTGAATGTTATATATCTTTTTATTCTTTTTTGAACTTACAGAAAATAAGCAAAAACTACTTTTGCTTATCTTTCATTTAAAATATTTTACCAATGTACATATCATGAGGTTGAGCTTTATTTAAGTATTTGTATTTCCTCTTTTGTGAAGGAAAAAGACCATTTTTCATAAGCAAAATTTCCTGGAAGTATTCAAGATTGAATTAATATATTTACAAGTGTCATGCAGGTTAAGGAAAATCTCTATAAATTCACATTGCATCACAGGATCCCAAGAGCATCTTTGAGGAGTGAATATGAAGTTTGGGAAGCAAGGGATATAGTACTTCATTGACTTTTTAAAAGATGGTAGTCAATGTTAGGGAAAGGAAGTATTGAGTAATATATTCTGTCTTAAATCTTTAGAAAATTCATTTTTACATCAGATGCTTATATCTAGAGAATTAATAAAGTCTAGATTAAAAATTTCTTTCATGTTAATACATGAAGAACAGATTAAAGCAAAGTTGTCTCAATTTTCATATTAATAGTTTGGGGAAGAAGAAAACTTTAAAATTGGTACTTTTAAAAAAGATCTTAGATTTCACCTTTAAAGCATTCAGCCTTTGCATCTCTCAGACTGGATGATATGTTTTTGCTCAAGGGTATATGAATGTTGCTCCCTCAGAAACCCATCAGTGCCAGGTCTAAAATGGCCAGAGGAATTGCTGCAGGCAGGGCAAGCTGAGGTTTCCATCAATCTCATGTTGCCTTTACAGCTCTGCAGGCTGAGAGACTTCTATAAACTACTGTGTGTTGTGTGGTGACACTACCCCAATGTGGCTGCCTGGAGCTGCCCAGCAATAATTCAGAGAATGATAAACTATTCACACATCACTGAAGAATCACAAAATCCCATCTACCCATATCTGTAAACTCAACAATATATCATAATACATACGGAACAAAATTTACTTCAATTGTTAACTTATACTGAGTAGACCAGTGTAATGGCAATTGTAGAACTCAGTGTTTTCCCAATATATGAATAGTTTAAATACTAATGCTTACATCTATGTGCCTTTCAAACTAAACAAAAATCAAGCACTATTTCAGACCAAAGTCTTCTCTGAGACAGCCTCTTTTGATTTCTAAAAGGCAAGATGCAGACTGTGCATGGAAGAGACAGTTATATTTAGATCCTAGAATGTTTTCAAAAAGAAAATTAACTGTTTCAATACCGTGATGCAAATTAGAATGTTTTCTTCAAATTATTATTTTTTAAAATAAACACTCTTGTCACAGTAGCAGCTTGAAAAGAACTGTGGGATGAAACTGGGCAGATGGAGTAAACCAGGGAGTTAGTCAATAGGATGTAATGTTTTTCTGCTGTTTTTTTTTTTAACCTGAATATCTAGGTAAAAAAAAAAAAAATTAAATATTAAAAATAGATTTTTAATGCTTTTTCCAACTAAATTATGATTACCAAAATCATCAGACTAAAATGAAAATTGATTTGAGTAATTGATTAAGACAAGAAAAAGAAGTAAACCACAAGGCAGACTCTCTGAAAGTATATACTAGAGAAATTCCAATGGTTCAGCATTTGGCAGATTTAAAATAATCCGGGGTGGGGGGGAGACACCTCATACTGTAGTAGAAAAAATATTGTGCAGATTTCTGCAGTAAAATTAGAATTATAATTGGAAATTAGACTAATAATGATTCACAGAATAAATCAATAACTTAAAGATATCTTCACTGGGAAAAAGAGAAGAAAGAAAAAAGCTTAAATAAATCTGAAATCAAGTTACAGTATTTCTTGAACTTATTTTCCCTACCACTTAATAAATTGCTGCTGCAGGTATGAAGGTTTTATAGTTCTTAGGGAGAAAAATGGATTATGAGACATAGGCAACCTGATAAAAGAGGCCGCAAAGACTCTCTCTCCCATAATCTCTGAATCTATCAGTTTCAAACTTAGCTATGCCTATGGCAAATTTACATGATATTATTTTTGAAAAAAATTCTGATGACCTTCTCATGGCGACAGATGTTCCAAAGTCATATTCCTCTGATTAGTAATCTAATTATATGGTTTTGTTTTGGTTTCATTTTTGTGAAGCATAAATTAAATTTTATATATGAATAATATGTTTTACTTTATAAAAATAGAATCATCTAATATAATATTAAAATGAAGGCATTTATATGACAAGTCAACTACAATTTATATAAAGTCAATAATTTTTCTTTTCGTAAATAGAGTATTCTGCTATTCTGAGATGAATAACATACACTTCAGAAATTATGCAGTTCTTCTCTTCTGGACTTGTAGGTAGGAGCCTATACATTGTACTTTACTGATTGATAATATCCATTTTGAAATTATACCTCCTTAATTCAAATCCTGCCTCTACCACTTACTAGATGGCTATTATTAGATAGATTCTTCCAATTACATAAAAGTTTTTACTTAATTTTCTGTCTTTTTTTTTTTCAATTTATGTTCTGGGCACATAGTTTTTTAATTCTTTAAGTGATCTTTTGCTTTATTTTATCGTAGCTTTTGTGGATTAATTTTAAGATCATTAAAATGACATTCCTTAATAATTGTGTTAGTCATAATAGATGTTGATCAAATCCTGAAAAGTCCTGCTATTAACATTGTCCGGAATATATCCATGCCTGATTCATATTTTCATTCATCATTGAATGTCATTTTATTGCCTCATATACATACTATTTCATGTTTGGGGTGCTATTTTATTTAGCTTAAAAATTAGTAATCATAGTCAATGATTAAAAAAACACATATATTAATATTATTGTATTACAAGTAAAGTAGACTACTAACTATGATTGGTACTACTATTAAGCCGACTATTATTACTACTACCTTTACTCACACCCTGAATAGCCCACATGTACTTAGTCATATGATCAGCACTATTCTAAGTGCTTTACGTTTGTTAATTATTTTAATTCTTATAATAACATCAATGGAACATTGAAAGTTCTGGATAGTTATGTATTTTCCCCAATCCCAAATCTTTTAGAGCCAAAACATGAAATCCAATATGTCTAGTGCAAGGACATATCAGATTTACTTACGGCAAATGCAGTGCCACCCTGAGAGACAAGCTTTGAAAACAAGGTTAGTAATCTCAATAAATACTTATTTTTGCTTTTTTAACCTTTCTTCTCATTAATTTGAATATCTGCCATCTATTTTTGAAAGTACTTCCTTTGATATTTTACTTCTATTTTAATAGTATATTAATTTTTTTCTTGTTTGAGTTTCTTTCTTAATAGCTCACCCAAATACCCTAGATAAAATCTTATTCCACAGGTAAAATGCTTTTATATTATCCTCAAAATATGT
Source organism: Eidolon dupreanum (assembly GCA_028627145.1). Lineage (NCBI taxonomy): Eukaryota > Metazoa > Chordata > Mammalia > Chiroptera > Pteropodidae > Eidolon > Eidolon dupreanum. The sequence goes on from CM053508.1 coordinate 58,560,070, forward strand.
ACTCCATATATATATAAAACAGTTAGGAAATTACTTATACATTTAATTTTCTTACTAAGATTTTTTTAAAAATTTAAAATGGGATCTAAAGACATTTGAATCAATTTTCTCAAACCATTGTGATCATTAAAGCTAGCTTTACCACTATTTACCACTATTTTGTTTCTTTAATAGAAAATATGTAAAATTAATTTTGAAGCTATATGCCTCGTCTTTAAATTATTTTCAATTTCCAAGAGAAGAAAGCATCTTTTGATCCTAAATTGAAACTTGTAATTTATAAAACATCTTACAGGAATTAGCTCCCATATGTGGCAAGTGTTGAGAAATATATTGTAAATTCTAAAATCACCTCCAGAACTTTCTCTCTAACTTTTTTACCATTCCAGACAAATGAGAATCCATCTATGTCTGAAAGACCTCCAGAGAAGATTTCTTAATATGCCCCATAATGTTTTCACTCTTGCTTTTAGTAGAATCATCTCATAGCTTATTTTATTACTGCTAGTTAAGCTTCTGTTGATCGCCTCTCTATGGAATAAAGAACAGCTGGCCAATATCTTCTGTGTGAAAACATCTAAAATTCTAGAATACAGTAATTAAAACACTTCTTTGCTTTTGACTAACATTTTTCTATGATTTAGTTGATACTTTAATATGTTTTTAAGAGTTTCTACTTTTTTTTTTCTGAGTTATGAAATACTTTTTTTATGAAGCTCACATTTTTCTTTATGATATTTCCTGAGCAGCTAAGAGTAATAAAGGAATTGTTGTATATGACTCTAATATATTATCTCCTTGTTTGTTTAAACACTGCTACCAGATATGAGTCATAATATGAGTAGATGTTCATATTTAAATTTTTCACATCTGAAAATAAAGGGAATTGAAACAAATTACCAAACTGTATTACTTCATACTTATTCGAAACTCCATTACAAAATAATTTTGTTTTGGGATTTTATCAAATTAATCCATGAACTTGAAATACATGACATAGATTGTCATAGATTATTCCTTTCACTAAATAATTATGAGTTATTAATGGAGCTTCATAATCTGTAAGCTTGGTTACAACTCTTTGTACAAGTGTTATTGGCACTGGTTTCTGACATAAACTGTAATTTCATCTTGGATTTGTTTGGCAAGTGCTTATAAGAAAGGAAGTCTAAAAATAAAGGACAAAAACATGAAAAGATAAGCATTACTCTAGGTTCATTACAGCATCTATTTGGGAGGAAAAACTGATTTAACTGATTTTTTTTATCCCCAAAACATAGTCAAGGATAGCAGTTGGCAAAAATTTTCTGTAAAGGGTCAAATAGTGAATATTGTATGTTTTGCATATTGTATGTCTCAATTGTAGCTACTGAAACTGTGCCACTGTACCATCAAAGTAGCCACAGACAATATGTAAACAAATGTGTGTGACTGTGTTACAATAAAACTTCATTATAAACACAAAAGGAAGGCTGAATTTTGCATGTAGACTTTCTTAATTTAGCAAATCTTATTCTAAATCTAATAGTGCTGTGGGGGCTAAATAAAATACTTTTCTTTCCACTGTGTAAGTTCTTTTAGCTGGGCTAATAATCAGCAACAGATTAACTAGAAAAAAAAGTTCTAAGTTTATCACAGATATAATGATATTTGTTATTATTATGTGTCATAAGATATGAGACCTGAAATGCATTGGGCGTTTGAGGTTTATATGCCATTGTGGACAAAGAAGAAAGTGGGGCAGGGGTCTGAGATTTCAAAGGAAATAGGCAATTTACAGGTAGCTGAGGAATAGTGAAACACACAGAGCTGGCAAATTTCTGCAGGCAGTCCAGAAACAATGGGGCAGAGAGGGCATCTTGAAGTCTTTCTATCTACCGTACTAAGGTGAAAATATTAAGATTCCCCTTCTGTGGCAGGCTTTCCATCTGAATCTCTTGTGCAGAAAAGGGGCAGAATTGAAAGTTCTTTCTGGGTCTTTTGTTTCTTAATAACCAGCTTACAATCAAAATCCTGAAAGGCACATTTTTAAGGTGGCAAAATTTTAGCCCCCTTCAGTGTCAAAACCTGCCTGTCTTTCTGGCTTCTTGCTCCCCACCTCAGAATTCTCTCCCCTGTGGGGACACTCTGAGAGACTAATCTCCCCCAAGAAGAGAATTAAACTCCAAATCTTCAAGATTCCACATTCTTTTTGTGTTCTGTGCTGGCGCATAGGACACTGGCACCAGGCATTTTCCTTGTGCTGCCTGGCTAACGTGTATGGTAACTTCATGTCTCAGTATCAGATCCCCGCCTAAGTTTCCTGCTGAGAGACTTTTCATTTCTCATAGTTTAGAGTAAAATCTAAGCTTTCCCACTATAAGTCTTCCAAGAGATTAGAACATTCATCCTAAATTCTCTCTCCAGTGATTAGACACTCTTCATAAATTATATTTCTTAGTTTCTCAGGCCAAAAATACTAGATTCATATTTCATTCATTTCCCATTATATCAAACACATCAGAAAATTATAACTATCCTTGAAAATACATGCACTCCTCATCATCTTTGTACTACCTCATTGTTTGAGCATCATCATCTCTTTAAATTTTAAATCTACCATATCACCCCAAATTATTTTTAATAGAGCAAATAGATAGTATACCAGTTTTATCACATCAACATCCTCCCATGAGTCCTCATTTCAATCAGAGCAAAAACCAAGTGCCTTAAAGAGCATACACGGCACCACTGTACATGGTCAGTGCCACCTCCTCACCGTTATATCTCTAAACTTCTACCACTGTCACCTGGTCTCTGGGAACCAGCCACATAAGCCTCCTTGCTATTTCTTAACTACACTAGGCATAGTTCCACACTAAAGCATTTACTGAACTTAATTTTTCTGAATGTAATGCCCCACTCCCCGATACCTCCATTTAACCAATTGACTCACCTCTTTCTCTTTTTTGGTATAACCCTATGATCTTCACAACCTGACTTAGCCAGTTACTTATTATTGCACCATCCCTACTGCAACCAACCACTTCATATCTCAAAATACCTCTTATTTGGTTATACTTTTTCTTTATTCATATATTAATCATAACCTCCTATCATATTTATATGGTGTATTTGTTGTTATATTATATGGTGTATTTATTGTTCTTGACTTTCTCTAGCTACTATAATGCAAACTCCTGGGGACATGTATTTTTATCTTCTTTAATAAGTGTTTACATACTTCGGTGGTGATGTGTGCTGACAGAAGTTAGACTTATTTTAGTGGTCATTTTACAATATAAACAATTATCAAATCATTATGTTGTATATCTGAAACTAACATAATGTTATATGTCAATTATATCTTAATAAAAATAAACTGACAGTTTCAGAGTTTAAAGTGAATATTTGAGCTGAAATGTGTTTAAAAATCGGTGCTCCTATGAGAACCTAATGCCTGATGATCTGAAGTGGAGCTGAGGTGATGATGCTAGTGATGGGGAGTGGCTGTAAATACAGATAAAACTTCGCTTGCTGGCCCACTGCTCACCTCCTGCTGTGCTGCCCAGTTCCTAACAGACCATGGACTCATACCAGTCTGCAGTCCAGCGGTTGAAGACCCTACTTTAGAGAAAGTGGCAGGCATTGAATTATTTAGAGATGAGAGGCATTGTGTTTGTAAGAAGTTTTCCATACTCTTCCTTCTGCAGATGATCTGAAGGAAAGCTGCGCAATGTAGGAGCTATTATTTAAAAATAATGACAAAGAATTGAGTTTTAATGATCAAAACTTCCCTTTACCCACTTAGAATGACTGTTTTCTTCCCCAAAGTATATATAACTAGATAAACATGTGGTGTGTTGGTTTAGCCCCGTTATTTACAAGTACTTTTAAAATAATTATTTAACATTCTCTCTTCAAAGAAACTTTCTGTAGAAACCCAATATGTAAAACAAAAGCTAGCTGCTAAAGCTGATGTTGGCATAGGAGTCGGGAATCTGGGTTGCGTAGAGTCCCCTCATTTGGAGAGATATTTTTTACCCCTCCTTAAATCAATCTAGATATTTTATGTGGAACTAGAAGCACATTTCATAAACTTCTAGTTTTGCTTGTTGTAAATTTTGGCTACAATGTTAAAATAATATAGTACAAAAGACATTTCATACCTTGAGCATCTTAGTTTTTAAAAATATGCATTTTCAGGTTTTGACAAGTCAGTGCTTTTTGAATACTGTTTTTATTCAACGTAGGCTTAATCCACATTCTCTAAAATGTATTGGCAAAGAACCTCAAATTGATTTTTCTTGATTTAGCTCCATTTAGTAGTTAATAACTTCCTGTTATAATTCTTTATAGCACCAACAGTTATAGAATTTATAAAGCTATCTAGATGGAAGGAGCAAATACACTGTAGTTGCATTGTAACAGGTTTAAACTTGAATCTACCTAATATTTTTCTGCATAAAGTGATTGACCATATTGTGTTATTTGCAATAACCTGGCATCATTAAAGAGAATGGTGATCTAAGGACCAAATAGGTCGAATGATCTAATTCCTTTATTATTTTTTCTAGTATTTTTCTCTTGATGTGTTTTCTCTTCTAATAGTCTCTAGAGAAAGCTCTACTTAGCTGTCCAATTTACTCTTTCAAGTTCCAAAGAGAATGGGTTCTGATATGGGTGGTTCAATTATTCAACAATTGTTTACAGTGCTTGTTTCTTGCTCTGCACCAAGCTATTCTCTCATACTATAATTGTGAACAAACCAGAATAGGCTCAAAGTTCCTGCCCTTACTGAGCTTATAGTTTAGAGAGAGAAACAGACATATGTATAGAATCAGACTATATTGTATTATAAATTTCGAAAAGTGTTAAGAAAGAAGGTATAGAAAATTAAATTGTATGCCAGAGAAACCTAATCTGGTACCCAGGAAAGGAAAAGCCCTTCTGTGGAACTAATGTTTAAAATTAGCGTTAAGACTTCAGAGCACTGAAAGCTAATTCTGTAACAGAAATAATTTCAACTGATGTTCAACAATAGGTTAGGATTTACTCTCAAAACTAATATACCAAGAGGCAAACTCAGGTAATTTTCTAACTCAAAATCCTCACAATCACCACTGGTGGACAATTCATGGGCTTTTGACAAAGGCGTTGGTCCGTGTGTGAGTTGTTGACACTTTCATAGTGTTTTGAACATCAAACTTTGTGCGATCTCCTCTGCCCCTACCAAATCAACTGGGTGATAGCTGTTTGAAGCTGTAAGAGAGACTGCAGTTCTCCAAACCACCACAGAAATCCACCGTATTTCCTAATAACACTGTGAATAGGGGCTCCTACAATTCCCAGATATGACAGTTGTCCCCACACCAATCAAATGACCCATTTGAATTGTATCCCTCTTTTGATTTTAGAGCTGGCCAAGACAATAACCTACTTTTGATTTCTTGAAGCATATCTCTAATGGCTCTGGCCTATGTTTTTACTCATAATTTTAACATTTATTTAGGGACCTGCACTTTAGCTTAACAGCCACTTCCTTGTGGTTGTATGATTAACTACTATTTGAAATTCAGTTTTAGCTTAATATCCAGGTTGAGATATCGGTATTGTATAATAAATATAACAAACAACAATTCTTCAATTGAATCAAATCTAACTCTCATCTCACCAGGTTGTGAACAGAAGCAGGGAAACTTAAATATCCTTGAAGAAGCACAGTAACTAAGTAATGGAGTCCATCACACATGAATTCAAACTGGTTTTGATTTCCTTGCAAGATTGGAATTAAAAAGAAAAGTGTTAGCCCAATCAGTCACAGAATCTCCTTTATCTTCTTGTCCAGCTTGAATTGTTAATACCATATTGAACAAAGCTGATGCTTTTGGAGGTACAAACGTATTCAATCCTCTATAGTCTACAGATAAACTTTAAGGTCTATATGCTTTTATTACAGGTCATATTTTCTTAAAGGCTACTAGAAAAGACATTTGTGGGTACTAATACAATTGCATTTAACATGTTTAAATGTAAGACAAAAGTTCCTGATGAACTCTATGTATTTTGTATTATTTTAAAATAAGCATAATAATGCTTCCGTGTAATTCTCAAGGTTTCACCAAAATACCCAATTAAATTAGGATGAAGAGTAGATTGTCATGCAAATCCATCCCATCATACGTCACTGAAACAACATATTTATCCTAGTAATATGTCTATGAGTGATGTAAACACCATTATGACTTTAATTCATTGACTTCTATTTTGAGCCAGTTTTACTTTTATGCTTTCTAGTTACATCAGTATATCCCACTAAATTACACTGTCTTTACTTTTTAATTGGCAGGTTTGTGTATGGTATTACACTGTGTACCAGTGCCCAGTAATACAATAAAACTCCTGTACCCATAATAGTAGAGTCTCCAGTGCCCTTCTTGGGGATGTGGCAAGAGATGCTAGACAGTCTTTTACTAAGAATCATAACCCACCTTTTACCTCACCAGTTTTAATGAGCACTGATTAAAGAGGATCTGTAGATTCTTCTCTTGTACTTTCATAAGATTTTTAAAAAATAGACTGGATGGCTCATAAACAATAGAAGTTTATTTCTCTTGGTTTTGGAGACTATAAGTCCAGGATCACAATGCTATCATGGTCAAGTTCTGGTGAAGACTCTGGTTGTTGACTACAGACTTACTGTAACCTTAGATGGCAGAAAGAAAGCAAGAAAGTTCTCTAAGGTCTCTATATAAGGGCATCAATCCCATTCATGAGGGATGCAATCTCATGAACTAATTACCTACCAAAGGTGCCTCCTCTTAATACCACACCTTGGGGGTTAGGGGGACACAAATATTCATTCCATTGCTTTTTTCCCATGGCCTCCACAAATTCATGTCCTTCTTACATGCAAAACACATTGATTCCATCCAAACTGTCACAAAAGCCTTAAATTGTTCCAGTATCAACTCTAAAGTTTAAAGTCCAAAATCTCATCTAAACATCACCTAAATCAGATATGGATAAGACTCCATGAGCAATTCATCCTGAGGCAATATTCTGTGCTTCCAAAGTACAGCAGTGGGAGTGGCAAAGGATAGGCATTTCCATCTCAAAAGTAAAAAAAAAGGTAAGAAGGAGATGGTAATGGGTTCCAAGTGAATCCAAAATCTGACATTAATTCTTAAAATTTAAGAATGGTCCTCTCTGGCCTAACATACTATCTTCCAGACCCACGTGGATGGTAGTCCCACCACTATGGCTCTCCTAGCTTGAGGCTGAGGCCCTGAGACTCTGGGTGATCTTGCTCCCCAAGGCTTGGCTGGGAAAAGCTCACACTACAGCATTGTGTGGGAGTCTCACCCCAGAAAACTGTGAAGGAGTGTCCTGGCCTTCCCAAACTGGTAAGATACCCCTAACCTTTGAAACTGCTTTATCCCCAGGCCCTAGTACCCTGGGCCTGTGATGGTCATGGTAGCCCCCATGATCCCTGTATTGCCTTCTTATGGTCGACCTTCCCTTGTCTACTGAGATGCCTGTTTAAGTCTGTAGTTCATACCAACACTAATTTTATCAACTAAGCATATCGGTTCTCTTCCAAACATACTTTCTCATTTTTATTTGCAATATTGGATGGCTGAAATTTTCCAAATATTTAAGTTCTAGTCCCTTTTTACTTAATAATTCTGTCTTCAATTCATTTCCCTATTCTCACCTTCTACTACTATAAGTAGTCAGGAGAAACCAAGCTGTTCCTTTAACACTTTGCTTAGAAATCTCCTCAGCTAGGTACCTAGGTACATCACTTGCAAGTTATACTTATCACAAAACACTAGAACATAAACACATTTCAACCAGGTTCCTTTCCTTTATTACAAAGATCACCTTTTCTCCATTGTCTAATAATTCTTCCTCATTTCCTTCTGAGATCTCAGAATGGGCTTTGCTGTCTATATTTCTGACAATACTCTGTTCATGATAAATTATGTCTTCTCTAAGATGTAAGCTTTCTCTACATCTCTCTATTTTTCATTCAGAACCATCAACATAATTGACTTTAAAATTCTGATCACAGCATTCTAGGCTTTAATAATGTGCACCTCAAATTCTTTCAGACTCTACCTATTAACCTGGTTCTAACACTGCTTCTAAGTTTTTAGGTAATTGTTACAGCAGCACCACTTCTCAGTACCAATTTCTATCTTAGCTGAGTCCACTATTGCAATGTATCATAAATTGAGTGGGTTATAAGTTATAGAAATTTATTTGCCACAGTTTTGGAGAATAGAAGTCAGATATCAGAGTACCAGCATGGTAGGTGAAAGCCTTCTTCCAGGTTGCAGGCAGCTAGCTGACTTCTTACTGAATCCTCACATGGTGGAAAGAGAGTAAAAGGGCTCTCTGGGTCTAATTTAAATGGCTTTAAACACAATCTGAGGTTTCCATCTTGGGAGCTCTCTTCCAAATGCCATTACGTTGGGAGTTAGGATTTGAACACGTGAATTTGGGGAAACTAAACATTCAGTACATTGAGGTTAACATAATGCATAAGTACATTTGCATAAATGTGTAAAATATATTTCAACAGTAGCTCACCAGGAAGTTGTTGATGTTATTCCAAAAGATGACAACTCTTTGACTGATTATCCCTGTGTTTTGGCTGTCTCTTGATTTTCTTCCCCTATAAACTGCATAGTCTCTAGTGTTATATCAGTCAGGTAGGGTTGTTTTCCAATCAAAGAAAATATACACTCAACTTTCTTTTGTCATTATATCCCTCCTTTTTATAGACAAAGTCATCAGCCAGAGCTTGACAGACATGGTAGCCTCCAGTTCCTTACCAGATATTTTCATTTTCACCAAAGTGACCAAAAACAACCAAGATATTTAAGGTATCATGCCTCCAAGCTGGCCCATAGTAATTTCCACATTATTGTATTCATATCCTTCCACATTATACCACATTGGTTCCTATGACAAATAGTATATGGCACAAGAAATGGCATGTCACTTCTGAAGTTTAGTTATGAAGGACTGAGGTTTCCATCTTGGGAACTCTCTCCTTTAGTTTATAAACTCTGTTGAATGACTTGCTAGGAGAAATTCAATCTGTCATTTTGTAAGAATCCTTATGGAGTTGTCCATATAGCAAGGAACTATGTGGTCTGAAAAAGCCTTAGACCAGTATCCATTAAGGAACTAAAGCCTGTCAAAAGCCTTTGGTACTAGCTCCAACTGAGCTTTGAGACAACTGCATCCCAGACTAACAGCTAGACTAAAATACTTTGAGAGCTCTTGAGACAGTATCATTTAGCAAAGTTGCTCCTAGATTCCTGACCCTGAGAAATTAGACGAAAATTAATGTTAATTATTTAAGCTGCTGTGTTAAGTGATTTGTTATGAAGCAAGAGATAACTAATATGGTATCAAGTGCTTGGTTGATTTCCAATCTATCTGAAAATTTAAAAATCCAGTAGGAAATGAAAATGGAATTACAACTTATCAAAGTTGTGAGGTGCAGCGAGCAGTGCTTAGAGGAAAATTTATAGCATTGAATGAAAATATTAGACAAGAAGAAAGATATATAATCAATACTATAAATTTGAATTTAGAAAACTATAATAAGAGAAAAATTAATATAAATAAGCAGAAGAAATATAAAAAATAGAGCAGAAATCTATCAATGTAATTGAGTATAGGATATCAATAAAGAAAATCAATTAAACCAAAAGCTGGTTCTTTGAAAAGGTGAATAATTTTTCTAAATACCTAGCCAAGCTAACTAAGAAAAAGTAGAGAAGACACAAATTATTAATATAAGAAATTAAAAACGTATTTTTACTACTGATCCCACAGACATTAAATGGATAATAAAGACATATATTAAACAACTCTATGTCCACATATTAGACAATTTTGATGAAACTGAAAAAAATCATTGAGAGAAGTAATCCAATTCACAGAAGTAGAAATAGATAACCTAAATAGATTTATATCTATTTAAGTAATTTAATCAATAGTTCATAACTTTCCACCACAGAAAGCACCGGAGCCTGAATATTTCACTGGTGACTTCTACCAAATATTTAAGGAAATAAAGATAACAATTTTCAAAAAAAAAAAAAGATACCAATTTTGTATAATTTACTCTAGATAATATAAGCAAAAGGAACACTTCAAACTCATTCTATGAGGCAAACATCATCCTAATACCAAAACCATATAAATATATTAGAAGATAGAAAGCATACAGATTGATATCTCCTATGAACATAAATGCTAAAATCTTCAACAAAATGCAAGCAAATTAAATCCTACAACGTCTAAAAATAATTGTGGAATTTATTCCAGATATGCAAGGCTAGTTCAACTTTTGAAAATCAGTTAATATAATCATCACATCAACTGACCAAAGAAGAATAGAGAAATAGAATAGAGAGCCCAGAAATAGACTAACAAGTACAATGGAACAAAAGGGAGTGTCCAGAAATACTCATAAACATATTCAACTGACTTTCAACAAAGGTGATTTTTTTTTGACATATCTTATGATTTGTGTCTGAATTATACAAAGAACTCTTAACATTCAATAATAAGAAAATGAACAAACCAATTAGAAAATGAGCAAACATTCTAAACAGATACCTCACCAGAAAGATATACTGACGGCCAATTAACATATGTAAAGATATTCAACATCTTACATTATTGAGGAATTAAAAACCAAAACAATGTGAAACCAACATACACATATTACGATGGCTAAAATCCAAAAATGATAAACACCAAACACTGATGAGGATGTAGAACAACAGAAATTCTCATTCACTGCCAGTGCAAATGTAAAATGTACTTGACATATGATATAAAAATGGATATTCTGACTAAATTAGACACCAGAAACAGACTGACAAACTTAGTCAAATGATTTCTGACAAAGGTGCAAACACAATGGAGAAATAAGAGTAAGTTCAAGAAACAGTGCTAGAAAATTTGAATGTTCATAGCAAAAATTGACCTTTAATACATACCTTACAACATATGCAAAATTTAGCTTAAGATATGCAAAACACCTTAATATATAATTGAAGAGTATGAAACATTTACAATAAAATGAAAAGTATTTGAGACATTGTGTTAGGCAAAAATTACTTAAACATAATACCAAAGGCATAATCCATGGAAGAAAAGATTGAGAGAAAAATATGTAGATGACCAAAGTGTTGATATTAACAATAAGAGAATGTTAATTATGATTAACATGTTAAAAGCTCCAGTGCAAAAGATGAAAAATATGCATGTTTACTTTCAATAATCTCGACATCTATGTTGAAAGAAAGTATCTGTCAATCAAGAAATGTGTTCTCAAACTTTGTCAAAAATGAAGAAATCAAGGCGAGAAAAGTACAATAGAATTTACCAATCACAAACCTTCCATTAAACGTGAAGAATATACTTTAGAAAGAAGAAGGAGGAAGAGGAGGGAGAACAAGAACCACCACCACAACAGATCCAGAAAGAAAGATCTGTGACACAAGAAGAAAGATAAACAAGGGAATAAGGAAAACTGAAAGTTAATATAAATATTTGTTGTCTCTATTATAATGTCTAATTTATGAACAACTTTTAAAAGAACTAAAATTGACAACACCAAGTGCATGTAAGTTCAGGCAATATGATAGAGATTGAAATCTTCTAAAGATGTGTATTTAGGGGGAATGTTTACAAAGAAGCTGATGAGATATTGATGTTCATTAGACTTCCCTAAAATGTTATAAATTATGTTAATTTTCAAGACAATGGATAACTAAATTAAAATAAGAAATGTAATCTCCAAAATTCAGGGGAAAATGGAATAAGAAACAGAAATTGATCCTAGAAACAGACAAGAAAAGAGATTGTTTAAAAATAAAATGGGAAATAAAAACCATAAGGTATGATAGTAAAATAGGTTCAATATATTAGTCATCAAAACAATGTTTCTGAACTGAATTCATCAAACAAGATTGAACATTCACATTTTTTAAAATCTTGACATATGGTGTTCAAAAGCATGTTTGTAAAAAATTGAAATTGAAAGATAAAAAAGTCAATAAAAAAATAAATCCAGTATAGATATATTTTTATCTTACATGTAGACCTTAAGGAATATCCAAAAGTTAATATCCATTTTACAATCCTGAGTTATATCCAAGAATTATTTGAGTTAAAGATATTTAACTGTCCAATAAATTGTAATAATTCCAAACCTCTATGGAAAAAGTAAACTAATCATAAAATACATGAAAGCAAAATTTGTAGAAGTATGGTAGAAATTGACAAATACATAAATACAAGAAAGATTTTTTTTAACAAATTCTACTAAAAGGTCAATCAAAGAAAATAACGTAGAGTCTCAACAACAAAATTAACAGGATAAATTAATGGAGATACGTAGAAACTTGAACTTGATAATTAGGTAATGTGAATTTTTTCCAGCTGTGCAATGTTTACCTATATAGACCATATTCATGGCCGAAAAAAAAAAAGAAAGTCTCAACTTCACATTGCAGGGTGCATTAGAAACTATTAAAGGACAAACATTGGACAATATAACTAAGTAGCTAGAAACTACCATAAAAACTTGAGAAATGCCTTTGGAAGATGAAATTTCTTTTGAACTGAAAAGATGAACAGCAGCAAAAAATAAAAGGCAGTCATGTCTGATCTTCTCTCAAAGTTGCTTTGAGAAGATTGCCTTTCCCAATCACCACAGAAATGAAAAAAAAAAAAAAGTGGTACTTTATGAGGTATAAAGAACTTTTGACTATTAGTAGTCAACTAGTATCTTTTGAATATCTTTCTCATATTTGGATATTTCTGCATTATAAATTCTATCAACCTAAATAAGAAAGCTGAAAAAACTTCTCTATTTCCCTTGTATCTCTAAGTTTTTATGACCAAGTCTGCCTTAATTAGCTATGTATTTAGTAGAATTTGTTTTACAGGAGATAAAGTGGAAGAGGCATCACAAGCAGAACCCATTTTTTGGGTTCCAGAGATAGAATCCCTTGCCCACTATTGTAGGCAGAATTGTAAAATGGCCCTCAAAATTCCTGACCCCTGGTGTGCACATCTTATACAATTCCCCTCTCTTTGAGTATGGACAGGACCTGTGATATGATGGGGTATTATTCCTGCAATGAGTTGATTTGAGTTAACCAAACAGGTGCGCCCAACCTGATTAGGTGAGTCCTTAAAAAGGAAGTGGTCCTTCCTGAAATCAAAGTGATTTGAAGTGTGAGAGAGCCATGGAGGAAGATACAGTGGCAAGAAACTGCACATGGCCTCTGGGAGTAGAAAATGGTCTCTATCCTTCAGCCTTCAGCATAGAGAATAGAGGCCTCCTCAGTTCTATAACCACAAGAAATTTAATTCTATCAAAGGCAAATGAGTTTGAAAGAGTGTTCCAAGCTCCAGAAAGAAACATAGCTACGTTGAGGCTGTGATTTTAGTCTGTGAGACCCTGGTAAGAGGAATCAGATAAATCCATATCTGGACTTCTAATCCCCAAGGTCTATGGATTAGTATGTATGCTGTTTTAACATACTGAATTTATAACATAATGATAAAAAATGAATATACTATCTTTTTTAGGAGCTTAGAGGCAAAAAGTCATGGACTATTTCACACATTACCTCTAAACCAAGATTATATATACATATACATATGTATACATATACATACATACACAAATAGGTATATATGTATATTATATATCATGTTATTATAAATTAAATATTATGATAAAAATCATAGTATTTAATATATTTTCATAAATGTTTATTACAAACAAAAATATAGATTAAAATAAATGAAACTAATTCCATTTAAACATTACTAAACAGAATTTATAAGATTATTGAGAACTTTTTATAAATAAGTAACTTATATAGTCTATATCTAGTGAAAAAAATTTATACAAGTTTTTACCAAAAAATAATCATTGATTGAGTGGTTACTTGAATAGATGAGTGATCCCCTAATACTAAATGAGGCTGCAGAAGTTTTTCATTAGTTGAATCTGCCAAGGAACATTTATGATCAGTCATGGAGTGCCAGTTCATATAGCTGAAATTGAGACAGACAAAGTGTTCTGCCTTTGTGTACTTAAGGTTCTAGAAGATAAATTAGAGTGACGTAATATAGAACATAATAGGATATTGTATAGATTTCAAATTTTATTCTAAAATTAAAAGATCTCAATTTTAATGAGTCTCATTTTCCTACCCTTCTTTCTTACCATTTACTAGTTCACCTACTTTTTCTCCCTACAAACCGAGCTGTATGAACCCAAATTTACGCACTCTGGCTTCTCTGTGGTAATAGACTGCGGGAAGTGTAATTGTAGGACTGGGAACAATAGCAAAGAAACTATTTCTGAAGTCAAAGAAAGGTAGAAAATTATTTAAATTAGAATTGCAGTAGTGAAGTGAGTGAGGCCTCATCTAAAATTTAAGATTTAGTTTGAAGGGATAGCTGACAGAGATTTTTAATGGATAATGGAGAGGAATTAAGAATGGCACTTGGGTTTTTGTATAGTAGATCTCATTTGCAGTCATGAGGAAGACCAGAGGAGTAGTAGATGTGTAGAAGGAACCACCAATAATTCTGTTTTGTTTTGTTTTTTGTCATAAGTTAAAGATGCTTATTAAACATTTAATTTAAAATGCCAAATAGGTAGATGGGGTTAAAATCTATTCAGAAGAGAAGTCAAAACTGGAGGAACAGAATTATGGTTTAGTATATAGATGGAATTTGAACCCACTGGACTGGGAAAAATCGATTTTCTTTGTATATAAAAGAAATTTTCAGGTAACCCAGAATTGAAATATATAACTATGGTTCCAAAAAACAAGCATGAAGCTGGATATATAAATATTTTTTTTAACTTTGCAAGAATATATGCATTGCATATCAGCATTCTCATTACCATAATATTAACTGATAACTTTGGTTGATTTCAATATAAGAGTTTCCATGAATGATCCTTAATAATAAAAGTAATAAAAAAATGATGCCAAAGAGGTAAACTCATCACATAGCATAAGGAGACACCCAAATGTCCACTAAACATAAAAAAAGGTACTCAATCTCATTAGCCATCAGGAAAATATTAAATAAAACCACAATGCAATACAACTTCATAAAAACCAGTATGAAAATGACAGACAATTCTGAGTGTTGGATAGACTGTGGAGCAATGAGTCTTTTGTACACTGCTGGTGGGCATATACAGGCTTGGCAGTTTCTAATAAGTAAAATATGTCTACCATGTAACTTGAAAATCCCTCTCTTAGGTATGTATTCAAGAGAAATTTGTACATATTTTCACAAAAAGACAGAAAAAAAGTGCTCATAGCAGAGCTATTTATTGTGGCCCCTAACTGGAAAATACACAAATGACATTCAACCCAGTGGATAAATAATTGTGGCACAGTCACACGTTTTTTATAGTGTAGCAATGATAATAAACAACTAGAATTACACTCAACAATATGAATGACTCCCCAAAACATAATGTTGAGCAAAGGAGGCCCTGGCAAAAGAGTAATATCAAATTATTTTGTTTATATTAAAAGTTTAAAACTTAACTCTGTAAGAAGTCTGGATAGTAGTCACACTTTGGGGTGTTGTGCCTGGAAACAGGTAGAAATGAGCTTCTGAAATGTTGATAGTGTAATTGTAAATATTCATTAAACTCTGTTCATGTATAATTATTGTACTTTTTGTGCAATTACTTTTATGCACTATATTCTTTATAACAAAATAAACAAAAATAATTTAAATGTATTTTATGCTTCCTATATGTCAAGCTATGGCTACTCTATCTAGGTAAAATTTCTGCAATTATGTCACAGTTCTGCAAGGTGAAAATTACCATCTTAGTGAATGCACCATGATTAATTAAAAAAAAAATTCTTGTCCAATAACTTTAATAAAAATGTAATGTAAGTGGTTACCATTAGTATTTATCACTGTATACAGTATACATTTAAACACATGTGAAGCCTTTAATGAACTGCAAAATAGCCAAGTACACTTTATCATTAATCTTAATCTATTACCAAACATCCTTTAACTGAAAACTTTACAGTAACTTGCATCTAAAAGAATATATCATTTTTATACTCTTCACCTTAATATAAAACATTTATTATATGTATTCCTAGTTCTAAAACCTCTAGACTCGAGAAAAACTTTCATCAAAAGCTTTACTGGAGATTAAAACTGGTCTTTATACATGCCTACAGAAAAATTTGAAAATATAAACTAATCAGAAAGATTAGTTTTTTTTTTTTTTTTTTTTTTTTTTTTTTACTTATTTGCTCATGATTGTTAGAAGTTTCAAATATTGGCTCTATCCTTATAAATGAAAAAAAAAAACTAAAGAAAACAGTGAATATTGTTGAACATGAATAGTAAGAATTTGTTATTGTTTTCTTGGTGTCCGATTTCCCTGTACTATCGATCCATCCCATTTATAATGAAATTGCTTAATCCTTTGACTTTCTTCCCTGTGGTCTATAATAAAGTTTCACTCACAATTGGTAATATCTTAGTCTGCATAAGAGAGGTTCTGTGAAAATAGACATGCATGAAGTCCTTACTAGAGATTATTTGGCCATGCAATTATTTCCACTCAATTACAATACCTATAGGTTTAAATTCTCCAATGTTTAAAACAGAGATTGTTGTTTAACTTCTTGGTTCTAAAGCATTTTTGTATATTTAACATTATATATTTTCCTTCATTTTTCAATAATTTATATTTTGATTTTGTTAAACAATATTGATAATGAAGTTTTATGGTCAGAAAATACTTCTCATTCATCATATCTTCCAGGTCTAACATATTTTTTTCTTATAAATATTTTTAATACTGATTAATGAAGGAATGGAGTGAATATCCTGGGGTCTAATTATAAAAATGAAATAAATTATAAATTCTAGAAAGGATAAATTTTTGATAGAATATATATTTCTAAATTTTTCCACCAAGTACTACATTTTTAAAACACTAGTCTTTTTTTTTTTAGTGTATTTTTAGGTTTACAGTAACATTGAGAAAAAAGCATAGAGATTTCCCTCATCTTCCTGTCACCCAAACATGCACACCCTCCTCCACTATTAACATTCTGCAGCAGAGTGGCACATATTTTATAACTGATGAAACTGCAATGACACATCCTTATCATCCAAAGTCTGAAGTTTACATTAGGGTTCATTTTGATGTTGTATATTCCATGTATTTTAATAAATGTATAATGACATGTATTTATCCTTATAGCATCATGCAGAATAATTTCACTGCCCTAAAAAAAGTCTATGCTCTACATATCTATTCATTCTGTACTCCCGCCCATGATCTTTTACTGTCTCCATAGTTTTCCCTTTTCCATAGTGTCTTATAGTTGGAATCATATAGTCTATAGCCTTTTCAAGTAGGCTTCTTTCATAAAATATATATATATATATGTATATATATATGCATATATATGTATATATGCATATATATATATATATGCATTTAAGTTTCTTTCATGTCTTTTCATGGCTCATTAGCTCATTTCTTTTTAGTGTTGAATAATATTCTATTGACTGGATGTACCAGTTTATTCCTACATTCACCTACTGAAGGGCATCTTCATTACTTTCAAGTTTTGGTAATAATGAATAAAGGTGTTGTAAATATTTTTGTTCAGATTTTTGTACAGACATAAGTTTTCAGCTTCCTTGGGTGAATATTAAGGAGTGTGACTGATGGATCACCAGGTTCACTTTTATTATTTTCTTTTTGGGGAGCAAATGTGCCAATGACCCTTATTTCAAAAATGAGCTTAATTAATTATAAAAATGTTAATACTTATTTTTATAGATAAAAGAGCTATAGAAATAACCATAAGTATTGTGAGAAGTAATAATACAATTTTTAAAATATTTAAATTGCAAGTTGCCTTCTATTTTGATTCATACAAATCTACGAATCTAAGGTGATTATCCACTTCCCTGGAGTAGTGGCTAACCAAGGCCATTCTACTGCATTAACAGTTGATTTTCCACAAGTAGAGAATTATTAAGAGTGTTATTAACATTAGGTTGAAGTATAATACTTGTAATGACTAGTAGAACATCAATATATCTATTTTAGCTATTAGAAATATCATCATTACTAATTACAAAATCTAATAGTTTATAAGTTATATTTAAAATATACATATTTTTGCAATTGTGTAGTATAAGAAATTTTATGTGGTTGCATTTGGCAAAATAACTGAATACTTGAGAATAAAACAAAATTAAATTGAAATCACAGAAAATCTTCTGTTACCTACTATAAACAATATAACTAAGCTGTAGTCCACTGAATAAATATCAGCAAAGCACAAGCAATGGGTAAAAGAAAACAAACATTTGAACTTGAAGTAAAATAAGCTTTGCATATGTGCCTGGCAAGAAATCCATTGATTAAAGCTAATTACATCTCCATTTTTTTTTAGGCTGAATTGCTGTCTGGAATAAATACTAATCCATAGCAAGGGAAAAATCTCACAGAATGTTATAGTTGGAGGACATCAATGCAAATATTATGTTCCTCAAAATTAACTACAAATGTTATAAACACCAGCATGTAAAAAATAGATAAATGAATTTAAATGTGAAATAGCAGAACTGAGACAAAAAATGATGAGAATAAAGAAGAGATAGAAATAGGAAATAAAAGAAGAAAAAGACATTTCTAAATGCAATAATACATCATTTGTAGTTATTATATATAAATGTATAAGTTTACATGTAATATAAAATAAATTTTCCCTTATGTTTGAATTCCTTTAATTCAACACAACTTAAATTTTAAGTTTAAAATGAATTTATAGAGTTACAGTAAGATGAGACATTGGCCACACTGATACATAACCCTTTCATTTAATATGTTTTAAATTAAGAACTATAAATTAGAACCTTTTTGTGTCAGATGATAAAAATAATAACATCATGGAAGATCAAATTCAACAATTATCTGCAGGAAATGGTGTCAGTCTCAATAAAGAAACACAGAACCCACTGATTTAATTTTAAGATGTCTGTCTACCTACCTACTTACTTATCTACTTACATGTCTACTTATAAATATTATTATAGGTCTATACAAGACTCTAAAAGGAGACTTCTAATACTGGCAGAAGAAAGATATGAAAATATATGAATTTCTGAGAAAGAATACATTCTGGAAGTCATGGCATAGATAGATAAGAAACAATTTTAAACACTATATTTTAAAAGGAAAATTAAGATTGAACAAAGATGAGAAAATAGGAAAAAATGTCTAAGTCAAAAGTTATTAAAGGGTAATAAAAGTCTAGAGCTATGAGCGATCAATGAACATCACAGTCAAGGGCTTCACTTTAAATTCATAGGACATACCTAAATTTTAGAAATATTGTAGCAGAATAAAATGATGAAATGTGTTTTGGGTATTAGATTGTTAGAAGGTGAAATTCTTATCAGGTTTCAAGATTCAGTTGAATGTTTATTGCTAATTATTTATTTACCTAGAATTTCGAAGACATATCACCAAAAAGCCACAAACTTGGACTATATTATTCTCATTCTCTAAAGAACTGGTCTAATTAAAATATAATTTAAAAGTAAAGTATTATAAAGTACATCAATGAATTAATCATTTAGGGCTTCTCTGAGAGTAAATGTTATAAATACTTAGAAAAAAACTTTTCTGATAGTTTTATTTCTACCCATGCAAAGCTCAACTTCCTCAGTCCTACAATTTTATGAGGGAGAAAAAGAAGAAACTCAACAAGAGAAACAACAGTCTTATTGCTGAACCATCTACCTAAGTAAACATTAAGCCAATATATAAGGCAAGAAACACATTTCATTTAGTTTTTTGTACACTTAGCCCATACCAATATTTTTAGATATGAATTAGAGATGTTTTTATAAAATGGCCAAGGGACCATTTGATCAAAGTTAAGGATTACCAAGGGATATCTTCAAAGAAATTTTAAAAGTTATCTTTGTTATTATTTATGTACTTATTATTTTTATTATTGAGAGCTTGTTATGCCATGTGCAAGGCACATGATAACTGATTTATATACATTGTTTTATCCTCATAACATCAATATCTGTTGAATCAGAGAAATATGTTGCATCAAAAATAATTATCTGTCTTTAAAAAGTGTGACCAAAAAAACAAAACAACCAAAAAAAATTAAAAAAAAAAACAAGAAAGTTAAAATATTATTTTTAATAATCACATCTGGAAAAACAGCCTTTTAAGACAAAGATTTCTTTATATGATTATTAAGTGTCTGACATTTTAAATGTATAGGTATGGGGAATGATTTCTGGATTGTATGAGAAGAGCTTGGTAAATTATCTCACTAAAATGTAGCAATAAAATGAACAAAATTGCCAAAAACGGTGATTTAAGAACTCTAGAATTTGGCCAAAATGATAGTATAAATTGAGAAGCATTTACTTCAGAAGAAAATCTTCTGAACCTTGGTAAGAACATTGGAAATCTGTGGTACTTTAGTGAGAGTAAGATGTCACCATACACCCTACTCCATGGCATGACACAGTAGGTTTATTGGATAAGGGTGTAGAAAATTCCATGCCTAGAATGTTGTCAAAAACAACAGCAATCTTAGTAGTAAATAACCTTGGAAGGCTGACATTGAAGCCAGACTGAGGTTTCAGTATGTCTAGAGTGATTAAAAGACCAGCAGTCAGACCATAAATATCACAGGGTAGTCTAAAATATGAGACAATTTTAGCCTCAAAAGATGTTACTTATTACTGTGGTCTAGAAGGCTTTATACATGACAAAGTATCATTTGTAACACCTTAAGAGGGAATTAAAAATATAGAATTGGTGCAGAGAAGTATCTAAACAATAAAACACACAGCTATATCAACCACCTACTGGGAGGGGGAGTCAGCATACAGAGTTCCTAAAATGTATCATCTAACATGTCTTGCTTCAACAACAACAACAAAAAAAAAAACATGGAAGATTAAATTAAACCACAAGTGTGACCCATACACAAGACAAACATGTAAAAAATGAGTTAAAGTGTCTTTCAAGGGATTTGAGATGTTGGGCCTAAGTGAAAAAACATTAAAACAGCTAGCATAAATTTGTTACAAGAACTAAAGGAAATTATTTTTAAATAACTTAAGGAAAATTAGGCTGAGAAGACTCATCAAATATAGAATATTGATAAAAATTATAAAAAATAATAAAATGGAAATTCTGTTAAAAAATTATAATACTCAATAGAAAATTTGCTAAAAGGCATTGAGTGCTAATGTGAGATGGCAAAAAAAGAATTAGAGAATTTGACAATAGATTGATAGAAATTACTCTTTGATAACAAAAAAGAGTAGAGGAAAATTAATAGAGCACCAAAAACATATGGGATGGAAGAAAAAATTGACAATGGAGAAAACTTCCAGAATTTGATAGAAAACATAGTTTACAATTTGAAAAAACTTTATGAATTCCAAATAAGATAAACAAAAGTTAGAGAAAGACTTGTTTAAAACAAAAAACAAAGTGAAAACTTTGAAGGCAGCAAGAGGAAAATGAATAACTATGTAGAAGTAAACCACAGCAAGGTCAGAACTGCCTTCTCATCTGAAACAAGGAGGCCAAAATGCAATGAGATGACATATTCAATATGCTGAAAACAGAACAAAACAAAATGCTGTCAAACAAGGTGAATATCCTGCAAAACTATTTATCAAAAATGAAGGTGACATAAATGTTTATTTAAATAAAAAAAGAATGAGAAAAAGGGTTACCAGAGGCTGGAGTGGTAGGGAAAATAGGTAGAGGTTTGTTAAAGTGTACAAATTTTCAGCTGTAAGATGAGTAAGATCTGAGGATCTAATATACAATATAGTGATTATAGTTGATAACACTGTATTGTATAATTGAAATCTTGTAAAGGAGTAGAACTTAAATGTTTTCACTAATAAAGGCAATATGTAGAACAGCAGGAAGATGGCGGACTGGGTAAAAGCAGGGTTCGTCTCCTCCCAGGTCCGCATTGAAATTACAACGAAATTATAAAATAATCAATGTGGAGAATCACCTGAAGTCCAGCTGATCATAACACCTCTGATAATAAATATAAAGGAGCCACACCAAGCCAGTAGGAAGGGTAAAGTTGTGAATCTGGCTGGACCCACACCCATGGGTCCTAGAGGATCACTGGGAGGGAGAGCAAGGCTACAGAGGCCCTTCTGAATGAGAGGGGGATCCTGGTCTCATTTGGGGACTCCCCAGCCCAGGGTTCCGGCCCAGGGAAGAGGAGATTTCAATAACTCTGACTGTAAAATCCAGAGAGGATTCCAGCCATCTGGGTGAGACAGGAGACTGACACCCCTTTGAAGGACCCACGCACAGGCTTTCTGACCTTCAGACACTCACCTGGGACACTGGAGGTGGGTCAGAGGTTCCAGCGGGATTCATACTGAGACAGTCTGCATTACCTGGTGCCAGAACCAGGGCAGGAAGGGCAGCCACCATTGTGCCTTAGTCCAGCCCCTCTACCAGGCAATATACAGACCATTCCAGTTTGACTGCAAAACCTTTCCAGAGGGTCCTTAGGAAGCCCTGGTCAGAGGGGATCAGCCTGCCCCACCCAACCTGCAGATCACTCAGGTTTTTGTTGTGGAATGGCTGCCACACCCTGCACCAATTCAAGGCTAAATATTCTCAGGTAGCAGCCGGTACTGTGAGCCACATTTCCTAGATAAGGTCAGGCAGATCACTGCTGCCAACACTAACTTGGGCAGATCTTAGGGATCTGTGGGCCAATCCCAGACAGCAGCTAATCTTGCTATGATCTGGGACTTCTGCAGGAACAAATGAACTGTTACCGAAGTTGCAGCAAGACTGAAGCTGTATTGATCTGACTGCCACTGTCTTTGAGACTCCACCCCACCTTACCTACAAGTTGTCCCAGGCTGCCCATTGAAGTGCCACAGCCTTGCCCCTCTCCCTGGATCTCCCAATCCACACAGGCACAAATTTTGGCTAGCACAGCGTGGGCACTGCATGGAAATTAGTGGAAGGCAGACCTCTGCTGCCTGTAAGAGGTGCAATATTGCATCCAGAAAGTGCAGGGGTCTGTGGGACCACCCCAGACAGCAGTTTGTGTCACAGTGACTATAGCAGGAATGACCAGGCACAGAAATTGCAGCAAAACTGAGAATGTATTGGTCTGACAACCCTTGTCTCCCTGAGATCCCGCTTCACCCAAATCACAAAGTGACTGCAGCCCATTGACAGGCAGCCTCCCATGCTGTGCTTGGCTCTGGGGCTGTGCATTCTGTACAAGCAACAGACCTTGGCTAGTGCAGTGAGTGTATTTTGGGAAAAACAGCTGTGGGCAGACCACTGCTGCCTGTACAAGCTGCAATATCTCTTGAGGAAATTGCAGGGATCTGCATTGACCTGATGACCCTTGACTCCCTGAACTTCTGCCCCATCCAATAAACAAAGTACTTGAGCACATTGATAGGAAGCTGCCTCTGCCACAGGGTGGCACATTCATTTCCAGGTGGGTAGTAGCTGACCTTGCTAAATGTGGAACTTGTACAGGAAGCTACAGAGACATCACTGGCATGTAAACTGACACTGCAGTGGCAGAGGGAAATTTACTCAATAGACCCAAGAGACTCCTAGGGTCTCTGCACCAACCAACATACATATCACCCAAAGGCTCTTCCAGTTTCAGAGACTTATGTACAACTGGCAAGCAGTGTCAAACCTGGAGGAGCACTGGTCCCTCTGCTAAAGGCCCCTAGGTCAGGGATGGGGATAACTGACCACTCTCTACAGCATTGTCTCTTCAACTTACCTATAAGTCCAGCATAGTCAACAAGCATCTGCAGATCCCTTTGTAGTTCCTGCAGGATAGCTCTGAGCAATCAAAAGCAACAGCTGACCTTGGCCTACAGGAAAGCCTCTCTCAAGGGGCAAAAAAATCAATGCATCTGGAGGCTGGCACCAGACCACAACAGAGCAGCTCCTGACTAGTCCCATTAGTGATACACACAAAGGGTGTTTGCAACAAGTACACAAATCTGCTAGGGCATATCCCACTAAGTGGGTCAGCCTACACACAGCAACTCTTATACCCTGTGTGTGCAACCAATTCTCACAATTAGTCAGCCTTAGCATTAATCCTATACATTGATTTACTAACAGCAAAAAGGCTTGGTGAAAACAGATCACACACAACACACACAAAGATCATGTCCAGAGCCCCAGCACAGAGGATCAGGGAGAGTGCACCACTAGGCCACAGATAACACCTTCCACATTAGGCCATCTGGCCAAGGCTGAGAGACAAAAATGAATAACACTGACACATACAAAGAAACACAGAGAGGTTAATAAAATGAAAAAGCAAAGAAACATGCCACAAATGAAATAACAGGAGAAAACACTGGAAAATAAGCTAAATGAAATGGACGCAAGCAATCTACCAGAGATAGAGTTCAAAATAATGGTTATAAGGATGTTCAACAAGCTTATGAGGAGAATGAATGAGCACAATGAGAACATCAACAGAGAGATAGTAAACATAAAAAAGGTTGTAGAAACCATAAAAAAAGAACCAGACAAATGAAGAATACAATAAAAAATTAAGAGTACACTAGCAGGATTTAACAGTTGATTGGACGAAGCAGAATGTCAAATCAGCAAACTGGAATACGAGGTAGCAGAATATACCTAATGAGAACAACACCAAGAAAAAAGAATTTAAAAAATGAGAATAGTTTAAGAGATCTCTGAGACAACATGAAGTGTTAACAATATACAGATCATAAGAGATGCCGAAGGAGAAGAGAGAGAGCAAGGGATTGAGAATCTATTTAAAGAAATAATGACAGAAAACTTCCCTAACCTGGCAAATGAATTAGACATGCAAGTTCAGGAAGCACAAAGAGTCCCAATCAAGAAGAATTTAACAGACCCACACCA
The DNA here is from genome assembly GCA_028627145.1 of Eidolon dupreanum. Lineage (NCBI taxonomy): Eukaryota > Metazoa > Chordata > Mammalia > Chiroptera > Pteropodidae > Eidolon > Eidolon dupreanum. Next base: position 58,585,118 of record CM053508.1, read on the forward strand.
AGACACATCATAATTAAAATGCCAAAGGTCAAAGACAAAGAGACAATCTTAAAAGCAGCAAGAGAAAGGTGGCTAGTTATTTACAAGGATACCCCCATAAGAATGTCTGCTGATTTTTCAATGGAAACTTTGCAGGCCAGAAGGGACTGGCAAGAAATATTCAAAGAATCTACAGCCACAAAAACTCTACCCAGCAAGACTTTTGATAATAACGGAAGGTGAGATAAAGAGCTTCCCAGACAGAAAAAAGCTCAAGGCATTCATCACCAATGAGCCAGTATTACAAGAAATGTTAAAGAGACTTCTATTAAAAGAGAAGGGGTAAAAAAAGAAAATAGAAATAACAAATACAAATAATAAAATGGCAGTAACTATGTATCTATCAGTAATCACTTTAAAAGTAAATGGATTAAATGCTCCTATCAAAAGACATAGGGTAGCCAAAAGGACAAGAAAGCAAGACCCATGCATGTGCTGTCTACGAGACCCTCTTCAGTTCAAATGACACTCACAAACTGAAAGTAAGGGGATGGAAAAAGATATTTCACACAAATACAAATAAAAAAAAGCCTGAGTAGTGATGTCTATATCAGATAAAATAGACTTTAAAAAAAGGCTATAATAAGAGACAAAAAAGGACATGACATAATGATAAAGAGATTGATAAACCAAGAGGACATAACAAATATGTACCCAATATAGGAGCACCTACATACATAAAGCAATTATTGACTGACATAAAAGGAGAGATCGATTGCAATACACTCACAGTAGGAGACTTTAACATCCCATTGACTCCCATGGACAGATCTTCCAGGCAAAGAATCAATAAGGAAACAATGGGCTTAAAAGACACATTAGACCAGATGGATTTAGTAAATATTTTCAGAGCATTTTACCCCAAAGCAGCAAAATATACATTCTTCTCAAGTGCATATGGAACACTTTCTAGGATAGACCACATGTTATGACACAAAACAGGTTTCAATACATTTAGAAAGACTAAAATCATGTCAAACATCTTCTCTGATCACAATGGTATAAAACTAGAAATCAACTACAAGAAAAAAACTGGAAAATACACAAATACATAGAGGCTAAATAACATGCTACTAAACAATGAATGGGTTATCAATGAGATCAATGAAGAAATCAAAAGATACCTATAGACAAATGAAAATGAAAACATGACTCAAAATCTATGAGACACAGCAAAAGCAGTCCTAAGAGGGAAATTCATAGCGATACAGGCTTACCTCAAGAAAAAAAAAAAAAAGCTCAAATAAACAGTCTAACTTTACACTTAAAAGAACTAGAAAAAGAACAGCAAACAAAGCCCAATGAAATAGAGTATAAAAAAAACAGTACAAAAGATTAATGAAACCAAGAGCTGATTCTTTGAAAGGATAAACAAAATTGACAGACCATTTGCCAGCCTCATCAAAGAAAAAAGAGAGAGAGGACTCAAATACATAAAATCAAAAATAAAAAAGGAAAAATAACAATGGTCTCCACAGAAATACAAAGGATCATAAGAAAATACTATGAGCAATTATATGCCAACAAATTATAATCTGGAAGAAATAGACACATTTCTAGAAACATATAATCTCTCAAGACAGAGTGAAGAAGAAACAGAAAATCTGAACCAATCAATTACACCAATGAAATAGAATGAGTATTCAAAAATCTCCCCCAAAAAATAAAGTCCTGGACCAGATAGCTTCATAGGCAAATTTTACCAAACATTCAAAGAGGAATGAACACCTATTTTTCTCAAACTATTCCAAAAAATTCTAGAAGAGGGAAGTCTCCTATATTTCTTTTATTAAACCACCATTACCTTAATTCCAATACCAGACAAAGACATTATGAAAAAAGGAAACTATAGGCCAATTATCTCTTATGAATATTGATGCAAAAATCCTCAGCAAAATATTAGTAAAACAAATTCAGTAATACAAGAAAGTAAAATTATATAATTATATGTTCTCAGAAAATATTATAAGTCATTGAAAAGAGAAAGTGAAGAAGGTACAAATAAATGGAAGCATATACCATGCTCATGGGTAGGAAGAACTAACATCATTAAAATGGCCAAAGCAATCTGTAGATTCATTGCAATCTATATTAAAATACCAATGGCATTTTTCAGAGAGATAGAACTAATAATCTTAAAATTTATATGGAACCATAAAGGACCCTGAATAGCCACAGAAATCCTGAGAAAGAACAAAGTTGGAGGTATAACACTACCTGATATCAAACTATATTATACGTCTACAGTAATCGAAACAGCATGGTACTGACTTAAAAACAGATACATTGATCAATGGAACAGAATAGAGAGCCCAGAAATTAATCCACACCTATACGATCACTCAATATATGACAAAGGAGGTAAGAATATACAATGGAGTAAAGACAATCTCTTCAATAAATGGTGTTGGGAAAATTGGATAGATACATGCAAAAAAAAAAAAAAAAAAAAAAAAACGAAAGAAACTGGAACACCTTCTTATACCATATAAAGAATAGACTGAAAATGGATTAAAGACTAAAATATAAGACTCAAACCATAAAACTTCTAGAAGAAAACATAGGCAGTAAACTCTCTGATATTACTAACAGTAAGTTCTTTTCAGATATATCTACCCGGGCAAGGGAAACAAAAGAAAAAAATAAACAAATGGAACTACATTAAACTAAAATGTTTTTGTACAGTGAAAGAAACCACCAACAAAACAAAAATATAACCTTCTGATTGGGAGAAAATATTTCCTAATGATACATCTGATAATAGTTTAATATTCAAAATATATAAAGAAGTCATACAACTCAACGACAGCAACAAAACAATCCAATTAAAAAATGGGCAGAAGACCTTCGCAAATAGTGTTCAGAAATTGGACAGATACATGTAAAAAAACTGGAAACAAAAGAAAAAATAGACAAATGAGACTACATCAAGCTAGAAAGTTTTTGTATTGTAAAGGAAACCATCAACAAAACAAAAAAACAACAGACTGTTTGAGAGAAGATATTTGCTAATGATACATCTGATAAGGAGTTAATATCCAAAATTTATAAAGAACTTATACAACTCAACAACAAAAAAAAACAAATGATCCAATTAAAAAATGGACAGAAGACCTGAACAGATACTTCTCCAAAGAGGAAATACAGATGTCTAATAGACATATGAAAAGATGCTCAGGGTAGCTAATCATCAGAGAAATGCAAATTAAAACCACAATGAGATATCACTTCACACCTGTAAGAATGGCTATCATCAAGAAATCAAAAAACAGGAAGTGTTGGCGAAGATGCAGAGAAAAGAGAACCCTCATACTTTGTTGGTGGGATTACAAATTGGTACAGCAGCTATGGAAAACAGAATGGAGATTTCTCAAATAATTAAAAATGGATATACCTTTTGACCCAGCAATTGCACTTCTGAGTATTTATCCAAAGAAAATCAAAACAATAATTCGGAAAGATCTATGCACTCTAATATTCATGGCAGCACAATTTACAATAGCCAAGATATGTAAGCAACCTAAATGACCATCAACAGACAATTGGATAAAGAAATTATGCTTCATATATACAATGGAATATTACTCAACCATTAAAAAATGAAATCCTACCATTTGCAAAGACATGGATAGATCTAGAGGTTATTATGCTGAGTGAAATAAGTCGGACAGAGAAAGACAAATACCATATGATTTCACTTATATGTGGAATCTAAGGAACAAAAAGAACAAACTAATCAAAAACCGACCTACAAATATAGTAGACAATTTAGTGACGAACAGAGGGGCGGGAGGATTGGGTGATGGGAGAATGGAGTGAAGGGTTAAAGAAGTACAAATTAGTAGTTGATTGATGGTCAGCGGGATGGGGAGCATGGCATAGGGAATGTAATTAGCATTAATAAATTGGCTAGGTGGGATACCAGGGGAGAGAGGAGCAATTAAGGGGATCATTTTATAAACTATATAAATGTCTAACCAATGTACTGTATACTTGAAACTAATTAATTTTTTTTAAAAGGCAATATGTGAGGTGATGGATGAGTTAATTAACTTGATTGTGAAATCCTTTCACAATTAATATGTACATCAAATCATCACTTTGTACACTTTAAATATTGCAGTTTTAGATGTCAATTATACCTATACAAAGCTGAAAAAAGAATGAGCTCTTCATATTACAAAATCACTGTAGGAAATTATTCATAATAAAAGAAAATGACAAAAGAATATAACTTTAATTTTCACAAATAAATATATGAAGAGTACAAGTGAGGTCACATAAGTTTAGTCATGCACTACTTAACAGCAGAGATGCCTTCTGAGAAATGCATTGTTTGGCAATTATATCACTGTGCAAACATCATAGAGTGCATTTACACAAACATGGATGATACAGCCTACTATATGTCTAAATGATACAGCCTATGGGTCGTAGGCTACACACCTGTACAGCATGTCACTATACTGAACACTGTAGTCAATTGTAAAACAATGGTAAGTATTTTTGCATCTAACTATATCTAGACATAGAAAAGGTATAGTAAAAATATAGTATAAAAGATAAAGTGTGTATACCCATTCACATGCACTAAGAGGGAAGAAGGGTACTCTGGAAGGAAAAGTGAAGGTCAGGTGAAGGGAGGGAGGGAGCACGAAAGAGAAGGGGAAAGGGAGAGGAGAGTTGAAAGAGACTCAGAGAGCTAAAGCCTGAGAGGATAAATAATGAAAGAAGACAGAGGGAAGAAGAAATGGAGAGAGAGAGAGACAGAGACAGAGAGACAGAGAGAGAGAGAGAGAGAAATAGGACTGGAAAGAAAAAGAGATAAAGAGAAACAGAGGGAAGGAAAGTGAGTGTGTGCCCAATAGTATCTGTTTATGTGTGTGTATGTGTGCAAGAGTAGGCATGGATTGGTGAGGTGCTGGCTCCTGGGCTCCACTCCCCAGCCTGGTCTTCTCACTTCCTTGCCACAGGCAGACACACAGCCAGGTAGACAACATGCTGAGCCTTCTCCTCTATTTAAACTACTCAGAGCTTGTAGTAAATGCAACATGTAGTTAGATCAAGGCTTTTCTTTCAACATAACAAACAAACATTTTGCATACAATTTATTTTAATATTCAAAAAATAATTTCTTAAAATTTCAGAACTTTTACAAAAAACAGTAGTCTTCATATTCAAGAATATGACAAACTCTAAGTAGGATAAATATAAAGAAATCTGCAACTACAATTATTATAGTAAAAGGGATGAAAGCCAAAGAGAAGAAAATCTTGGAAGTAGAAAAAATGATTCCTTTATAAGAGAACTCCAATATAAGCAACAGATAACAATTTTATCAGAACAAGAGAAGTCAGATTGCATGGAACAGCACTTAAAAGTGTTCAAATTAAAAATAAAAATTAAAAGAAAGCAACAGCATAACTTTTATAATGTTTTATAATTCAAATTTTTTTTTTTCAAAAATTAAGGTAAAATTTAGAGATAATGAAGCTAGAGGAATTTGTTTTGGGCAGACCTGATTTACAATAAATGCTAAAGGAAGTTCTTTAGGCTAAAGGAAAGAAATACCAGAGAGTAATGGAGTAATCGACTCCACATGAAAAAACAAATAACACTGGTAAATGTAATTATGTAGGTAAATATAAAATACAGTATGATTGTAAATTTCTCCTCATATTTAACAGATTTATTAAGCATTCTATAAGTCAAAGTGAATAAAATTATATTGTTGGCCTAAAAACATATAGACAGGTATTATATTTTATAGTAACAATATAAAGAAATAGGTAGGAACAGGGTTGTAAAGTAAGGACCTGAGAATAGATGGATGGTAAAATGAATCAAAAAAAGGAAGGAAGGAAGGAAAGAACAGAGGTGGACAAAAGGAAAGGAAAGAAAGGGAAAGGAAGAGAAAGGGAGGGGAGGGGAGGGGAGAAGAGTGGAAGGGAGGGAAAGGAAGGGTAGGCAAGGGAAGGAAAAAGAAAGAAAAGGGAAAAAGAAAAGAAAGGAAAAAAGAGGGAGATAAGGAAGGAAGGAAAGAAAGAAGAAAGGGAGGAAGAAAGGAAGGAAGGAAGAAGAAAGAAAATAAGAAAAAAACCCAGAAATGGTAAATAGGTTAATATAACAAAATTTATATATAAAACTTTACCTTCTTTACTCACTTTGTTTAAAGAGTAAGATTATATAAAGTAACAATTGTAATATTACATTGTTGTGTTTAAAATAAACAGATGCAATATGTGTAACAATAATATCACCAAAGATGGAGAAAAGAAATAGAGCAATATAGAAAGTTTATCGATTTCACTAGAAATAAGGTGTTACAAATATGAAGGACATTTGGATAATTTAGGATGTATATGGCAATCCCTAAAGCAACTGTGAAGAAAATATTTTAAAAATATAATTAAAAACCACTAAATGAAATAAAATACCACACTAGAATATCTACTTAATCAAAAGAAGGCAGTAAAGAAATGAGAGAAGCAAAAGACATATGATTATATATATATATATATGTGTATATATATATATATATATTTTTTTTTTAAGCAAAATGGCAGGTATAAATCCATCTTTACCAATAATTACATTAAATGTGAAATTTAAAATCTAATCAAAAGGCAGAAAGTATCAATTGGATACAAAAATGATCTAACCATGTAGTGTCCATATTCCCATGACTTTAGATTCAAAGATACTAATATGTTGAAAGTTAGAGAATAAAAACATATAAATGCAAACCCCAAGAAAAATAAAACAAGAACAGCTATATAATATCTGTCAACATAGATGTTAAAGCAAAAACAAAAGTCATTGGAAAAATGAAATTTAATAATTATAAATGGTTAATCCATCGACAATACATAAAATGTATAAACACAAACATCTAACAAGAAACTGAAGGAAGCAAAGAGAGAAATAAACAATTAAAAAATCAAAGTTTGAGATTTCAGTATCTTACTCAATATTGGACAAAACAACTAGACAGAACACCAACAAGTACATAAAAGACTTGGTTATACTATAAGCCAACTAGACATAACAGGTATCTATAGAACACTCCACAAAACACTGCAAAATATATATTCTTCTGAAGTACCCATGGAACATTCCCTACTATGGACTGTATGTTGAATGATAAAACAAGTCTTATTAAATATATAAAGTTGACATAATACAAATAATATTTCAACTACACTAGAATGAAATTACAGTTAATTAGAGAATGAAATTTGAGAAATGTGTGAAATGTGGAAATTGAACAATGCACTCCTTAAAAATTCAATGTGTGGATGTATGGAAATTAAACAATGCCCTCCAAAAAAATCAAAGTCGAAATCACAAGAAAGATTAGAAAATACCTTGAGTTGCAAACAGAGAAATATATCAAAGTATATGGAATGCAGCTAAGGAAGTGTTCAGAAAGAAATTTATAGTTCTCTACCTATATTAAAAACGAAGAAAGGCTTCATATCAAAAACCCAACAATCCACTTAAGAAACCAGAAAAAGATCAGCATGCTAAACCTAAATCTAGCAGAATAAAGAAATAATAAAATTAGAGTGGAAGTAGAGAACAGAGAAATTCAACAAAATGAAAAGATTAAGAAAATCAACAAACCATTAACTAGACAGATATAGAAGTAAAAAAAAAAAAAGAGAGACAGTAGGCACAATATGCTAAAACTAGCAATGAAAGAGGGTCATCACTACTAATGTAAAAGAAATAAAAGGTACAAAAGAGAATATTATGAACAATTATATGCCAACATATGAGATAACTTGAAAAGAATGGAAAAATCCTAGGAAGATACACACTACAGAAACTGAAACAGGAAGAAATATAAAATATAAGTAAGACCCCTAACAAGAAAAAGAATGAATCAGTATTTTAAAAATTTGCCACAAAGAAAAGCTCAAATCTGTATAACTTAAACTGGTGAAGTCAACTAATATTTTTAAAATGCCAGTCCTTTATACTATAACTAAAAGGCAGGATGAAAGACTGCTTTCCAATTTATGCTGTGATTACGTTATTACCTGAAAGCAAAAACCAAACTAAGATATCACAAAACAACAAAAACAAAAATAAAAACTACAGATCAGTATTAATTCTTCTGGATATAGATGAAAAAAATATCTTTAGCAACAACACAAATAGCAAACTGAATCCATTCTGTCTGTATACAAAAAGTCTGATGAAGTATAAATTTTATCTCAGGGATGCTAAGTTGCCTTAATGTTTTAAAATCCACACATAAAAAGCAATATAAACAAGTCACATTGTCATCTCAATATTTAGAGAGAAATCATTTCAAAAAGAACAAAATTGTTATATAATAAAAATGCTAACAACTTAGAAAGGACTTTCTCAACCTGACAAAGGATGTCTACACAAAGCTAATATTACATGTAATAGTTAAAATTAAAGTCTGAGTGTTCTTCTAATATCAGAAAGAAGACAAAGACATAAACAGTCTTACCATCTCTACTGAACAATATATGGGAGGTTCTTCCAGAGTAAAAAGGCAAAATTAAAAAAAATAAAAGGTATATTTGAAAAATTCTAAGAAATTTATTAAAAACTATAACATATGATTGAATTTTATGCTATTTGGGTAAAAAGACTATAGGAAGGAAACTATTATTTGCTAGGGGTTAAGAGGGGATTGGGTTGACTGTAAAGGTGTAACAAGATGGAATTTTTGGAGGAGTTTTAATGGCTCTGTATCTCAGTTATACTGGTGCTATATAACTCTATGTCTGTCAAAACA
>CM053508.1:58594435-58617744 GCA_028627145.1 Eidolon dupreanum
TTATAATTTCCATTTATTCTTGTTCTCCTTTTGACACATATTTAGGAAATGATCTTTTTATTTTGAATAAAGCAGACTATTTTATTGGTTGTATTTCTATTATGTTAATGAAATGTTTCATTGGAAATGTGGCAATTAGTAGCAACAACAATGTAGGGATGAGGCAAATATATATATATAATGCTATTTGCTTCAATAAAACAAATGACAGTATTCAGAGGCTCAAACTTCTTAGGCTACAATGGTTTCTTCTTCTTCTTTTAACCATTTTGTAGGTATTTTAACAATACCTTTTCTAAAATAACCTGTGAATTTTTCCCTTAATGAACCTATTGTTCTCTGAAATGAGCACTCGCATTAATTGAGCTGAAAATATTTAAATCATAAATATTCCTCACCTCCTTCAAGTGAGGAATTATCTTCTTTTCAAATCATCAGCATAGTAAAATAAAATCTTTTATCTTAAAATAAAAATACTTTAGTAACATACTCTTTCAAGAGTTAAAGTAACATTTATTTGACACATGAGAGATTAGATATTCTGAGGAAAGTTATATATAGCTTGAATTACCAGTATACAGCAATGTCATCTTCAGTGTTCAACCTCACTGAAATACCATCTACCTATCAAGAAACCTAAAGCACAGTGGACACAGTTCATTATGTCTCATATATGAAAGAGAATATGAAGTAATAGGGGACAAGTGGGAGTTACAAGTCACAATGAATACTGTTTTTGTCACTAAGTGAAAAGCCAAATATATAATGTAAGATTTATGACAAGCTATAAACAGGAAAGCTTTTGCAGAACTAAACATCAATACTTTGTTCAGCTATGTGAAGCAATGAAAGAGAAACCTTGAAGAAAAATTTATACAAAACTCGCTTTGAACATTAAAGGAGACAATAGTAACAGTAACATTTATAAACATTCTATAAAAGATGTACTTCAGGTGAAAGACAGACCAAGAGAATATACCACACATTCTATCTTTGTCACCAATCGATTTATTTTTCTGCCCCACAATACTTATAAGAGGTTATAAATATACAACAACTTAATAAAGGAGTGGCCATTCAGAGAACAAATCTATAACAAGGTCTTTTTGGAAGACATTTTCTGTGACAAAAGCTACTGTCAGTAACTTTAAACATAGAAAACTAATGGCTGCTATCACTCTGTTTACATTGCATTATTACTGCTATTTTGATAGATATGTAACTATCTTGAGTTATGAAACATAAATTTTATGTCAAGCAAAATAATGTCTATTAAAAATCAACTCATATTTTTAAAACTGTTGCTACAGCATGGGCAATGAAATGCTTAACTATAGTAACTCTATTAAGTGACATAAGCAACTCAGCAGAGTATGGCCAAGAGAATTTGTGATCTTCATAGCAACCATTACTTGATGTCATTTTTCCTCTCATTTGTGAAATCAATAGACAAGGATAGAAAAATAAGGTGGAGCAAATTAAACATATGTCCTCCAGACTGTTTAGCAGGGGAAGGTAGCATAAGATTTTTGTTTTTTTTGGTTTTGTTCAGCATTAACATCAATTACAGAGATGAAGAGAGGAAAATTATTACAGACAGAATATGGTTCAGCATTTTAGCTTCATTTCAGAGTTATGTGGTTCTTAATAAAACAGACAAGAGTCACATATATCAATATTGTGGCATAGCGATCTTTTGCCTTATCATAAAAGCATTGTAAAGATATTCAGAGCCAAATTATTCCTAATCATAATATACAATTAAAAATAGTAATTTGATTCTTCTATTGTTAGTTTGCATTAACAGATAATTAGACTTAAACAAATTATTTTAATATGTATTTATTATATTTTAATGTGTAATATAAAAACAAATATTTAATACATAGGTATATACTAAAATCCTTTATCAAATCTAATTTGCTGTCACTATGTCAGCAAATATACACAAACACACATTTCAAATCTTGTTTTTTAGTGTAAATAAATCAGTTTGGTCTCATAATTTCTCTATAAGATAGTCATTAAAATCATCACTTCATTACCTCAAAGTACTTATTGACAAACCTAAAGTCACCCAGTTACTAAATGGCTAAAATTAAACTTGAATCAATGACTCCAAGCTTTAAGTCTTGGCTGTTTCCTTTTATGCCATGCAGCCACTCATAAATGTCATCTCACAGACAGTTTGTTTAGCAGACAATGAGACATTTAAACCAATTGGGTTGTAAAGGATTCATGATATTTAATCTGATCAAGGGTTGAGGATATAGAACTATTAAATAACATATGTGTCTTGAGAAATAAAAGTCAATATAATCAGATCATGGGATGATATGAGATTAGAGTAGCTGAAGTGAAAGATGAAGGTTCTAGAAAAGAAATTTGGTACAAATTTATATGCCATGCAGTAACTACAGGGAGAAATTAACTCAGCAGCCCAAGGTTGCTCAACCTCAACCTCTGCACTTGGAAAGCTATTGGCAGATGATCTGTGGTAATTTGAAATATTTTTTGTAATGAGTTTTCTGTATCTCTGAGGCCTTAGGCCATGCTGTATCAGGTTGACAAAATAAATATCTTAATTACGTGATTTAAGGCTAATGCCTATTTTTGCTAGGGGTGAGGAGTTATCCAAGTAGCTGGATACAGTAACATGGGCCCTGCATACCTATGTTACTGATGCCCAGTGAAACTCTGGACAACAAGGCTCCAGTGAATTTCCTTGGTTGGAGACATTTTCCATGAGTTGTCACAAATCATTGCTGGGAGAATTAAGTGTTTCCAATGGTTAGTCTAGGACTTCACCTCCTGCACCTTTTCTCTTTGCTGATTTTTATCTGTATCCTTTCACTGTAATAAATCATAATTGTGACTATTTAACAGCTTTTCTGAGTCCTGTGAGTCTCTAGTCAATCACTGAACATAAGAGGGGTATTGGAAGGTCTCCAGATCCCTAGCACAGTGTGGAATTTGAATTTAACCTCTATACAATTAAAATTATAATAGCCTTCAAAGAAATGGAGGTTTATATTTATTTATTCATTTAATAAATTACTATTGAGTGCCTTCTGTCATCTGATTTATTTTAGGCTATGGAAATTCTTTAGTATAAAGAATAAAAGGTATGCCTTTAATGTCCATCTAAAACACATAATAAATAAAATAAACAAATTAATGTTCTAAAATGATTTCTATTTGTGTAAATAAGTAGACTGGTTATATGGAGAAAGTTATATTAGGAGTATTGAGGAAAGCTAATTTCACTGAAAAAAATTTTTTTCTAACAGAAGATTATACCAGAAAATTTAAGTATTAAGACTTTCTTCATCCTCCTCCACTTAAAGTTTTGATTTCAATTAATGTAAGCATCAGATATAAAGAAGGGCAAATGACAGTCATTTATATACATATTTCTCTTAAGTGACACTCAGTTTACTTTAGGATTGCTAAGTGTAACATGTAAATGTCTCAGAGCCAACTCTCAAAATGATAGGTAACACACAGTGTCTCAGAAGAAAATGGTGAGGGTAGTTATTGCTGAAGGGAAGGAAATTGAAAGAACGTGGATATTTGGGGAATCTGCAAATAAGCTTTATATATCTCAAAATCTCAAATAGCAAACTGTGCCTGATAATAAAGAATAAAAGAGGAATTTCCACTTAATTCTTTTTGCAAAAAAACAACAAAAAAGAAACAGAAAAAAGAAAAAATAAGCTTTCCTTTCCACTCAGAATAATTGTGAAGTCCTTTAGAAAACTCAATTTGTAGTAATTAAGGGGACAAATAATTAATCACCCAAAGAAAAATAAAAACAAACACCATTTAAAAAATCTTCAAAAGTGTAATTTTAAGGAATGTTATTGTATTTCCTTTGAAAAATTTAAATATGAATGATTTAACAATTTGTCATTTTAGTGAAAAAATGCTTTATTCCTTATTATAGTTCTATTGCTTTCTTCTAAATTACTGTAACTAAATATCTTTTTTTCCTTTTTTTCAAAATTTAGATATTTTTTCTTTTTCTATATATATCTGTGAATTCCATTCACTTGAACAAACTATAAAATTTTAAATGAAAATTAAAGAAAAGATGTGAAGAATTATAGGTTTGTGGCAGAGTGAGATTCCTCAACTTAAATCTTTTCATGCTTATTACTAAAATTTCTTTTTAAACTTACCACTCTAGAAAAAAAATAATTAAAATTAATGAAAACATTCTTAGCACTTACAAGTTTCCACTTGACTATTTTCAAAAATATTTAATATAATTACTTTACTACAGTCTGTCGAAGATATTCAATGAGGATTGCTGTTCTGAATTCTCTTCCATTAAAAAAAGAAGAGGCAGTAGATATTAAAATATTCTACTGGAAATCACACACAAAAAAATTGAGATCAATGTTCATATTTTAAATCTAAACATTAAAAATAGGTACAATAAAGAAATTTATGACCTCTAATGTTCTAGGTTAGTGTATTTATTTATTTATTTATTTGGATAGTTTATAAAATTACTCATATGCATAGAAAAATATTTTAAGTGAAAATGTATGTAAAACATCATTATTGTGGGTTGAATTATGCCTTTGTAAAATTCATATGTAGATGTCCTAACTCCTAGTACCTATAAATGTGACTGTATTTGAAGATAGGGTCTTCAAAGAACCAATTAAGTTAAAAAGAGGCCATTAGAATGGGCTCTAATCCAAAGTGACTGGTGTCCTTACAAGAAAAGGAAATTCATACAAACAAAAAAATAGCATGGATATGTGTACACAGAAGAGAGAACGTGTGACCACACAGTAAAAAGGTTGCCATCTGCAGCCAAGGTGAGAGGCCTCAGATAAACGAAACCTGCTAATACCTTGATCTTGGCTTCTAGCCTCCAGAACTGAGAAATAAATATATATTGTTTAAGCCCCCAAGTCCATGGTATTTTACATTGGCAGCCCTAGTAAACTCATGCATTCATTAAAAAAGAATATTTTTTTTCTGTAAAAATCAGTTTAATGTTTTATTATGATTAATTAAAGAATCCTAATTATCAAGGAATTTCATATTTAATCTAAAATGGTAAGCTATGTAAAAATATATAAAGCTAAAGAAAAATAATATAAGCATACATATGAGAGATCTAAAAATTTATTCATTTAATACAAGAGTGAAAGCCCTAGTATGTTTGGTTCCTAGAGATGAGAAATTTGGGACATTTTGGAATATCTCATAACTTAGGTCAAATAGGAAGTATAAATAGAAATCTCAAAATACAAAGGACAAAATTTGTCCTATAAGACTAAAAATTTTTGTATGAGAAAACAGAAAAATAAAATACCTGACATAAGTAAACTTAGAAAAAATAAACTATGATAAAAATGAAAAGATAATAGAATATATTAATGTATAAGAATACAGTAAAATATCAAACTATAAAGCAAAATAAATGTTTTGTTTTTGGGAAAAATGATAATATAAGTAAACTGATAGTATATATTGGAGAGAACAATATCAGAAAGTTATAACAAATATAAGAAATATAAGCTGACAAAAAAATTTGTGAAATATTTGAAAATCAGGATAATGAATTTTCCCCAGAAGGATGATCTAAATAGATTAATGTGAAATTTTTAATTGCCAGTGTCCATCTGAAAATGAACAAAATTCTTATAAAAATAAAAGCACTAGTGTTGAAATTCTATAAAAATTTTGTAAATTTCAATAACTTAAAATATTCTAGAAAATTTAAAATGAAAATATTGTAAATCACTTTTATAAGGAAAAACAATATTTATTAGTAAACCTGACTTTTACAGATTTAAAATTATTTTGAAATAAGAACAAAGAATACTAATATATATAAATTTTGTATTTATTTTTATTCTTGGAATAAACTCTATTTGGGTCATACAATAATCAGAGTTTATTTAGAAATGCATGTATGATTCATATTTATTGCAGTTTATTATATATGTAGCATTTTTATTTTTAATATAAATACTATGTCCTTAGATGTTGAACAGTAACTTAACAATATTTAACATTTTTAAAAGTAATATACATAAAAGTAGACATATATCAGCTGGCCTCATTTTTAATATAAAAACATAACATCAAACAATACTAAATTTAACACCATGTAAAGAATGCCTACTAGCAGCATTTCAAAATGATTTAAGGCTGAAAGCAGAAGAGGAGGGAAATTTAGGCCTGGCATTTAAGGACTATTTTCTTTCTGCCCTCAAAGTGCTTCCCAATTCTGAAAGTTAAGACAATTTTGAGGCCGAAAAACTAAGCAGAGTTTTCAATATTCTTATATTGCTGGTGAGAAATAGTTAAATTTTAGAGTCTGTCAATGAGGAAAGGCTATGCCTGGAAAACATTTCAGGCTTTTGTTTGGACCTATGGAATGATTATATCACAAGAGTAAAACTTTAGTGGAAATAAAGCAATCCTCACAAGAACTGCAGTCCTGCTTGGATTGTATTAGGGTGATCGAAATCTAGACTACCATAAGAGAAGTAAATTCTCCTTGGAAAAAAAATTATATTTATTATTGTTTATACACAATCTCATTCATAAAATAAAAGTTAATGTATACAAAATGATAAAATTTCATAAAAAATAGACAATAAAAAAAATGCATCCAGAGATCATCTATGCATTGGCATTATCTAACATGGATTTAAAATAACTGATTAATATTTTTTAATTGACGAGATTGGAATATTTTTATGAACTTTCTAATAAAAAATAAGAATGAAATAAATGTTTTAGAGATGAAAATATAAAGACTAAATTTAAAAATCAATGCATGCAACTAATAGAATATTAAAACAAAAGGAAATAAGATTAGTGAACTAAAAAATGGGTCTATAGTACATACACCAATTGAAGCACACAGAAAAAAAATGAAAGAACGTTTAGAAAAGTTATAAGAGGCATCGTGGACATATGGAATAGGGCTCACTTATGTATAATTGAATTTCAAGAGGAATGGAGATAGAGCAGAAACAAATTTTGAAGAGATGATAGTTGAGAATTTTCCAAAATTAAAGTCACTAACTCACAGATTGAGGAAGTTCTGCAAATACCAAGCATAGAAAATGAATGAAAAACATATTTAGGCCCAATGTAGTAAGAATGCAGAAAATAAATACAAAGAGAAACATCTAGAGGCAACCTGATATAAAGGCTAATTGTCATTAAAGGAGTTATAATCAAATAGACTACGAATTTCTTACAAGAAAATATTTGTGCCAGTGCCATTCAGCAAAGATCACCAGGAATACACCTATAGTTGAATAAACTGAGTTTATCATTTTTCAGCATGAGGAACTATCCGGCATCTCAGTAAGAAAGTGTTAGAAAGGATTTATTAAAGCTGTGGGATTTGGTTAATTGATTCTGGAGACAGTCCGAGAAAATAGGTACTCACTCTGGATTGGGTGCTCTTGGGAAGTAGAGACCATTCTCTGGTTGGCTATCTCAGTAAATCTTATTCAGAAAGTGGGCAAACTAGGTGGGAATAAAGTTGTAATTGGTTAAAAAAAAAAAACAGTTTTATTAGCTAGAAGAGAATTTTGATTGGTATTTTATGGATTGCACAGTGATCTTGATTTTGTCTGTGCTTGGACAAAATTATGAGGTGGTCTTTTCTGCCTCACTTCATCGTGGTTGCAAAGTGACCTTTCTGGTGTTGGTATTCTATCAGATTGTCTGTGTCCAATAGGAGAACTGAATGATCCCGCTGTGAGTGCTGAGCCAGCTTGCAACATCACTGAGGTCTAGCTTAGTGCAAAAAAAGTTTCAGATGTCAGTACTGCTTTTTCTATCTCAATGGAAACTATAGAATAATTGGGTGTTACTTTCAAATTGCTGCAAAAGAAAAACCAAGACCCGGTGTTCCAAACTCAATGAAAATATCTTTCAAAATTATAGAAAACTGAAGATATTCTCAGAAACACAATGACTTGGAAAAATTATCTCTAGTGGATCTACACTATAATAAAATAGAAAGAATATCATTCAGGCTAAAGAAAAATATTTAGAATAGCTAATCAAAGACAAAAAATTAAATTTAATGTAAAAGGTAAACATCAATAAATCTAAATAAATATTAACTATATAAAACAAAAAATGTATCTTGTGGAGATGCATATATATGTCTGAATATATAAATATATTCATGCTTAAATTATAGGGTGACAATAGAACATAAGGCAAACCGAGGTAATAAAATAGAAGTGTCCTAAGATTATCTTCTTTTCTGGGAAGAGAGGTAAAAGGTACTAATTCATATAAAACTAAAATAAGTTAGGATACATGTTATGTCTATTCAAATAATAAATGAATAGAATAAGTCTAGTAAAGTTAATACAGTTGAAATATATATGATAAAATTAATCAAAAGTAGGCAAGAAAATAGAAAAATGTAACAGAAAAATGAGAACAGTAGAAAACTAAGAGTAAAGTGGTATTAATTATATAATAAGTACAAAAAGACCAAATATCTAAGAAAAAAGCAATGATTCACATACACACAGACACACATATACAAATTACTTATATACTGCTTTCAAAATAAGAATGTTGTAAGTAAAAAGTATATAAAAAGTATGCATATATCACTAACCTAAGGAAATTAGTGTCACTGTACTAAAGTTAGATAAAATATAGTTGAAACTAGAAAGTATGACAAGAGCTAAAGAATGTTTCACAATAAGTCAATCTATTGTAGAAATCTAACAATTTTATACTTAGCTTCAAATTATATCCATAAAATCCTAAACTTATTAAAAATAACTAAGATAAAATAGTATGAAAGGGAAATTAAAAATCAGTAGGAACATGAAAAATTGGAATGATACAAATAAATGTAACCAATATAATAATGTAAATAGCACACATGATGACTGCCGTACTCACCTGTTTGTCAAGTCCTAACGGAATACTTAGCAAACTTTTATGCTGTGTAGCAGGCCATAAAGCAAGTTTCAATAATGTTAATAATTGAAATCACAACGAATATGTTCTTTTAACATTGCAGATTTAAGCCAGAATTTAAGTATAAAACTAAAACTAAAAACTAAAAAAATTCCAAAAATGTTTGTTAATAAGCAAGGCATTTAAACATAACACCTATCACAAAGAAGGAATCACAGTGGAAGTTGTGATGTGTATTAAATCGAAGCATAAAAAGTATAGATATCTAAAGATGTGACAGTCACTTAACACTTTGTGTAGAAGAAAATTTATAGACATTACTACATATATTATAAAAGAAAGGCTGAAAAATCGATGATCCAAAAATTTCGCTCAAAGTTAAAATTTGAGATAATTTTTAAGAAAATAACAGGTGAATAATAAAAGAAAAAAATATATACTAGATATAACAAAATCAAAAGTTAGTTATTTGAAAAGACTAATAAATACTCATATAATATTGACAGTGTAGGTCAGTAAAACCAAAAACAAAAAGACATACCACGCCCTCTTCCAAAGAAAAAAGTATAGGAAGCATAATTTACCAGTATTAAGAACAATAAAAAGAGGACATTACTATAAATTTAGAGCCACCAAAAAAGATCATATGAAGATGATATAAATACATTTATGCAAAAAATGGCTGAAATTGGAGAGATGCAAAAAACCTTTAACAACATAATACTATGAAACCTAATATTAAACCTCAATGCAGTAACAGAAACAGTAAGATGATATATATATCATAATCAAGCTGAGATAATTCCAGAAATGCAGGATAGATTTATTAATCACAAATCAATTTGTAATTTGCCATATTAACATAATACAAGAAAAATAGAAGTTAATGCACCGAAAAATGTGTTATGTTTTTATTAGTGGCAGAAAAAAATTCATTTCATAAAATCCGACATATTGTTTCATAAAATTTCTTATCCACCTAACAATGGAAGAAAACTTCTCTATTAAAAAAACAACCAAAAATTCGATAAGAAACATGAGACTAAATGATGAAATTTAAAACCTTTCCTTCTGAGATCAGAAATGACACACTAATGTCCACTGTTATCTCCTCTATTTTTCTATTGAACACTATATTAAAGTCTTCAGCCTATGTAATAAGCAAAAATAAGTAAGTAAACAAACAAACAAACAAATAAAATGGCATTATTTTTATCAAATTTAAATGTAAAACAGACACTAATTTTTTCAATATCTACAGAAAATCTATTAGAACTTATAAACAAATTTAGCACACTTACTATTTAAAAGTAAATATACCAAAATTAATTTTATTCCTAAATATCAATGTTATTAAAGAAAAAATATAACTATTATATTTAGTAACATCAAAAACACTACCTCCTTGGAATAAGTCAAATGAAACCCCTACAAAACCTCTATACTGAAAATAATAATAACAGTAAAATTAAAGAGGAATCAAATAAATGGAAAGATATATCATATCACTATTTGAATAATTAATATTACACGGGACAGAATTTCACCCATATTGGTCCTTAGAAATCAAGAAATCCCAACGAACATTTGTATATATGAATATTAATAAGGTTACATATTTAAATAGAAATACAATGTGTTGAAGATTTAATAGAAAAACTGTGCTAGTTAAGAAAGTTAGTGAGGCAGCATGCATATTAGTTTAGAGAAAAAGCATCATAATCAGACCCTCTCAGGACCAAATCTTATTCCTACTAGTTCTAAAAACTAGCCTCCAGAGATACCCAGATTTGTCTTTCCTCAGACTATCTTCTGTTTCTTCAGGGCTTATGGACTATCTTCTGTTTCTTCAGGGCTTATGGAATATACTTACCATACATTCCAGTTTCTTAAAACTGGGTCCAGAAAAGTAATGACATACTGTGGGTTCCTCAGGTCTGGCTGTGATCCAGGCTTGCGGCTAGAGATAGGACTCTAGATTTCAAATGTTACATTAATGTAGTAGGGCACCTGCATCTAATTTATGTAAGCATGATTCAGCTTATTATATTACACATGTGTGGCATAATGCCACTACTGTCCTCTGACGTATATAAAGCCCATGTGATCCCCTGGGGAGCAGAAGCGTGCTCCCCACAACAGAACTGCACTCCCTGCAACAAAAGCACACTCCCCGCAAAAAAGTTGGTGCCTGCCATTTCATTCTCATGTTGGCTCCTGTGTTCTTTCGACTGGGTGTCTCACAACCTAAAACTTTCCTTCTCAATCAGCTTGGTGCTGACACATACAAACAGCATCACGAATTCTCTTTATAAGCAACCCTCCTTTATAAGTGACTACTTTTAAACTGTCTTTTTTGACTTTTGCCTTACCCTTGGATATATAGTTTATATATTTTTGTTTAGTTATAAACTTCTTTATCCTTCTTATACTTAATTTTATTCAAATATTAAAGTGATATAATATTTATGAATGTCACATAATCTATCTCTTACACTGTCCTAAAAAATGAAAGCTTTTGCTTTTTCTCAAGCAGCTTTAGCTTTTACTAAAAAACAAACAAACAAACAAACAAACAAAAACTGTTGTAATTATTTTTTGAAGTCTTTTCTAGTTCTGATACTTTAAAAATGTTTTTCATAGCCGAAGTATATAACTTTTTATTAAAATCATGGATGTAATTAAAATACATACTTGTAATTTTTAAAAATTTGAACTGCTTAATACCTCATGAAATCTTACATGCAATGGACAAATGTGACACTTAAAATATTCTGTTTAAAATGTTTGATCACCTATATTGTGATTGTAAGATATCTTTTAGTTTCTGCCATAGTATAAAATAATAGTAACCAATAGTAAAATTAATAACAACAAACATTTATTGATTATTTATCATTTCACTACTCCTATAAATGGAATGTGTATCTTCCCAAAATTCCTATGTGGAAATATAATCCCAAATGTTATGGTATTTACAAGTAGAGCCTTCGAGAGATGATTAGGTCACCAGGGTGAAGACTTCATTAATGAGATTCCTCTATATGTCCTCTATATGAGTTCGCATTCCTTTACCTCTTCTGCCATGTGATGACACTGTGAGAAGATGATCTCTATGAACTGGAAGTGGGCTCTCACCAGACACTAAATCTACAGGTACCTTGATTTTGGACTACCAGCCTCTAGAACTGTGAGAAATATGTCTTGTTTAAAGCCACTTACTCTATGGTATTTTAGTATAGAAGTTTAAACAGACTAGCCCATGGTCAGTTTTAAGGATTTTAGTTGGGCATCTGATTTAATCTTCAAAATATGTGAACATTATCATTATGAATAGTTAATGTATAAATGAACTGAGACACTGAGAGATTAATTTGTTCAAGTTCACTTCATCAGAATCATTTGAACCAGAATTAGACCCCCAGGGTGCTTTAATCTGATATCTCTTTCCTTAATAAATATGCATGCTACCTATCTTAATTTTTTTTTGGTAAAGAGGAATAAATAAAACTTCATTAAGTATTAAAAGCAGAGGAATAAAAAGAGGAAATATGTGGTTTCAAGCGTAAAGTTAGTATAAGCAAGTTAAGATGGGCTTTCACGATAAAATCAATAGATCCAATAAAATCACAGAGAAGGGAGATAAGCCCTCAAACAAATATGCTGCCTGTCATTTTTCTCTGCTTCAAAAATATCTTCTGGATTGGTGTGATATTCATGCCAATTGAAAAAAGGAAGTTTAGCAAAGACGAGAATTATTTTTAGCAGTGAAAACAATGACCAAGAGAAGCATTGTACTGCAGTGGGAATGAGATGAATGGAGTTAAAGAAAACTAGGACAACAAAAATGCAAACTCTAAAGAGCTGAAATGTTTAAAGACCAAAAGGGAAATGGTGTCCCAGGAGATAAACAGGCAGACTAGAAGACAAAGAAAGGAAGAGAAAAGCCTAGGGGCAGAAGAAAGAGCTTGTGTACCTTTGAAGACTACAGACACCAGAAAAAAATAGAGAAATTAGTACCTGATGTGAATAAAAAGGAGAGCAAAGGAGAAGAAAAAATGATGTAACTGGAATTCTAAAGGATGACAATGAGAGAAGGTGATATATTTGAAGATCCAAATAAAACCATATTTAAATATTAAAAATAGATTCATAAGTAATTTACTTATAATTTGAAATAATTTTACCAACTAATTTATTTATTTTTAGGATGACCTACATAAGGTGATAAAACATATATTAAATGAAAAACAAAGGTAAATTGATATAGATAGGCATCTTTGATATGTCATATGAATAGCACTATTCAATAAGAGTTTAATTTTCAAATATTAATCTTTATTTTTTAACTGTGGAAAAATGTACATGTGGGTCCCAGGCCTGGCTGGTTCCAGGTCTGGCTGTGATCCAGGCTTGTGGCTAAGAAATAGGACCCCGGATTCAGAATGTTACATTAGTGTAGTAGGGTGTCTGAGCCTAACATATGTAAGCATAATTCATCTTATTGTATCACGCATATGTGGCAGAATGCCACTATTATACTCTGATATATGTGGAGCCCATGCGGTCCCCTAGTGCAGAAGTGCATTCCTTGCAATAGAAGTGCGCTCCCCACAATAAAGTTGGTGCCTGCCGTTTGATTCTCAAGTCGGCCCCTTGTGCATTCTTCCAACTGGGCATCTTACCACCAAAACCTTCCCTTTTCGATCTGCTTGGTGCTGACGAAATATAACATAAAATAACTATTTTAGCCATGTTTTAGTATACAGTTCCAATGCATTAAGTATATTCACATTGTTGTACAAGCATCATCACCATATAGCTCCAGAACTTTTTCCAGTTTGTGAATATAAAAGCTACTAAGTTTCATTTTTTACAAAATTTTATGAATATGTGCACCTATGTCATTTAGGATTGTAACAGATTCCCATCCCTTCATTAATTGGGCCCAATTTATCTATGCATTTTCTTTCTACACTCCCATGTAAACAATACTGATTCAATCTTCTTCAGATGTTATATACATTTTTTAAAACAAATGTTTCAAAAATGGAATTAAATTGAAAAAATAGGGAATATTTATGTTTTTAGAGAAATAAAAAAGCTATTATAATTTAAAATTAATATATGAAACTTTGAAGAGCTATGGTAAAAAACGATTCTGAATTATATCTAGTTATTTGATGTAACATTTCTAAAAATTTTTACCAAGTAGTAAATTGTTTGGACCAGTAAAAACAAAACAAAACAAAACAAAAACAAAAAACAAACAAAAAAAAACAGTATCAATGAAATTGCTGAAATTTTTGGCCCTATAAAAATTTTTAAGAACTTTAAAGGCACTGTCATGGACTTTAAGTCAAGTAGTATAAATAGCATATTGGTTTTCTCTGTATATAAGAACCATTTTTTCCTTTTATCATAAGAACCAATACTTTTCAGATCCTGATTTCAGTGAACCTCTCTTTCACTCAGGATTGCCGAAATATGCCTATACATTTTGGATGAGATTTATTTAACACTTAATGCTGCCTTTTAAAAAACTAAAGTCTATAAATTCATCTGCATGAACAGATTTTTGTTGATATTTTAATCAACATAAGAACAATTGACTTGGAAAATTATAATTATTGTTTCTTATTTGGTATGAATGCTGTTTATTTAAGACATCTTACTTATTAAAGAACAGCACATATAAATGATTGTCACTGTTGGGGGTGAACTTTCAAGAGAGAAACGGGCTACACAATAAACACAATAATCTTTATTAAATTCTCCATTGTACCTTCCATATTAGAAAAGAATAGGTAACAGTAATTGTTAACAGAGCAAAATGGTCCATTTGCCTGTGTGCAGCAAAGACAGAGATAACATACAGATTTTTCAGCAAAAAAAGGAAGGGATTACTTTAGAGAGCTAGAAGTCCCAGAGACACAGGTGAGCTATCCCGACTCCTTGGGTGTCTCAAGGGGATATATTATATAAGGAGAAATCCTTAGTCATGGAAACTAAGGTAGTTGAGGTTGTGGATGTTACTGATTGAATAGGGCTGGGGTAATTGGTCATTGTGTCTGGTTTTAGAATCAGCCATGGTGTCACCCTGTCTGGTCCCGAGGCAGGCTGGTGGTGTTGTTTCGCCTCAATAGATCTGGGGCTGAAATCCTCCTAAAGCCAAGATGTCATCCTTAGTTAAATTGAAACTTGTCTTTATGATTATAGACTGAGGCTTTATTCTTAAAAGATTTGAGAATAGCTGGAACCTATGTCCTAAGGCAGCGGTCTCCAATCTTTTTGGCACCAGGGACGGGTGCTCTTATGAGAATCTAATGCCTGATAATCTGAGGTGGAGCTGAAGCAGTGATGCTAGTTCTGGGAAGCAGCTGCAAATACAGATGAAGTTTTGCTGGCTTGCCCACCGCTCACCTCCTGCTGTGCTTCCCGATTCCTACCAGACCATGGATCAGTACTGGCCCACGGCCTGGGAGTTGGGGACCACTGTCCTAAGGCAAAATGGTTAAAGGAGTAGGCAAAAAAAAGTAGAAAGGTAAGGGTGAAAAAAAGCAAGTGATTCACAATACCATTATCTAGGCAAAGCCAGCGTGAATCGAAGAAAAAAAGCTATAAGCGAAATCTGGGTACAGTTACATAATCATCTTATGTTCCACTCCTGAGAAGTTGAGTCTCTTTCTATTTTGAATATATATATATATATATATATATATATATATATATATATATGGAACTGCCTCAGTTTAACACTTTTACTTATTAAAACTACATTCACAAACATTTAAATATCTTAGAAAATAAAGCAGTATGATAAATGACCATTTACCTTAATTTTAAACATAAAAATATGATCACTTTAAGAATTTGTACTTTAAAGAAAGAGTATTTATTATGTTAATATTGAAATTAATGCACTGTGTCAAAAAGAAAATGTGTTTCACTGCTGGCTTAGCAATCTACAAGAAGAAAGCAGAAAACATTTTTACAAAAATAATACTATGGAAAGCTATATTCCACTTGTATTATAAATCACAGGACTAGCCTGTTACTAATTCAATAAAAAAAAAAACAGATTCTAATTTAGCAATAAAGAATCGCTATGTCGTTATAAGGATTTGCAGAATGCCAAGTTGTAGGTGGATAAATCAGTCTTTCCTTCTAAGATTGATGAACTGTAGTCAAAAAATTAAATCTAAAAATGTATTGAAAAAAAATGTTGGGAAATTTTTGTTAGGTAGTTAGGTAGACATGAGCAACTGGGGAATAAAGGCCGGTCTTAAAGACCTTCCTTAGGACTCCTCTGGAACACCCATTTTATAGTTATAAAGTACTCCTATATCCTGAGTTTCAAAGGAGTAAGAAGACATAAAATATCAGCTGGTTTAATCTGGCCACAAGTGTGTGCGTAATCAGTCCTACACTAACCTCCCTGGAACCCAGCCTAATTATTCCATTATTACAATATCATACCTACACCTGGAAGTTAATGAATCTAATTATAACAGACTGAATTTCAGGTAACCACAAGCGCAGTAGGCAGAGTTATTTAATAGCCAAATGTGACTCAAAATAACTTCACATACCAACCATCTAGCACGGCCCTCATAATCTCCCATCACAGCCCTAATATAATATAGATCTCCCCACTTACAGGCTGCTGCAGCTTTCTCTGGTGTAGCCTGTTTCTTCCTTGAAACATACTTTAATAAATTTTACTTTTTCTACATCTTGCTCATCTGTAATTCTTTACTGAGTCAGCGAAAAGAACCA
Source organism: Eidolon dupreanum (assembly GCA_028627145.1). NCBI lineage: Eukaryota > Metazoa > Chordata > Mammalia > Chiroptera > Pteropodidae > Eidolon > Eidolon dupreanum. The sequence continues at coordinate 58,611,158 of CM053508.1, forward strand.
AGGACCCCTCAGTACTACTGGGGCAACAATGAATTTTAGATAGTGCCAATGGTAACATTTTCAGGGGTACATGGCATTAACTATCAGAGTTAAATTAAAGAAATGAGGCATTGGTTTTCTTGGCAGTTACACACAATTCTAGAACGAAAACTACAAAAATGTGTACAAACATGTCAAATGTATTTCCTATAATCCTAAGTAATGATAGACTTTAAACTATGTTTCAGGCTTTTTAAGAAAGTATAATGCATATACAGAAAAGTACACATGTACATATACATATAAAAAATAAACCTGGTTCTCCAAAATAACAAAATTTCCATATTTAATAATAAAAGTCTTGGAAAATGTTATGATGTACTCTGAATATATTCATCCTCTGTAAAAAGAATGCATTTTTATGAAAAATGTATCTAAATGTAAAGTAAAAGGGGATGGAAGTTGATTTGAATTTTTAATTTTTCTCAAGTTAATCTCCATTGCACAGACTCACATGAGACCTTGTTTTGTGTGTGTGTGTGTATGTGTGTGTATGTGTGTGTGTATGAATAGCAGGAGTCCTAGTTTTTTGTTGCTTTTTGAAATTTATGTTATTAAAATTCACAGCTGTCAAGACACGGATATCCTCCATGTTGATATTTTAGATTTATAGTTTTGTTACAGAATTTAATTTTTACTTTAAATGGTATAATCATCATTAATACTCCTGTAACAAGATATTCCAATTCATTATTTAAGAAAACATATGTTCTCATACATATTTTCAAAAAGAAACTTTCTTTATTGAATTCAGCTTTTGCTTTACCAAGAAAATTATAATTTAAAATTCTCATCATTCTGTAAAATCTTTGTGGAGTTCAACTGTTCAAGTAACAACTGCATATTGACAAGTATTTGCAACCTCTATAAAATAGGAAATGATCTATGTTTAACTCCGTAATATAAAACTACTTATAAAAAATTTAAAAAATATTTAAATATTTACAAAAATTATATTTTCATTTTATTTAAACGTACAATGTGACATTTTAAGAGAATAAAGAAAACAGATAATGGAATGTTTTCTTCCTTTTTCATTATTTATTTCTCATTCTTACATTAGTTACAAGTGAGGGTTATAAGACAAATGCATAAATCTTAAATTATTATCTCTCTATAAATTATCAACTCAATGTGTAATATACCAGCACATATTCATTTTCTGACTGTTTAATATACTCCATTATATAATAATTAAAAAGTTATATCCAATAAAAATATTCTGTATAATAACTGTCTGATGAAATCAGGCCAAATTATGTTTTTTAAAAATAAGGTATGTAAATTTGACATACTGAATAGATTTTACATTTAAAGATTAATGTTTTGGAATTTAAAATATATTTTAGTTTTCAATCTTATTTTCCTTGATTGATAATATCGATAACCTGAAATACATATTATCATCTACCAGTGTTTCTGCAATAGAAACCGTATTTTGATAGTTTCAATTCAAACTTAATGTTCTGCCAATCATAAGGATGTATTACAACTTAATGCTTACTTATCAACTTAGAGAACATGATATATATCAGTACAGTTTTAATTATATGTTATTAAATTCTCATTCTTTGAACATAAGTAATCCATGCATCATGTACATAGAATCTTCCAATTCTTACTTGATTTATCACAATGTTCAGTAATTTAACTGTTTTACTTATAATCACTGCAGTTAAAACCTGTTTACAATAAAACATAATAAATGTGTATAGAAAATTAAATGCATATAATCTTTTACATTTATTCTTTTCTGTACACTCTCAGTCTTTACTTTTGTTAACGTTTTCATTACACTGGTAGCTAATATCTTTTAATGTATTTGATCCTTTTAATTTAGAAAGGGTTGATGACCCATTAACTACACTGAATAGTAAAGGAATAAAATTGATTTTTATTGAGTAACTACTATATCCTGTGTGCTACATTGGATGATTTAGTCTCATCATATCAACTAATATTTTAAAATAATACAGAGAGTTTTGTATTACCACACTAAGAAGGTGATATTCATAAAGATTATGTAACTTGTCCAAGGACTTAAGGTACCATTACACCATACTTTCTGATCACTAAATGTAACAGTGATAGCTCATACAAAGAAAATCTAAAAGGGTGGATATGTTACATGTATATGAAGATGTAGTTTTGATAAGGATAGATCTCATAATTGATGTTATATAGCGAGCTGAAGTAAATAAATTTTAAACAGAGACAGTAAAATACCTTGAACAATGAAACTAAACATTGAGTGAGGAATAAGTGGCCTACACTATTGTGTATGTGTATATGAGAAATAGATTTTCCCATTTTATGCAAAGGTTTAGGACTAGGCATGAGCCTCGGGGGCAAAATTAAAAGTAAAGGCATAGGAGCACTAATTTGCTATCATTCTTTATATATAAAGTATTGATAGGATTTGACATACTCTTTTGGTGTTTCTGGTAGAGTATAAATACTTACCGATAAACAAACAGCTATTCACCCATATAGAACTCTTATTAGACTTTAATGTCAAAAAATAGGTATATATAATTCTAGTTGAAGAAACGATCAGAGTCATTGAGTATAACTAGATTTATTTTCTAGTTGAGTGATAAATGAAGTTTAGTAAATTGAGAAATTCACCAAATTATTATGTAAAGCAAGGAAGTAACCAAAATGTAATTTCAGCACATTTCTTAATGAGAAAAATTATAGTGAGAAAAAAAACAAAGGATAATAAGATAGATTTATTATTAAGGGAAATAAATCCATGATAATATTTTAAAATCTGGAGTGAGATACCTAAAATTGTGTTTGGACTAAAAAAAAATGATCAGTGAAAATGCTAATGAGAAATTTCTTAGATTTTGGAAAAGAACACTTCAAGGAGCACAGCAGTTGATTAAAAGATTAATTACTTTTAAATTTTATTATCATAATTTCATTAAACTATAAATGTACAATATGAAAATTAAGGTAGTCTATTAGTTAAGGTACCCTTTCAAATATTGCACAATTTATACTCTAAAATGTGTCGAGTGATTCAGCGAATTCATTTTGGGTTACCTATGTACTGACAGTGAATCAGTGATTTTATATATACATATATATACATATATATATAGTTTATAATCATATATAAATAATCTTTACTTATTTAGATGTTGCATCATCCTGATATATATTTATATGACTGTAAGTCATCTAAACCTTACAATGCAAATTTATTTCCAAAAATTCATCAGGTAATAAATAATCACTGTGGGCATTAGAAAATTCTGCTGGTGAGACTCGGGAGTGGGGGATGGTAGAAAGAAAACACTTGTATGTTAAAACAGAAAGAAGAAAAGTAATTTTCAGGTAAGATATTTTGGTATATATATTAAGAAGTTTTTTCCATCCTGTTCACAATGCACTAAGTATGGAAAATTTTCATTGTGCTGTTAACTTGCAGCATTTAGGTGATTTCTGTAAATACCAACAGTAGAAAAATCTAAGAAATACTATTAGCCTTGTCAGTGGTGACTTTGACAAGTCAACATGAATGTCTCTCCATCACTCTATGAATTCTAAGGATTAATATAAGACTTTGATTCCCTCTTGCCAATCAATCTCTCATCTTTCTTTTCCAATAAATTCAACACTATTAAGAAATAGATGTGTTCCCTACAATCACTTGCCCTTTTGGGTTTTAATTATTTTTCTTGTTCCAATTTTGTCGATTGTCTTCAGAGTCTTCAGTGGTTATCATTATTTTTTAACATTAATTATGTCCATGGATTGTACAGAAATGGCATATATTGCATACATTTTAAAAATACTTTATACTTTCTCCTGAACACATTCTGAAAAATATTGATTTCAATATAGTCTGGAGAATTCATTTCACTGGCCAGACAAGTCTCTATTTAAAAATGCTATATTTTCTGCTTTTGTCTGCTAAACACAGTGTATCTTTGAGAACATTAAAAATCTGATTATTCTGGACACTTGTCCCTAAAGAAGCTAATGTCTGTAGTTACTTATTATATTTTACTATATTTAACTTTTAAAACTAAGTTCCAAAAATTAAATTTAAATTACTGTTAGAATTGTAAAAAAATAGCTTTATTTTAAATTATAAATGATTTTCTACACTCTAAAACGTTAGTATTTTTAACTAGTCTGTGATTAAGTAATAGTCACAGATTAGGCAAGTAAATAATTTTATAAGTATAAATAAATATGGTGACATCTTTTAAGCTTTCGCTCTTATTTTTATTGTTATAGTTAGGAAATATAATATTTTCATAAACAATGCTCATTAAACACATTTTCATTGATCATCCTATAATGTACTAGATATTGTTCTAGATATAGAGGTTATAGCAGTAAACAAGATAAGACTTGCTATCTTTATATTTTTCTTAGGAAATTTTTAATGTTTAATTATTTGGTGTGTACCTTTATTGTTTGTCATTATAATACCACCAATAACCTTGACATTAAGCTAAGATATTCATACATAAATTCCTAATATTTTTATTTTAACTTATATATGTTTCAGTTTAAGTATATCATGTCTTATGACACATCTTTTTAAGATATATATCAAATAAACATAGTTTTTAAAACCAAGAAAAGAACAATTTAATGCATACATCTACAAAAATTAATAGTGGTGCAAAAATTATGCACAGCCAGCAAACTAGCAAAATTAATGTGCTGATTCTAACCAGATTTTCAAAAATGCAAATACTGCAGTTTTTAATCTCACATAGTTTAAAGAGATAAATTTCAAGAAAACAGCAATATATTTTTTTCTTTATAAAAGTAATACTGAGCTTAAATAAGTCTTGATATCAATATATTTGTTACAGCAAAATATGAAGAAATATCAGAGACTTTGCACTTTTTCAAGAAGATACATATTTTCCAGATGTTTGACATAAGAAAACATATATTTATATTTACATGTTTATATATTTATAGGGATCATTATAATTCACATTATTCACAAATACTACTGACCTTATAAATAGGAGCATATAGGTTTCCACAATATACTTTACAACTTAGCTACTTAATGCTTATTAATTTATTTTTGTTTATATATGAGATAGGGAAACATGTTAAAACTTATTACAAAAAAAAAAACACAGTTACAAATTAAAATCTAAGGTAGTGATGTATTAAATATACTACAAGAGTATTTCAAAAGCTTCTTCTATATAACAAAACAATAAATCAAATAGCCAGGGTAGACTTCATGATTTATAATCTAAGAAGGGCTGGGTGTGCTATAAAACCCAGATTTCATTTGAACTAAGAAAGAAGAAAATAAATTATCTCTTTTAAAATTTACAGTCTTATGAGAAAGATGCTTTTATGTTTATAGTTAAAAAATGTATTTTCTTACAGCTCACTATTTAATTGTGTACATAAAGAAAATTTTAAATATGAATGATAAACTGGTAAAGATCAAGACTAATAGTTTAAGAAAATTTTATCCAGAAGAGGTAAAAGAACAATAACATGAAACATATGTGATATTAAATTAAACACCAGGAGGTTAAGAGTCTTCCTCTGAAAATAAAATTTGTGAGATAAATCATATAAAACTTGTGGTTTGAGAAGGGTATGTTCAAGAAATAAAAGAAAACAATACACAATAAATTAAAAGAAAAATAATGAAACTCAAAAATCTTAAGTGAAAATAGGTTAAAATTAAATTTGATTTTAGTTACATATAAATGCGAGGCTAAAGATAAAGATTAGAAAAGTTCCTAGTAGGTTGATGGCAGCTGAGACAGTTGAATAAATGAAGACTACATAAGGATTTTCTGTCTACCGTTGTATCTAATTGACACAGTAGAGATGTAGAAATTATGGAAGATGTCTATGCCTACATCTGAATGGATAGACAGAAGATAGGTGATAGAGAGACAATGATAGATAGATAGATAGATAGATAGATAGATAGATAGATAGATAGATGACAGATGGATGATAGGTAGGTAGGTAGGTAGGTAATTAGATAGGTAGGTAGATGATAGCTGTCATAGAAAATTAAACATATTTAATTAATGAGGAAGTTATGACATGGTGAGTGCCAAATATTGGAGGTCCAACAATAGACATTAAGTAAGAGATCAAAAGATTAGGTAGGCAAATAGTAAAAAACATTCTCTGGAAGAGATGGAAATATGAAAGAAAACAAAGATACCTCAGGAAAATAAAAAACAAAGAATTTATAGACAGTGGAATTTGATCTTTTTTGAGCTATGTCATCTATTGCAAATAAGAAGCGTAGCAATGAGTAACTAAAGTTGAGAGTTGTAAAGCTTTCAAGAGAAATTTAAGGTTTGTGACTATAGCAGGACTTCTGTTTATTCTGTAGTTGACACCTAATGTATTTTCTTTCACAAGAACATGGTAATATCAAGAACTATTACATAGGTCTAGGAAATTTTTTATATTGTGAATTCCAAGAACTATTACATAAGATTAAAATTTTTTATAGTGTAGTTTAGAAAATAATATTTCAAATATACAGATTAGGTTTCATGGCTTTTTTTTTTTTT
>CM053508.1:58618244-58724873 GCA_028627145.1 Eidolon dupreanum
TTCCCATGATAATTTATTCAGAGATTATAAGCTTGAATTTTCTATTCTTAACATCTTTTCATAGAAGAAATCAAGTAGGTATTGCAGTTATATTTGCATTTTCCTATGTAATTCAGGTTAGCATTTCCTAAATGATATTCCTATGAGACAAGTTATTGTACTTTGAGCTATGAAAATGAAGAATACATGGTAATAAAAGTTATAATCCTTGTCAAGTTCTTTATGGTGTCCAAGTTCTGTTTATCTTTTAGCTCACCTTGGCAATTCTTGCACATAGATAATAAATTTCCTTTCAGAATTCTTGTTCTTTTGTCACTATTTCAGCCAACATTATGCATAACTAAGTCATAGTCATTGTTTCCTGTATACACAAGATTATTTTATTTATAATTAGTTTTGGTTAAACATTTACATGCCCTGTTCTAGTTATCATCATCAGTATTCAATAAGAAAATTAACATATTCATTTTGTGATATATCAATAAAAATATTGCATCCACTACTTTCTTTGATCTCATTGAATGCTTATTCCTTAAAACTCTATATATTTTCTTAATTTATCAGTGTTCTTATGATTTTTTTCTTCCTACTTAAATCACAATCTAGCTCTATTTTCTCCAATACCTCATCAGCATAGCTCATTATTGGGCAATCTCACATGATTTGTAAAATTTCATACTGAATCAATTCAATCATTTGATCCTATGCTTTTATGTCAGTATTACCCAAAGCTGTGGAAGAGAAGAAAAATCACAGCAGCACAGATTTTATGTCATGGCACACATTTCTTCAAAATCAATTATAATCTAAAAGGTAATTACAAATCAATTCCTTGAATCATCTCTTTGTTCCAAGAGTAACTGTTCAGGATTATACTAATCATTACCTTCACTTCCTTTAAAAATATCCACAGTTTCTACTTTTCTGAGCCATTTACAGCTAGTTCCTACACATCTTAATGCATCTATTTTTACAGCTAAAAATGGATTTAAAGGTCCATTTAATTCTATCCATCTTTTCTCTTATTCTAAAAAAAATTTATCCTGCTTCGTGTCAAAATTTTATTTAAAAATTGTCTGTATTTGATCTCTTTACTCTCTAGTTTTTATTTTCTCATTTTCAAAGTGACCTAATGATATCACCAACTCTGTAGTAGATGCTATAGCTTTCTACCTAGTTCTCTTTGAGAACCAAAGAACTAATTATCTCTGTTGTGGGGAGACTCTGCTGACTCCTCACAGTTGCATGCCTTCCTGGGAGTAGCCCTTTGACAGGGGTACTGCCTTTTCCAATGTTAAACCTCACTGTAAGAGACTTGCATCCAGCTGACTAACTGATGTAAGTAAGTATTCATGCTGCTGACTCCCTTGCCTCAATATAAGACAACTGTGAAGGCCATACCTGGTCTACAGATCCTCCTGATTCTGACTGAGTCCTTTGCTGTTACATTACATGAGTGGATCTGAGCATCACAAGGGATGTACTATAAGAAATTCCATAGTTCACTACTCAGATCTCCTCCTCCACATCCCTTACTTAAGACAAAGGCCCAGCTGCCAGGAAGGTGTTTGCTGATGGCTCAAAACTGAGGCCCTACCCAAAATTTGCCTCTAGCCAAAGATTAGGCCCTATCTCTGGGACTATGTAAAAAGGCCAAATCCCTCAACTTAGATAACACTGAACATCAACCAATCTCTAGATCTCCAACAGTATAAAAATTTCTTCTGTGCAAATCCTCATCCCTTCACATACTCTATGCACAACTTTCTGATGACATATTTCCAATCAGAGCCTATTTTCTGGGGAAACCATCTAAGAAATCTCATAATTCAGTCGTCCACTACTGTCTTACTTAAACTACTATCCTTCATCCTTCAGTTTCTCTCCATTGATATTATAGGTAATGACCACACTCCTTAACATGGTTTACAAGGATGTAAAATATAGGAACTCCAACTAACTCTCCATACTGACCATACTGTACTCCATTCTCTGACCATACTAATATTTATACATTTCTTTGAGCACAGCAAGTTTTCTCCATTCTCCAAACTAAGACTTGGCACATTCTGCAGTCCTGCTTTGACTGTTCATCCTTTTTGTTTCCCTCAATGGACATTTGGTGAATAATCTTAACTTATGCTTCAAGTTTCACCTTAAATTATCCTTTATTCTCTTAAGTCTTTTTTGACCCCCAAAACTTGGTTTTCTACTTCTCTTATATATTCTCTTAGCATTCTGTACATTTCATCACTTAGACCTCCTCAACACTCTGTTCATGTCCCTATTTTTTCTGTCTCTCCCACTAGATGCATGCTTCTTGAATGCATCATTAACTATGGTGTACACTATGCCTGTGACATACTCCTTCAAATATCAAAGCAGATCAATACATGTTAGTTGAATGAATTAGAAATAAAAAATTGAAACTACACATATACGCATTTATAATCCATGAGATTTCTTATGTATCAATTCATTTCAAATGCATATGCAAAATAGGTAGCATGTTATTGTCACTGTATTAGAACTTGTGGATACAAAGATAAATAATTCGTTATCTCTGCTTCAAGTAAGTTTTAATTTAAAGTGCAATACTAAATTAAATATTTATTTTATTTTCAGTATATTAAGTACTATGAAGATGCAGGCATGCACATGGTAAATAGTTGTACTTGAGAAATAATTAGAAAATTAACTCTGTGTCAGCACAGAACAATTGTGGTACCAGGGGAAGAAAGTATATTTTGGAAGTTTGTGGCTGTAATCCAAGTAAAAAAAAGATGATAGTTGAAATAAAATATTGATTATGGAGATAAAGAGAATGAGGGTTAATTAGAAGAAAAAAAACAGAGATAGGGTAGGTAATACATGGAGACTGAATAGAAGTGGAATGTAAAGGAAATGGGGAAACAAGAGTGAGGCCACAGTCTTCAGCTTTAGAAAATGATGGAATAATTTGTAGTATTGTTTACTAGAATAAATATTTAGAGGAGAATTAGGTCTTTGAGTAAAATATAAATTCCATTATAATAAGTTGTTATAAATAATATGTTTATAATTGATCACCAATTAAATAACATACAGTTTTATCATTGTCATATATTCACCAAGGACTTATTCAAACAAAAATGTGTGTTACATATTAGGTTAGGTGCACTGATAGAGATATATTTTAAAAAGAGTTTCTATGCCAAATATGTATCAAAACGAGTAAGGGAGAGAGTACAGAAAGATGTAAGAAAAGGATGACACCCAAATGGAATCTTGAGTGATGAATAACAGGTAATATTATGAAGTAACGTAATATATAAAAAGTAGGCTGATCAATGCCAAAGGGAATATTTCTCAATAAATATTGTTTGGAAAGTACCGTTTGGGGCAAAAATTATATTTTCAACTCACAGGTTGGATCAAATACTGTTCAAATCGATTTGATTGTTGTATTTATAAAGAGCAAATGTAAATAATTAAGGAAATAATATGAAATATTTATATTCTATCTAAATAGGAATATACTTTCCTATTACATAACTGATATATTAAATCGCAAAGAAAAGAATAAATATATTTGGCTCTTTCAAAAAATAAAAGAAACTTCTGTATATCAAATAATAAGAAAATAATGTGATATTAATATTATAATTTATATGTTAAGCTCCATAATATATAAATACACATGACAAAGCACCAAGTCTCCTTTTATGTCTTATATATTGCTTAAAGAAAAATCAACTTAAAAATAAACAAAAAACAAATAAAAGTTATAGAAATATTAACCTCACATTTATTCAATTTAAACCATTTATGAAAAGCTTTATGAAGAGCCGGCTACATGCTAGTTACTTGGGTAAATATTCAAAATTCAATAGTAAATGAGACAGTCATTCTACCTGCTTAGTTATTGTTTTTAACATAGTGGAAAAAAACAACACAAAGAAATAAACAATGTCTTAAGAATATATATGGCACAATCCATATATTTATGTAATTATATTCAGTTGCACTCACTTTTTTACAAAAGCAAGTAGAAAATAGATTTCTATCAAAATTGAGATATTTCTTTGAAGATGTTATAGGAAATGATTAAAGGGCCATAACAGTGGTAAACCTTGAAGCCCACATTAAATAAGGAAATTAACAAAGAGTAGGAGAAAAAGAGGAATGAATACCAGGAATGGTTTGCTTATACTGTTTGGATGCTTTAGTTAATTGGAGTAATGTTTAGGTTGAAATTCAGAAGTGGAATTAGAAGTGCAGAAACAGAAGGCTTTATTCATAGTGTAAAATATTAAAAATAAAAGAATTTAACAAAAGAACACAAGGAAATTTTTGTAGGTGATGGTTATGCTTAGTATTAGTATCAGGGTTGCGGTGACGGTATCGTGGCTGTATGTAGTACACACATATCCAGACTCATAAAGACAGGTATATTTAATACGTGCAATATTTTGTATATGAATTATTCTTCCAAGCTATTTTTAAAAAGAATTTGATTTATAATAATTCTAGTTATATGATAACACCAAGTAGAGCCACAGGTCCAAAGGAACACTAAAGTCAGAAAAAAATGAAGATGGCAAAAAAAAAAATTATGAAATAAACTAAGTTTAATTTTTTAATTTAATTTTATTTAATTAAATGTGTGTAAAAACAATAAACATCCTTGGTTAAATCTATCACAACTTAGCTGATTTAAAACCTTTCTATCCAAGGTGTTTATAAATTCGATCTAATTCAATTAAATTCTTGATATTTTCTTCTTTTAGTAACTTAAGTAGATTACTTCAAAGAATAAAGTTGTAAAAAATTGCAACTGTAGCTGTTAAAATGAAAAATTAAGAATTTAAATGAAAATATTTATTTACTTGTAGATCAGCCATGCCTCATTAGGTATTTCTAAATTGTCTACTTTTCATCTACTATGAAGTAAAAAAAAAATTTGCAAAATCTAATAACTTCTATTTAATTGCTTGTAGAAGAGGGCAAATGATACTATTACAATGAAAGTCCTTTTCTTCTCTGAAAGTAATTTGTTGCTACTTTATCATGATAGAATGAGTAATTAAGTGTTCTTATAGTCTTTAAAAAAAAAAAAAAAAACAGAAAATATCCTATTTTTCTTATGAAAAGCTCCCAATCCTTTTATGGTGGATAAAAGTGGTTCTCACAAAAGTAACTTATTAAATAATTATTTTAAAATGTGAATTACATCAGGAGTAATTTTTTTAAAAAATGTTTGAAAATTGAAACACACATTTTTAGGGAATAATTATCAAATGAAGGAAACCTTAAAAGGTCTCTAGATCATTTAACTGGGAGAAAGGTAAAGTGCTATCGAGTTTTTCCAAAATAATTTTTCATAATGTTTAAAACAAAAAAATCTTTGAATGAGAATCCTTAATTTAGTATGTTTCAAATCAATTTTAAATTTAATCACATAATTTTTTTTATAATGGTGACATTGATTAACAAAATCCAATAAGTTTCAAGTATACGATTCAACAGTAATATATATATGTATGCACACACCATATATGTATGCATTGCATTATGTGTTCACAAAATATTTCTTAAAAATAGCAACATATATGTTAGGAATAAGTAAATAAGTAAGAAATATACTAAGACAAATAACCCTGATCCCTATTTAATTTAAGAATATCTGAGAACTATTTATTTATTAAATATAAAGTTAAGAAATATATCAGAAATGACATTTTCTGTGTGTATTCCACAATTTTTATCCTCCTGTTTCCTTTCACCTGAAGTATAAATACTACTTGGATTTTTTAAAATGTATTAATGCTTTCTTTATATTACAACCAATAGTTCTTATCCCTACATATAGTACTCAATTTATAGTATGAGGATATTATAATTATGGTTATCATACTTAATGCATTTTTCTAAGGCTAGCTTTTTATAAGTTGGCATTAATTTTAATTATTATATTTTATTTCACTGTGACTATGACTTTTTAAATCTATTCTATTAATGGACACTTGAGTTGTTTCATATGTTTATTTTAAAGAATAATACTGCAATCACCTTGTTTTATAAATGGCCCCAGGTAAACATACAATAGTTTCCCCAGGATATATATGGTGACAAATAAATGTTCTGTGTCCTATTTTATTACTGTAGGGACCTTTAAAATAATATAAATTCTTTTCTAAAGTGGTTGTACCAATCCGCATTTCCAACAACAGTGACTAAGAGTTATAATGCCTCCATGTCTTCAACAGAACTTGATTTTTCCAGACTATTATGGTTTAGTTTTATATTTATTTAATCATTAACAACACTGAGCACTTGTTATATTTTTCTGGTCATAGTGTTTTCACTTTACTTTATAAATATATAAAAGTATATTTTTATATATTATATTTGTATATAGATCATTATATATTATGCATATATAATATTTATTTGATTTTTGTTTTCTATAGTACATATAGTATATTAAAATGTACATGTACGAATTTATATTTACTACATATTTTACATAGTAGGTACAAATATATAAACACATATCTTAATATACTATATCTATTAAGAATATAAATATAAAATAAAAAGGTTTTGCACAACAAAAGAAACCATCAACAAAACAAAAAGTTAATCTACTGAATGGGAAAAAAATGCCTTTGATACATCTGACAAGGGGTTAATGACCAAAATGTATACAGAACTCATATAACTCAACGACAAAAAAACAATCCAGTTAAAAAATGGGCAGAAGACCTGAATAGATATTTCTCCAAAGAGGACATACAGATGGCCAATAGATATATGAAAAGATGCTCAAGGTCACTATTCATCAGAGAAATGCAAATTAAAACCACAAGAAGTTCTTACCTCACACCTGTTAAATTGGCTATTATTAATAAATCAAAAAATAAAAAGTGTTGGCGAGGATGTGGAATAAAGGGAACTCTCATACACTGTTGGTAGGTTTGCCAATTGGTATAGCCACTAAGGAAAATAGTTGAAAGTTTTCTCAAAAAAATTAGAAATATAACTATCTTTTGACCCAGCAATTGTGCTTGTGGGTAATTATCCAAAGAAAAACAGAACACAAGTTCATAAAAATCCCTGTACCCTTATGTTCACAGCAGCGCTATTCACAATAGCCAAGATATGGAAGCAACCTAAGTCCCCATAGATAGATGATTGGATAAAGAAGTTATGCTACATATATACAATGGAATATTACTCAGTTATTAAAAAATCTTACCATTTGCAACAACATGGATGGCCCTAGAGGATATTATGCTGAGTGAAATAAGTCAGATAGGGAAAGATAAACACCATATGATTTCACTTCTATGCAGAATCTAAGGAACAAAAGAAACTAAACGAAAACAGACTCACAGATACAGAAAACAAACGTGATTGGCAGAGGGGAAGGGGTGTTGGGGTGTTAAGGAAAAAAGGCGAAGGGATAAAGAAGTACAAATTAGTAGTTAAAAATCGCCATGGGAATGTGGAGTACAGCATAGAGAATATAGCGAAGTTTATTGTGATGTTTGTATGTAGTGCCAAATGGTGCTAAATACAATCAGCGAGGATCACTGCATAAATTATATAAATGTCTAACCATTGCACTGAATACTCGAAACATATAAAATCATAATAAAAAAAAGAAAGCCTTAAAAAAATCTATCCAGTTGCACACCTAACTTACCTGGGAAGGTCTATGGCATGTGAATTATATCTCAATAAAACTCTTTTAAAAAAAGAATGCGCAAAGCTATGTTATACAAATGCAAAGAAAAACCAGGGGTCATAAACATAATCTCAGACTTTGTTGAATTCAAGATAAAAAGCATTAAACAAGAAAGATGTGTTATAATGTTAAAGCACTTTAAAATGAAAAGGCACGTTATAATGCTGAATCATTATATAAGGCATGAAGTTCAAAACAAAAATAGCCATTAATATCTACCTACCAAACAAGTGGCATTATCATTTCGTCATTTGTTAAACAAAAACAGCAATAATACCAAGGGTAAATTGAAACACACTAATAATAGGAGAGAAATTTATAATCTAATTTTGTATAATTTATAAATTGAAGTGGTACAACATATATTTACATCTACATGCTCATTCTTCGGCCCTCTGTAATCTAGGTTCCACTGAAGTTGCTCTCAAAACCCACTAATTGCCTCCTAATTCCCAAATCCAATAACTACTTTCCAATCCTTCTCTCATTTGAATTCCCTGCAGTGGTTGAGGCTGCTGTCCACACCCTTCATTATTAAAACGGTCTCTTTGCACTTTACCCACTAGTAGAGTCGTGGTTCTTAGTGTCCCCCTATAGCTTAGGCTCTCCTTCACAGACTTCACTCTCCCTTGGATTCAAGGAACTACAGGATGAGAAATTTTTTTTTTTAGTTATCTTTCCTGGTTGAATACCCTACTACCTCTGACACTGGCTGGAGTCTATAATTCTTGCTCTTTCAAGCTTTTAACGATCAAAAGACCTCTTGCCAAAAACTAATATTGTTGATTGGAGAGGTAGAATATAATGGGGAGTTCTATGATTTTGTTTCCTTATAAATACTATTGTCTTTTTAAAAATTTTATTTTTTAATTATAGTTAACATATAATATTTGTTAGTTTCAGGCATAAAACATAATGATTATCACAATAGGTCTGATAACCATGTGTCACCATACATAGTTATTGCAATGTTGTTTACCCTGTTCCCTATGCTGAACATTACATTGCCATGATTTATTTAATAAAAAATGAATATATATATATGAATATATATAATATATGTTACATATATATTATTGGTTTGACATCTCATATTGATATATTGATATTTGAAATAATTTATATTTGTGATATACCAATTATCATTTATTTATATACTCAATATTATCTCAGCTCATGACTTTTTCTTCTTTATGTTGTCATTTTATGAGGTTATACTATTAATTTTGATGCATTTGAATTTTTAATTCTAATCACTTTTACATAGTGTCCTTTGAATTTTATTCAAGAAAAACTTATCTACTTTGAGAATGTATATATATTATTTTAGAATAGTTTTAGAATTACAGACAAGTTGTGAAGATAGCATGGAGTTCTCATATACCTAACAAAAATTTTTCTTTATTAATATCATACATGATCATGGTACACATATCACCATTAATGAACAAATATTGATGCATTATTATTAACTATATTCCATGCTTTATTCAGATTTCCTTTATTTTTATTTAATGTTCTTTTTTTATTCCAAGATTCCATTCAAGTTGCATTTAATAATATAGTTCAAGCTCTTCTTGACAGTGACAGATCCTCATACTTTTCTAATTTTTAATGACCTCCACAGATTTGGGAGCATTGGTTAAGGGTTTTGTAGAATTAACATCATCTAAGATTTGTGTGATATTAGCCACATGATTATGCAAAGGCTATTAGTATTTGGGAGGAAGACCACAAAGTTTCTCCCCTGTAAAGTTATTTTTTCCCCTTTTTTTTATACTGGTCTCTTTGGAAAGAAAGCACGATGTGTAAAACATACCAAAGAATAAGAAAGTTATTCTTCGTCTCCTTAAGGATGAGTTATTTACATCCATTATTTGCAATGTTTCTGCATGGGAAATTTGTCATTTTTCCACAGCTATATATTTTTCATTCACTTATATTAGCATGGACTTATGAATATTTATTTTATACTGTGGGTTAAGTCTAATACTATATTTATTTTCTTGCTCAAATTACTCCAGTTTCGGTTATTGGGAGTTTTTTGGTAGATTCCTGTCTTTGATATACGTCATTATTTCAGGCAGTGTGTGTGTTCATGTGTGTATGCGTCTTACCATCAAGTTAAATACCTTCTTTAAAGCTTCTTTTTATTCTTCTTCGGTATTGTGGTTCTTTGTTTTTCTATGTAATTTTTAGAATCACATTTTCAAGTGTCAAAGAAAGTTTAGATTAGAATTGCATTGATATCTAAAGATCGTTTGGGAAGACCTGAATCTATGTTATAATTCATGCATTTCTATAACTATATTTATTTATTTAGGTTTTTATAATGTCTTATGATACAATTTTATAATGTTTTCACAAATCGCTTGTTCACCTTTTTTTAATTGCATTTCTATGTTGCTAATATTTCTGTGGAAATTACAACTGTTTTATTTTAAATTCCATTTTATCTCTTACTAATGTATATCAAGAAACACTATAAAGGGAGATTGATTCCTGGCATGACAGTGTGAGGAGTTCTACTAGACTTTCCACAGTAAAATTAATAGTGGAAAAACTACAGAGAGAGAAAAAAGAATAATCATTTAAAGCCTGTAGATATCATCCTAAGGGAAAACAGTAAAGAAATATCTAAACAAATTTTTTTAAAAATACACATAAATTAGATAAGAAAGTTGAGAGCCTATGGTGTTTGAACCAAGAATGCTTCCTGCTTGGTGAGACATACTCAGTGAGACAGACTGCTGCAGTCAAGAAATAAAGGGCTTCTTCTCCCAACGCAGCTCCCAGTTGAAGGGCTTTCTTCCTAAAGGAGCAGGACATCAGCTTTTGGCATTCTGCCCCACCTCTGTTGCTGAGGGTGAATCTTAGGCAAATGTTGTTGACAAATGGAGTCCCTTCTTCCAACTAATTCTACTCAAAGATCAGAGGCTTTCCCTTGGGTGCAGTGAGCTAAGAAGACTGGGGCCCTGGTCATCCTAGCTCATAAAACAATGGTTCCAAACCATAAGAGGTGAGCTGAGAGGTATTTAAGATGTTATCCTATTCTCCATTGAGTGTTAAGCCTGTAGAACAGGGTTGCATTCTGTCACTCAGAGAAAATTGTGCCATTATGCTCAACCACAGATCCAGAGCAGTGACACAAAGATTTTTATCCTGGGGAGAGAAGTAGGCCAATAAGCAGATATCACCTAATCTCTTCCCAAGGACCTGATTTCATTTGAAATGGAGTCTGGATAAAGTCAAGCCAAAGGGTGCTTTCGGGAACAGTGGAGGTTGTGGTGAAAGAGGTTAATGTGCAGGCTGAACTGCAGGTAGCTTAGTTTGCAGAAGAGAACTGAGATTTAAGGCTGCTAGGAGGAGCCCTACTGGGATCAGAATAAATAGTAAACACTGACCGACATCAAAACCTACTATTTCATGAGAGCCATAATTTTATTGGATTGGTTGTAGAGTTTTTATGATCCCAAGACACTGTTTAAAATAATTGTGCAATAAGCAGGCAATTAGTGAAATTTAATGGCTTGTTGTGTTCATGGAAAAGAGCAAAAAAGATCAGAAATTGCTATCCAAACCAGTCATCCTATGGTGACTGTAGTTACATACAAAGTGGCACCTTCCTGAGGAGCAACATCAGAGGCTTAACAATGAGGGAGAAAAATAAGCTTCATGAAAGTAATGCAGCCATAAAATGAACAAATAAACAAGCAAATAAGCCCCAGAGAGTGGACACATACCCAGACTTGCTACAATATACAAAGTTTCCAGTTTCCAACAAAAATTCCAACAATGAAACAGAAAAGTACAATCAAACACTGGGAAAAAGTAGGCAACAAAAATTGTCCATGACAATGATTAGATGTCAAATTTATCATAAAAATACTTCAAAATAGTCATTATAAACATGTTTATAAAGCTACAGAAAATCATGATTAAGCAAGTAAAGGAAAATATGGTGATAAGTTGTATCAAATAGAGAATATCAACAAAGAGATAAAAATTGTAAAACATTAAAGTAAAAATATAAATTTTGAAGTTGAAAAGTATAATAACTGAAATTGTAAAAATTCACTAGAGCATCTCAGCAGTAGAGTTGAACTTTCAGAATAAAGAATATTACATTCCTGGAGACTGATCAAAGAGATTATGCAAGCCAAGGAGCAGAGAACAAAAAAATGAAGAAAAATTAAGAGAGCTTCAGAGAAAAGTAAAACACTATTAAGCTCACAAACATAATGAAAGCACCAAAATGAGAGAAGAGAAATAACAAGTATTCAAAAAAATAATGTCTGAAAACTACTTGATAAACAATAAATTACATATCCAGGAAGCTCAATGAACTTCGAGTAAAATAAAAACAAAGACACTCATAAACTGGCACATCACAGTAAAAATGTTGAAAAACAGATACAAGGAAAATATTAAAAGCAGTGGAAAAAAATAACTCATTACCTATAGGGGAAACCCAGTAAGATTAATAGCTGAATCCTCAGCATGAACATTGGCAGCCAGAAAACAATGAGATAACAAATTATAAGTGCTCAAAGAAAACACTGTCAATCAAGAATCCTAAATTGAGCAAAGCTGTCTTCCAAAAATGAAGACAAAATAAAAATAAAGGCTTTCCAAGATAAACAAAAACTGAGACAATTTTTTCTAGTAGAATTGCCATACAAGAAATACTAAAGAAAGTTCCTCAGGCTGAAAGCAAGTAACCCCAGATGTTAATTAAAATCCATAGAGAAAAAAAAAAGTACCTGTCAAGGTAATGATATAATTATGTAATATAATTTAAAGGTATATATTTTTTATCTTTTCTTCTACTAACAGATTTTAAAAGCAATTGTATGAAATAATATGTACATAATGTATTGTTTAGCATATAAAATATATAAATGTAACATGTGTAATATATTTGTAGTAATAGCACAAACATGGGTGGAAGCAAAGTTGTTTTGGCTAAGAAAATGAACATAGATGGTAAAGTAATAAATCTAAAAATGTATTATTAGAATTATAACATTAATAGGTATAATATGTATAAAAAAATACCATAAAACAAGAGAAAAGGAAATAAAGTTATATAGAATCATGTCTCTATATATACTAGAAGGTGGCTTATCTAAATCTGAGGGTGAGTCTGATAAGATATATGGGGTGAACCCTGGAACAACCACTGAAAAAAATTTAACCAAGAAAAGTATAATAAAAAATCATTAAATAAATCAAAGTACAATAGAAATATTCACTTAATGCAAAAAAAAAAAAAGCTGTAACTGAGGAATAGAATAAGAAAAACATCAAATATATAAAAACCAAAAGTAAAATCTAAGATGTCTCCAACTATATCAGTGATAACATTAAATGTGAGTGGATTAAGCAATCGTTATCATAAGGCAGAGAATGTCATATTGGATACTGCATAAAATGAAAACACAACTTAACTATATGTTCTTTATAGGTACACAATTTATGTTCAAAGATGCAAATAAATTAAAAATTAAGGAATGGAAGGTGATTAAATCATGCCAATAGCAACCACAAAAAAGCTGAAGTGGCTATATTAATATCAGACAAAATAGACCATAAAACAAAAAATGTTACCAGAAATAATAATGAACATTTTATAATAATAAAAGGATCACTCCATCAGAAAGATATAATGATTATGATATGTATCTCTAATAATAAGCATCAATACCTGCTGCAATAACTAACAAAAAAGAGAGAGAAATAGACAATTCAATAATTATAATTTAAACTTTGATAGCCAACTTTCAATAATGGATAGAATTATGAGACCAAAGATCAACAATGAAATTGAAGACATAAAACAACACTACAAACCAACTAGAACTAACAGACATATATAGAGTTATCAATCCATCAGTGTCAGGTTAGACATTTATTTCAGGTGCACCGGGAACATTCCCTAGTATAGACCATATGCTAAGCAATAAAATAAACCTCAATAAATTAAAAAAAAAAAGAAATAACAAAAATAATGTTCTCTGATCATATAGAATAAAATTAGAATCATCAGTACAACAGCATACTAATAAACACTAATGGGTCAAAAGAATTCAAAAGGAAAGCAGAAAATACTTTGAGACGAATAAAAATAAAGACATGATAAATAAAAACTTTTGAATGCAACTAAAACAGGGCTTACAGGAAAATGTATAACTATAAAATACCTATATGAAGAAAAAAAAATATCTCCAGTCAATAATCTAACCTTTCAACCTCAAATGCTAGGGGAAAAAAAAAAGAACGAACTAAACCTAAAGTGAGTATGAAGAAAATAAATATTAGAAAAAAATTAGTGGAAAACAGAAGAGAAAAATAATGGAGAAAACGAATAACACAAAAAGTTGGTTCTTTAAAAATGTCAACAAAATTGATAAACATTTAGCTAGATTGACCAAGAGAAAAAGAGACTATTCAATTCTAGAATCAAAAATGAAAGAGGGAGCATTACTACTGACCTTACAGAAATAAAAAGGTAATAAAAGAATACTATAAATTACTGTACACCAACAAATTAGATAATTTTGATGAAGTTGACAAATTCCTAGAAAGACACAAACTAACAAAATCGACTCAAGAAAAAAAAATAAACTAAGCAGACCTATAACAAGTGAAGAGATCAAATCGGTAACATAAATCCTCTTAAAGACAAAGCCACATATTCTCACTGCTGAAGTCTATCAAAGGTTTAAAGAATTAATGCCAATTCTTCACCAACTATTCCAAAAAGTAGAAAAGGGAATGCTTCCCAACTCATTTTGTGAAGCCAGTGTTACCCTGATTCCAAAACCATACAGACACATCAAAAGAAATTATACTTAGAGACTAATATTTCTTATGAATATGCATATAAAAGTCCTCAGCAAAATACCAGCAAACCATATTCAGAAACAAACAGAAAAAAAAATCCATAGCTGTGTGAGATATACCAGGAATACAAAGTTGGTTTAACACCAAAAAATTAATATGACACATCATAGCAACAGAATAAAAAATATCATGATCATTTCTATAATTCCAGTAAAAGCAGTTAACAAAATTCAATGCCCTTTCACGATAAAAAAAAAATAAGTAAATAAAAAATAAAACCTCAACAAACTAGGAATAGAAGGGAATTCCCTCAACCTAAAAAGGGCATCTATGGAAAACCAACAACTAACATCATACTTAATAGTGAAAGCCTGGATACTTTCTTCCTAAAATAGGGAACACAGAAGTATGTCAACTGCTGCCAATTCAACATTGTATTGAATATTCTAACTGGAGCTATCAGGTAAGACAAAGAAATAAAAGCCATTCATATCAAAAAGATGGAAGTAATACTCTATAGTTTACATAATCTTGACTATAAAAAATTATGAGGATTCCACTAAAAAACTACAGTAAATCCTCACTTAACATGATTGATAGGTTCAGCGACTTTATGTGAAACTAAAAATAATGAAGCCAACTTTACCATAGGCTAATTAATATAAACAAGACTTACTTTTCTATAGCAGCTCATCAACGTTATAAACGACATTGAACAAGGACCTGCTGTATTAGCATGAATAAACAAATACAGCAAATTTGCAGGATACAAGATCAATTACATTTCAAATCAATTTGCAATAGCATCAAAAATAATAACATACTTAATATGTTTAATGACATAAGAGCAAAACTTATTCTCTAAAAACTACAAAACCTTGTGGAAATAAATTAAAGAAAATATAAGTAATCGGGAAAACATTCCATGTCCACGAACTTCACATTGTTAACAACATGAGCAATTTTCTTCAACCTGATTTATAGATTCAACACAATCCCTCTCAGAATCCCAGTCGACTTTTTTTTTTTTTTTTTTTGCAGAAATTGACAAGCTGATTCTAAAATTTATTTGGAATTGCAAGGGACCCAGACTAGCCAAAACAATTCTGAAAAAGAATAGTTGGAGGACTCTAACTTCCCAATTTCAAAACTTCCTACAAAACAATGATAGAGTAATCCTCCCCTTATCCAGTTTCTCTTTCCACATTTTTTGTTACCTGCAGTAAACCCTGGACAGAAAATATTAAATGAATATTTCCAAAAATTAACAATTTGCAAGTTTTAAATTGCATGCCATTCTGAGTAGCATGATTAAATCCTATACTATCCCACTCCAACATATCCTGCCCAGGACGTGAATTATTCTTTTGTCCAGAGTCACACTATATACAATATCCACCCTTTAGTCACTTAGTCATTTTGATTATCAAATCAACTATCATGATATTGCAGTGCTTACGCAGAAATAAGCCTAAACATTTATTGTCAATTATTTGATAAGGGTGGTGAGAATATTCAATAGTAAGAATAGCCTCTTCAACAAATGGTACTGAGCCAACTGGATATCCAACTTCAAGAGAATGAAATAAAATCTTGACCTCTAACTTAACCACATGGCATTCTGCCTGTTACTTATGGGTTTGGAGTTTTGTTTTGGGGGGAGAAGGTGGAAAGTTCATTAAATTTATTTTGTCAATTATGTTCTTTGATTCTACATGGTGTGTGACTATTTTGTACATATGCTAATATGTATGCTCAAAGAGTTAATTAGGTTTGAAAGTTATCTTCAAATCTCTCATTATATTTATGTATTTCTTAACTTCTCTATGTATTTCTATCAATTTTTCATTTATATAGCTTAAACATATGTTAACTGCCTAAAAAACTAGATATACAAATTTTAATTTGGTAGGTGTTTATGTGACATTTTGTTCATTTTTCAATGACTTTTTAATGTATATTTAGTTAATTTTTTTGTAAACAGCATATAGCTGAATTTCTCTTAATCTATTAGGTCAATAAATTTAATAAATTTAGAATTCTATATATTTACATTATTTTAAATAGTATAGTATTTATACTTTTTTATATACTCACATTTTAACTTCTTATTTGTACTGTTTCCTGTATTTCCTTTCTCTTGTTTTCTTTTCCACTGAGTGGTTTTTCTCATTTTGTCTTTTACATTAATTCCTTGAAACATATAAATTGTTTATATTTTGCAGTTGTTAGGATTGTAATGTCAACATGCATACTTAAACTGGATCAGTCACTGTTCATTGTTGAAATCAAAACCATTCAAAAAACATTAAGAAGAGAAAGACATTTAATGCAAGAACTTAGTGCTTATAAAATTGAAAGCATTGGAGGAATATACTCCAAAGGCTAACACTGGAACTCTTGTAAAAATAGTCATGCCATTGTATAGTTGCTCTCCAAAGATGAAGAAGCCATTGTATAACACTGTCACCACCACTGCTACTGCATTTACCCCTGGACATGCATGGATATGAAAGAGTGAATCTAGCCATTAGCTAGCAAATATAGAAAAAGAAAAAAAAAAAAAAAACAGAAAAGTGACATTTCTGTCTTCTCAAACTTTAGTTGCTGCATCTTAGTGATAAACCCAATTTGTATCAAGGACTCTAGTTGCAAAGAATCCAAGATATATGATTTTTCGACTTTCATCTTCTACGTGATGGAGAGTTCAGTAGAAGCAGGATGGAAAGGAGATAGAGTATAAATCAATCATATCCACTACTCCCAATTAGACTATTCAGTAACTAAAATTAAAAATATATATATAGCAAGAGTATCATCCTGCATATTTTAAATCTTGCTATTGCAGAAAAAGATGCTTGATCTCTATTCAAAAAGATAAGCTAAAGCTTCCTCAGACACTTTGTCTTGTTGAACTTCAGTCATATTTCAAACTTGAAAAATTGATAGTTTCTCTGTCTCATGAGGACTTGGTGTCCCATGACACCACTTTCTTCCTGGATCCAATAATATGCCAAAAATAGATTCTCATTTTTTCCCCTTTGCCAAAAAGTTCAGAGTTTTATTTGAACATCTCTTGTATTTCATTGAGATCCTCCTCAGGGCTGATGTCTGACATTTTTCTAAGAATGTATTATTACCTAGATAGTCCTTATAGGAAAGTGTTGTACAAGATATTGAGACTAGAAATCAGTCGAACTTCTTTCTATCATGCAAGGTTAACCACTGGGGACATTTGCATATTAGTGCAAATTGCTTAATATGTCAAAAAGTCATTTCTTTGAATTAGAGGGTTTTTTTTGTTTGTGTTATGCTTCACTTCATTTTTGTATTGAAATAAATTTGTTTTAGATATTGAACAAAAAAGTTAATAAAATCAACACTTCCACTGAATACTGATTTCTACTGTGTTGATAGTGGCACCTGCCACTTCAGTATTCATGAATCCAGTGATCATGTGACTCTCTCTGGTTACAGGCATATTTGTTAGTGGGAGCTTTTTAGAAAGTGTGTCCCTCTTTCATTTTTTTCCCTGTTATAAAAAAGACGGGCATAGATGATACTGTCCTCTTCTGTCTTTTTGTCTTGAAAATTAATGTATTTTTTGGAGCAGAAGCAGTTGTCTTGTGAAGAAAAAGTAACAAACACAGAGAATAAAGCCATCATACTTTGTATGGGAGAATATAGTGAGAGACCAAGGCTGGTATCTTTAATCAGCTGAATTCATGTAAGCTACATTTACTTCTAGGTTTTGTCTTATGTGAGGAAAAAAATAATGCTTGTTTTTTTAAGTTATTATAATTTAGATTTTCTGTTATTTGCATCAGAATACATTCTTAGCTGAACCAAAGCCTAAATAAATTGACTTAATAAATCTGCAATTGTAAATGTTTATTTATATCTTTTAAAAGTTTTATGTAAAAGTCAAGCAGGAATTTATGTTTTAAAATCAACATTCACTCTCTCTCAAAAAACTATGAATATGTTCATATTCAGTATTTCACTCTTCTATTGTGGATTGTCAGATATCAAAGTAAGATGAATCTACATATAGGTTTCAAGAACTCTTCTAGAATGTTTTTGTTATTGATTAGAGTTACATTATTAGTTTGTTCATAGTTATACATTTATTATATATTTCATTATTTCCTCCTGTTGATTTAGTAAAATGTGTTAATTTACATAAGACAAATTTTAAAACTTTAAAAAATTAGAATGCTATATTTTTCATAAGGTTAAAGGATATATTTATTTATTTATTTATTTATTTCTACTGCAATAAAGATATATTGTGGAAAAATTTGTATATAAATCATAGATAATCATAATGGAATGAGACATTCGAGTACTTTTATGGGTTGAATGTATCTCTTAAAGAGATATGTTGAAGTCCTAACTCCTAGTATCTCAGAATGTGACCTTATTTAGAAGATGGTATTATAAATGTAATTAGTTAATATGAAGTCATACTGGAATAGGGTGATTGGTTTCTTTATAAGACAATAAGAGACACTGAGAGGAAAATGCATGTGAAGACAAGGAGACACATAGAGAAGACAACCATGTGAAGACTGCCATATTTATTAGACAGCAACAGATAACTAACACAATCAGTGACTAGAAGCTGAGCTGAAAGATGATTTCTGTTATATACGAAAAGCACGCTGTTGTATTTGGCACCTCTTCACCCCCTTGGTGAGAGAGTGATTTCTAGCCTACGGTTATAAGCATGAATGAACACATAACTGACACTAGAAAAATGAGATCAACAACATTTTAAGAGTTACGTATAGCCTGGAAGAGCAGGATACCACATGCTGCACAGGGTCACATAGAAATGTACTTGGGAACAGAGTAAACAAGAGGCTGTGGAAGGCAGGCTTTGCTCTCTGGTTCCTGTAGGAGGATGTGATTGGCTTGTTTGAATAATACCACAGACTGGCAGGGAAATTAACCTGCTACTCAGGGATGAATAGGAATAGAGCCTGGTCTCTCTAGTGGGGTGGGGTGAGGTTGTTTGGACCTTATCCACTGGAGCAGAATCGGGAAAGGAACTTGTGTTTAAAACATTTGAGGCCTTCTATGTTTTATCAGATATCAAGGCAGTATATAATATTAAGCATTAATTTCAGGACTTACACCATAAGGGCCAACTACCTAATTTGCAGGGGTCAGAGCAAACAGAAACTGTGGAGTTTATTGTCTAAAAAAACAGAAAAAAACAGTGTCGTAAAAGGTACACATAAACCATTTCCTTTCTTCTGTGGCCTCACTATCTTGATTTACGGTGTTTTATGTTTCTTATTTAATGCCATTCTAAGAAAATAAAAATTAACATTTTAAACTAGTAGCATGAATTTTTATTGTTCTTCGTCCATCGAAAACCATGCCAGTTTTAAATGCAAATATGAGCATTTAACTTCTATTTTGCTAATAAAGAGTCAGCAAAATTAAACAATTTATACATTGTGGCTGATGTTGGAGGGTGCATCTAGCAGGCCAGAAGAGAAAAATCAGGTCAGAATCAAGAGTGTTGGAAGGAGAAGAAAGGATCCCTCCAGGCGGGCTGCTGAAAAGTTATTCTGAAGTTGTGGCAGAATGAAAGACTGCATGCCAACCATCTCCACATTTCCAGCTCATGTGCCATTGTTCTATCTGACTCTCACCTGAAGTCACTTACAAAACACAAATTCAAATTCAAAATATCAATGGCAGAGAATTAAACCCTAAGCATGGGACACTGTGAAAATTCACTAGTAGCATAGTCATTAAGTTAGCCCTGACCAAATGTCAATAATGAACGGCCCAATCACAGTGTTGCACAGTGTAGGCAAAAGACAAGGAACAATCTGATTGTCAAGCAGGCGAGATGATGGCTTTAGGAATATCAAGTATTTCGACCTTGCTGATGCCAAACTTTAGATATTAAACTAGTAAATTATCAAAGACCAGTAAATTATCAAAGGAGAGAAATTCTTTATGTGAAAATCTAAACAGGTTGTTTATTGTGGATCACACCCAGGTTCGTAGGGTTCATTTTACATGTACATGTATCAGAAGGCCTTTTTGACTGAGGTGAGAAAAGGATTGATATAGATATGTAAACCTTATCTTGTAGTACATTTTAGTGATGTAAATCTTTTTATAAATCCAAACAGCAATGTGGCTGTAAGCCACCAAATGCCTCTGGGGATCTTTGAGGTGCACATTATTTTATGATGGATAATAATAGAATCCCTACCTTCAAGTGCAATATTTTCCAGGTTTCTGTTTAAGGAGGATGCCATATTGCAAATACCACCATAAAATCCCCCATCCCCAAAACATCAGCGAAACATCTGCCATGTTGAAAGGCCAGTTTATACTGTTATATTTATCTCAATTCAAAGATCCCCATTTCCAGAGATCTCATTTTCCAGTAAGCTGTTGGTCTCTTGTGACCCAAAGGAAACTGCTATGGTTACTAAATGGTTTTAGATAAGTCCAGGTACTTCTGTTAACTTAGCATTGTTAATTTGGGGGAATCAATCTATTTGGCATAAAGTATAGAGAGTTATTATTTGTTTAATGAATTACTTATACATTCTATAAACAGTTATGGAGTATCTACTACCATGCTCTAGGCTCTGGAAATACAACACTGAATAAAACAAAGTTCCCGCTCTAATCAGTAATATAGCAGTATAGGTGCAAACAGATTAAACATTTAAATTAGCAATTAAATATCATGTTAAATCAGTGGTCCCCAACCTTTTGGCACCAGGGACCGGTGCTTCTATGAGAATCAAATGCCTGATGATCTGTGGTGGAGTTGAGGTGGTGATGCTAGTGCCAGAAAGTGGCTGCAAATACAGATGAAGGTTAGTTTCCTTTCCTGCTCCTTACCTCATCCTGTGTGGCCTGGTTCCTAACAGGCCATGGAACACTACCTGTCTGTGACCTGGGGGTTGGAGACCCCTGTAGATGATAAAAATGCTCTGAAAAGAAATAATCCAAAATTAAGAGAGACTAAGCTGATTAAGAATTATTATTATTTTATGTGGTGTTTAGGAAATGCCTTGCCAATTGGTGGCACCTGAACAAAGATCAGAGAGTAGCTGGGGAGTGGTGGGGAATTATCTTTCTAGTAGAGAAAAATACAAGTGGAAATATCTTGAGGTAGGAACAAGCTTGTCTGTGTGATTAACAATAAGGCAGCCAGTGTGAGAGTAGTAACATAAGAAGGAATGTGGGGAGAGTAGAAGGAGATGAAATTAGAGAGGTGAGATGGAACAGATCATGCAGTGTTTTGATTACTATTATAAAGAGTTAGAAGTTCTGTAGTAGGGCATTGAGAAAGAGAAGAGTAACAGTATGTTACTCTCACTTTTGAAAGGATGATTCCACTTATTCTGTTTGGAATTCACCAAAGAATGGTAAATGAAAAAACAAAAACAACAAAAAAGCCTATCCATCACTTGCCTGAATAAAGCAGCCTCTAAAGAGAAATTTGAATTAGGAGATCAGTTAAGAATTGATCAGATGCTGGATATATATTAAAGAAAGTGCAGACAAATTTGATTAAAAAATAGATGCCAGGTGTAAGCAAAAGTGGGGTAAAATATTGAAGAGTAGAGATGTCATTTAGGAAGTGGCTAAGAACAAATTTGTGGAGGGTAGGCAAAACTGAGAGGTAAGCTTTAGAGATGTTAAATTTGAAATATCTCTTTGTGCAGGAAGAGATCCAGCAGGTAGCTGAGTATGAATCAGCTAGCTTGAGAGAAGTTTGGGAGGAATGTAAACATTTTGGAATCAGCAGCCTAGAAATGAGACTCGAGAGATCAACTAGAGACTTTATGTAAATAGAAAAGAGAAGCCACCTGAGAATTTGACTTTAGACCACTGCAAAATACAGATGAGGAATCATCAGAAGAGAATGAAAAGAAGTATCCATTTATAGGAAGATCAAGATACACCAGACTAGAAATAAGCAAACAAAAACAGTATTTCAAGAAATAGAGAAGGTTTAAAATATTCGACTACGGATTATAGTAGAGAGAACTAAGCAATGGGTTTGGGTATCAAAATGGTTAACAAGTGTTGTTTGTGTAGAATATTGGAAAGAGGAGAATCAGTAAAGTGGTCTAAATAGATAAGAAGATTTGGAAATCTTGATCCTAAACTTTTTTTTGCTAGGCTTTGTTATACCATTAAAATGGAAAGGGATTAGTTGCTGAAAGAAAATTTTGAGATGTTGTGGATTGAATAACAGCCCCTCAAAGATATGCATATCTTTTTCCCCAGAATATGGGATTATGTTAGTTTACAAAGCAAAGGAACTCTGAAGATGTGATTAAATTAAGGAGGTTGAGATGGGGAGATTATCCTGGATTATTCAGGTGGGCCTAATGAAATCACCAAGGACCTTATAAAAGAAATACAGGAGGAGCAGATAAAGTAATCAGGAAGCTCTCTAAGCTGGAAAAGGCAAAAAAATGGATTCCCCTAGAATATCTCAAGGAACAACTCTGTGAACACCTTGAATTTAGGCCAGTGAACCTGATTTCAGACTTCTGATGTTTGGAATTATAAATAATGAGTAGATGAAAAATGCATATTGTTTTCAGCCACTAAATTTATAATTTGTTATTGCTGTAATAAAAAAAACTAATGCATAGCTCGAAGAAATATTATATAAATATTATGTATTTGAAATAAACCACATATTTAGTAACACATATACCACTTCACAGAAAATGTTTTAAAGCAAATATCTGTGTAATTTCAAACCACACGGTGTAAAGATATAGAAAATCCCCAGTAATGTGAAAGTCCACATATGCTCCTTGCCAATAAATGCCATTGCTCTCTCTTAGAGGCAATCATTACTCTGATGTTTACGATAATTGCTTCAATATTTTCCTTTACAGTTTTATGATCTATAAGTCCATACTTTAAAATATAGTTTCATTTGCTCTGTTTGAAAGTTACAAAATGGAAGCATCAGGATACAGATGTTGTGTCTGACTTACTGCACTTAATTTTTAAAATATACTTACGTTCTTGCATATAGAAAACCATGAAATTTAATTGATATATAAGATTCCACTGTTTATATATGCCACAATTATATGCTAATGAACATTTACTTATTTCCTGGTTATCACAATTATAAACAATGTAGTTAGTTATACATTTCTGCAGGTTAAATACTAGGAAACAATCTATGACTCATAGGCTACATGTATGTTCACCTTTATTAGGAAATATAAAATAAAAATGCTTTTGAAATACAGTGCCACTGGCAGAGTATTAAAGTTCTCTTTGTTCTACATTATCAAGATCACTTGGTATTACCAAAACCACTAGTGTTTGTCTATCTTCTTGACCAAAAAAAAAAAAAATGTGTCCATCTCTTAGGTATGTTGTCTTTGTGTTTATTTGCATTCCCTTGATCATTAATAGAGAACCAATTTATATATTTTTTTCTTGACCATTTACATTCCTTCTTTTTCCATTCATTTTTTTTTCCTAATTGACATGTTTGGGATCTTTAACAAACAAGGCTCCCCCCAGCCCTCTGTAAAGACATTTGTTTAACCATCAGAAATCCAGAACTTTCAAGACAGGACTAGCATAAAAGAAAGTGATAATTACCCAGAGCTAATATACTTAAGGTACATTAGAATATGGCACCAGAATCTGAAGAGTTAAAGTGGGTAGTATCATCTAGTGACATGGGCTTGAAATCTGGAGGATTTTAGGTGGTAGAGAGAGAAAATGTGTAAGTTGTGATAAGCAGCAAAGAATACACCTATCCATTCCCATACCCAGTGATTTGCAGAGAACTGGAAACTACCACAACTTGAGAGAACTGTAGGTTCAGAAATAACCTTAGAGAAAGGTCAGTTTTTGGTTTTGAGAAAAATATAGAAGAAAATAATAATAATAACAATTACTCATGATGAGATGTGAGTTCTAGAAAGGTTTTAATATCTGGAGAGGGAGAATATGAGTTTGTGTTAGCACTGTGGTTGGGGATGGCATCTGTGAAGGCATGAGGTTTGAGAGAAAGCCTGAGAGTGTGGGGCTTATTTGTCGTGATTAATATAAATATGCTAAAAGGCATGGTGGGATTAGTCCTGTTCTCTTGAAATTATTGCTGAGACTGATTAGGGTGTGCGATATGAAAGAAGATAATTTCCTGGAGTAAAGAGGATGCTATTAATCCCTCCTTTTCTAAGAGCAGCATGAAAGCCAGCAGGAGATGGTGTTCTGAGGACAACATGACCTCATTATTCATTCCTAGAGTAACACATATATAAAAGAATTGTTCATGGGAAAAATCTCAATATTACAAAAAAGAATTTCCTATAAAGTACTAAAGTAGAAAAAATATTGAAAATACTCCAGATAAAATTTTGTTTTACAGACAGAGATGGTCTGGGAACCAACCCATAAACACTGCCTCAGGTTTAGTCATTTTGGAGGTGAAACCAGTCCAAATGTCTTTCAACAAATCGTCTCATGTCACTTCAAATCAAGCTAGTCTGGATGATTGTCCTCTACTGTTGATTTTTTGGCAAATGAAATAATGAATTGCAGGCATGAATTGAGTAATACATATTTCCTTAAGATTAATGAATGTGTAGTAGTATGCCTTCCTTTGTGTCATTAATATTTGGGTTCTGATATGGAAAAATTAATAGACTCATACTAAGAATATATGTAATAATTTTAAAAAGTTTTCTTATATCTAAAGAGAAATACTCATGGAAATCTTTTTTAAGGCATGTGTGTGTGTGTGCACACACAACTGTGGTAGACTCTAAAATTTTGGTTTGGGTGGAATCAAACAAACCAATGGACACCACCAAGAATATCTCTGGCCCTCCCTGACTTTCAGAGAAGAAATAAAATTCCACTATTATATAGAGGCTCCATGTCATTTAGAACAAATGTGAAGGCAGGGGACTCTCTCTACCTGAAAATGTAGGCAGCAGAGGCACAATGGGTTGTGGTATTAATCCCCAGCATTAGTTGCTTAAGTGGAGGATTCAGAATTGCATTTTGTTCCGATTTTATTCTTTCTTTTTGCTCTTTTTTTTCTCTTTATACCTGCCTGTTTTGAACTCATCCACACTTTGTACGTACATGCATGTACACACACACACACACACACACACTCACCACATCTTCTTCATCATTCCCAATAACAGATGATTTATATAATCGAGAGCTAAACTAGTTAAAGGAATCTGTTTGATCAAGGACACTTAAGGAAGTAATCCTGTGTGTACGATTGCAGCACAGATATTCTGGTTTTCCAAAATTTCACAGAAATAAATTAGTTATTTTCCTTTCTCCTTTTTTTTTAATGTGCATAAAGTTTCAGCAATTTTTTTTTAAGTTTTTCTGTTGTCGGTGAGCTATGAATCCTTCACTACAACCCATTGTATGTCAAACCAATAGTAAATGATCAAGACAGGTAATAGAGAAAACACGGCCAAAATATTTTAACTCTTAAATAGGATCTAATCTGGTAGATTTTTTAATGAATCAAATAGGGCATTAACTGTAAGCCTTTATAAAAATAGATATTAAAATGTTAAAACCACCCTCTTATAATCAAGATTATGATCAAGTATAAATAAGTTAAATGTTACCTTTTTTTCCCATGAATGCCATACAATTTTGTGTCACTTAAAACCAGAAGCATCAACATTACCTGGAAGCTACCAAAATGTGTTTCAAAGATACAATAGAATAAGCATTACCTGAGAATTTGCTGGAAATGCAGTCTTGGGTTTCAATCCAGTACTACTGAATCAGATCTGCATTTTAATAAGATACCCAGGTGATTTGTTTTCACATTAAAGTTTGAGACGAGCTGTCATAGAAGATGCAGAAGAGCACCCGAGTTACATTGGAGGGAAGTGAATGGAGCATTTGAATGATATTTTCTAAGTATATCCATAGTTCCTTGAATTTTTAATGAAAATGAGCAGTTGCTTTTATTCTGTCAAGATCATATTCCCGAGAAACTATGGTCCTATTGACCTCATAGTACAAAATAATTTACAAAACTGTCTAAGGAAAATGTGACTCAATCTGTTCTTTTAACCATTCAGCTATATGCATGTTAATCAAACTGCCTTCCTCTTTATGAATAGAAAATGACAATCAGGATAAATTGCCACTTCCTCAAAATGAGCAGTGAAAAAGTTTCTTGAAAGTCTGATACTTAAAAGAAGACCACAGTTTCTAGGTACTCAAAATTTTTCTTGTATTAGTAACTCACTGCATTGTATTCAAATAACCAGAAAGATTTAATTTGGTTCCTTAAATAGTGTGCAACTTGATAGAAATTACAGTCCAGATAAAATGTATAGAGTTGCTATGAATTTCAAGACTCGGAGATAATGTTTTCATGGTTATGTATAGAAAATAATAACAATATTGTAAAATAGTAAAATTTATTTCATTTATATTATGACCTACTAAAATACTGAATTACATATTTGAAGAAAATGAGTTTCTATTTTTAACTACCAATTGTACTAAATTAATAGTGAATATTGAGTGTAAATATAAATATATCATAGGTTCTCTTTGTGATTTCGATTGGTACATTTCTAATTATGCACTTGTATATCTTCCTTATTTATAATTGCAAATCTGTAATTTGTGAGAGTTCCTGATATGCTAATATAACTACCCCCCAAATTTTATCATGCCTTCCTAAACATTTATGATACCTTAACATGATATCACTGCTTAATTTTAAAAGATATATATCCAGAAGTGGTCACTTATGATGACATGCTGCTTCATACCTTTAATGAAATTTCAGACTAATAAAGTTTTGCCATATAAAGGAAAAAACAGTCATTTTTAAATTTAGATAGCAGTTTAAACCAAAATTGAGGTTGGCAAAATCCTAGCCAAAAGAGTCACAATAATTGGTAAAGTTAGGGGGGAAAGTTGCCTGTGTTATTAACACACACACACATACACACACACACACACACACACACACAGAAACTAGAAGAATTTGCAGTGAATTTATTGATATCTTCATCTGTGATCTTTTCTGAAATCTTTGCTTCACATTCCCTTAAATAAGCATCTGCAAAATCAGTCAGTGCAACATTACTAATTTTGTGCTCTTAGGACTTGTATCTAATAATTGGTAAGATTTAGAAAACTGACATCTTACTATTATTCAAAATATTTTTTAAATAATTTTTGAAGATATTTTACAGATAATGGAAATACTTGTAGCTGAAGTTTTTAATATATCTTTTGATCATGTGCTCTAAAATCCAATTAGAATAATTATCATAATGACTTAGAAACAATAAAAAATTGAATTACAGTCATGCAATAAACATATTTTTTCCAAAATTTAAGTAAATAAGTTTATTATGAGTATTTACTTATTCATGTTCAAGCTTAAATTGCTGAAAAAATGGAAAATGTAGACATTTTAAAAATTCAATAAAATCTCTGCAGATGATGTAAACTTCAGTTTACAAAATTTTCTTAATTTCAATGAGCTACATTAGTAAGTTAAAATAAGTTAAATGTAATTATCTTAAAGATGTTAGATGACAGTTGTTAAAAAAACTATTTGATGTTCTCTCAGTGGATTTTTTTAAAAGATACTTTGCATTTTAGAAGAAATGGCCAATTAATAAATATGTGCTTATATGTTGGAGAGGAAAAGCTTAAATATAGAAAGTTAATATGAATTAAATAATTTATACTTATAAACTTATATAAACTAACTTATATGAGTTTTTTTGGTTTATTTATTTATGTTTATTTTGTAATTTTTATTCATTTATTTTGTAATTTATTTAGATTATTGGCCTTCTGAAACTATTGTCTGAACAAAGAACAATCACAAACACATATATAATAGCAGTGTGATTTTTCTTCACACACAGCATGCACCAACATGGCCTGGAAGCAAGAGTCTTAACAGAGTAAATGGAGAGGTGTCTTTCTAAGAAAGAGTGAAATCGATGAATCTCTCTTCAGCAGAAGCACCCTGCCGGGCTCAGCTGTCCAATGCTTAGCTATCAGTTTCCTCATTGATACACAGTGGCTACCTCATTTACCCTTTTAAAAAGTGTTCTCTAGATAACAATAATAATAAAAAAAAAAGATAACAAGCATAAATATTGTAAGATGTCCCCTATACAAGCTCTCTGGTAAACAGAATTTAGATCAAGCTTTTCTGGGGTTCAGTGTTTGTATAGAATGAATTCAGAAAGATACATTCAATGCTATAACTCTATTTGCTGTATTTGTACAATTTTCCCAAGGTCACTTTTAAATATATCACTTTCTTTATATCTTGCACTTATTTCTGGTAGTTAACATAAAATCTGAGTATAGCTTTCAACAGTTTTCATTTTACTTTTCTCCTACATAGATAGGTGTAATACATGATATGACCAAGGCTGTGTACATTTAAATTAATTCATACTTTAGTTAATAGAGAAAACAATGCAAAGTAGAAAATCTTCGAGGATATTTCTAGAGCTAAATAACAACACACACACATCAGTTTTGATCCTGGTTTGCTATAATGTCCCTACTCACAGAATAAATATTTATGTAGCCACCATTAGAAGATAGCATATAAAGAAGGTATCTCTAACTACCTCTATATCTCTACTTGAAATCCTTGGCAATTCTATCTTCTCATTATTCTAATGGGACTATAAATGTTATAGTTGCTCATCCCAGTTTTATTTATAATGCCTCTTATCTACTGCCAAACATAGCTCTGATTTTCGCACACCTCCTTATTTGGGCAAAACATTAAAGTTTCTTATTATTTCCATTTCAAAGCTCTCTCTCTTAGGTAAGTAGAACTGAGTTCAGCCCCTAACAGAATGATATCCTTTGAAATAACCATTCCAATATTGTTCTTGAAATAACATCTGTAGCCCACCAACACTATTTCATTTCCTAATTCTGCTGTGGCTCTCCCACCTGTTAAATCACATAAAAATAGCTAACAGGTTTTTTTTTTCCCCCTGAAATACACTTGTTAAACTAATCTAAGAATTGTTTTAATATTGCCTGCAAGTATAAATAAATATTATATAAAACATACCACTATTATTTGCT
The DNA here is from genome assembly GCA_028627145.1 of Eidolon dupreanum. Lineage (NCBI taxonomy): Eukaryota > Metazoa > Chordata > Mammalia > Chiroptera > Pteropodidae > Eidolon > Eidolon dupreanum. The sequence continues at coordinate 58,647,949 of CM053508.1, forward strand.
AACTTTACTAAAAGATAACATGATAGGCAAAGATACTTTGCAGTCACACGCTTGCTTCATTTGGTGTTTTTTATTATCACAATAAAATATATTCCATAATTTTGCAATTTCTTATTCTTCAACACCAAATCCACAAATATAAATTCATGTACATCCTTCAGTAGAATATGTTTCCATAGATAGCTGTTTATTTCAATGTCAAATAGCATTATGTGCGAAAATAACGTATTTTACTTGGCAGAAATTAAGGTTTGGGCAATACACAATAGCATGAAAGAGAATTATTTTTTAGCAATTCTATTATAACCCAACAAAATACTGAATCTTACATTTTTGAATAAATAACATGTCTATATTCTTCTTTCAATTTAGCATTGGATTAATAATAGAGCATAAAATTTTGGAACTCATTCCTTATTCGAGATAGGAATCTTTCAAAAAGAATTTATTAAAAATTTTCTATGTGTATTATCCTTTGGTAGGTGATAAAGAAAATAATTTAAAAAAATATTTCAGCTGGAGAAAGCAGCTGCACCAAAGATTCTTGTCACCAAATGCCTAGTCTCCATTTCTTACTTAGAGATAATCCCTGATATTTAACATGACATCTAGCAATGTGTAGAAGATGGTATTTCCCAGCATCCCTTCTAGTAGAAGTAAATGGATTAGCAAGAAGGTATTATCATTATCACACACTAAAAGCATCATTATTTGAAGATGATATTGTCATCAACTTGGGAGGAGGAGACAATAAAAGCAATAAGCAAAAGCACTAGAAATGAGAAAATTTCCCAAATATTGAAATAAAATTATTAACCTATAAAAGCATTTATTTCTAATAGCAATAATCAACTAGCAAAAGGAACAAAAACCAAGACAGCAGCAATAATAACAACTTCAAAAAAGGAACCAGCCGACTGGAAAAAAAAAAAAACAAACTAGGGAAAGTGGTTATAGCAAAGATTCATGGCATTTATGATTTGTGATATTGAGATAATATAAAAGTTGACACCCCACAAATTAAAATACAAAATAAATGCAACATCAATAAAAGTCCAGAAACTTTCTTAGGCAATTTACTAAACATTATAACATTTACATGGACTACTAAAGATCTTTACTATAAATCAACCTTTAAACAAAAGAAGAAAAAAGAGGAAATTCTTTCCCTAGTTGTTAATAAGACAATGTTGTGTCAGAGTAATAAATATAATGTGGCATTTTCACAAGAACAGACAAAGTGACCTATGTGGTAAATGAAAAATTCAGAGACAAAGTGACTATCTATTGAATTAGACACCATGAACGAGGGGAGAAAAGATAGATTATTTAGTAGAAGATGGAAAAACTGGCAATACTGCTTCCCTAACTAAAATGATCTACACGGAGGAAATTTTAAAATGCAGCAAGTACAGGAAGAGATATTCAAAATCATTAGTAATCATAAACATTAAAACTAAAACAATCATTAAGTATCATTTTCTTCCTATTACTTTGGCAAAATTTAGGAAGCTAGTTGATGTCAAATATTGGCCCCGATGTAGGGAAATGAAAACCTTCTACATTGCTGTTTAGTGAGGAGATTGGTTATTCTAGAAGACAATCTCTTATATTCTCATAGTTGCAGAAACTAATTAAATACATTTCTTAATAGTTATTTTTCCTAGGTTTGGCTGGGTATGGTAACAATCTGCCCCCACAATTTCCCAGTAACAAAAATGTATTTCTTCCTCATGTTACAAGTCAGTTTCTGCCTGGCCGTGATTCTGCTCAACTCAGTTTCATGTGTCTTCATATGTCTTAATACATGTCTTAGTTCCTGGATCTGGGCTGAAGTAGGAGACCCAATCTCATTTTCATAGCACAAAAGAAAAAAAGCAAGGGAATTAGTGGAAGCACACAAAGACTCTTAGAACTTCCATTCTGAATGGAAGTATGTCATTTTTGCTCACATTTTATTGATCAACACAATTCAGATGGATGTACATCTTACTGGAAGGTATTTCAAGTCATGTGGCAGTGGGTGCAGAAATACGAGGAGTAAATTATTAGGAACATTATCATAAACTTGGTGCACCCTCAAAATTATCAAACTAACATTTTATAATGTGGTAAGTACCAGGATGTTTATTCAGCATTCTTTGTGATGTCAGGGATCTGGAAACAGATTGCCTGTCTACTGCTAGAGGATACACAAATGGCAGAGAATTTTCACCTTGGATTATTATTAGAAGATCAATTAGGAGTAATGAAATAATGGATTTTAAAAACACAATGCTTAACGAGAAAGCATTGGTAGATAGATGTACAGTGTACTAAATTATATTAAAATGTTTATGTGAACTCGAACCTTTTATCAAATAAAGTGGTTAAATAAGAAAAAGAATGCACAGACCAACAATAATAATGTTACATAAGTTGAGGAATATAATCAGCTCAACAGTATGCCACTATAGTACAAATAATCGAAATTATCTTTAAAAATTATATCACACAGGAATAGCCTCTGACACAATGTGATTAAATTAAAATCCAATAATAAAAATAACCAGATAATTTATATATTTAAAAACATAACATACATCTTAACACATTCATATATAAGTATGGCAAAACTATAATGAAAATCCAAGAAATACTGAACACTGAATTCAAATAATGCTATTTGGGAGGAGACAGGAAAGGAAAAGGGGATGAGAATTCTCTGAGTCTCATGCAGCTGGTTGTTAGTGCATGCTGCTTTTATCTGCCTTATATATCATTTTTTATTTGCATGTACAAATAATTTTTGCATTGAATTTTTAATAAAATAATTTTAAATAAAATAATTTTAAATTATAAATTTATTTTTTTAAAATCAGTGATAAGAATCTGAATTAATACAATGGGGATTGAGTGATAATAGTGGTTAAAGACTTAGGTAGAAAGGAAAAAAAAAACAGGAAAGAAAACTTTCATTGATTGGGTCTGGCTACAAGAACAATCAGAGCAAACACATCACAGCTTTTAGTGCCTAAAAGGCAGGACAAATCTTTCATTCATATCAGGGCTTCCAATAAAAACCAGCCCCTGGTGTCAAACTCCCAAACCAAATATCTGATGGGCAAAGCTATGTTTCTGCTCTAGGAAGCTCACTGGGAAGATTTCCACTTAGGCTTGAGAAGTAGTAATATTAAGGTACAAAATAGCTCTACAGATAAACCTCTATAACATTAGGTGCCTCTTTATTCCAGATATCTTGAAGAATCTATTTATTCTATTCATATATTGAGTTAGACTCTCACACATGACCCCTGCCATTAACACTGCTCAAATTACCTTTGCAGCTCAGACTGAATTTGACTCTGATGTGCAGTGACTATATGTTCCGTGTGTGTGTGTGTGTGCACGCGCGTGTGTGTGCCTGTGTGTGTGTGTGTGTGTATGTGTGTGTGTGTGTGTGTGTGTTCAATAGCACATTTTGTGTATGACTTTTGTTAAATGTTAAATATATACTGGGGGAAAAAGATACCTTAAGATGGAGGAAAATTAGGTTGTACTTAATAATTATTCGTTATGCAAAGGATTTTAGTTGTGAAATTGATACCATCTACCACCTTTTTGGGTGAAAGAGAAGGGAGAGTAAAATAACCTGGTTTGGTCAACATCACACATCTAATCGATGGTAAATCCAGATTCCCTCAAGTCTTTCAGCAATATAGTATCCTTTCCTCCACAACAGAGTGGGTTCCAGTCAAAGTTCTTCATAGTACTAGAGTACTCCAGGAAGTGCCAAAAGGGACAAAGCAAGTGGCCCTCCAGCCCCTTCTCATAGCTTTGACTTGAGAATATTTACTATATATTGGATTTTAAGAAATTATTTTTTGGAAAAATAATTTTTTACTAAATGAGAAAAATAAACATTGTTTTACTTAATGTATTTTTATCATACATGCACACAATTAGAGCATTAGTTATGCACTTAATTCATATACTACTATTTTTAGTAAATATAATGTTCTCTATTATTGCAAAAAATCTATTGAACTTTTAGTATGTGACAACTGCTGTGTAAAATTATGGATATACAATGATAATCAAGACATAATTATCTGGCTTTAATTATCTCAGGGAGGGGACAGGGAACAAGAGACCATTGAGGAAGACTTTAAAATTAGTATGAGATACTCATAAGAAGGCTATTTCACCAAGCTGAAGTCTTCAAGAAACAATATAATGCAGAAATAAGATGGATCAATAGAAGATAGGAAAAAAGTAATTGGAAAAAATGGTCCAAGTCGAAGAAATAGCATAAAAAAGGATCATGAAACATGTAAGAGCAGAACATATCTTAGAACCTAATGTTAATTCTGAATAGATGTGAGAAAAAGTAAGATTATGAAAAAAATGATGTGGCACAAAGGGACTTTATCATGAGACTGATGGAGTTGGAGTCCTGGCTACACAGACAGCATAACAAACAGACATGTCTACTTTTTCTTCTGTCAAAATTTATTAGTGATAGTGTCTACCTCATAATGTGTGCCAGTGCTAAAATATGCAATTAAGCATGGGATAATTCAGTGAAATGAAGATCTGGTTAAGAGATGTGGCTGTGTAGCCAGATGGCTTTAATTGGAATCATGGCTTTGCCACTTAATAACTGAATCATCTCAGTTAAGACACCTGACTGCATAAATCTTAAATTGCTTTATTTGTAAAATAGGTGAAAGAATAGTACATTACATATTTGTCTTATGTGAATTAATGAGTTTATATGTTCAAAGTACCCACAAAATTGACGGCCAAATAAAAACTGCTTGATATTTTTTAATTTTAAATTGTATATTTATATATTAAAATTATACACACACACACCTGTCTCTCTTTCTATCATCTATATACCTGGAAGGTGTTATGAGCCAGGGCTGGTAAGGAAGCATGACTGAAGAGTGCAAGTTAACATGGTCAGAGAAGACCATGCTAAGAAGGTGATATATGAAGAGATGGAGAATAAGCCATGTGGGCATTTGGAAATTAGAATAAAAATATATGTCTTTAAAATTTTGTCTGTATAAGTATGTAAGTACAAAGTGAAATGGAGGTACCTGGCACATTTGAGAAGGGGTAAGGAAGCTACAGCAAATTCAATCTAATAGTAGGTGATAAATTCTGAGAGAAATGATGAGAGCATGAGGAGGTGGTGCATATAGTTTTGGATTAAAGTCATTAAAAAGATTTTAAGCTTTTATTCTGAATGATAAAGGAAGGTATTGGAGTACTGGACAGATTTATGCTAAAAGTGCAGTGATCTTAATCACTAGCTTCTTGGTTGGGAACAGATTAAGGTGGAGGGCAGTAGGGAAATCCAGAAGAAATCATGCATTAAAAGAGGATGGATGCTTGAAACAAGGTGACAGCAGTGGAAATGGAGGGATGGGGTTGGATCCAGATTATATTTTGAAGGTAGAGCTGCCAGGACTTTTACACATGTTGGCTTTGGTCAAATGAGAAAGAAGATCCTTTAATTTTTGGATTGTAAAAATGGCCACCATAGAATACTGAAGAATATTGAAACATAGGCTTCAAGAAGTTTCAAGTTTCCTCTCTGGCTGCTTTTGGGATCCTCGCACCACCTCCATATGAAGAAATTACGTAAGTTTGCTGGATGAAGTAAAATACATGCCCGGGTAGCTCTCATCCCCCTTGCAGTTAATCTCCAGAGGCAGAGCATGTATCTAACCAACTGCTGTCTATCAAGCAGCAAAAGAATTACCTAATGAACTCAGCCTCATTGGCCAATGATAGAATTTTGAACTAAATGAAATGACATTTTCTTAAACCACAAAGGTTTGTGGTTTCTTATGCTGCAACAGATAATTGTTACAATGGGTGATTTATATATTATTTGATGAATTTGAATCAGAATATCACTGTTTCCCATAGATTGTAGTACAAAGTAAAATTGCCTATTATTTGTAAAGTAAAAACAAAAAGAAAAACCACATTTTTCCCCCCTTTATTCTGGATCTTCAAAGACCAGAGGTATGTGAAACATCTCTGGTTGCAGGATTCCTGTACCACCACCATATGGAGAAATTGAGTAAGTCTGGTTAAACATTCACACACTGGTTAAACACTTCCCAGTTGTTTATTTTAAGGTAAAAATATAAATAATTCTCAATAGCTTTACAAAACTACATATTCTGAGCCTTTTCCTCTCTTAGTAACCTAGAAGACTTTCCATAACTTCTCTCTCTCCCTGTAGTTCCAACATCTCTTCTCAGTCTTTACTCTCAGTTGATGACTTCCTTCCAATTTTACTTGCGGGGAGGGAGAATTCAAAGGAGAACTTCCATTAACCAACCAACTCATCTACCAAACTGCTTGGACCTTTGCTTATATACCATATTTTTCCTTCCATTTTGTTATTATAACTGATCTGACCTTGTCCTTTATCTAAGACAGAGACTAATCTACACATTTCTGCAAAAGAGCTTATCTGCTTTTATCTCTTCAAACATCTTCTACTACGTCTTCTCATTTCTTCTTCACTGTTTCCTCTTTTTATTAAATCTTTCTCACTCTTTAATCCTCACTTTTGACCAGCATTGTCAAATTAAAATAGTAAGTATAATAAACTTTAAAATAACTATCCATGATTTAATTTTCTTAGTTAAGATTGATTTTGATTGGTTTATAAACAAATAAATCAGAATATTTTAACATTACAAATATTTAGTATAAATAGGTATTCTCTTACATAGTTTCACTATCATAATACACACAATACATACAATACATGCACAATTTAGAGAAATTATTAGCATTTTCATCACAAAATGTTTTATTATTCAAGATGATTTTTTATGATATTTTAAAAACAAAATTGTAAACATGGTTTTTCCCCTCTTAGTATTTTGTTTATATCTATTAAAAAACATTTTAAATTGTTTGCAAATGCATACAATTAGAACTCCGAATTACAAATACATTTGTCAGTAGAGGTGTAATAGATGTCAGCTGCAAAATCTTAAATTTCAAAATCTGGAACTTAAGATTCCTGAAATAATAACTCAATTTATTGCTGGTATTACAGAAATGATGCCTATGTTCCATCTTCTATGCAATAAGCATAGTACTCTCTCAGTTATTTTACTTAGGTTTCATGAAAATGTTTTATTGAATGTTTCAGAAATTTTTATGGATTACCTTTTCTCATACAAATAATTAACTTTAGAATTAAACTTCTCTTTTTATTTTTACATAATCTCTTTATTAGTCTATTTAATGTTTTGAAACATGTTAGAAAAATATTTTCTAGGACGACCTTCCCTTTATTCTCTGGCAAGGTTGTCTGATACACTAGAGAATGATGCTGTTGTTGCTTGAAGTGATATTCCAGCTGTGCTCAGCAGGCAGGGTAATCTCAGTCTAGACACACTTAGCAAGTTTGCATGCATGTATGGCATTTGAGAAATTGGACGATATGTCCTGGAGAAGGTTATGAATGATCAACAGTTCAGGAATATGATCAGTGCTGGCTTTCTGGGAAAATTCTGAATTAAAATATATTTTGCTATTTCTATTTGAGTAAAGTTCATCTTGTCGAATCATATATTTTGACAATTGGTTTAGAAAAAAATATATATCTCTTATATTTAAGAAGCATAAGAGCATTGTCCTTTAAGGTAATAACATCATAGCCATATTGCAAAAAATAGTGGAGAGATATGCTATGTTTGCTCCATGTAAAACTAGAAATTTACATTTCCACAAGACAGTTCTTATGTCCATTTTCTGAGAATATTTAGAAGTCAGAGAGCCAACTGACACTGTGTCTTGTGGAAGTATGGATATTTTTGAAAACCATGAATATTTTTAAGACACTACTATAGAAAAACACAATTGATAGACAAGAGGAAAATAAATGAATTCAAATTAGTAAAATAAACTCCTAGAAAAATTTCAGTGGCAGGGGATTTAAAATAGTATCATTCAGCATTTTTCCTAGCTTCATACAAATTTCTTAAACCTAAAGAAAATTTGGAGTTGAGTATGGCAGAAGTTGACATGAAAAGAGTACCAGGAAACTAAATGTACCATAGTATAAATATATAGATGTAGTATCTGACTATATGATCAAAATGGTTGAGGAAATCGAGTAAATGTAGCAGTAGTAATGGGTAAAAAGTTAATATGTTTCAAAGAACTGGAGTTTATAATGAAGACTAGCAGAATAAAGTAAAAAGAGAAAATGAAGGAAGTTGAAAAAATTTGTGGTTAGAATATAAATTACTGATTTTGAAATATTCAAGGTGGGACAGTATTAAATAATCGTCCAATGCAGAATGTGGTTGTATTTGCAATTAAACTGAGATGAAAATAAAGTGGATAAACATCATGAATTAAAGAATCTTTGAAAACAGGGAATGGAAGAATATAAAATAAGGAGATGTCAATAATTTTCCAAAAAACAGAAGGCAACATTAAATATAGGGCAAAAACTATCCCTAATAAAAATAGTGATCATAGGACATGCCAATTGTTTCTCTTTCTGAACTGAAACAAGATAGTGTCTCTTTTATAAAACAGTAAAGATGTAGTTGTATCAAAAGAAAAACAGTTTTCTATTGATTCAAAGACAAAAAAAAACCATTTCATAACAGACATGTTTGAAGAAAAGAGTACAACAGATGAAGATAGTGATACTAGATTTACAGGGCTCACAGTCCTGCACCTACCTTAGTTCCACTGTAGAGTGGAAAATATCTAGTATTATCACATGTCCAATGGGGATGATTTAATTTAACTATAATAAGAGCCAGAAAATCTGAATGGGACTACTTCCATAAAGGAAAAAATGATTCCACTATAGTGGCTATAGGAAGTACAGCCTATTTAGAGCCAAACTGGAAGATGGAGCAGCAAATTAAAAAGAACTACATCTTTAAAAATAACAAAAGTCTAAGACCTGTAGGGAGAACTCACTAGCTCATCTACTACATTTCAGTGGATAGCAACATACAGAATCCAATTACAAAAACAAACTAGCCATCTCTAAAACAGTACAAGAACCTTTGTAAATTCAGAACAATATTTCTCCAAGTATCAAAATGTCACTAAGCCCCCTATTTCTTTCATACATTGATAAACCCTCTTAGGTTGGAAAACAGAGAGGAGGAAGAAATCTAAAGAACTGAATATTTATAAAACTAGGTTACTTCAAGTGAAATAGAATAAGTTACAGCAGGTCCCCAAATAATGTCATTTTGTCATGTCATTTCCTTATAACATTGAGATGCAGTAGGAACTTAACTCTTATTTATATCAACCAGCCTATGGTAAAATTGATTTCCTTATATATCATTTTGAGGTAATTCCAAGAACCTATTGATTTACTGTACTGTCAAACAATAAATATAAATATTCCTGCCATGCACACTAAGCTGTCTACATACTGTGGTATTTATTATTTGTTCATAATTATTTTATCTCCATCAGTGCTTTATGGTAGGTGGGATATTCTTATACATCCACTGACTTTTTCCTCAGGCATGTGACTTGCTTTGTTCAATGATATTTGAGCAGACCTCTCATGCGATGTCTAAGTAAAGCTTTAAATATACTCATGTAACTTTACTGGGACCCTCTTCATTTCTCTCCACTATCAAAACAAAATGTCTCCCAAAATAGCCATTCCGTCATCCATTATTCTAGAATGAAAACATATATGAAGCCAAGTCTAGCTGAGTCAGACAAACCAGTAGGAAAATGCAAAGGAATACTGAACTGTAGCCTTCATGTAACATGAGCAAGAAATAAATGTTCATTGCTGTACGCAGTGAGATACTGTTTTTTGTTTGTTTTGATAACAGTATTACAGCTGACTGAATATGAGTTTATAAAAAGATTACACAAGTTATAGTTATAATAATATAAAAGGCCTCTTTAAATAAAAGATCAAGTGAGATAAGAATAAGAGCTAGTTTTGACAGCCAATATCATTGGATTCTGTTATTCAATATGCCTCTTTCCTAAGCCAATCATTTACTTGTGGAATTTATAGACTTGGTGGTATAATTTTATAACTTTGTTTTTCCATTATTTTTGTCAATGCATTTTTGTTGTAGAAATTATCTAAACTGTGATCAATTTTCAGATATATGTTTTATCTGGAATATGTTCATATCTTCTCCCTTTATCCTTTTGCCTCAATAATGTGACTAAAATATTTTTATTTAATAAAGTCATTAAAAACCTTGACTTTACAGGATATTAATACTGCTATGGGATGGTCAAATTTTTTTTGGAAAGTCATTTATGAAATTAAAATTTTATTAACCATGTTAACTATAGAAAATGAGAAAAATAAAGCAAAAAATTAAAAGGCACTTAAAATTCCACTATCTACTGATAACCACTATTAAAATACTGGCATCAATATTATTCCCAAAACAGGAATAATATTTAATTTGATATACTTTAAAAAAATATAGCATTTAATTATATACAAATTAAAATTACATATATAATTAAAGATATAAATAAATTAATTAATATATAAATTTAAATTATATATATAATCAAAATATATAGCATCTAATTAAATATACTTCTTTTACATTCAAGTTTTATAAATTTAGAAACTAGTTAGCCATTTCTTAAAATATTAGACTGTAGTTCTTTGAGTTAATTAGGTAAAAACTAAGAGAGATACTTCTATTCATTTAATAAAAGCTTTGAAAACATTTTATACTTAGGTTGCTATTGAAGAATATGTACCTCAGATAAATCCCTTAATGTGATTCTGAACTAAGTATACCAAAAACCCTCTTGATATTTATAACACTGAAAGAAAATAGTTTGAATTATTTCTTTAAGTACTAGAAATTAGTCACTGAATTTGGATTTACTGTACTCTGAAGGAATCCCTTAATACATAGACCTTAATAGTCTCGCCCATTTAGGTATCTAAAACACCAAAATTGACAGAACTATCTATTGGCAATGTTTTACTGTTCTTGGATAGCCTAGTTTCACATAAGAATTAGAAATATTGTCATGTTTTTAACTGACTTTAGTTCAAGATCTTACTTGGCAAGGTTGGGAATTCTAAAATTTACCAAAATCCAAAAAATATATGATATCAAAATAACAATAATATTCCATAGTATACCTATAGTGTCTAGCTTCAAATTTTCATGGGAAACTTTATTCTTCACAGAATGCTACCTGGACTCCTAAATATTGAAATACAGAAAATCCTGCATAAGGAAAGGATAAATATCACAGCAGTGAAACAAATGAAATTGTCTTGATTTCTTCTTTTATTGAAATGTCCTGCATTTCCTGTATATGTGAAAAAAAGAAAAAATGGCTTTCTAAATTATCTCCTTTAATGTATTTAAGTAGAGACACTTACATACAAACTAAGAAGAGTTTTTTCATGACTACATTTAAATGTGACATGAGTGCACCTCTTACACATAACAGAGTGTTCATTAAAATCTGCAAGCTGCTTCAACAAAGGTCTTCTGTCAAGGTTTCTCTGCATTTCCCCTTTGGTTTCACATTTTTAATTGGTTTAACCAAAAAGAACATAATATCTACCTGGTAACAGGAAGATATCCAAGTTTCATATTAGCTTTCTTATCTCTAGTGGCTATCTCTAGCAATACAGAATACTAAGGAAGAAAATATAAGGACCTCTGTGACTAGATAAAAAGGGAAAGATGATCTTTATTTCTGGAAAGTTTTACCACGAGACCACATGGCTCCATGAAATTTTCTCTAGTGTGGTCTCAAACATATTGTAAGTAGACTTCTAATGTGTTGAATTATTTTTGTTAAGGTTTTATAGTGAATGCCAAGCTGTTAGAGTAATGCAGCTGGGTCTAAAATTTGGGGCTTTTTAGTCAAAGCTGAACAGTGTCCATAGATTTTTCTGAGCCACTTCCAACATATAGTAGCAGCTGCTGTGTTTATGTACACTACCACTGAGCAAGTGGCAATTAAACTACAAAATTCTAGATACGTAGTTGGGAAGCAGCAGGCAGCCAGCACACAACTAGCACTGAGCTAAAACAGAAAAGATTCCTACTTTTGAAATGTAAGTCAAGCTAACCTCATGCCGTTACGTGCATAAAATGGTGGGTAAAAACCAACGCTGGTAGAACAGGGTAAGAATCTTTAGAATGAAATACAAAAAGTTTCTTTCCTTCATTTTTTTTCCATGTGAGGACTTTAAAAAGTAATTACAAGAAGCATGAATTCTTTTGATACATTATAAAACAATTGGTATTTAAGATTCATATCTTATAATAACATTATTTTAGTGCCTATCCTATGTGTGTAAAGTCTTAATATTAATCTTATAAAAGCAAACAATTCTGAAATAATTTTAGGTTTTGGTTTTGACATTTGGGGCATATGAATAAGAATGCCAAAATTCTCTGATGAGAAATAAAAGGCAATTATAGTCATAGGTGTAGTCATAGGTGTTGCACCTACTGAGTATTTCATTTTTTAAGTTCTAGAAACAGTGTAAGTATTTTTGAAAAGTATCAGCTTTAAATTTAGTGGACAACAGTTTTCAGCATGTTTTTAACCCAAAAGGGAATTTTTTGATGTGATTGACCACCTTTTGGGGTATTAACCAAGACCAATGTATCTCAGGTAAGACTATTTACTCTTAATTAACATAGTGTGAAATGTTATAATTTTCTATGTGTTGTTAATAGATTTTTTTTATGTTTTAAGAAAAATGTACTATCTTATCTAGCATATTTTGGAGAAATAATTTATTTTAAAGACTACAAAATATAGTTTTGATTTAATTCATACTTGCTCAATCATCTAATGAGAAAAAAGCCCCTTAAATACACTTGGAAACTATATTAGCAAGGAAGACCCACTTATATCCTGGTGGGACCATGGACCAGTCTGGAATATTTGAATTAATAAATGCCAATTTCTGGCCTAATCACAGAAATGCCCATGAACATGCCCTCCTACTTCTGATCATTGTCAAACTGGATATCAAAAATCCAGGATGGGTCCCTAAGATTGTGAGGAAAAGTGGATACGATGGAAAGAGTCTCTGTCTCTGAGGTACTATGTGGAAGAGAAGTATCCAGAGTACCTATACAAACAAGAACATCTGCATTTGTTGAAGCAGAAATAAACTTTTTTGTATTAAAGTACAATCGTGCCACACAATGACAGGCCTCATATACCAGTGTGGTCCCATCAGATTATAATGAAAATAAAAAATTCCTGTCACATAGTGACATCATAGCCATTGTCATGTTATAACATAACACATTACTCACATGTTTGTGTGGAAGTTGTTGTAAAGAAACCTGTGCTACCAATATTTAAAAAAGTATATAGCACATACAATTATGTGCAACATAATACTTGAAAATGATAATAAATGACTATGTTTACATATTTACATAATATGTGGTTTACATATTTACCACACTACATCCGTTATTTTAGAGTATATTCTATTTATAAAACAGTTTGCTATGAAACAGTATGCCATGTTATGCCAGCAGAAGCCATAAACATCTTTGGTTTTCAGTGTCTCTTGATTGTATCATTTTCTCTTATGCTTGATTTAATTTCTTGTTTTATAAATCTGGTGTAGCCTAAGTGTACAGTGTTTATAAAGTCTCCAGCAATGAACAACAATGTCCTAGGTCTTCACATTCATTCACTACTCACTCACTGTTTCACCCAGAGCAACTTCCACTCTATGCTGCAAGCTCCATTGATGATAAGTGCCATATACAGGTGTACCATGTTTCATCTTTTATATCATATTTTTACTGTACCTTTTCTATATTTAGATAGGTTTAGATACTATTGTGTTATAATTGCCTATAGTATTCAGAATAGTAACATGGTATAAAGTTTGTAGCATAGGAACAACAGACTCTACCTTACAGCCTAAGTGTATAGAAGGCTACACCATCTAGGTTTGTGTAAGTACACTCTATGATATTTGCATAGCACCCAAATCACCTAACAACGCATTTCTTACAACATGTCCCCATCATTAAGCAGGACATGACTATAACTGAGATACTGAGATTTATTTCCACAGAATAACTTAGCCTACTCTAAATAAAACAGAATTTTTTTTTTAGAAATTGGGTTCTGTGATAAAAATTTTGTGTCATTAGCTTAGTGTTCAGATAGTAAGTGATAAAGAATTTCATACTGAATCCTGGAAAACCTATGTTTTACATCGGCAAACATTTTGGTAAAATCGCCGACTTTAATTAACATGATTATATGCCTCTGCTGGAAGCTACAAGATACAAGATTGAAAAACAATGCCATAGTTATATGTGTCAGTTGATATTTACTATTTTGGGAAAATATGACAAGTAAGAGATGAGTTCAAAAAGAAATCAAATGATTTATAAGCAAAAAAGAAAGAGAATACAAACTTCTATAAATCCATGACCTGCCAGTGTTGGAAAATCAGATGTATCTATTCGAACAATTGAAAATAAAATTTTAAAAGCCTTTGAACTGTTAACACTTCTCATCAAATGAGGCGATCAAGACCTACCATGGAAACTCAATGAATTTGGAGAAAGAGGCATTGGAATAAGAAGGAATGAGATAAAAAAATATTTGAAGGTTATATCTAAGAACTTTAGGATTGGTTAGCAAAAGCACTAAATGATTGGATACAAGGAGCTCAGGATAAAAAATGTATTTAATTTAAAAATGTCTTTTAATTGGTTAATTATTATGTTGCTGCAAAGACCCCACTGTTATTTATAGTTATCAAGCCCTTCAAAAGGAGGGAATGGGCTGTAAAAATGAAAAGGCCATTGACATGCCAGGTGGGGAGGGGCTCCTCATATCTATATGCCAACTAGGGCTGGGAATTCTAGTTTTCCTCTCGGCTTCTGCTGATACCACTCTACTGGTATGGGTAGAAGCACCATATTACTATTTACCACATGGTCTCTACTGACACTATGGGGTGAGGGGTTGCCTTGGTCACTGATAAAAGTCTTGACTCTTCATTAGGCCTTCTCGAATATTAGACACCCCATTTCTGCAAGTTCAGGGGTTAAGTCCAGGCCCTCCATGCTGTCTCCACTGATACTATCGAAAGAAGTGCCTGGTTATTTCCTGGCAAGAGTGAAAATCCCAGTTGTCTACTCAGCCTTCTCTGATAACATCCTTTGGGTCACCTCATTACACCCTGGCAGACTTTGCTGTTGTACATGTAAATGGGGCTACATTTTTTTTCTGGGGTATGTGGCTGTAGTAGAACAGTATTTGCTAAATGTTTTCTGTATGATTATCCTCCTCTTTCCTAGTTATCTGATTAGACATAGCAGTCTTTTGTTAGGGCCTATGTTGTTTGTACCCATTGGCATTTCTAGATTGCCACCTTCTCCTGCACTGTCTGGGGTAGATGAAAGTCTGAGAATCACCATCACATCATTCTTTGTGCCCTGAAGTGCCTGGCTGGTCTGCTTTCTACTATGTACCTTTTAGAGTCTTCTTGAATATAATGTTTTACATGTAATGCCCAAAGGTTTTAGTCATATTTAATAGAAGAATAAGAATAAGTGTGTCTACTCTATCTTCCTGAAAACAGAAGTTGTGAATATAACTTCTAAAGTAGTACCATATGCAGTATTAGTTTAAGCTCAGACAAAAAATGTAATGCAAGTATCATTTTAAAAATGAGACCCCTGAATCTCAAAAATGTCAAGTAGATTATTCAAATGTTCTCAGTGGGAAAGGATATAGCTTTTATTGGACTCGATATTGCTTCAAGAATAATGTAGAATTTTCTATTCCACAAAGTCTTGCTATATTCTTGATGCTTAGAAGGTAATGTAATTATAATGTTTTCTACTATGATATAAATTTGTCAATTTATACTTGTAATTCTGTAAAATAGATATGTTATTAGGTGTTTTCCAATTTAAAATTGTAGAATCTTCCTGGTGAACTTTTTATTATCATTTTGTAGTGAAGATCATTAGCTCTATTAAGGATTTTTAATTTAAAGTTCTTTCATTTTCTATGTCAGTACAACACTTTGTCCTGTAACATTTAAATTTCAATCTCCATGTGTTCTTATAAGTGGTATATAGTTGGACTTGGAAAAAAATTTGAACTTACAATCTCTTTTTTAACTGAGTGGTTTGCTATCATTATTGTTGTATTTGGATTTGTTGCTACCATCCATTATTTATGCTTTCCGTTAACCCTGATTTTTCTCTTATTCATTTGTCTTGTCTCTGACCTCCCTTAAAATTGGTTAAGCTTTAGGATCTCCTCACATTTTTCTCTATTCTTCTTAATTTAGACATTTGATGTTATGTGTCTATTCCTCGTTGACTAACTTTAAATTGTTTTTTAATTTTAACTATAAAAAGTTAATTTTACCATTTGTCCCCTTGAAAAAATAATATGAACCTTAAAATCCTTTGATTCTGATCACCAGCCCCTGTGGTAAGTCCTGCAGTTTTTCAGCATAATAAGTCCACTTCATTGTATGTTCACTATTATCGTTATTTTTGTCAAAGTGTCAATATTTCTTCTCAAACTTTTCTTACAAGATAACTCCTTTCCCCCCAAATCCTTTGTTACTATTTTCCATCTTTGTTTTATTCGAAGTAAATTCCCTTTGTCTTTTTATAAAGTGATTTAATTTCATCTATTTCATCTATTCTTGAAACACAAGGACAAGGAAGCAATGTAAACACCAAGCTACCAGAAAACAAAAGATAAAATGGCTATAAGAAGATCTCATATTTCAAAATAACCACCCTAAATGTAAATAGACTGAACTCACCAATAAAAAGGCATTGGATCAAAAAACAAAACCCAACCCTATGCTGCATCCAAGAGACACATCTCAGCTCCAAAGACAAATATAGACTCGAAAGAGTAGAAAATGATATTCTAAGCAAATGGCATTCAAAGAAAAGTGACAGTAGCAGTACTAATATCAGACAAAATAGACTTCAAAATAAAAAAGGTAAAGAAAGATACTGAGGGTCACTTCATAATGATAAAGGGAATCATGCACCAAGAAGACATAACACATTAATATCTATGCTGCAAATCAGGAAGCCCCAAAATATGTAAAGCAATTACTAACAGAACTAAAGGGAGAAACAGGCCAAAAACTATCATAGTAGGGGACCTAAATACCACACTGTCAGATATGGACAGATCATCCAACCAGAAAATCAATAAGAAAATAACATTCTTAAATGATACATTAGACCACTGGACATAATTGACATATATAAAGCTTTCATTCCAAAACAGCTGCTTATACATTCTTCTAAGCTGCTTAGAACATTCTCAAGAATTGACCACATATTGGAACACAGAGATAGCCTCAACAAATATAAGAGGGTTGAAATCATACCAACCATATTCCCTGATCATAATATTTTGAAACTAGCGATCAAATGTAAAAAGAAAATGGGAAGAATCACAAATACATGGAGATTAAACAACATACTACTGAAGAATAACTGGGTCAGAGAAAAAATAAAAAGAGAGATCAAGAGATACATAGAAATGAATGATAATGGTAGTACAACATATCGAAACTTTTGGGACATGGCAAAAGCAGTCATGAGAGGAAAGTTCATATCATTACAGGCTTACCTCCCAAAACAAGAATGAGCCCAAATCAACAAGCTAATGTTTCATCTTGAAAAACTAGAAAAGGAAGAAAAAAATGAAGCCTAAAGATAGCAGACAGAAAAAAAAATAATCAAAATAGAGCAGAAATAAATGAAATTGGAAAAAAAATGGAAAAAATAAATGCAACAATGAGGTGGTTCTTTGAGAAGGTTAATAAAATTGACAACCATTGGCTAAAAAAGAGAAAAAAGAGAAAGGACACACACAAAAAAACAAAATCAGAAATGAAAGAGAAGAAATTACAACAAACACTGTAGAAATACAAAGGATTATACAAGAATACTATGAAAAAGTATGTAACACCAAATTTAATAACCTAGAAGAAATAGACCAGTACTTAGCAAAATACAACCCTTCTAGACAGAATCAAGAAGAACTGGAAAATCTAAATAGATAAAAAAGCAGTATGGAAGTTGAAACAATCATCAAAAACCTACCAAAACGTAAAAGTCCAGGACCAGATGACTCCACCAGTGAATTCTACCAAACATTCAAAGAAGATTTCATACCTATTCCCCTCAAACTCTTCCCAAAAAATAGAAGAGGAGTCAATACTTCCCAACTCATTTAATGAGGCCAATGTTACTCTGATACCAATACCTGATAAGGATAGCACACAAAAAGAATACTACAGAACAATATCTGCTATGAACACAGATGCAAAAATCCTAAATAAGATACTAGCAAGCCAAAGACAGCAACATATTAAAGAGATCATACATCACGATCAAGTGAGCTTCATCCCAGGGGCACAGGAATGGTTCAACATACGCAAATCAATTAATGTGATGCACCACATAAGCAAATCAAAAAATAAGAATAATATGATCGTCATATCAATAGATGAAAAAAAAAAGCCTTCAACAAGATACAGAACCCATTTATGCTCAAAACACTTAATAAAATTGGTATAGAAGGAAAATATCTTAATATAATAAAGGCCATATATGATAAACCCTCAGACAACATTATACTTAATGGTGAAAAACTAAAATCCTTCCCTCTAAAATCATGGACAAGGCAAGGCTGTCCACTATCACCCCTGTTATTCAATATAACATTGTACATCCTACTGAGCGCAATCAGGCAAGAGAAAGATATAAAAGGCATCCAAATAGGAAATGAAAAAGTCAAACTGTTACTATTTGCAGATGACATGATTCTCTATATAGAAAACCCTAAAGGCTCAACAAGAACACTACTAGAAACAATAAGCAAATACAGTAAAGTTTCTGGAGACAAAATCAATAATCAAAAATCCACAGTGTTCCTATTCTCGTAATACTGGTGTCAGAAAAAAAAATTTAAAATAATAATTCCTTTTGCAATTGCAACAAAAAGAATAAAATACCTAGGAATAAATCTAACGAAAGATGTGAGGGACCTTTATAATTAAACTATAAGATCCTGTTAAAAGATATCAAAGAAGATACAAAGAAATGGAAAGATATTCCGTGTTCTTGGATTGGAAGAATCAACATAATTAAAATGACCATATTATCTAAAGCATTCTACAGATTTAGCGCAATCCCCATCAAAATCTCATTGGCATTTTTTAAAGAAATAGAACAAAAAACCATCAGATTTGTATGGAAGCACAAAAGACCCCGAATGGACAAAGCCACCCTGAGTAAAAAGAACGAAGTGGTAGGCATCACTCTGCCTTACTTCAAATTATACTACAAAGTGACAGCAATCAAAATGACATGGTATTGAAAGAAAACAGACACAAAAACTAGTGGAACAGAATCGAGAGTCCAGATGAAAACCCATATTTATATGGGCAAATAGTTTTCAACAAAAAAAGCCAAAAACATGCAGTGGAAGAAAGAAAGGCTCTTCAATAAATGATACTGAGAAATCTGGAAAGCCATCTGCAAAAAAATGAAACTAAACTGTTGTCAACCACCACACATCAAAATTAACTCAAAATGGATTAGGGAACTGAATATAAGACCTGAAACAATAAAATGCATAGAAGAAAGCATAGAAATTAAACTGAAGGATCTTGAATTAAAGAGAATTTTATGAATTTGACCTCAAAGGCAAGGAAAGTAAAAGCTAAAATAAATGAATGGGACTACATCAAACTAAAAACTTCTGTTCAGCAAAATAAACAGTCAACAAGGTAAAGAGACAACCATCCCAATGGGAAAATATATTTGCAAGCAATGCCTCCGATAAGGGTCTAATATCCAAAATATACAAAGAACTCATGCAACTCAATAACAACAAAAAATCAAACGATCCAATCAAAAAATGGGCAGAGAACCTGAACAGACACTTCTCCCTAGAGGACACAAATGAGATACCTTCTCATACCTGTTAGAATAGCTATAATCAACAGGACATGTTGGAGAGAATGCAGAGAAATAGGAACCCTCATACACTGCAGGTGGGATTGCAAATTGGTACAGCCACTATGGAAAACAGTATGGAGGTTCCTCAGCAAACTGAGAATTGATCTACCATATAATCCAGTAATCCTTCTACTGGGTATTTATCCCAAAGACTTGAAAACCCATATCCAAAAAGATATTTGCACACCAATGTTCAGAGCAGCATTATTCACAGTGGCCAGGACATGGAAGCAACCGAAGTATCCTATGATAGATGATTGGCTAAAGAAGCTGTGGTACATATATACAATGGAATATTACTCAGCCACAAGAAGAGATGAAATACTGCCATTTGTGAAAACATGGATGGACCTTGAAATAATCATACTAAGCGATATAAGCCAGACAGAAAAAGTTGAAAATCACATATCACTTATACGTGGGATATAAACCTAAAAGCAACAAATGAACAGGACAAATAAACAGAGACTCATGGACATGGACAATGGATTAGTGGTTACCATAAGGTAGGGTGTGAGGGTTAAGTAAATGGGGGAGAAGGTTTAAATTGTTTCTTCAATTAAAATAATTAATTATTAATTAAAATAAATTAAAAAATAAACTACAAAAAAAAGAGAAACAAATCAGTAATGCAGTGAAAATGTCAACATCAATTAAATGCATTTTCAATTTGGGATATCTTGAACTCATGATGGATTTGTCAGGATGTAATCCCACTATAAATTGAGAAGCATTGGTAGTCAAAATTCATATGATGTTCTTCCATATGGTAAATGGCCATTCTATAAAAGAAGCAACAACTTTAATGATTTTATTCTGGTATTGAAAGAAGCGCAGTGGCGAGCCAAGTCAGTTCACAATGCAAAGCGTTTGAAGGCTACAGTATGATTTGGGGTATTTAATAAACTGTAATCTGTCTATACTTGCAGATAAACAAGGTTGTTTTGATATTGTTGAAGTTTTTACAATAAGATATAACCTGATTTTGTTCCCTTGTCTTCTGATATTTACTGTTGCCTTGGGAAAATCTACTGTTAATCTAAGTCTGATTATTTGTGAAATAACTCTTTTTTGAAACTTCTCTCTTTCTCTCTTCCCTATGTTTTAGAAGACTATGTCTAGAAATAGTTCTCAGGATTTCTTAAGCTTCTACAATATGAGGATTGTTTCATCAACTTTGAAATATCCTCAGTCATTTTCTTTGAATTTGTCTCCCCTATTCCCCTAATTCTAGCCTTCCAGGATTCTTTCTAAACATTTTTGGAGCCTTCTGTTTTAATGTCTCCTAAGTTTCCATTGTTTCTATTCCTTCGTATTTACTTTTAAGCATATTTTATAAAAATACAAGCTTAAAGCTATGCTCTTCCACAGGATCTACTCCTAGAATGACAGTTATGTAGGACAAAAGAGACAACAACCTAGAATGAGAACCTTCCCCTCCCCTGTAGAGATTACCCAGTTTTGATTTAGGTGTTAGATGACAGGCACTAATTTCCCTTAAAATTTAGAGTGATCCATAATTCTCTTCAATGTTGCTTCACATTATAAGTTTCTTCACAAGAAAGTAGTGAGCTTTTCCTTGAAAACAATAGCTCAGCTCTCTACAGTGTTCCTTTATTTGTTTCTAGGTCAAAATTGTATACTACACAGTTAAAAAGATGAGTATCTAAATACCTACATGAAAACTTAATAGTTTTAATTTTATTGAAACTTTTCTGCAAGTTAAAATTTCAGTTTTTTTCTTGTCTGTAATTTAATGTTATATTTCCTCCAAATTTTCTTTTCCCATATTTGAATGAAATTTAAAAAAAAACCTCAAAATCTTTTTTTCATAATTAACAATATAATGATTGAAGACAAAGAAGAACAGATAACTTTATTCTGTTATCATGAAACAAAACTTCAAAATGAAATTTTTAATGAGTCAGTAATTATTGCTTAGTTGTCAGGATACTATAAAATATTAAAAACACAATATACAACCTCTCTTAAGTAAGTTCAAGAGGGTTTTCACTTAAAATAAGAACAAACTACATAAAGAATGGGATGCTTGGGGAAAGGATGAAACTATTTAGTATTCATTAGATACATTTTTAGCATAAGAGAAAAAAACAAACAATTTTTGCATTGTGTGCATAAAGGAATGATGGAGATAGTTGTCTTTAAGAAGCTTTTCCTGTAGAATGTATCCATATGGCCCCCAAATTCTTAAATACCCTAGGAAGGTACTATAATGGAGGAACAATGAAAAAGAGGTAAAAATATAAAGATTAAGACCAAGAAATTCCCCACACTTTTATATTCTTTTACCCTTTTCTTTAATCTTCCCATACAAGGTTATCTCATGACTTTGAGGGTTTTATTTCCTGCTTCTCTCTGCTTTCCTTTTCCACCTAAGCTGCAGTATCTACAATTTTTCTGAATATGTATTGTAAGACAGGCATATGTTGATTTTTCTTTAAAAAAAAACAAAGTATTTAAATATAAGAAGCTATTTCTGCAGGAATTAAATAGTCTTTGCTTTCTGTTTCATGGTCAACTCAAAGTAAAGATAAAGTGTTCCATTAAATCTCTTTTTAATAGTATAAGTGCCCTGATGAAATTGTCTCACTATACAAAACCATTCTGTTAGACACAAATTAAGGCATACACAAGACATTACAATGGTATTTAAAGTGAAATATTTATGAAGTGATTTAAATACTAATGACATAGCATTCCTAAAGGAGTCACAAAATTAAAGGATAAGAACATTTTACACCAGAACTGCAGTCTTTGAGTCTGTTGCATGTTGTGTATATTGTTTCTCATTATTCAATTCTTAGAAATGTAGCAAGGAGATAGAAGAGAAAAAGGACATGTGGGAATGAAGGATTGTACTTGAAGGACAAAGACATATCCTATTTACCCTTGAATATTAGCATTAACTCCAGCAGCACATGGTTTTTCAAGAATCCACTTAGAGTAATTTCAACACAATCTTGCCCTTCATATTGGAAAGAATATTTACTGTTACTAGATAACTATAAATAAACTTCAGCTCAATCCTGCCATCAAGAATTCAAGGTATTTACAACTTGCTGTCCCTGCCATTCTCAGAATGTTGGTCATCTATTTCTTATGGTTGCAAAATGGGCAATGCAGGTCTAGTTGTCACAAGCAGAAATTACAATCAGCATCCAGCAAAGATGACTTAATTTCCTTCCATATGTACCTATTTTATCAATAACAAATTTTTTGCAGATGACCTCCAGCAAACTTTTTCCATCAGCTATGTTTGGGTCATGTGTACATCTGAACTTGACCAATACTAATCCAACCCTTCCAGTGAGAAGATTTTCCTGAGCACGTGGATCTGCAGATGGCAAATAACTAAACAAACCAGAGCTATTGCCAGTAAAGAGGAAAGAGCTGAGTGGCTTTTAATTAGAAAATTGACCATACCTCTAATAACTCTAATGAATTTTTCTAAAATTAAATAATTATTAAGGAGAAATCAGAAAATAAAAAAATTGAATTAACACATTTTATATCTATGGTCTGTGTTGAGTCTCATAAGCCATTACCAAAAATTAATGTATTTTTTAAAATTATTTACTTATAACTTCAAATTTTGATGAGCTGATTTTTAAAACTTTTAACATCTGAGGCAGTAATATGAAGATGAGATGAAAGAGGTCAAAGCAAACTTTTAGCTGTCTAAAATAATATTGGATCAAATGTAAAAGCCCAGATTAAAATATAAATTAAAAAAACACAACCAATAGCTGTTTTTGCATTAGGACAAATAATGCTTTGTACTCTAATAGCTCTTGAAAGAGTATATATGAAAACCCAAATGTAATATTGTAATGTTTGATGTTTTGGATAATAATTCATATATATATTCTCCAATGTTTTGAACATTGTGATGATTTCAAATAAACGAGGTATCTTATGACTACAAAATAAAGCAAAGAAAAACTATCATAATAATTACTTTAAAAGTGTAGGGCAATAGACTTACCTCTCATTAATGTATATTATTTATACTTAATAGTTCAAAAATGAAAATTAAAATAAAAATTATGTAATATTTTGATGTGATTCTTAGTTTATCTTAGCTTTCATTCAAAAGAGTTTCTATGCTAAAAAACGAAGCTCTTAGCAATATAATTAAATTCATAAGATAGCTTCAATACTTATCTTTTCAAATATCAACATCCTATATTTCAGAGACTGAATATGTAAATGTAACTATGTAAATTGACTTAAGTGCTGCCTTAGTATTAAAAATAGTAAGTACTTTAAGATATGAAAGGTTGAAATATTTTCTGGATAACAAAATTATTGTATTAAATGGCTCACTACAAAAGTGATTTAATATTTGCATTATGTAAACAGAAGATGCCATTAAGTAATTTTCATAACATTATTTAAATTAGATCAGAATATAAATAAATTGAAACTATCTAGAATAAGACTCTGTTAAGACATTGCATGAATGCACCCTAGTCTAAGCCTACATGAGTAAAGTGATTTAGATGCTCCTGAAGAATTATTTAAACTAAATAATACTATTTCTCAAGAATAATTATCTAACTTCAATGATCATTGACAGAACTTCAAAAAATTAATTTGGTTAATATTTGAAAAGTATAAATCTTATCATGGCATACTATTACAAAAACAGCACCTGAAAATGGGGTAAGAGACCTGATGTTCATTTCTGCTTCTGACACTTTATACTTTAGTGGTTTTGGTCAAGGTACTCACCTTTCTTGGGTCTCCAATTTTTATTTCTCTGATAATAAAATAAGAGAGTTGAGCTAATTGATCTCCAAGATACAATACAGCTCAAACATTCAATGAGACTATGAGACAAAGAAAGAAGTCTTAACCACAGTCATGTCATAGATAGGATTTTCATGAGTTATTTATACTTATTAGGTATTAAACTAAAGTTTATAATTTTTTTAAATTTCATATCATTTAGAATTCCTTTGGGTTAAGTACCTTATAAAATCTAGTTAAGAACTAGTTAATAAACAATAAGAGTATTTTGAATACTCATCCCTCAACTCTGAAAACTATAGAAAAAAATATGGTGGTCTATATCCCATTCAAAGTTGATGTCTAGAAATAAAGTTTAAATTTCAGAATGTTTTGATCAGGGAAAATTTATTTAAGTCACAATATCTCAATCTCTCTATATACCTTTAGTCTAAGCAATATCTTATAATTTGTTAAAATTAAATGTGTATGTTTTCAAATATGCCATTTCTTTTGACATTTAATAAAAGCCTTAATAAAGTCAGTAATTATTTTCTTCATTTCACAGAGGAAAACTAAGATTAAGCTCAAATCATGGAAATGATATACCCAGTGTTAAGTTGCCCCCTTATTTTAAAGTATTTCTAAATAGAAAGTGATGGTATCTGAGCAATTTATGATTAAAACCTAACATGAGTCCAAACTAAAATTCTTGAGGCAAAAACTAGAGACTATAGAAACTGGAGATAGTCCTCTCTTTTATCTGCAAAAGAATAAAATAATGAAAGAGCAATCTTTATGAGAATTTACTTTATACAAGAGACAGGGTTATGCACTTTATATTAATGATCTAATTGAATTATAACAAACCCTTGGAAATAAGCATTATTATTTTCTTCATTTTATAAATGAGCCATCTAAGATTCAGATATCTATTAACCTTATTAATGTTACATAGTAAGCCAGACAGATATCAGAGGGGGATTTCACCTTTTTAAGAGAGTTTATTTATTACTGTAATTCAATTTTTTTGATTTGAGGAATTGCAATTTATATTTTGAGACAAAAAATGTGAATTTCTAAGGAGCTAGTGCTATATATTGAGTAGTCATTCAATGAAAGACGATACTTGAAGATATGATACTTCAGTAAATATTTCTGAAGAAAACTATATAGAAGCAGATATAGATATCTATCTATCTATCTATATCTAGATATAGATAGATAGATATTGGTATAGGTATAAATATAGATAGATGATATAAGTAGATATATATATTAGACATAGATAGATATAGATATAGATATAGATATAGATATATAGATGTAGATAGATATAGATAATAGATATACTGAGAGAGAGAAAGGGAAATGGGGAAGAGGGAGAGGGAAAGGGAGGAAGGGGAAAGAGAAAGAGAGGAGAGAGAGAGAGAAGAAGTAGCTGAAAGGTAAGGGAAAAGAAGTGAAGATTAAGGGGCGGGGACAGAGAAGGATGAAAAGAGGTGAAAAGACATGAAGGGAAGGGGTGGGAAGCAGAGGGGAGAGCAGATAACTAATGTGGACCTTCTACATGTGTAGTGGGGAGGTACACAGTAAAGAAAACAGGGTAGATTTGAAACCAGAAAAGTTCAGTGTCGTGGATGCCAATAGAAGAGCACTATTGCTAAAGAGGAAATATACTTAATTGTTGCATATTTCCTAATATGGTTTTAGTCCTGAGTACTTATTTGCAATTCTTTTAATTCTCTTACATACCTTAAACAAACATTTCCTAATATTTTGCCTTTTACTTCCCCCTGCTACTGTTCTGTTTTAGAACCTTCCAAGCATCCCTGCAGATCACGGGATACCTCACATGTCACATCTTGTATTTGAAGACTGTCAAAATCTGGCACCTCACTATTTCTAACCTTAGATCCCCAACTCTCCATCACTACAATTGATTAAATAGAACATTTTTACATATTTCCAAAAGCTTAGCAAGCTCTGATATTTAAAAAAATTATTCTTATAAGAATACTCTTAGTTCTAAGAATTACTTAAAAACTAAAAATGAAAAATACTTATTTTAATGAAGAAATGTTATTTTAGGAATTTAGTGACATATTTAAAATAAATTGGCAGGTTCAATTAATCCTGATAGGGAAAAGATATGGATATGTCTCCTTTGTAATTTTAGATTTACAATAAAATAGCTCAAAGATTTATGGTATGTTCAATAAATAAAGATTTCTGTTTTTTTGTCTGTTATTCTTGATATTTCAGTAATCCTGGAAAATAAAATTCAAAGGTTTCATTTCTTGAGTGTTAAATTTTTATTTAAATTTTTACACACATCTTATTTGGTCATGAATTGTTGGGAAAATGACAGGAATCCATACCTCTTAATATGCTGCCTACAAAATGTTCTTGAACAGCTGCAGAATACCAATAATTATTTTGGTCAGTCCAGTGCAGCAAAGTCAGGCAGCTAGCATTTAATAATCCTGCTAAAAAATAGCCAGCATAATGAAATGTAAAATAGTGTTGCTCTCTCTCAGGCCCTGACCCAAGAATGGCTCATTCTCTTTCCCTGGATTGAAAGAAACTGGAAAGTGCAAACAGCTGAGAGTTTCTAACAGCTGTAAGACAACAAATCTGGTTAGTACTAAGTCTCCCTCCAAACACAAATTTTCATTTAAATATAGCTTCATGAATTGATAACTGAGTATATAGACAAAAGATTTCAAATAATCTATATTAAGCCCTAGTGAAATACGTCTATTACCAGGTGTTTTATTAAAACATTTCTGTAAAATTCCTTAAATAATGTGATAAATACTATTTAATTTTTTAATTAAATTTATTGTGGTGACATTGGTTAATAAAATTATATGGAAGGAATTTGACTTTGGGTGAACACAATATTTAATTTTTAAAAATGCTTCTTTCATATAAACATGTTGATGTCCAGTAAAATATTGAAGTTCTGCTTTTCAGAATAGCTCTTTTCCATGCTAAAAATAAACTGAAAAAATATCAGTAAAAATTAAATTTTCCTGAAGAAATAGAAGTAACTGAAGAGTATCAGGTGTTCACTGGCTTCAGAATACAGAAATACAATTCTCTAGGGAGAATGCAAGCAAGGAATGAGGTAAGGGAATGAAAATATAACACATCCTTTTTATTAGTTGATAGTAAAAGCTACATAGCGTCATTTAACAAACCATTGACTCTTTCACATTCTGTGCAATATACTACCCTGAAGTTGGGGACAAAGAGAGAGAGAAAAAGCAAAGATTTTGTTCTCACAGGACTACAATCCTATTAAAGAAGCCAGTTTCTTTAAAGTTTTATTTATCTATATTTAAGAATAAAAGTATAGTCATGTGCTGCTTAATGATGGCATATGTTCTGAGAAAGGCATTGTTAGGCAATTTCATCATGCAAATATCAAAAAGAGCACTTAGACAAACCTAGATGGCATACCCTACTACACATCTAGGCTATGCAGTATAGCCTATTGCTCCTAAGCTACAAATCTGTACAGCATGTTACTGTACAAAACAACGTGAGATTAAATCAAGCACAGGAGAAAATGATGCAATCAACAGATGAGATAAACAGGACATACATGGGGCTGCTGCCGGCATAATATGGTATACTGTTTTATAGCAAACATTCTTCTATAAGTGGAAAGAGTAAACACTACAATAATGATAGTATAATAACTGTATAAACCAGCAATATAGTAATTTGTTATCATTATCAATCATTATTTATGGTACATAATTGTATATGTCATGTTTTTATATGACTGGCAGCACAGTCATACAAAAATATGTTTATATAAGCATTTGTTTGTTTATATAAGCATTTATACAAACATGTAAGTAATGAGTTGCCCTACTATGTTGGGATGGCTACAACATCACTTGGCAATAAGAATTTTTTAGCTCCATTATAATCTTATGGGACCATCTTCACACATGAGGCCCATCATTGGCTGAAATGTCATTATACGGCGCATGACTGTAACAGTAAATGAAAATAAGTTAGTATGTATCAGGAATCATACATTATAATTATATATACAAATAATGAACAAGTCAAAACAGATTTCTTAAGAAGGAAAATATTGTTTTTATTAAAAATTATTGGGGTGACATTAATAAAATCAAATAAGTTTCAAATGTACAATTTAACAGTATAACAGTATGTCATATATATATTGAATTGTATGTTTACCACCCAAAGATATATTTCCTTTTGTCACCAAGTACTTAACACTTTTTATGCCTCTCTACCTCTCCCTCACCACCTTCCTTCTGGTAACCACTAATCCACTATCTATGTCCATGAGATTCTTTTTATTTGTTATGTTTTTTGTTTTTTCAGTTTTATATCTCACATGTGAGTGAACTCATATGGTTCTCAACTTTTTGTCTGAGTTATTTCACTTAGCATGATAATCTCAAAATCCATCCATATTGTCTCAAATGACAGTATTTCATGTTTTCTTGTGGCTGAATAATATTCCATTGTATATATGTACCACCTCTTCTTTTTTTTAAATTTATTATTATTATTATTTTATGGTAACATTGGTTAATGAAATCCAGTAAGTTTCAGCTATACATTTTATTTATTTATTTTTATTATTTTATTTATTTATTTTTTATGTAAGGCAACCCTTGATTGACCTCAGAGATTGCAAGGACCTTGTCAGCTTACAATTCCTTTTTTTTAATTTTTTTTTATATTTTATGCCTATAGCACCTGGTCTTCCTAGGTGGTCTCCCATCCAAGTACTAACCAGGCCCGACCCTGCATATTTGACCCCTTTTAACCCAACTACCCCTCCCCTCTGGTTACCACTTATCTATTGTCCATATCCATGAGTCTTTGTATGTTTGTCTTATTCATTTGTTGCTTTTAAGTTTATATCCCATATATAAGTGATATCATATGGTTTTCCACCTTTTCTGTCTGGCTTATTTCTCTTTGCATGATTATTTCAAGGTCCATCCATGTTGTCGCAAATGACATTATCCCCTCTCTTCTTTTGGCTGAGTAATATTCCATTGTATATGTGTACCACAGCTTCTTTATCCAGAAATCTATTGTAGAACACTTCAGTTGCTTCCATGTCCTGGCCTGTATAAATAATGCTGCTATGAACATTGGTGTGTAGTAACTTTTCAGATATTTGATTTCAAGTCTTTGGGGCAAATATCCAGTATAAAGATTGCTGGATCATATGGTAGATCAATTCTTAGGTTTTTGAGGAATCTTCATACTGTTTTCCATAGTGACTGTACCAATTGGCAGTCCCACCAAGAGAGTATGAGAGTTTCTTTTGCCCACTACCTCTCCAACACTTGTTATTAGTTGTCCTGTTGATGACAGCCATTCTAACAGGTGAGAGATAGAATCTCATTGTAATTTTGGTTTGCATTTTCTTATAGCCAGTGAAGTTGAGCACCTTTTCCTATGTTTGTTGGCCATTTTATGTCTTTTTGGGAGAAGTATCTGCTCAGGTTATCAGCCAATTTTTTTTAATTGGATTGTTTGTTTATTGTTGAGTTGTATGAATTCTTATATATTTATCTAATATATATTTACATATGGACCTTGGATCTAGAAAAGATTTTGTGAATTTGATCTCAAAGGCAAGGGAAGTAAAAGCAAAAATAAATGAATGAAACCATATCAAAGTAAAAAGCTTCTGCACAGCAAAAGAAACCAACGAGGCAAAAAGAGAACCAACCATATGGGAGAATATATTTGCAAACAATGACTCTGATAAGGGTTTAATAATAAAGAGGCAAATCTTGAACCTAATTATAAAGTGAATTTGCAGAAAGTAAGAGAAATGGTCACTCACACAGCAATAATAATATGTTAAAAAGGAACAAGGGATAGTCTTAAGGTTGTTTTGAGCTGAGGGGCCAACTTCTCTGACCATATTTACTACTCCTGCCCCCTTGCTCATTAGATTCTAGTTACATTTGCTTCTTGCCTCTGGATGCTGCTGGTAAGCAGGAGCTCTGGCAAGGACCTTTAAGTCATCAGACTTCTGCAGAGAGATCACTATTCAGCAGCTGCTGATATTCCTCAGAGGGTAAAAATAAAGCTAGCTCTCAGTGCAGAAGAACCTAGATTTCTGAAACCTACCTAGAGCTGCTCACACCAACCTTAGGATTATCCCCATTTAGAATCAGGAAAGCAAAGCACAAAGTTAAGCAAGTTTCATAGGACAGTGTAGCTAGGATTCAGTCAAATTCCCAAGTCCACACTCAACCTAAATATGCTGCACTGCCTCTCAAGATACATGTCACAGAGGTTTCTTTTATCATGATATTTCTGAGATATCTATGTCTATCTATCTATATCTATCTATCTATCTATCTATCTATCTATCTATCTATCTATCATCTATCTATCATCTATCTATCTATCTATCTATCTATCTATCTATCTATCTATCTATCTACCTAGCTACCTACCTATCTATCTGTCTATCTATGCTCCAATCCAAAAGAGAATCTAATTTATTTCCAATGAAAAGCTGAAACCACATTTGAAAATCTGGATTTCTCCCTTAAACCTTTAGTAAACTGCTTCATTATAAAGGGGAAGGATAATTCACAAATCTGCAACTAAATTGCAGTTTAGGGATCTACTGCCAGAAATGTGCCACAGTTATAAAGAATAAAGATAATCTTTATTATTGATGAAAAATCTCGCACTATCTACAATTCTACATTTAAAAAATAAGAGTATTCGAATTTAGTAACTTTGATTTAAATATAATAAATAATAACAATTAAAATGAACAAATCTGTTTCTTATATTGTTAATGCTTCCCTAAGTGTGTTGTTGTTGAACAGGTATAATATTTTTGCCTCGAATTAAATGGCACTGTGAATGAGATTTATTGACCACACTTCATTTTATATCTGTATTCACAAAAGATGCAAATGACTTAACTTTTCACTCTACCTATTTTATCTTGATCTTTAGTTTTCTATGTCTGATAACATGTTTTCATATTGGATAAGTATGAATACTTAATAGCTTATAGGCTTGTCATTGTGAATTTGTAGCACATACTTTGTAAGATACCTCAACACTGAGCCAATAAAGCATGTTTCATTTCTGATAAACAATTAAAGAATGTTATACTTAACCCTAGTAACTGAGTATTTATGTTATTGATAAATAGAAAATTGATGGGTTCATACATGAATAAAATTATTATTACATTATATAAATCAGTTCTTCCAATGTTAGTTTTGTCTCAAGCTAATAAAATTTATAAATGAAGACTATAGATACACATAAAATTTAATGTTATCTAAATAAAATTATTTAATATTAAACACACATACATATATAACTTTCTAAAAATCATTGTATAAAAAACCTTTGCACTCATCTTCTACAAACGTTTTCTCCTCTTTTTCAATATTATGCACACTAAAGATTCAATAACTAACAGGTAAGGGAAACCCTATAATAGGAGTGCAATGAATTTATATAACACTTTTTGTATAAGGCACTCATAGTATTTTCAGTATATTATGTAATTTACTCTCACAGATTTTTATTAAAAATTTCTGAAGTGACATCTCATTTATCCTCACAACATTTTTATTGGAAAGGTTTTGCATCTTCTTTCTAAACTAGTTTTTAAACAATAAATTTTGCTCCCTTTGAAAATCAATTTTGTCTAGATTGTTGGACAGATTGACCACTTCTTAATCAATATCTTTACATAGAAACAAGTACCATGTTTAAATCTTAAAATTAATTTTCTCTTTTAGTTTTTTGTTTAGTTTTTTTTTTTTTTAAGTATTACACATTTTTTTCCACAGAACTTTCACCTCTACTCAGTGACAGGTTTTTTTAATTCACTTCTGTCCTAGTTTCATTGCTATTTATTTCTAGGAGTTGAAATTATTTATTTATTATGTACTTAAATGCAGCGGAATAAATGAATGTGTTCTGAGCTAGTACACTGAGGATATAAAGCTTAGAAAAATGGAGATTTTTAATCCTGCAAATATTCTCATTATACTATACTTGATATGAACCTCTGCATGCTTATTTTAGGTTTCTGGTGACCTACTAAGGACCTTAACTATTCCCAGTCACCATACTCTGGTTTAAGACACTTTCTTATAAATATTGTTGTTATATCAGTGTCCTATGCTTTGGAGATTTATTATATATTTTATCTTATATTATTTTTTGTCTTATGTTCTCATATCTTACTTCCTAAGGTATAGTATAAGTTTATTGAAATTGGAAACTATTTTTAGGTGCCATAATAATGCAAAAAGTACCTGGCTCGTGCAGTGCACTCAGCCTGAAACACATATTCTGCCCTCAACCTTTCATTGACCTAATTCTTGCTCTTCCTTTAGACCTCAATGTAGTTATCATTTCTTCTACAAAATCTACTCTGACATTCTCAGTGGACTATGTTTTATGGATCATGATTGAATGCAATTTCATCAAAACCCCTAGAAAGTTATTTGTGGGCATTAACAAATAGATTCTAAAGTTTATACAGAAAAGCAAAAGACCCAGACTAGCCAACTCAACACTGAAAAAAAGAACCCATTAGTGAATTGAAAATACTTGACCTCATGAATTAGCACAAAGCTGTGGTAATTAATACAGCATGGTATTGGTGGAAGAAGAGACAAATGGATCAATAAGACAGAACAGAGGGTCTAGAGATGAAGTCACATAAATTTAATTAGCTGATCTTTGATGAAAGAACAAAGGTAATACAATGGAAAAAAGATAGCCCTTTGTACAAATAGTGCTGGAAGAACTGGACATCCACATGCCAAAAAAAAAAAAAAAAATTGAATCTGGACCTGGACATTATACTTTCACAAAAATTAACTCAAAATTGATTGCAGATCTAAATGTAAAATGTCAAACTATAAAATTTCTAGAAGATAATGCAGAAAGAAATCTAGGTAACAATAAGTATGGTGATGACATATTATATACATCAGTGGTATGTTTCATGAGAAAAATAATTGATAAGCTAGATTTCATTAAATTAAAAAAATTCTGTTCCACAAAAGACAATATCAAGAAAATCAGAAGGCAAGCCACAGAATGGGAGATAGCGTTTTCAAATGACACATCTGTTAAAGAACTGTTATCCAAAGTATACAAAGAATTCTTAAAATTTGACAATAAGAGACAGAATGCCTGATTTGAAAATCAATAAGAGGTACTTCGGCAGAAAATATATGAAAATGGCAAGTAAACATATGAAAAAATGTTCTACATCATATTTTATTAGGAAATTGTAAATTAAAACAAGGAGATGCCACTACATACCTATCAGAATGGCTAAAATCCAAGAAAATTGATAACAAATATGTGGAGTAATAGGAACTCTCATTCATTGCTTATGTAAAGGCAAAGTAATACAGCTATTTTGGAAGATGGCTGGTAGTTTCTTACAAAAAAAAAAAAAAAGAAAGAAAAGAAAAGAAAACACCCTAAATGCATTTTTACCATATGATCCAGCAATCAAGTTCCTTGGCATTTATCCAAATGAACTAAAAACACAAAACCTGAATGTAGATATTTAGAACAGCTTAATTTATAATTGCCAAAATTTGGAAGCGACCAAGATGTCCTTCAGTAGATAAATGGATTAATACACAGTGGTATATACAGACTAGTGAATTTTATTCCACACTAAAAAGAAATTATCTATCAAGTCATGAAAAGACATGGAGTGAACTAAAATGTATATTAAACCTTTCACCCACAGTCTCACCATCACTATCTGCATTGAATCCACCAGATCATTTGGACTTTTATTTCTATTCATGTCTGTTATAATAGGAAGTTTTAGACTGTCAGCTCAATTCTTTCTCCCTGACTTTAACTAATCTTTCTGAGCTCTGGATATTCCTATTACCTCCCTCCCCCTACTCTTGAAACTTTTTCAGTGTTCCATTAGAATTCGAAGTTGCCCAAATCTTCAGTGTCTTCAATGAACACTCCTGTCAATATTTTGCTCTACTGTGAATTTAGCCTTCTTCTGAAAATACTGTTTTTCCACTCAATTGGTGGCTCGTTATAGTTCATTTGAGTTCCAGAGAATGCTATGTAGGATATATGCCAAAAAATTACATCTGGGCAGTTAATTTTCAAACTACAAAAAAATCAAAGATTAAAAAAAAAATCTTGAAAGAAGCCAGAGGAAAAATTACACCTTGCTCATAGAAGAACAAAGATAAGAATTACAACCAACTTCTAAGAAATCATGCAAGGAAGAAGAGAGTGGAGTGAAATATTTAAAATGTTGAGGGAGAAAAAAAGACCTTCAGCCTAGTTTTCTGTACCCTGAAAAATTATGTTTCAAAGGTGAAGGTGAAATAAAGACTTTCTCGGACAAAAAAAAAATTGAGGAAATTGAGGAAACTGCCAGTAGACATGCCTTGAAAAAAATGTTAAAAGTTCTTTAGAGAAAGGGAAAATAATATAGGTCAAAAACTCAGATCTACCTAAAGAAAGGAAAAGCATCAAAAAGGAGTAAGTGAAAGTAAAATAAAAACTTTTTTTTATTGTTAATTGATCTAACAGATAATAGTTTGTTCAAAATAATACCATGAATTTGATTATGTATGCTTATGTAAATGTCTTATGAATATATACATAATTATGTATGGTCATACATAAGTGAAATGAATGACAACAATGAGACAAGGACAGAAGGGAGGAGTTAATATAATTTTATTATAAAATACTCACAGTACCTGTGAAATGATATAGTGTTATTTGAATAGTGTTAGTGGATTTGGGTTAGCTATAAATATCTATTGCAAACTCTGGGGCAATCACTAAAAAAAGTAAAAAAAAAAAAAAAAGAAGAAGTACTAAAGAGAAGAGAAAGTGGCATCATGTAAAATGTTCAATTAAAACCACAAATGCAGAAAAGGGTGAGAGACAAATATAGGAACAAAAGACAAGGGCGAAAAATAGCAAACAGTGACAAATATATGAGTAACAAACTCTTACCATATGATACAACAATCGAGCTCCTTGGTATTTATCCAAAGGACTTAAAAACTTACATCTGCCCCAAATCTGCAGAGAGATCTTTATGGAAGTTTTATTCATAATTGCTAAAACTTGGAAGCAACCAAGATATCATTCAGTATAGTAATGGATAAATAAGACATGAAGAAACCTTAAATGCACATTGCTTAGTGAAAGAATCTAATCTGAAAAAGCTACATACTGTATGATTCTAACATAAGACATTTTAGAAAAGGCAAAATTATGAGACAGTAAAAAGATCAGTGGTTGATAGGGGTTAGGAGCAAAAAATGAGAGAAATAAGTGGGCAGAGTACAGAGAATTTTTAGCACAGTGGAAATATTCTGTATGATACCACAATAATGATGCATGTTACTATACATTTGTCCAAACTCATGGTGTGTACCACGTCAAGAGTGAACCCTAATGAAAACTATGAACTTTGGGTGATTATGAATTATCTATGTAGGTCATCAGTTGTAACAAAAGTACCACTCTAGGAGGAAATA
This sequence comes from Eidolon dupreanum, assembly GCA_028627145.1. Lineage (NCBI taxonomy): Eukaryota > Metazoa > Chordata > Mammalia > Chiroptera > Pteropodidae > Eidolon > Eidolon dupreanum. The sequence continues at coordinate 58,684,334 of CM053508.1, forward strand.
TTGATAATGGAGGAGATTTTATATGTATTAAGGCAGCAGGCAGATGGGAAATCTTTGTATTTTCTCAATTTTGCTGTGAATCTAAAACTGCTGTAAAAAATAAATTCTAAAAAAACTTGCACAGTGCTCAACAGACACACACATCCTATTACAATGTAACTGATTTTTCAAGAATGAAATAAATGCATTATCAATTTGTGTGTATTATTCTTAAAAGTTTACTGTTTTTAGAAAATAAATATTAAGATATGACCATTTAGTAAAGGAAACTTTTAAGGTTTTTTTTTTTTAATTTTATTGTCTTTTTTATTATTTATTAAAGTGCCATAAAAAATACTGTGTAGAATGGACACCATTAAAAAAGAATTTCTGACAACACTTTCCTTATTAAAAAATCACTAATGACTCAATAGCATGTTCATAAATTCCTCTTTAATGATAATATACATGGATCCCATTCTCTAATCAAATTCTTAACTCTTTACCTCACTATAGTACCTCAACTCAAAACTTTCAATATAACTGGTCTGCCAATCCGTTATTACTACCAACTTTTATTTTCCTCATCCCAATGATATCGTCTCCTACTTTGATGTACTTTTTTGAGAGGACCACATCCCAAGTTATATCAACGCTTTACCAACATTTTTGTAGCTGAGTGTTGCTGAAGAAAAACAATTACTAATTTCACTATAATACCGTAGTTGATCAGCATCCTCAAGTGGACTCTCAAGGCTGCCCAGAAATTACAGTTTCTTATTCTCATAGGTAAAGGACATTTGATAACTTCTCCTCCCATTTAAATCCAAACGTGTTTATCTCAACTGAATTTTTAGCTAATTACTTGGTTTTTGTTTCACTAAAAAGTAAAAAAAGGAAAATTGAGAGAGACAGAGAGAGATCTCTTATAGATTTCTATTCTCTGGCCAGCTCTGAAACTACATATCTTACTGTCTTGTCAGTATGCTTGGATAAATAGTGTATGCTCCACATATATACTAAAATTATATAATATAAAACTATATAGTAGTATATACTATACTTAGTATATAATTATATAGTATATACTATAAAATATATTAAATATCACATATGTTGCAATATATATTACAAACATATTCTATATTTATATATAAATACCATATTATGTAATTTACTACAGACAATATAAAATTATATTAAACTTAGGACAGAGTTTTTGGTTTTGTTTGAATAGACATATTATAAAATAAAGGCTAAGAAGCCTTAATAGTTCTTCTATTGCAGATTAGCAATTTAATAATTCAAGCAACAAAAAACGAATACTTAGTACGAAAACAAACTTTTTGCTGAGATAAAATATCTAATGTATTGGGTTGGAACTTAAAACAGAGTTTATGCAAGATGCATTGTTCTTTCTTGCCTGCTCAATACTTGCTTTGAAATATCAATAGCTCTTACTCCTGGGTATGAAAATTTGAAGGTCCTGTTGGTGGAAGCTGAGTCAACTATCAAGTTTCTGCTTAGGGTGCCATCCCTCTTACTGAACATGAGGGAAATCTAAAGGTACAACTGATGAATATGGTTGCAGTGTTTGTTAAAGCAAAATATTTACCTGATCTTGACCTTTAAAAAGACATGAAGATGAAAGCAAAATGACTTGGGCAAGTTTGGATTTAAGAGTAACATGTTTCAAAAGATAAGAGCTATGACACAGGTGGCATTTTAGAGAGAACTTTGTTTAAAATTCTACCTCAGATATATTTTTTTAAATCCCATCCTTATTAGTTTATCTCATTATTTCTACCCATTATTAGATATATGATAATACATTTATTGTGAATAATGTTCATAATTGAAACAATTTCCACAGAATTTAAGAAATGTACATAATAGAACTATTTAATAATAAAAAATAACTGATTAGGCAAGTGTGTTGTTGATATTATCTTAGTTGCATTAATTTAAACGTGCCCGTATCACACGGGGAAGAAAAAATTTAGATATACTATTACTATATTTTTATACTTTCCTTAAAAATGTTCTCAAAACATGAAGTTGTTAGTTTTATCAGTCTTACATACAAAAAAACCCATTAATTTTTGAGATAACATCATTAAGTATGAAGAACTATAATGCATTTTACAGAAAAGGTGTTGTTGGGGATGTAACATTTCAAAATGCAGAATAGAAACCATTATAAGAAAGTGAATTATTCTCCCCAAAGCCCGGGATGAATGGAATCCAGAAGTTATTAAGAATGACATTGATAAAAGGGTGTATTGGAGATTTTATTATACAATTTTAATTTTAAAAGAGTGGTCAAATTTTGCCTGGTTTCATATATAAGACAATTCAACCATGAAAATGAGTGTGAAAACTGTATGCAGAAACTAATTAGGGTGTGGCTAATGGAAATAAGTCAGCAGTATTAATAAGAGTCACCAGATGAAAATTTCAATGCGCTTTGCTTATGCTTTCTATTATTTTTTTTTTCAGATTAGATTTTATGACAACCACAGTAGCTGAGAAAAGCAGAACATATTTTATATGGGCATGTGTTACTATAATTCATTCATAACTGCTACTTGTGTCAGATTAACACTCCATATCATGAACTGTAATTATTTCAGACTTTGAATAACTTTCTTTGTAACACTTCTACTATACCTTTACTCCAGTTAATCCAACTGTCTACCATTTTCTATGTCTAGCTCTTCTTATTCAAGCTACAATTTCCCTGTTTTGTGTATTTTTCACATCCCTCTTGCCTAATTCATGCTTTTAATCAAAAGTCAACTATAATTTTTTGTTTGCTTGTTTATTTTCTGTAGAATATACAAAGAAGGTCTGCATAATTGGCCAGTACTTTCATTCAGCTAACTTCCTAGCTTGAGCATGATTAAACAAGGAGGTAACAAGAGGGATATGTAATAGGAAAATAAGAAGGAAACTTGCTTTGATTCTTTCATAGAGAAGATGAACTATTGGTTTCTGGACACAGAAGATAGAAGCAATTAAACATGAATAAAAAGGATCTGCAAAAAAGGAAGTGAGAGAAAAGAACAGATATTTCAAATTGGTCAAAAAAAGAAATGATAAAACTAAAATTAGAAGGAAATGTGCAAAAAATTTTAAGGAAAATCAGAAAGGTCATTCTTCTATCTGTGAAATAAGCAATAAAGGCTAACCCAGGTTCAGAGTAAGCACCAATTGTAGCTAATTTGCAAATGGTAAAGTCAGGGTTCAGGGCTGAAAAAAATGGGAGATAATCATAGAGGGTTTAGTTTCTCAAAAGGAAGGTCAGAGGAAAAAGAAAAAGCAAAGTCTGAAAAAGCAGGAAGTTTAGAGAAGGATAATGAAATGGAAAAAGGAAAAATCTAGTAAGAAAGGAGAAAAGGAAAATATAAATGAAACTCAATTAGATGGACATCAACGTGGATAAAAAATGTGTAAGGGAAAATAACGTATTTTAATATTAATAAATATAAAAAATGCAGATGACAGTCTTAGAAAGAAAAGAAATCAGCCACTATCAATATACATGAGATTAAAAAACATATATTTCATTATATAATTAAGTTTAGAGACACTGTTTTGTGAAGGTAAAAAACTCTGATAGCTACAAAAGAATGACAGTAACTTCCAGAAACACCAATTCCCTGAGGCAGAGAAAAGGGACAAAACAGGATACTGGTTGATAGCTGAGGCCATTTGCAGTCTGATAGTAAGAGAAATAATATTTGAATAATGTCATACATACATAATAAAGAAAGCTAATCAAGACAATTAATATTACAAATAATGTTCAACCAAAGTTTTTGAAAAGGTAATGGTTTGTTCACATCTTAAAACTAATACCAACTTATAGTGAAAGGTAAAGCAAAAGTAAGTGACCAGACTATGAGCCCTACATATTAAAATGTCAAATGAAAGAAAAACAACCTATAAATTTTAGAAGCTCTTATTTCTCTTATTAAAGCTTAAGAGAAAAGAGAGAAAATATGACAAGTAAGAATATGAATCAAAGCCATAAGTTTACCTAAGTATGGGTTCATATCTGATTGCATGTGTGCATGTGCATGTGTTTCAGCAAAACAAATGCAGACAAAAATAATCTATCATATAATAGAAAGTGTAATATGGCACTTAAAAATGTTCCAGAAACTTATGTGTTTTTAACTAAACTATGAATACAGAGAAAGAGTTGTGATTAGGGCCATACATATACTCATAATACACAAAAATAAATGACAGAATCCATAATATATGAGTGACTAGCTTGTATTTAACATAAGTAGCATATTAGAACTATGCCACTTTCTAAAGATACAGATGTTATGCTATAATTGTTTTACTGCAAAGATTATTCAAAATATATTTATATTTATCTATCTGGTGAATATAACTGGTAATTCACCCAAACAGGTACAAATCTGGTAAAGAAATATTTTGTAAGGGTTGTTATGGCATTCTGATCTTTCTAGGAAGAGAATCTTTAGAGTACTTTTACATTTTTTAAACTTTAACTACATATAGACTGGGTCTAAAAATCATCTATTGTAATTGATTTAACCTTATGACAACATAAAGACAGTAAAATATATTTATTTGTTCAGTAAATAAACAATAAGAATCCACTACGTGCTTGAACACATTGAGGAAATTAAGAAAAGTTAAATCCATGTTCTTTAATGAAGTTAAATTAAATACGATATGAGTTACCTTGAGCATAATGATTATACAAAGCACTATAAATGATTTCTAGTGAGGTTCTGAAGTTAATTTTAATTTTGTCCACATTAAATATCTACGGAAATTTTAGTACATTGTGGCTCAAATAATTTTCTATTGTTTACATCTGGTTCTCTGTTTGTCTTTTGGTGGTTAAGGTTGACTTAACTTTAAATGTTTTTTAAATATTTTTTTTATTTACTCACAGCAAAATTAATTCTGTGGTCTGTAGTTCATTGAGTTGTGGCAAATACATAGAGTCCTTTGTCCACCATCACAATATTGACACAGTCATTTTCCTTAATTAAAAAATTTCCCTATGGCCATACCACCCTGAACAAGGCCCATCCCGTCTGATCTCGGAAGCTAAGCAGGGTCGGGTCTGGTTAGTACTTGGATGGGAGACCACCTAGGAAGACCAGGTGCTGCAGGCATAAAAAATAAAAAATAAGGGATTGTAAACTGACAAGGTCCTTGTACTCTGTGAGGTCAACCAAGTTTGCCTCGCTTAAAACAAACAAACAAAAAATTTCCTCCAGTCTAGCCCCAGCCCAGTGTCTGAAATCCACTGATTTGTATTTTCTCCCTATATTAAAATCCTCTTTAGAATTGAATGAACTCATAGCCACATAACCTTTTGGGTCTCCCATATTTCACTTTGTAAAATAAATTTTAGATACGTCTACATTGTTGAGAGTATCAATAGTCCCCCCCCCCCCGCAGGTAGTAGTCACTGAATAGAGATAACTAGTTTGCTTATCTATTAACTAGTTGAAGAACAGTTGGGTTGTTTCTAGATTGAGTCTATAGTAAATAGAGCTGTTACAACTACTCAAGAGCAGATTTTTTTGAATTAACGTAATTATTTATTTTTCTATAAAAACATTTTACATATAAATGGTGTTCTCGTAAAAAGAGAAAAAGCAGAGATACACGGGGAAAACCCATGTGAAGATGGAGGCAGAGGCTGGAGTGATGTCAAGGAATATTGAAAATTATTGACAATCACCAGAAGAAGAGAGGTATGGGGTAGTTTCTGCATTAAAGCTTCCAGAAAGACCCAACACTGGTGACACCTTGATTCTGAACTTTTGGCCTCCTGAACTGTGAGATAACATATTTTTGTTGTTTTAAGTCACTCAATTTATGATAATTTGTTATCACCCTTTTAGAAACTAATACAAGTAAGCAGAATATTAGTAAAACATATCAGAAATATATTAGAAATAATTAGAAAATATACATGACATGAACATTATCGACCATCTTGATCTAACTGGTATTTATCTAACACTAGCCCAGCAACAGAATACACTAAAATATGCACTGAACATTCACTAAGAAAGACCAAATCTGAAGCATAAAAAAAAAAGTTAAAAATTTTAGTGAATAAAATCATATGCACTATGCTCTCTCACCAAAATATTTTAAGCAAGAATTCATTAACAGAAAGATATTTGGAAATGTCCTATAATTGGGTTAAGCAACATACTTCTAAATAACTCATGGATCAAATTAAAGAGTGTAAAGAGTGTCAAATATGTGGTGATAAAAACTTAGGTACCAAACTTTTGGATTTTAGTTTTAAAGAGGATTGTACGAATTTGATTTAAAAGACAAGGGAAGTAAAAGCAAAAATATATGAATGGAGTTATATTAAACTAAAAAGCTTCTGCACAGAAAAAGAAACTAACGAAACAAAAAGGCAATCAACAGAATGGGAGAGGATATTTGCAACACCTCCCATAAGGGCCTAATATACAAAATATACCAAGAACTCATACAACTCAACAATAGAAAACAAACAATCCAATTAAAAAATGGGCAGAGGACCTAGACAGACACTTCTCTCAAGAAGACATACAAACAACCAATAAACACGAAGAAATGCTCAACTTCACTAGCAATTAGGGAAATACCAGTCGAAATCACAATAAGATATCCCCTCCACACGTAACAATGGCTAACATCAACAAGACAAGTAATAACAAGTGTTGGAGACGTTCTGAGGAAAAAGCAACCTTCATATACATACAATTTACATGGGAATGTAAACTGTTACAGCCACTGTGGAAGATAATATGGAGGTTCCTCAAAAAATTAAGAGTAGAATTACCATATGATCTAGCAATCCTTCTGAGTATCTACCTGAAAAATTTGAAAATATTATCCATAAAGATATATGCACCCAGATGTTCACTGCAGCACTATTTATGGTGGCCAAAACATGGAAAAAACTGAAGAAGCCTTCGATAGATGATTGGGTAAAGAAGAGGTGGTGCATTAATACAAGAGAATATTACTCAACTATAAGAAAAGATGAAATACTGTCATTTGTGACAACATGGATCAATCTTGAGATTATCATGCTAAGCAAAATAAGTTGGAAGAAGTTGAGAATCATATGATTTCACTCATATGTAAAATATAAAACTGAAAGCAACAAATAACAGATAAAAAACTCATAGATACAGGCAACAGTTCAGTTGTTACTAGACAGAAATGGGGTAGAGGAAAGGTAGATACAGTTAAAGAGGGTCAAATATATGGTGACAAAAGATTTGACTTTGGGTGATGAACACACGATGCAATATAAATGACATAGAATTTAGTTGTATACTTATAATCCTTGACCCATGTTCTCTCTTGACCCCTATACATAGAAACAAGTAGGCCTAGGGATATAGGTTCTTATTTCAATTACACTGATTCCTTCTTGATCCCTGACGATGATGGCAAATGACCTAGCAGAGACAAGAATTTCTGCCTAGGATAGAATGAAGTTCTCCACTCTGAGAAGAAGAGGCTAGCTTGCACCAAGTTCATAGGTTTCGCCTTGATCCCTGTTGATAGGATTGAGCATCTCAAGGAAATCGGAATGTTATTTTGATATTTAAACCTTTTTTTTTTTAATCCTTAATCAAGGAAAGGGAAAACTAAGAAAAATGTGGTCTTACTTCCCTGTGAGTCTCCTCCTGAGCTTCTTTGATGTGGATAGACATCCGAGGAGCTGTATTCTGAGCCTGAGGATGGGTTTACTTGTGACTACCTACGAGAGAGTCATGAATTAACCGAGAGTTCCTATCTCTCCATAGGTGTAGAGAAACTAATTAGATGATGAGAAAATTAAATTATTACTGGAATAACCAATTAGTTATTTAGAATTAAAATAAATAGGACAAATTACTTATTTTCATATTCAATTTTCTCAATCATAAAAGAAGTATGATTTTTAAAGACTTGAAATTCATAGTGAGGATAAGAAAAATTTATATTCTATGCACATTTAAAAAACTGACATTAAAAAAACAACTTTATACTTATTGTTGTTCCAAAATATAGAGGAGAGAAATGAAGTATATCAGGAGTATTACTACCAAATCTGGGCAAAGGAAAATAAGAGTAGCAGTGATATTTGTAAGAGATCAGCAAAGCATAATGTATAAGATGATACTAAATCACTGTACTATAGTGAGAAAATGAGTGAAATGGGCTTAAGGAATTCCATCTCAGTTTAATTCAATAGTTTAGGATCATGCAGAGTTAAATTCAGACTCCTGTTAAGAAAAAAAAAATATATCAGGGTCTCGTAACTATCACAATTTTAACTTTATCTTTTCAAACTTTCTTGTCTCTCCCTCATGCCTCCTTGTTTTTCTCATTCTTGTCACTATTCTTTGCATATACTTATTATTTTATTTGTATATTAATCTTCAATTATATAGAACTCCTAAAATGTGTCACTATCAGTCTTATCAACTAAATTTCTAACTTAAATTCTGTAAAAACATCTTAATGGATTAAATTTAACTTAGGTCTACTTTGCTTTGACTTTCAGTTTGGCTGAGAACTGTGATAAATTAGTCTATTAAGATTATGACCTTCAGACTTCTGAGCTTTCATAAAAAGAGAAATCCAGACAATAATTCTGATGATCTGATGTTAAAGAAAAATATTTGAAAATATTTCTACTTCTTTTATCACATTTCTATTTTTTCTGGTCATGTTTTTCACAGATTCAAAGCAGCAGCAACAGAATGATCTCTCTGAGATCTAGTTAAAATATAATAAATATAAATAAACCTTAAAAACTTAAATTTTAAATAAACTTATAATTAGTAAAAATAAAAAAACAGCAATATATGTGTATAGAAGGAGATATAGATATATGTGTATAGATATAGAAATACATGCCAAATATTATAATGTGACAAATACTTTCAGGAAATATCACCATGGCTGGTCAGATAATTTCAGAAATTCTATTTTTATGATATCATTAAAAAGAATAATCACCTGAGTCATTCAAATTTTGAAGTGATTCTAATAATGGTATAGCTTAAACACATCTTCAAATAGCAACTTGTTAAAATAAAGAAGCAAAAATATTTTAGAGTTCTAAAATTGAATACTTGCAAATAGACACATACCGGGTAACTGAAACCTAATAATAAAATAAGTTAAGTGTTATACCCCATAATCTAATAAACTAGAGTGGTATGCTACACTGATTTCATGTGAAATCCTTGGATTTATAGTTCTCCCTCAGTATATTTATTCAAAATTGTAATGTTTATTGTATATATTATGTGCCCTTCACCAGTGTCTTTAAAAATGAATAAAGAAGGGAAGATGAACAGGAACACACAATGAAAACTAAATCAAGTAGAAACTACTGTTACTGCAGTAACAGAAATAGACACTGTATTGGTTAGTATTGTGTCAGTATTATAATCCATTCCAGGGTGATCTATGAAAAAGAGTCTCATTGGAGGGGGGAGAATGTACAGACTATATTGCAGTATCTTAATTAAGCAGTTTTTCAAAGAACAAAACCTTCATATGCATAACAACTTTCCTTATTTGCTCTTGCAGGTTCATAGTTTTTATGTATTTATAAATATGTTTACAAAAATACATGCAAATTTATTGTTGAAATTACAGTTATTTTGTTATTCTTCTGAATACATATCACAGTAATAATTATATGAGACACCAGGAAGCAAAACAGCATTCTAGTTATTCTATCTAATTGGTATATCATCCATTATTGATTTTATATTGCATCTAGATGTAGCAATAGTCTATTTGAGATCTAGGAAGTATAATGTAATTTATTACTCTCAAGAGTACAACAAGTAATAGGAAATGACTTAAAAAAAACACACACACACATTTGGAGATTTGACACCATAAGCAAAAATAAATAAATGACAGTATATCAAACTAAAATACTTCCACACAGCAAAGGAAATCATGAACAAAATGAAAAAGCAATATATGAAATTGGAGAAAATATTTACAATCATGTATCTGAGAAGAGAGTAATATTCAAACTATATTAACAACTCATAAAATTTGATAACAAAACCAATCTGATTTAAAAATTACTAGAGGAGTTGAATAGATATTTTTCCAAAGAAGACATATGAATGGCCAACAAATTCATGAAAAGGAGCTCAACATCACTAAACAGGAAAATGCAAATCAAAACCACAATGAGATATCAACCACACCTATTAGAATGACTATTATCAAAAAGACAAGAGATAACATATTAATGTGGAGAAGAAGGAACCCTTTCACTTCATTTATGAGAGTGTACTATGGATGGGAATGTAAACTGATATAGCCACTATGAGTAACAGTATGGAGGTTTCCCAAAAAATGAAAAATAGAACTAGCATACAATTCTACACTTTCACTTCTAGATATATGTCTGAAGAAAAAAAAGAATTTTTTTTCAAAGAATCACTATATTTATTAAGCATTATTCACAATAGCCAAGACATAGAAACAACCTGTGTCCATTGATGAATAAATATATAAATGAAATAAATGTGATATATGTAACTATAAATAGTACTCAGCCATAAAAAAAGAAGGAAATTCTGCAATTTGTGAAACATGGATGGACTTTGAGGACATTATGCTAATTGAAACAACTCAGGCAGAGAAAGACAAATACAGTACAATCTCACATGAGGAATTTTTAAAAAACAAATTCACAGAAAGAGACTGGTTGTTGCCAAAGGTGTATATGCAGGAAATCGGTGAAGGTGGTCAAAAGATATGAATTTCTGGTTATAAAATAAATAAATTCTGGGGACATACTGTATGACATAGTGAATGTTGTTAATAATAATACTGTATTGCATAACTGAAAGCTATTAAGAGGGTAGACCTTAAATGTGCTCATAATAAGAAAAAATTTGTAACTATGTGAGGTGATGAATGTTAACTAAACTCAATGAGGTAATCATTTCATAATATATACATATGTCAAATCATTATGTTGTACACCTTAAACTAAAATGATGTTATATGTCAATTATATAAATAATATTTTTATATTATTAAATATAATCTCAATAAAACTGGAAAAATGGCTCTCTGTTATCTACCAAATGAAGATTACTATAACTGTATTACAATATAAATTATGAGGATTAAAGCATTCAAATGTTTTATACTAACAGATAAAGGCTTACCTGTGTCTGACTCGTTTACAATTGGGAAATTCAAACTCATATATGTTAAAATATCTAAAACATATACTAATAATCACATACATTGAATACTATCCTTCTGTGTAGGTAGGAATAAAAAGAATATAAAATGTGTATAAACCATATAAATTAATTGTCAATGCTATAGTTTGTAATGATAATTAAAATATTTATGTCCAAAGTACATTGATTAAAATTAAACTAATAAAAAGATGAAAATATGGCAATAAAGTATAATGTGAAACTCATATGTTATTTTACTCAGTTTAATTGTAATCTTTAAAATGGAAAACATTCTAAAAATTTTGATATAGTTTCAAATGTGAAATATGATAGTTTCCTTAACCACTTAAAGTTCCATATTTTTCTGGATTTATTTTTTTATCAAATGAACAATTTATTTAAGAGAGAAAGAAAACTGATTTAAAAAGTATCTTGTGACTATTATAGTCATTGTAAAAGAAATAATATTTACACTTTCAAATGTCTACACTTTTTAAATCTGTATTCATATTTATATATATTTGGAAGAGCAAGTTACCTTTCTCAGAGATATTAATTATATGATGTTCCTATACTTCCTAGACAGTATTGAGTTTATGTGAAGACTCTTTTACAATTCCTGCCAATTCAGAGAAATTCTAAGTGGTCCAGCCACAGCCTGACACTTGGAGGTAAATGTCTATGTATATAAATGTCTTTGTATATAAAAGGAAAACTTTAAGAATAAAACAAAAATGTTCAATAGTGATAATATTGAGAAATACTGACAAACACATGCTAGATCTTTTAGTGCTTTTGTGTAATCATAAAACATTTAGAATTAGTGAGAACAGCATCCAGCTCTGGAGACATACAGGCCAGATGGAACTCTGCCACTCCCCTGCTGTCATATTTTGAGTAAATTATTTAACTTAAAGCTAGTTTCACTTTCTTTACAATTGAGACAGAATGATTTTAAATCAAATGATTGAAAGATGAAAGGCAATGGTATCTATTAAGTGCTTAGAACAATGCATGATACAAAGTGCTAATAACACTACATTTTGTGTTTGTCATCACCTTTATTGTTATCATCATCACTGTCATCATTGCCATCATTATCACCATGTTGAAGAAATTTTCCAATAGTTGACTTATAAATTAACAAAAAATAAAGTATCACTAAAACAACAAAATTGACATACTGGAAAACTCTATCTAATCTCTTCAGTTTACAGATTGCTTCAGTGAGTTGTGTGTGTATCTGTAAGCAACAGATAATCCAGTCTTAATGGTGTAACAATATTAAGATTTGTTTTTGCCATTTAAAATTATTTCTAAGTAATCCAAGACAATTATCACTAATCTAGGTAATTTTGTCTTCTTGTTCCACTATTCTTAATGTGCGGTTTTTTTCTCATGTTTGCAGTATGGCTATAGTTCCTCCTGGCATCACATATATACTAGAGATAGAAAGAAGAAAGAACAAAGAAACAAAGATACAAAGAACAAAATTTTATGAACCAACCACAACTGTCCTGTCAGCTTGGATGAGAACTTCTCCAGGGACTTCTGCCTACATCTTATTAACAGAGTGAGGTCATGTGACCAATCCTACTTGGAATGAAGTCTTAGAGGTTGACAATAGAGATTTCAACCTGTATTAACAGAATAAGACAAAAAGAAAGAAAAATGGCTCTTGAGAGCTAATCCAGAGAGTCTGGAGCCACAGGAAAAGAGAGCAAGAGGATAAGTCACATAGAATAGAAATGTTAGTCTATGCATCTTCTTAATATCTGAACAGAACTACTGCAGCATCTAGAAGTATTTTTCTGAACTGAAAGTGACTAATTGGATTGGATGACTAAGGAAGAAATAGAGATTTTTATTTTTAAAAAAATTTTAAATGATAAATCAGTCTTAATCAGTCTTAATAAATGTTGAGATTTAAAAGTATAAGGAGCCAAAAAACCAAGCAACTTACCTGAAGACAGGGCTTTCGTGTGGCCTAAATTATATTGAAAAGGTTGATTTAGTCACTTGCAGTGCAGCAGCAAAGGCCTCTTTTCCCACATTCCCAATAAAGAGAACATCTAGAAAGTCTGGAGTCAACCCAACCAAATAAACCATATTTTAGAAAAAAAAAGAAAGAAAGAAAGAAAAAGAGAGAGAGAAAGAGAGAGAGAGAGAGAGAGAGAGAGAGAGAGAGAGAGAGAGAGAGAGAGAGAGAGAGAAAGAAAGAAAGAAAGAAAGAAAGAAAGAAAGAAAGAAAGAAAGAAAGAAAGAAAGAAAGAAAGAAAGAAAGAAAGAGAAAGAAAGAAAAAGAAAGAAAGAAAAATATAATATTTGGAAATTTGGTGATGGATTAACTATTTCTACATGCATAAATAAAATGGTCCAGGTAAACATTTCCACAACTGGAATTATACCTAAAACTATAACTTGCCCACAGGTAGCATGATGCCAACACTGTACTCATTAGGCTTTGTGAACAGGAAGCAGCCTAGAAGACTTAGAAAAATACATCCTCTTCTTCAGGAAATCTGACCCTACTGCCTTCACAACTTGGAGAGAGAGAGGAGTTTGGGATTAGTCTAAATTTACCTCAGCAATTCTGATGATTTGATCTCCATTACCAGAAATTTCTGGAGACTTGAGCATCAAAAAAATAAATAAATAAGAATAGTAACAAGGAATTAAAGAAAGTCAGCTCATAATGGGGTGGACCAGATGTAGGTATGGGTGAGTTCCCAGGAAAGGTTTCTTTGATTCACAGAAAGATGTATAGGAGTATGTAAAATATATTTCCTCTGGGCATTTTTGTTTCTGCATGTCAAATATCTTAATGCTACATACCTTTTGTTACCATGAGGGAATCTAGGCTGACATAAATAAAGTGGTAAATGACAAGAAAAGAGGGTAGATATTTTTATGATGCCATTAAGCTTCAGATATGGATCATAAAAGTTCTCTATCTCTGAATTTCCTTTCATTAACCAAGATACAAAATGGTTACATCACCACAAGACTTCCTCATGTTACCTTCTTATAACTGCATCCATCTTTGTTAAATCTTCATTTCTATCATCATGCCCTAACCCCAGGCAAGCACTAATCTGCTCTCTTTACCTAAAACTTTGTAATTGGCTTTTTTCTCTCAGTTTAATCCAAGTTGTTGGATGTGTCAGTAGTTTGTTCCATTTTATTGCTGGGTAGTTATTCCACAGTATGAATGTACCAGTTTACTATTTATCCATTAAACAACATCTGCATTGTTTCTAATGTGGGTTATTATAATTAAAGTTGCTATGTACATTTGGTTTCAGATTTTTGTATAAATATAATTTTCATTTTTCTGAGACAAATGGCAATAATACTCCTTTATTATTTTTTAATAGCTGCAAGATAGGAAAGATATTCCATTTCATTCCTGATATTAGTGATTTAGGACTTCTCTATTTTTATTTTTGCCAGTCTTCCTAGATATTTATCAATTTTATTTATTTATTTATTTATTTATTTATTTATTTATTTATTTATTTATTTATTTTGGAAGCGCCAGACTTCTATTTCATTTTCTTTATTGTTTTCATATTTTCAATTTCATCGATTCCTGCTGTGGTCCTTATTTCTTCCTTGTGTTTAGTTTGGGTTTACTGTGCTTATCTTTTCCAAAGTAATTAATTGAGAGTTTTAATTACTGATTTGAGCCTTTTCCTCATTTCTTATATAAGAATGAAATGCTATGAATTTCCCTATAAATACTGCTTTAACTACTTCCTGCATATTTTAATAAGTTGAATTTTCAATTTCTTATATATATGTGTATATTTATATAAAATTTAGTTTTAGACCTCTTCTCAGACCCATGAATAATTTAGAGTGTATTGTTTTAATTTCCTCCTATTTAAATATTTTCCTGTAGTCTTTCTGTTATTCATTTCAATTGATTCCATTACCATTAGAGAATATCCTGTATACAATTTCAGTTCTTAAAAGTTTTAGAGGTTTGTTTAATGGCCTAGAATATAGTCTATATTGATTAGTATTCCATGGCTGCTTCAAAAATAAGTTTATTATTCTGTTGGAAAAGTGCACTGTATAGGTCACTTATGCTCTATTGGTTGATTGTGTTGTCCAAATCTAACTATTTGTTGATTTTTTTTAATCTAGCAGTTTCATCAGTTGCTGAATGGAGAGTGTTAATTTCCTAAATCATAACTGTGACTTGGTTTATTTCTCCTGTCAATTCTATCAGTTTTTTCTTCATTTCTTCATATTAAAACTCTATTTTTTGATATGCACATATCTAAATCATTATATCTTCTTAACTCATTAATCTTTTTATTCTTAGATAATGCTCTTCATTGTCTCTAGTAATTTTCTATACTACCTACTTAACTGGATATTACTAACTTTTGCTTTTTTAAATATTTGCATGTTATTTTTTTTTTTTTACTTTTCATGTACCTATGTACCTGTATTTTCTTTTTTTTATTATTATTAAGTTTATTGGGGTAACATTGGTTAATACAATTATATAATTTTTAGGTGAACATTATAATTTGACATCTGTATATTCTATTGTGTGTTTACCACCCAAAGTCCAGTTTCCTTCAGCTACCATATATTTGATCCCCTCTACCCACTTCACACTCCCCTCCCCCTCTATATTTAACCTCCTTTACCCTGTCTACCTCCCTGCCTTTCCCACACACCGTACCCTCTGGTAACCACTAGTCTATAGTCCATGTCCACAAGTTTCTGTTTTTTCGTCCTGTTCAAGTGTTACTTTTATGTTTATATCCCACATATTATAAGTGATATCATGTGATTTTCAAATTTTCTTGTCTGGCTTATTTCGCTTAGCATGATTATCTCAAGGTCCATCCATGTTGTTGCAAATGGCATATTTCATCTCTTCTTATGGCTAACATTCCATTGTGTATATGTACTACAGCTTCTTTATACAATCATCTATTGTAAGACATTTCAGTTGCTTCTATGTCCTGGCCCCTGTGAACAATGCTGCTATGAATATCGGTGTGTAACTATCTTTTTGGATATGAGTTTTCATGTCTTTGGGGTAAATATCCAGTAGAGGGATTGCTGGATCATATGGTAGATCAATTCTTAGTTTGTTGAGGAAACTGCATACTGCTTTCCATAGTGGCTGTACCAATTTGCAGTCCCACCAGCAGTGTATGAGCATTCCTTTTTTTCTGCATCTTCTCCAACATTTGCTATTACTTCTCCTGTTGATTATAGCTATTCCAATAGGTGTGAGATGGTATCTCATTGTGGTTTTCATTCACATTTCCCTAATAGCTAGCGATGTTGAGCATCTTTTCTAGTATTTGTGGGCCATTTGTATATTCTCTAGGGAGAAGTGTCTGCTCAGGTCCTATGCACATTTTTTTGATTAGATCATTGTTCTTCTGTTGTTATTGAGTCGTATGAGTTCTTTGTATACTTTGGATATTAGGCCCTTACCAGAGACATTGATTGCAAATATATTTTCCCATTCGAATGGTTGTCTCTTTACCTCATTGACGGTTTCTTTTGCTAAGCAGAAGCTTTTTAGTTTGATGTAGTTCCTTCATTTAACTTAGCTTTTACTTCTCTCGCTTTTTAGGGCAAATTCATAAAATCTTCTTTAAGTCCAAGGTCCTTGAGTTTAGTTCCTATGTTTTCTTCTATGTATTTTATTGTTTCTTATATGCAGATCCTTAATCCATTTTGAGTTAATTTTGGTGTGCAGTGATAGACAACAGTCTAGTTTCATTCTTTTGCAGAAAACTGGCTTTCCAGTTTTCCCAGCACCATTTATTGAAGAAGCTTTTCTTTCTCTACTGTGTGTTTTTGACTTTTATGTCAAAAATTATTTTCTCATATACATATGGGTTTACTTCTGCACTCTCGATTCTGTTCCATTACTTTGTGTGTCTGTTTTGCTGCCAATGTCATGCCGTTTTGATTACAGTCGCTTTGCAGTATAATTTGAAGTTGGGCAGAGTGATGCCTCCAGTCTCATTCTTTTTTCTCAGGATGGCTTTGGCAATTCGGGGTCTTTTGTGCTTCCATACAAATCTGATGATTTTTTGTTCTATTCCTTTAAAAAAATGCCACTCGAATTTTGATGGGGATCGCATTAAATCTCTATAATGCTTTAGGTAATATGGTGATTTTAACTATGTTGATTTTTCCAATCCAAGAACACGAAATATCTTTCCATTTCTTTGTATCTTCTTCGATTTCTTTTAATAGGGTCTTGTAGTTTTCATTACATAGGTTCTTCAGGTTTCATTAGATTTATTCCTTGGTATTTTATTTTTTGTTGCAATTGCAAGAAGAATTATTATATCCACTTCTTTTTCTGATACTTCATTATTAGAGTATAGGAACACTATGGATTTTTGAACATTGATTTTGTATCCAGAAATTTTACTATATTTGCTTACTGTTTCTAGTAGTATTTTTTTGTGGAGTCTTTAGAGTTTTCTACATATAGAATCATGTCATCTGCAAATAGTGATAGTTTAACTTCATTTTCTATTTGAATGCCTTCTATATGTTTCTCTTGCCTGATTGCACTTGCTAGGACCTCCAAAGTTATATTAATAACAGTGGTGATAGTGGACAGCCTTACCTTGTTCATGATCTTAGAAGAAAGGTTTTTAGTTTTTCACCATTAATGTTGGCTGAGTTTGTCATATATGGCCTTTATCATGTTAAGGTAATTTCTTTCTATACAGATTTTGTTAAGTGTTTTGATCTTAAATGGATGCTGTATATTGTCAAAGGCTTTATCTGCAACTATTGATTTGATCATATGATCCTTATTTTTTAATTTATATGGTGTTTCACATTAATCAATTTGCATATGTTTAACCATCTTTGTGCCCCTGGGATGAAGCCCACTTGATCATAGTGTATAATCATTTGGTTGCTAGTATCTTATTTAGGATTTTTGCATTTATGTTCATGAGAGATATTGATCTGTTGTTTTCTTTCTTTGTGGGTTATCCTTACAAGGTTTTGGTATCACAGTAATTTTGGCTTCATCAAATAAGTTGGAAAGTATTGCTTTCTCTTTGATTTTTTGGAAGATTTTGAGAATAAGTATGAAGTCTTCTTTGAATGTTTGGTAGAATTCACTGGTGAAGCCATCTGGTCCTTGACTTTTACTTTTTGGTAGATTTTCGATGATTGTTTCAATTTCCATACTGCTGATTGGCCTATTTAGATTTTCCAGTTCTTCTTCAGTTTAGGAAGGTTGTATTTTGCTAAATACTGGCCCGTTTTTTCTAGGTTATTAAATTTTGTGTTACTTTTTTATAGCATTCTTGTTAGATCTTTTGTATTTCTGTGATATCAGTTGTAGTTTCCCCTTTTTCATCTCTGATTTTGTTTATGTCCTTTCTCTTTTTTCTTCAGTCAATCTAGCCAGGAGTTTGTTAATTTTATTAAGCTTCACAAAGAACCAACTCTTTGTTGCATTCATTTTTTCTATTAATTTTGTTTTCAATTTCATTTATTTCTGCTCTAATTTTGATTATTTCTTTCCTTCTTCTGACTTTAGGCTTCATTTGGTCTTTCATTTCTAATTTTTTAAGATGAAGTGTTAGGTTCATTCTTGTTCTTGGAGATAGCTCAGTAATGATATGAACTTTCTTCTTATGACCACTTTTGCCATGTCCAAAAAGTTTTGATATGTTGTACTATCATTATCATTCGTTTCTATGTATCTCTTGATCTCTCTTCTTATTTCTTCTCTGACCCAGTTTATTCTTCAGTAGTATGTTGTTTAATCTCCATGTATTTGTGGTTCTTCCTACTTTCTTTTTGCAGTTGATCTCTAGTTTCAGAGCATTATGATCAGGGAACATGGTTGGTATAATTTCAATCCTCATATTTGTTGAGGCTATCTCTGCATCCCAGTGTGTGGTCGATTCTGGAGAATGTTCCATATGCACTAGAGAAGAATGTGTAAGCAGTCATTTTGAGATGTAAGGCTTTGTATATGTCAATTATATCCAGTTGGTCTAATGTGTCATTTAAGTATGTTATTTCCTTATTGATTTTCTGTTTGGATGATCTGTCCATATCTGATAGTGGGGTATTTAAGTCCCCTACTACAATAGTATTTTGGTCTATTTCTCCCTTTAGTTCTCTTAATGATTGCTTTACATCTTTTGTGGCTCCCTGATTGAGAGTATAGATATTAATAAGTGTTATGTCTTCTTGGTGCATGATTCCCTTTATCACTATGAAGTGTCCCTTAGTATCTTTACCTTTTTTATTTTGAAGTCTATTTTGTCCGATATTAGTACTGTTACTCCCACTTTTCTCTGAATGCCATTTGCTTGGAATATCATTTTCTACTCTTTCGAGTCTATAATTGTCTTTGGAGCTGAGATGTGTCTCTTGGAGGCAGCATATGGTTGGGTTTTGTTTTTTGATCCATTCTGCAATGCTGTGCCTTTTGATTGGTTCAGTCTATTTATATTTAGGGTGGTTATTGAAATATGATGTCTTCTTATGGCCATTTTATCTTTTGCTTTCTGGTAGCTCAGTGTTTCCATTGCTTCCTTCTCCTTGTGTTTCTGTTTTCTTTCTTTTGGTTGGCTTTTACAGGTTTACCCTCTGGTCTTTATTATTTTATTTTACATACTTGAGTTCTGAATCTTTGATGTGTAGTTATTGTTATGAATATGTAAAGGACAGTTACATACATATAGTCATCCATTTTCTTCTGTGCGTGCCTTATCTCCACTCCCTTATGCAAATTTGGATCTCTGAATCCTCCCCTTTCCAGTCACTGTTGTCTCAATCTTTTCCTATGTATGCTGAATGTTCATTATTATCTTGCTGTGTCAATTCTCTTATTATTTAAGCTTATAATGCTCTGTTCTAGGTAAGAATTATACTCCTCTCCTTCTATTTGCCTGATATTCACTTTACTCCTAGCTATGTATTTTGTGTGTGGTGTGTGTGTGTGTGTGTGTGTGTGTGTGTGTGTGTGTGTGTGATTTTGTTTTAGGTGAGCTGACCACTTTCACTATTTCCTGTAGTACAGGCTTTGTAGTGGAGAATTCCCTCAATTTTTGTGTGTCTGAAAATGTTTTAATTTCTCCTTCATATCTAAAGGAGAGCTTAGCTGGATACATCATTCTAGGCTGATAGTTCCTTTCACTTAATAGTTTAAATATATGATTCCACTCTTTTCTGGCTTGTAAGGTCTGTGCTGAGAAGTCTAAGGATAATCTAATGTGTTTCTTTTGTAAGTTACCTTTTTCTTCTCCCTAGCTGCCCTGACAATTCTGTCTTTGTCATTGATTTTGGATAATTTTAATATAATGTGTCTTTCTGAAGAACTTTTTGGGTTGAGATATTTGGGTGTTCTGTTGACTTCTTGAATTCCAAACCCCAACTCCTTTCTTAGATTCACAGCTGAAGCAACTACAACTAAAATATGATGGACTTAAGGAGAGAAACATCTTCTTTTAAGAATGCAGTGTATTTCTTATCTAATTTAAAACAGCTTCGTCAAGATTATTCAGATATTTGTGAGAAAGAAAGAAATGTAAAGGAAACGTATGATTCATCCAGCCTTCCAGCTCTCTTATTCAGGGTAAGAACCCTTTTGGGAGCTGAAAGACATCTGCAAAATATCAACTATTTGTCAACTATTTGTTTGAAAATACTTTCTAGTCCCTGCTCCTTTTCCTCCCCTTTGATAATGCCATTATGTTTCATCTCCTGATGATATCAGCTAGTTCTTGAACTTCTCTTTCATTATTTTTGACTCAGTTTCTCTCTTCTTCATTTATTTCTAGTTTTCTGTCTTTGATATCACTGATCCTTTCCTCCATTTCGTCTACTCTATTTCTTAAGATTGCTATTTCATTCTTCAACTCTTGCAATGTGTTTTTTTTTTCCCTTTTTTATTTTTTAATCTCCAGAAGATCTATTCGGTTCTTTTTGAGAGTTTCAATCTCCTTGCTCTGCTCATCTAGTTGTTTTTTCAATTCCCGAAATCATTGATATGATTTATTTCAGATGTCATTGAGTTTTTTCAGAAGTACCATCCTGAAATCTCTGTTATTTAAGTTGCATATTGCTATGTCTGTAACCTTATTTTCTGGAAATTTCTTTCTTTTTGAGATGCCTTTTCACCTTGATTGTTCATGGAGTTTAATGGACTATTTCTCCTCCTTGGCATTAATGACAGTATATTCTGCTTTTTTTCCAGGTAGAAGATTTATTATATAAAGGTCTCTCTTTAGCCTGCTTTTCTTTTGGTTTCCAGTAGGTAGTGTCCCTGCTTTATATAAAGCCATGAAAATGCCTTTTTATTTTCTGATAGATATTTAATCACGCTCACTACACTGTTTCCGTCCCTGTCAGTGTTAACAACAGTTTGCTCAGACTCCTGGTGTTCAGTTTCGGAGTGTATGGGGAGAGGGTGCTCTGGGTTGGGAGATGGGGGCTGCGGCTTAGCCTCTGTTTTGTAACCACAGCTGGTAAAAATCAACTGTTGTTTTTCTGCCATCCAGCTTTCTTTCTGCCCTAATAACCGGACCCTGCCACTGGCTGTGTGGAACTCACATCTCTACTAGGCAGGGCTGTTCAGGGAACTCTCTGCAACTTCTTCCCTCTCCCTCTTCTTACAGGTAGCTCCAGGGGCTGCTAGAGGCAGCTTCTTCATTTCTCCCTGTTCACTGCCCGACACCTGGGCTTCTGACCTGTGGTAGCTCTTATGCACAGATCCCATGCTCAGATACATATGCAGTTTAGGTGTTTTTTGCTGAGTTTTAGATGTTCAGCTATTGTTGTTTCAAAGGGAGAGATCTGAGGACATCTCTCACTCCACCATGATTCAAAAAAATCCCTGTAATTGTATTTGAATTTTATGTTTCTCGTAATAGCATATAGTTGGGTCATCCTTTTAAATTTACTCTAACAGTCTTTGTTTTTTTGATTGGTAGATTTAGACTACTTACATTTAAGATAATTATTGAGATGTTAGAGCATTGCTATTTTATTTACTTATTTTAATTTGTATCCTTTGGTTACTGTCCTGTTTTTATTTGTTTGTTTTTGCCTTCCTGTGGGTTTCTTGAATATCTTTTGGGATTCTGTATATATATTTAATTATAGTGTTTTTTAATATTCCCCTTTGTGGTTCTTAAAAGAAAAATTTTGGAGTTCTAAACCACATTTCTAAATCATGCTTGCTAATATAAGGATATATAATTCAATAACCTTAAGTAATTGAGAATCTCATTCATAAAAAGTCACTGATTCTTTCTTGAGCCCCTGGATTATTCCTGATCACAGCCCTCATTTTTCAAAATAAATCTGACAGAGATAACTGTGGACACATATAATTCCTACAGACTCAACCTACTAAACTAAGAGCAAGACGTTATCCTTTTAGATATATAAAGATAATGTTCATTTTTCTTCCATGTTTGATGTTCGTTATGAAACAATATGATGCAGCTGTTGTTTTGGTTAGTATTGTTTAACGCATATTAAACATCAGGATGTCACCAGACAGCTAACCAGGATCTTGTCAATGTCACGAGAAAGAATTCATGAACAGACAACAAAGGTGATGAAGCAACAGTTCAAGTTTATTGAAAGTGAAAGTGTGCTCTCAGACAGGAGAGCAGGCTAGCTCGAGAGTGAGCTGCCCCACTTTTCTCACAGGATGGAGACTTTACCTACCGCTCTAACTAGGGGGTGGAATAGTCATAATTCTGGGTGGTCTCTTCAAAGAAAAAGAGAGAAGTAGAGAGATACTCCTTTCTTACCATGTTTGGTTTTTACAGAACTGTCATGGAGTCAAGTGCATGATGGGTACAGAATTAACTGCAATGTTAATTTGTTGTGATAGCCATTAAATGAGGAAAGAATAAGGTCATTAGGTCAAGGATGAATGAGGCTTGGGCTGTGCATATGTTTTTGTGGGAAAGATCACTGTGTTTCTGGGCCAGGATGTGGTGGCTTTTGAGCTCCTCTAAGGGCCTATCAGTGTTTAAAGTGATCACATCTGTGTTCCTGTGGGTTTCTCTCTCTCTCCTGCTCATATCTATCTGCCTACTATAAGAGAGCTTTTGTAGCAGCCTGTAAATATTATTTTCCCAAAGTTCATAAATTTTAGAGCTAGAAGTTAGATTGATATACACCCAATACCCTATGTCAAAACAAGTCATTAATCCCAATATCCACTCTTCCCTCTCTCCTCAGCTTACAGGGCAAAAGATAGTTTATATTTATAGGTTCCCTTGAATCTAGTTTTGGTCACGTGACTAAATTCTGGCCAATGAGATGCTAAAAGGAGAGGTGTAAAACAATGAAATATTCTTCTACTTTCTTTCTCTATTTCCAGCTGATTAAACTACTAATTGGAATTAGAGCTGTTGTAGCCATTATGGAGAATGATATAGAATCCACTTGTTGTTGTCCAGACAACAACATAAAAGGCACCTGGATGCTGAAAATTGGTGTCCTGGAATTATGCTGTGTATATAAGAGAAATAACCTATCATTTCAAGCTATATTCATTTTTTTTTTATATTACTAGCAGCTAAAATGTTAATAATTAATATACTTAACATTGTGAATGTCTCTTCCACATTGAAAATCATATTATTCCTATAAAGCACCCACCAATACTCATTATTGCCCCAATTATTTAACATTTTAACATTTTTAACATTTTAAATATTTAATAACAATATTTATATTTAATATACATTTTCAAAATATTTAATATTTTACAATTATCATGTTACTTCCTTTTTGAAGCACTTCAATAACTTGCAAATTATATTATTATTGAGGCTAAATATTTTATATGACTTTAATAATTCTGTATGATTAACCACTACCAAAATCTTTAATTCTATAAGTTTAGTATACTTTTGCCTGCTCTACCTTTACCTCTTATGTTCTAAATATAACAGTGTTATCTTTGTCCATGATTTATGCCATATTACATTCTTATACATATCTATTCCTCATGATTTTGTTCCTAAGGACTCTCCTGCCAAACTCCAAAGTCTTTCCTTTATTTTATGCTTTATTTAACTTCTTATACTTCAGTACTCAGGTCAATATTTCTTTAGAGAAATCTCTTTGATCTCTTAATTCATCTCATATTCTTTTATGTTTTAATAAAAATGTATTTTTTATCTCAGTACTGTACAATTTTTCAATTCATTTCTGTATCTTTCTGTTACAATATGAACCCCATGAGAGTACATGTTTCTTCTGCTTTTTTGTTACTGCTGGTACTCAGAATACTATTTAGCACATAATAGATGCTCAATAAAAGTTTTAAATAAATGAATTTAAAAAAACTTCTGAACTCTTCTCTTTAAAAATGACTTTGACACTTAGCTTCTTAACTTTGTCTGTAAGACATGTCATACAACATACATTAACAGTTTAAAATCACTATAGAATATCTGTCCAGCAAATTTGTCTCTCTGCTTCCTGAACTACTATTTAATAATTTTCTTTCCCATTCTACTTCAATTAGTTGATATCATCATGCTTTGGACATTGATACCACCAAAACATCAGCCACTAAACACTCTCTAAATACAACCTATTGTCTTGTACTTGATGGCAATGGTATTTGCAATCTTCTACTGCTCTGCAATTTCACTACAAATCAGTTCTAAAATATTTCAGACAGTCCAGCAGGAAAAAAAATATGATCCTAGATATATCCAACTGATGGTGTTCTCTATGACTGCTGCTAAGCTACTGACAAGTAATGAAGAGCATCACATCTCAAGTGGGGCTTTGGTATTCCACAAACATCTAACATCCCTAAAGAATTGACTCTTTCATTCTCCATCTAGAAAAAAAATTCTCCAAATCCAGGCATATGATTTAGAATGCTTTCCACTGAAATACCAGAATTATACGTGGATCAAATAATGAGATAATAACTGAATAGAAACATTTGAAGATTTGTTTATTTATTTACTAAGCAATGTCATGAAGAAACTGGGTTTGTTCTATTATGGCATCTACAGTTACTGATACTGCTTTCCTTCACAGGGCATGAGATGGCTTCAGTAATTGTAAGCATTGCAAGAAGACAGAATGATATACAGCAAAGAAAGGTGTTGTATCTCCCTATGCAAGTGTTTATACCAACAAGGAAAACCTTTCCAAGAATCCAATAAGCACACCATCTATCAAGTTTCAGAAAGCATAATTGGCACACATGTACACACATACTAAATATTAACAAGAAGACTGAAACCACAGTGGTCTGTTAGATGATCCAAGATTCTTTATGTTGGCATAGGATGGTAAATACTTCCCCTAAGTAAATAAAATGGTGATTATTTCCATAAAATTGAAGTTTTGTTAGCAAGATAAATAAATAAATGATAAAAGATACAGCTTTTGATAGGCAATCAACAGCAAGAATGTGGTGTCACAGAAATTAAAGAAGGAACAGTTTGTAGAGGGAGAATCCAATTAACTAGGTACAATGATTCTGATACAAAGTGAGATATAGAAATGTAAACAGTTACATTATCAACATTGAAGGCCATTAATAACCTTTGCAAAAGAAATTTTGTGTAGTGAGATCATGTCTCAAAAATAACTCTTGTAAAATGGTCTTCTCCAAGGCTAAACCTGCTTGATCCTAACATCATCAGCTTTAAGTTGGAGGAGAAGGAGGAGCAGGAGGATAAGAAGGAAATGAAGTCAGACTACATATAGGGATTACAATGACAACATTCATGTCTTGACCTTAAATAGAAAGACTTAGTATGGACTTTTCATGAGCTCTTCTAGTTAGAATTCAGGACAATAAAATAACATAAAAATAACCCACTGAAAAGAAAGCTCAGAAATAATGTTTGTTTTTGCTTTGGATGGAAATGCAACTTATGTGGCATCCTGTGGAATTTACTAATGTTTCACATTTATTTCAAAAGAAAGAATCTTCTACAGATGAATTCCCTTGAGGTTATTTAGCACTTTCTGTGTAGTGACACACAGAAAATACTTTACAAACTTATGTGAGGGAGGGAGATAATTCTAGGGAAGGCCTATTATTAAACAGTCTCTTACAAAAAAAAAAGAAAGTAATTTAAGAAATGTTGTGAATATTCATAATACCACATTAACACGTATCATAATTTTCAGCTCCATAAATAAGCATGCTGTTATCTCTCTTTCTAGCATAGTTAATATTTCATAAAATGTTCTGATACACTGCAGGGTTACCAACACTGTCTTTAATGTTACATTTTCCTTAAAGAACTGAAATGAAGTAGTCTCTCCAGGGCATCATAAATCTTAGTTTTCATTTAGAATATAGAAACCATAAAGAACATAAACAATATTTAAGCCTCAGAGAAGACCAATTTCCAATACAAAATGAGATTGTTATGACAGTAAAGGAATGAGCAGATGAGAATAGGAACACTCCAATTTATCCAATGCTGCCAGAAACAAAATAAAGGAGACATAAGAGCCCCAGGTATAGTACATGATAGAACAGTGACCAAAAAACTGAAATGGTTCACATAGATTACATACTCTGTAACCAAAGACTATAAAATATCAAGATTAAATGATATTGCTAAAGACAGATAATCATACTATATGCATATATGATATATATGCAATACATAAGCATGTTATATATGTATATATATATATGTATATATATAATACACACACACATATGCATTAAGTCAAGAAGTCATCAATTTAGGTAAACATAAAATGGAAAAATATGAATTGACAAAGCTTTAGGTAAGATAATTGAATGGAATTAAGCCATAATACATCATAATTCCCTAATTACATACAGCATCTTTAAACTTTTGAAGCCATTAAAGCATAGCAGGAATTTAATGAGATATCTAATTTCATGTACATTTACTGCATGATTCATT
This sequence comes from Eidolon dupreanum, assembly GCA_028627145.1. Taxonomy (NCBI): domain Eukaryota; kingdom Metazoa; phylum Chordata; class Mammalia; order Chiroptera; family Pteropodidae; genus Eidolon; species Eidolon dupreanum. The sequence goes on from CM053508.1 coordinate 58,711,488, forward strand.
TCTTAGAAAATTTTGTGAGTATAAGTGTGGGTAGGGAACTTTAAGGTTATTTATATCCCAACAGTATGTTATTGTTCCATTTCTGTATACATCCTGGGATTTGTAAAAATAATATAGATGAATTTTCTTATGAATATCAAAGAACATCTCCATTAAAATGTTTAAGAAGAACAAAATTGTTCTGTAAACTTTCATTGTGTTAAATAGCACAAAGATATCAACATATTTCATTGCTATCTTAGTGAAAATAAAAAAATGCATTAAGTAATAATTTAATCACTGAAAAGTTAGATATCAATCATCTAATAAGCACATATACAAGAAACTCTTCTGAATGTTTTGGATGTTTAACCCACTTCGTCTTAATAATAATTTTATGAAGCACTATTTTTTAAATAAAATTGTATAGTTTTGTTAACCTTAAGTCACTGAGTACCCTGAGGAGCTGAGACTTGATTCTAGGTAATGTGGCTCTGAACCTGGGCCTATAACAAGTATGTTATTTTACAAATTTATGTATTGTTTTGTTTCATAGACCAGTAAGTTAAGTTACTATTTTTATCTAATATAATTTTACAGATAGTACTGGCATAGTATAGTACTCCCCACCCCTTAGCCACAGTTTCACTTTCTGTGGTTTCAGTTACCTGCTATCAACTATGGTCCAAAAATCTTAAATGGAAAATTCCAGAAGTAAACAATTTATAAGTTTTCAATTGCAAACTATTCTGAGTAGCATGATGAAATCTTGGACCATCCTGCTTTGTTCTATCTGGGACATGAATCACCATTTGTTCAGCATATCCATGCTGTATATGTACTACTCACTCATTAGTCACTTAGTATCCTTCTTGGTCCTCAGATAGATTGTTGTGTTATCACAGTGCTTGTGTTTGAGTAACTCTTATTGTACTTAATAATGCCCTAAAAGTACAAAAGTAGTGATGCTGGCAATTTCAATGTGCCAAAGAGAAGCCATAAAGTATTCCCTTTACATGAAAAGTTGAAACTTCTTGACTTAATAAGGAAAGAAACAATCATATGCTTAGGTTACTAACATCTAGTATAAGAACCAATGTTCTGTCTGTGAAATTATGAAAAAACAAGAAATTTGTGTTAGCTTTGCTGTTGCATCTTAAACTACAAAAATTACAGCCACAATGCATAAGTGCTCAGTTAAGATGGAAAAGATATTAAATTCATATGTGGAAGACATGAACAGAAAACATGTTCCAATTGATGACATCACGTTGCATCAGAACTCATTGAGATCTTATAAAGACTTCAGGAAGAATCCCCTGAAACGAGTGTCACCAAGCCATTCACTGCAAGTAAGGAATGGTTACACAGATTCAGGAAGAGGTTTGTCATTTTATCATCTCACATAACCACAAGAAGGGTGAATATAGTACAATAAGATAATTTGAAACAGACCACATTCAAATAACTTTTCTTATAGTATATTGTCATATATGTTCTCTTTTATTATTAGTTATTGTTGTTAATATCTTACAGTGCCTAATGTATAAAATAAACTTTATCATAGCTATGTATGTATAGGAAAAAACACTATATGTAGGGTTCATCAGTATCCACGATTTTAGACATCCATTGAGGGTCTTGGAACGTATCCTTCACAGAGAAGGGGGTGGTGCTGTATGTAGAAAAAATGTTTAAGTATTAATATGATATAATTCAATAATTTCCCAGGAAAAAATCCTTTTCTTTCTCTTCATTTTTAACATTCTAAAGCCATTAATAAATGACTAATTCCCTTTGCTTAAAATAATATAGTAAAATAAAAATGATTATGGGTGAAGAAATACTTCATACTGTAATTAATAACCTGTTCTTTTGTATAAAGTTTCTAAAATGTAGTCAAAAGACTCCTGAAATCAGAATTAGCATGTGTGCTAATTATTTAAACATTTCTAGACATATCTCAAATTGTATTTCTGTTAGTAGAGACTGAAAGTGAATATTAAACAATCTCTCAGGTAATATATATGCACAGTAAAACTTCAAACCATGCTTCTAATATAAATTTGATTACATGTTTTTTCCTAAAAATAAAACTTGGGGTGAACATGAAAATATCAGATCCCTTAAATTGTTGAGATATGAAGCCATTGAAAATGGAAGGTAGTGTATGCAGAAGCATAAAAAAAATAGATTTTGCATACTTTAAAATGCCACTGGGAGATGTCACTAACTGAATGAGTATGACTTCAAATCATTAACTTTTTGTCAGAATTAAATATTCATAAATCAATGCAAAAGATCATCAACTGTTTAAATTATCTAAAATGTTGAAAATATATAATTTTTTATGTTTTCATTGACCAAAAATAGTGTTTTGCTTAAACTATTTTAAAATAATTGAAAATCAATATTATAATCCAAATGCTATTAAAACATATTTTAATGAACAACTTAATTTTATAGAATAATTGTGTCTATTACTTTAAACATCTACATAATTACCTGGTATTGCATAGTCTGACATATACAATTTCCTATTTTAAGTTATTGTTGGAAAGAAAATTGTTTGTATTTTGAGAATTTTTCAAAGCCAAACCAAGGCCTACACATAGTTAAATTGCCCAACATTAAAAATTGAAATAAAAAATGACTATTTGCCAAAGCATAAAATTGTTTGGGAAAGAGGTAAAGAGCAGATAAAGGAAAAGGCAACAGATTTTTACATTCTTTTCTTACTCAAATGACCCAATTTGAGCTGGAATACAACCACGCAACCTGCAGGGTGTCAGTAAGAAACAGAGCAGCAGATGAGTAGGAATTGACATCTGTGGCTTGGGAAAAAAACTGGCAAGGAGAGCAAAAAATAAGTAGTTAAAGAGTTCGAAATGGCTATAAAAATGTAGTCCTCTAAAAAACAGGGCAATTAAAATTCTTATTTTTATTTTCTTCCCCTACTAAGTAATAATATTTGACAGAATAGGCATTCTAAAAACAATATATGCATGTATTTATTAAGGATAGAATACAGAGAGTATATATTTTTATATGGAGTAGATAATTAAAAATATTTAATGTAAATCCACAATACTTTGAAAAATACACTTCAGGTTCCATCAATGACACTGTTGCAAAACTCATGGAATTATACTGTTCAATACAAACCTTCTGAGGTTTACATAATTCTTATCCACAGAAAATAAAACCTGTGAGAATAATTGAACACAATGCCTTTATGCTAATCTCTCTGAGTTATAATAACTAATAAATTATCAAGATGAACTAGAGAGCAGAGAGTCTATACAGGGCCTATGATTAAATATTCAATTAAAATAAAATAGACAATGCACATATTTATTACCATAAACCAGTCATGTTGTCATAGGACTAAACCAAATGCTTTAGAATACATGCATTATGGTAAAAGGATAAAGAAATGTTAAAGCAAAATGTTTTCCTTCTGTGATATTAAATCACATTTCTCTTTATTTATTAGTTTTAGAATCCACTTAAAAATACAGTAAACCTCATGATAATAGTATCCCATTTCACAAAAACAGACACTTGAATAGAGTGTGAATTTTTAATTGGATCTTATTCTCTAAGTAAAGTTCCTATTTTCTGCTTGCATGTAGGGTAAAGGCAAAGCAAGGAGCTTGTTAATGACAGTGCTGTGATCATGTGGACCTTTCTCAGTTTAGCGTATGGTTAATTGTACACATAATACATTCTTCTAGCTTTAATTTTGTATTTTTTCTGATATTAAAGACTGGCTAAAAATATTGATTTTTATTATTCTGACTCCATATTTTACTTGATTGACATTTTTGAGCCCAAATATTGTTTTAGTGAGATATTATGACTAAATATAAGAAACAAGCAAACTAATAAAAAAATCATTATTAATTCTTTAGATTTCTATAATTAGGACATCTTAAAATTAAATGAGACCTCCAGAATACCAGAGCTGAAATAGCAACACAAATATACCTCATTTTATTTCACTTCACTTTAATGTGCTTTGCAGATATTACATCATTAACAAATTAAAGGACATCCAGCATCAAGCAAGACTATAGGTGCCATTTTTCTAATAGCATTTGCTCACTATGTCTCTTCAGTATATTTTGGATTTAAGCAATATATCACACTTTTTATTTATTAGATTTGTTTTGGTGATCTGTGATCAGTGATCTTTGACATTTCAATTGTAATTGTTCAGAGGCACCACGAGCGCTGCACCCATTTAAGACAGTAAACTTAATCGATAAATGTTGTGTGTTCTGACTGCTCCATTGACCAGCCATTTCCCCTTCTCTCTCTCTTGTCAGGCTCCCATATTCCCTGAGAGACAACTATATTGAAATTAGGCCTGTTAATAACCCTACAGTTCTAAGAGGGTGTTTTCTGCTACCTTGTCTTCTAAATCACTAATTCAGTCCTCTGCTTAATCTAATCTGCTGTTGATTCCTTCTAGTGTATTCTTTATTTCAGTTATTGTATTCTTCAATTCTGATTCTTTTTAATGGTTTCTATCTCCTTTTTCCATTGTTTATCTCTTGTTGAAGTTCTTACTGAATTCTAGTCTTCCCTTAAGTTTTTTCAACACTGTACCTGTTAAATTGCTTGTCTTCATTACATTTAGTTGTTTTTATTTTTTATTTTTTATTTTTTTGGAGTTTGTTCTTGTTCATTCATTTGGGACAAGTTTCTTTGTCCATTCATATTCAGTAGATGTGCTATGTCCCCAGTTTTGAGAGATTGGCCTTACATAGAAGGTGTCCTATGGGGCCGAGTGATGCAGTATCACTGCTCACCTGAGCTCTATGGGTGGTCCCTGTGTGTGTATTGTGTTAATCTCCTATTGTAGTTGGGCCTTGATTGTTTTTGGCACATCAATGGGTGGGGTGACTCTCAGGCTGTCTGTGAAGGCTGGCCATTAGTACATGGGTGAGCTGTTGTGCAGGGGCTGATCCACAGAGTGGGAGTCACTTTAGCATGGCTCTGATGCCAGTCTAGTCTTCCATTCATGTGTGTTATTTGTAGAGATGTTTGGGTGGTGAGCTGGTGTGGTCTGAAGCTGGGCATTGGGTGTGCTGTGTCTGGAGCCTTTTGAGGAGGCCTCTGTGTAGACAAATGTCAGCCTCGTACTGGGCTTTGGGCCTCTTGATAGGAGCTACAAAGTGATCCGTGGTTAGGAGCTGTTTATGGTATGCTGTGGGTCAGAGAAGCAGTTACACTGTGAAGCAAGGTTGGCTACCACTTATTCTGGGCTTGGGATCCTTTGGTGGGCACTACAATGTGAGCTGAAGTCAGCCACAACTTGTGCCAGGCTTGTGTACACTGAGTTGAAGCTATATTCCAGGCCAGGACTGGCCCCTTGGTTTGGGGCCACCTGATAGGAGTTATAATACAAGTTGAGACTGGTGGCTGCTTTTGCTGGGCTTGGGACCAATTAGCTAAGGCTATAAAGCACACCAAGGTCAGCCACTGCTTCACTGGGATTTGTGGAACTTAGAGAGCTTTAGGGAAAGTCCTTAGTGAGTTGCTGGGGAAAACTCAGGCCTAGAGAGCCAGTTGGGTGGGGAACAATCTCAAGGAATCACAAGGGCAGGGCAAACAGTGTTAGTCAGATTAATAGAAAGTTCAGATTTGGTACCTGACTGTGAAGGGTGAGTTGGGTGGAAGGAGAGCTCAACAAAGGAACAATGGTGCTTGCCAGCACTTCTGTCTCCAAAGAGTTGTCTCAACCCTGCCCTTCTAGCCTCTGCCCTGAAGTTAGTCAATTTAGTTCCACCCTATATGTCCCTAGTGCTTTTTGAGCTACTGCCCCTGTGCTGGAGTTTGTGAACAAGTCAGGCTGTGCACAGACCTTTAACAGGAGAACCTCAATGCCTAGCAGCCTTTTGTCTTTCTCAAACACCATATCCACTGTTTTTCACAGCCAGATGTTATGGAGCTCCTCTTCCTTGCATTGAAGCTCTTGGTTTGAGAACCCAGTGTGGAGCTGGGACCCCTTGCTCTTCACAGGGGACCTCTGCAGCTGAGATATCTCTCTCAATTCTTAATCATGACATCATGGGTGTAAAACATGCCCAGTACATGTCTCCACCTTTCCTACGAGTCTTATAAATCCTTAGCTATAAGAATTCTCTTCAGCTAGTATTCAGATAGTTCTCAATGATGCTTGTTCCATAATTTAGTTGTAATTTTGATGTGGTAGTTGAAGGAGGTGACCACAGAGTTTACCTATTATTCCATCTTGACTGGATATCACATATATTATTTTTGATTGATCAATTTTAGGCATAATTTAAATGTATTTATATCAGAAAAATGTTTTTAAAATATAAATATCATTTGTAAATATCTATGCACCTGATATAAGATAAATATGTAAGATAAATATATTAACAGACCTGAAAAAAGAAATGCACAGTATTAAAATCATAGTAGAGGATTTCAGTATCCTACTTTCAACAACAGATTTATCATCCAGATACGAAATCATTAAAGAAACACTGAACTTAAACTATGTGCTAGACAGATGAAACCAAGAGATATTTGTAGAATATTCAATCGAAAATCAGTAGAATACACATTTTTATTAAGCTCACATGGAATGTTTTCCAGGATAGATCATATATTAGGCTACAAAAAAGGCAATAAATGTAGGTAGACTGACATTATGTCAAGCATAATTTTTAACCACAATAGTATAAAACTAAAAATTAATTATGAAAAGAAAACTGGGTAATTCACATCACTGTGGAGATCAAACAACATGCTACCGAATAACAAATGAGTCAAAAAATCAAAAGATAAATCAAAAAAATCCAGATATAAATGAAATGGAAATACAGCATTCCAAAACTATGGGAAGCAGCAAAGAAAATTTTAATAGCAATGTCTATAGTGATAAATGCATAATCAAGAATAAAGATCTCAAATAAACAACCTAACATATTTACACCTCAAGTAATTAAAAAAATAATAAATGGAATGTAGTCATTAAAAAAAGAAATAGCAAAGATCTGAGTGAAAAAAATGAAATAGAGATTAAAAGACAATAGAAAAGATCAATGCAACTAAGAACTGATTTTTTAAAAGATAAACAATATTGACAAACCTTGAGCTAGACTAACCAAGAAAAAATGAAATATATAAAATTATAAATTAAAGAGAACTCAGTACAACTGATCCCACAGAAATATAAAGGATCATAAGAGTCTACTATGAGCAATTATACACTAACAAATTGGACACTGTAGATGAAATGGATAAATCCTAGAAACATACAACCTACCAATAATTAATCACGAAGAAATACAGAATCTTAACAGTCTAATTACTAGTCGTTTTCATTGAATAAGCAATCAAAAAGACCCCCAAAAGAGAAAAGTACAGGACCAGATAGCTTCAGTGGTAAATTCTAACAAACTTTAAAGAAAAATTAACATCAATGCTTTAAAAATTCTTCCAAAGAATAGAGAAGGGGAAATTTTCTAACTCATATTTTGAGAGCAGCACTACCATGATGGCAAAACCAGAACAGGACATTGAAAGAAAATTATAGCCCAATATCCTTGATAAACAGAGATGCATAAATCCTTAACAAAATATTAACAAATAAAATTCATCAATATAGTTAAAGAATTATACAACATGATAAGGTAAAATTTATTCCAGAGATGCAAGGATGGTTTAAAATCTACAAATCAGTGTGATAAAACATATTAACAAAAAATAAAAAAAAAATATGATCTTATGTGAGATATAAAGATGAAAGCAGCAAACAAATACAACAGAGACTCATGGACATGGACAACAGTTTAGTGGTTACCAGAGGGAAAAGGGTATTGGGGGAAGTAGAAAAGGGTCAAGGATAACAATAAATGTTTTTAAGAGCTGAAAATCAGAATCGATGCATAGCTCAGGGTTATGTGATAAAAGTGTTGATTGCCGTGTTTGTGAATAAAACCTAATAAAGATAAAATTCACCGATGTTTGAAGATTTTGAAAAAATGTTTAGCAAAATTTAGAAGAGAAATAAGTCATCAATAAGAAATTAGACATTGCTGAGATATATGGCATAAACACATCTACATACAAAGAAATTGAACAAGGTCCTGAAGCTGCTGAAAATCTCCTGGGTATAAATAAATAATGGCAGTGGTAATACCGACTCACACTAAAGTATGTGGCACGAACTTCTGATGAAGCAATTTTAATGGTAGTAGCAGTTCAATAATTTGCAAATGAAAGTGAGTAGAAATATGATGACTCATTAACACCATTTCTATGAATTAGTGGGGAGTGGGATATATGCTGCCCCTGATTGAAAGGGAAGTTATTGACAGGGAAGAACAGGGAATAAACAATAATTAAAAATGTTCAATACGAAAAATTTCATTCACACAAGGATACAGATTTCCTTAGGCAAAATAGCAGTAGAAGAGATTCTACAAAGAACTTATTGATTGGCTCTGGAAATATAAGTTACTTAAGTTTCAGATGCTGTCAAAAGATAGAAGGAAGTGTGCCACAATAGATGTGATTTCAGACATCATGAGAAAAAGTAAATAAAATTAAATTGTATTTTCTATCATCATTATAACAAGTGATTATTCTTTCCGACTTGTGACACTTTTAATACATCAAATAAATTCTTTTGCATTTGTTACATTGTTTTACCTTAAGAGCTTTCCAGTGCTACAGGCAGTTAAGTGTTTTAGCTCCAATTTCTGGGTGAACTTGCTGATGTTTACAGAGATAGGTAACAATGAGTTCAACGTGACAGAGCAAGTTGTAGTAGCACTGAGATCTGAGGCTTTGAGTTGTATGCCCAATCAGGGCTTTATTTATTTTATATAAACAACACCTCCCAGATATTAGGTAGCAATCTTTACCACGAACTGTGAAATGTGTTTTCTATCATGTTTCTTTGATTTCATTCTACAAATATGCCTTACACATAGGACTTTATAGAGTTTACTTGAATTAAGTTTTATTATAAAAACAACTGAAATTGATAGGTTATATAAGTTGAAATCTCTATGATTGGTAAACTACTTTTCTCCTGAAAAAAAAAAAAAGCTTATGTATTAATTCTGAAATAAAATGGAATTGAAAATCCAAGAAGAAGGAAGCAACAGATTGTGTTAAACTTAGTGACAGATAACAATATAAAAACAATCCTAAATCATAGGACTTTTGGAAAATGCCAGGTATGGTAAATGTGCTAAAAAAAGAAAAAAAAACTTTTTATTCAGACATGTGTTTCATAAATATTATTTTACACTGAACACTATCTTTATCACATAGTAGCTACTGTTTTACACTCGCATAACAGGAACAGAAGTGGGACATAAGAACTGTGCAGTTTCATGATCACATGTAATCATAGGTAAAGCACTGCTGAATCAAAATACATTTGATATTAAGAAAAAAGGCTTTAGACTTATTATTGAAAAGTGAATAAGAAATGCCAATAAAGCAGAAAAAAATACATATCTAAACAGATATTTGAATAAAAATATCTTCAATTTTTACTGCAATCTTTGAAGAGATAGTATAGTATTTGCTTTAAAACAGTACAAAAAATATGGTTTTGCAAGTCATTTGGTTTGTGATATAATGAACCAAATGGCTTGCTGAAGATTTGGATGCATTCCAGTTCAACAGCCACTATTCAAATTGATAGTGACAGCTCATTCTGAGGAAAAAATGTTATTTTCAAATGATTGATATGAACTCAAAGGGGTGTGAAGAACTATGGTGTACTTTGTGCATAGGAGTTATGACAGGTTGGCACATCTTTAATTCTGATTTAAAACAAGCCAGGGCACTGCAGTTTCCAACACCATTAAGCTTATATACCACATGAAATTATTAGACTCACTGGAATATTCCACAAAGCAAAATGTGCCAAAATTTCAAAACTATGAGTCTGATTTCTGTATTAGATTGGCATGTTATCTACTAAAACTAATTCCAATATTTTCTTCCTTTAAAGAGGAAAAACACTCAGGCATTTTAATACAATTTAATTATAAATTAGTAAATGTTGTTCTCTAATTGTGAAATTCAGAAGTGTACCAGATGAAAGGAAACAATGAGTCCCTGACATAAAAGTATAACATTAAAACTTGACATCAGAATAATGGAGTTATAACTCTATTGGATGACAAATGGGACTAAATGCAGAAAATTCACAAAATTCTTCAGCTCTGACCATTTAGATTTTACTGACTTGGCATGTATACATTTTAATTTCTTAATCATATCCCCACAAAGACCAATTAGTGTTTTCTAATACAAATGCATTCAAAGAAGATTATACACTGTTAGGGAGAAGGTCTTAAACTTTTTAAACAATTCTGATTTTTCTTAAGTTTTATTGTCACAAAGTGTAATCACCTTTCTGCATGAGAAGTAACTATTTTAGTAGTTTTAACTTCATAAAAAGCTTCAGATGGTTGTCTATTTACTGAGATGTTTTATATTGTCATTTTACTCAAAAGCATTGTGGGCCCTTTTTTCCTAATTTGCATGTGTGAACCATCATAGACTGTTCTATGCAATGTTAGAAAACAAAACAAAACAAAAGGACCACAAGTCAAAAATCATAGCCGTATGCATGCTTTCAAGTATTAGTTATTTTTTCAGTGGAAGTGACAAGAATCTAAATCAAATATATTCAAAATCTAACCGGGAAGATCAAGCTATAAATAGCTTTAGGCACGGCTTGATAGAGGCAACCTAAAATTTACTGAAGAAAAAATGTTCTTCAGGAATATTTCTGTCTGTCTTTCGTCTATGTACTCATATGTGCAGATTCCATTCTCTTGAGAGATTTTCTACATGGTGGCACAAATAAACTCCAGAAGATTTAGGCTTAAAGGTATATTATTGTCAATAATCTTTAAAGAAAAATGTTATCTTTTTTTAAGTTCCTTTCATTTCAATAAATAAATCTGATGATATCAGTTTTGGCCAAATGCTGTTTTCTCAACCAAAAATCATGTCCAAGGAGATGGTACCCATTAATCTGTCTCAGAATTCTACTGTGGTGTTTCTTATATCAAAGGCCTAATTTGTAGAATATAACATGCAAGGGAGGGCCAAATCCCTAAATAAATTAAGCATTCTGTTAACCAAAGTAAAGGAGAGGAGCAATAGATGTTTCTAAAGAAACCATAAGTTATCCAAATTATCTCCCTTATTAGTCTCTATAACATTTTTTCTTTCAATGTCTGAAATTCCCACTTTGAATTCTCACATTTATATTATTGCAGATCATCATTTCCAAAGGTACGTTGTAAAATGCCTACATTATACATTGAGAAAGAAAAGTCTATGCATTGAAAAAGATGAGTTTTTCACTAAAAATAAAGTAATATTAATTTATTAATATACCAGCACAGATGGACTCAATCTTATTTTATTCTTGAAACATACAACAAGAATCTTACATGTCAAAGTACAGGATTGTTTTATTTAACTGGGTGTATAAAAATCTGGCAGTTTAGAGGAACAGCTTCAACAAAACCTTTCATTGAAATAAATCATAAATCACTAAAACTTCAAAGCATTTTCAAATATATTGAATATATGATGATAAATTTCTAAAGCTTATAAATTTAAATCCAAATGATGCTATATATATTTTTTGTTTGTTTGTTTTATTTGTGCATAATATTTCATTATTATATTTTTTATATTGCTTGAAGTCATCCATTTAAAAATATACACAGATTAATCACATAAATCATATGTTCTACAAAGGCCATCAAGTTAATCATTCTTCCACACATGAACATATAAAAGTAAATTTTCTTTACAGTATAATATTAATTAAAATAAACATCAACCTGAATTTAGTCTTGGAAGCTAAGTGCACATACATAGTTACCACATTAATCCAATGATCTTTGCTTTTTATTTTAATGTTCACTAAAAAATCTTAATATAGTCTGAAGATTAGGTACATAAAAAAAGCCAAGGAATATGACAAGGAGAAAAAAGCCAGCAGAGCATATAAAGGCTGAGCTAGAAATAGAAATATTCAACTTGAACTTTAAAAAGCAAACTTGATAGATTGTGAGTTATATTTGCTTTAGAGAAGCTTAAGCTTTGTATCCAATACAAATATACCAGACAAGTCAAAATACCATGGACTTTGGCAATGTCTGAAGGAAAATATATTCATGGAGATTGGCTGTGCTGAAATTAATCTCCTATGTTGATAAAATAAAAGTGATGTTTCCTTCTTTAAAAAAAAAAAAAGAAATATATGGGCTTCTGTTACCTATGGATACTTGAGGCAGAAAAAACTAGTCAATGTGATATTGTGGTCTTTAAAAAAATCTCATTTACTATTTGTCACAGTAAGTCAATCATGGAGTATCAGCGCAGTGAGACAGTTTAGCGATCTATGTCCCTTTTAATCTCCCTTTCAGAGTATACAAAAGGCACCTTTGAGTACTTAGTGACCTTTTATACTGCATTTTGACAAAATTTTATTTCATTCTTTTAACTATGTATAGATATGAAAACTTAAATTTTGACTTAACTAAGACTGATCAATATATTTATTAGCAGATTGTAAATGTATTTTAAGAATTCAGAGCATGAGCCTAGAAAGTGGAAATAAAGCAAAAAAGTACATTATATTTTTTAAATAAAATTTTCATTTAAAACAATTGAAGTTTGAGAAAAAACTTCAGATACTACAGACAATTCCCATATACCCTTACATGAAGGTTTCTCTATTATTGGCATCTTATAATAGTATAATCTATTTGCTACAATTAAGGAGTCAAAATGACACATCATTGCTAACTAAAGTGCATGCCTTTTGAAGAACTTTTTATTTTTTACCTAATGTACTTCTTTCTATTGCAACATACCATCCAGTATACCACATTACATTTACTTGTCACGTTGCTTAAACAAATATTGACTGTGACAGATTTTCAGACATTTTTATTTTTCATATCCTTCAGTTTTGAGAAGTACTGGCTCAAGTATTTTATAGAGTGTCTTTCCATAGGGATTTTTCTTATATTTTCCTTATGATTATACAGGAATAACAAGTGGTTGGGAGGAAGACCACAGTGGTGAAGTTTTATTGTTATTATATATGAAAAAAATGCTCCCTATCTATATTAATAAAAATTAGAGAAATATGTCATCTGCCAAAAGCCACAATTTAACTTCTTCAATCTCATTTGGATGCCTTTTATTTCTTTGTCTTGTCTGATTCTAGCTAGGACTTCCAACACTATATTGAATAATAGTGGGAAGAGCGGACAGCCTTGTCTTGATCCTGATCTTAGAGGGAAGGATTTTAGTTTTTCACCATTAAGTGTGAAGTTGGCTGAGGGTTTGTCATATATGGCCTTT
>CM053508.1:58725373-58957100 GCA_028627145.1 Eidolon dupreanum
AAAGGCCATATATGACAAACCCTCAGCCAACTTCACACTTAATGGTGAAAAACTAAAATCCTTCCCTCTAAGATCAGGATCAAGACAAGGCTGTCCGCTCTTCCCACTATTATTCAATATAGTGTTGGAAGTCCTAGCTAGAATCAGACAAGACAAAGAAATAAAAGGCATCCAAATGAGATTGAAGAAGTTAAATTGTCGCTTTTGGCAGATGACATGATTCTTTATGCAGAATTAAGGACCTGAATATAAGACCTGAAATAATAAAATGCATAGAAGAAAACATAAGAACTAAACTCACGGACCTTGGACTTAAAGAGGATTTTATGAATTTGATCACAAAAGCAAGGGATGTAAAAGTTAAAATAAATGAAGTGGACTACATCGAACTAAAAAGCTTCTGCACACCGAAAGATACCGTCAACAAGGTAAAGAGACAACCATTCAAATGGGAAAATATATTTGAAAGTAATGCCTTCAATAAGGGCCTAATATATAAAATATACAAAGAACTCATACAACTCAATAACAACAAAATACAAACGATCCATTAAAAAAATGGGCAGAGGGCCTGAACAGATACTTCTCCCTAGAGGACATACAAATGGCCAATAAATATTTGAAAAGATGCTCAACATCACTAGCTATCAGGGAAATGGAAGTCAAAACCATAATGAGATACTATCTTACACATATTAGAATAGTTGTAATCAACAGGACAAGTAATAACAAATGCTGGAGAGGATGCGGAGGGAAAAAGAACCCTCATACATTGCTGGTGGGACTGCAAATTGGTACAGCCACTATGGAAAACAGTATGGAGGTTTTTCAACAAATTAAGAATTGATCTACCATATGATCCAGCAATCCCTCTACTGGGTATTTATCCCAGAGACTTGAAAACCCATACCTGAAAAGATATTTGCACACCGATGTTCATAGCAGCATTATTCACAGTGGTCAGGACATGGAAGCAACTGAAGCATCCTACAATAGATAATTGGCTAAAGAAGCTGTGGTACCTATAGACAATGGAATATTACTCAGCCATGAGAAGAGATAAAATACTGCCATTTGAAACAGCATGGATGAATCTCAAGATAATCATGCTAAGTGGAATAAGCCAGACAGAAAAAGTTGAAAATCACATAATTTCACTTATATGTAGGATATAAACCTAAAAGCAACAAATGAACAGGATAAACAAACTGAGACTCATGGTCATGGACAATAGACTAGTGGCTATCAGAGTGGGTAAGGTGACAAATATGATGTGACAGAAAGAAATCTAATTATGAGAGGTAACACATAGTGTAAACATATATATGCCTTACTGTTAAAGTGTACAGTTGAAACTTATGGGATTTCATTAACCAATGTCACCTTAAAAATATAAACAAACACAAAGAAATATGTAATGAAAAAAAAAACAAGAAAAACATTACACATAAAGTAAATAGAAACAGAAAACCAAAGACCAAAGTGAGTAGAAGGAAGGGTATACTAAAGATCAGAGTGTAGATAAATGAAATGGAGACTTAAAAAATTGGAAAGAAAAAATTAAAACTTAAGTAACACTGATAACTTACTATATCTAGAAATACCTAACGATTCCACTAGAAAACTATTAGAAATAATCAATGAATTCAGTAAGGTTACAGGATACAAAATCAGAAAACTTTTGCATTTCTATCCACTCATAATGAACTATCAAAAAGATAAATTAAGAAACCAATGTCATTAACAGTGGCATCAAAAAGCATAAAATATCTAGGAATAAATTTAACCAAGGAGGTAAAAAAAAATGTATTCTTAAAACTATATGACATTGATGAAAAAAATTTAAGAAGAAACAAAGAAATGGGAGGATAGACAATGTTCATGAATTGGAAAAACTAATGTCATTAAAAAACCATACTACCAAAACAATCCACAGATTCAATTCAATCCCTATCAAATTATCATTGGTATATTCACAGAATTAGAGCAAATACTCCTAAAATCTATTTGGAACTACAAAAGTCCCTAATAACCAAAGAATACTGAAAACAAAAAGTTGGAGGCATCACATTCCCTGATTCCAAACTATACTATAAACACTACAGTATTCAAAACTGTAGGGTACCAGTGCAAAAACAGACACATAGTTCAATGGAACAGAATAGAGAGCCCAGAAATAAATGCACACTTATTTGGTCAATTAATCCATGACAAAGGAAGCAAGAATATACAATGGGAAAAAGATAGTCTCATCAAAAAATTGTGCTGAGAAAACTGGACAGATACACGAAAAAAAAGAAAGAAGAAAGAAAAAAGAAAGAAAGAAAGAAAGAAAGAAAGAAAGAAAGAAAGAAAGAAAGAAAGAAAGAAAGAAAGAAAGAAAGAAACTAGACTAGTTTCTTACACCAAATACAAAAATAAACTAAAAATGAACTAAAGACATAAATATAAGAGCTCAAATAATAAAACTTCTAAAAGAAAACATAGGCAGTAAACTCTTTGACATCAGTCTTAACAACATCTATATTTGATATGTCTCCTCAGGCAAAAGCAACAAAAACAAAAATAAAGAAATGGGACCACATCAAATGAAAAAGCTTTTGCATATAGAGTTAAACCATCAATTTAAAAAAGCCTACTGAAAAGGCAAGCTACTGAATGGGAGAAAATGTTTTTTAATCATATATCCGATAAAGTATTAATATTCAAAATATAGAAAGAGAAAAAGTTGAAAATCACATAATATCACTTATATGTGGGGTATAAACCTAAAATCAACAAATGATAGGACAAACGGAGACTCACAGACATGGACAATAGACTAGTGGTTACCAAAGGGGAGTGGGGAGGCGGAAAGGTGAGGCAGATGAGGTAAGGGGTGTCAAATATGTGGTGCCAGAAATAAATCTAAGTATGGGAGGTGAACACACAATGTAAATATATATGTCTTACTGTTAAAATGGATAGCTAAAACTTACAGGATCTTGTTAACCAATGTCACCATAAAAAGTAAATAAATATAAATAAATAAATAAACAAACAAATAAAATTTTTTGCTATAAAAAATCTGTACATGTTTTTCTAGATTTCCACCCAATACTTTAAGTAATTATAAATAGTACTATATTCTTAATATTCATTACTATGGTTTTGGCTAGTATATCAAAATAGAATTGATTTATTTTTATCTTGTAACCCTGGATCTTTTTGAATTCATTTCTATTTTCAGGAGTTTTTGGTAGACTCCTAGAGATTATATATACAAAGATGATTATGTCATCTACAGAAAGTGACTATTTTAATTTTTCCTTTCCGATTTGTATGTTTTCTTTTCCTGACATACTGTGCTTACTAGTATTTCCAGTACTCTGTTACATAATAATGGTGAAAATAAACATCCTTGCTTCACTATAAATCTTAGAAAGCATTTAGTAGTTCACCTTTAAATATGTTAGCTGAAGGCTTTTTTAAGAAGCTATCAATTGAGAAAATTGTCTTCTATTTCTATTTTCCTGATAGGATGTTAAATTTTCTGCATCAGCTGATAAAATCATGTGATTTTTTTTCTTTAACCTCCAAATAGATGGTGGATTATGCTGAATTTTTTATAACATTAAACCAGCCTCACACCTCTAATAAACAACTTGGTCATACCATATAATTATTATGTCTTGGTAAAATTTGCTTAGTAATATTTTATTAAAAACTTTGCATCTATATTCATTATGGATATTGGTTAGTGTTTCTTTTTTTCCTTCTTTTCTTCCTTTTTTTCCCTCCTTCCTTCTTTCTCTCCTTTAGCCACTTATTCTTTTCTCTCTCTTTTGTTTGCTTGTTTTGGAAGGGGAGGCTGCCTTTTTCTTGTTTTGGTATCAGGGTAATTCTAACTTCATGAAAAAATTGGGATGTGTTTCTTCCTCTTTTATATCCTAGAAGAGATTGTGTAGAATTTTTATTTCTTAAAATTTGAGAGAATTATCCAAGAAAATCATTTGGGTCTACAGTTTAAATTTTCAGTTGTTTTATTTACAAATTCAATTTCTTTAACAATTATCTACCTTACACTGGATGAGTTGTGGCAGTTTGTGCTTTTCAAAGGAATGGTCCATTATATATAATTTGTCAAATTTGTATGCAAGGTTGTTCAAAACATTCTTTTATTAACTTTTTAATGTCTGCAGTCTGTAGTGATATTACTACTTGTTTCTTTTTTGATATTAGTAATTTTTATTTTCTCTTTTTTGTTAACCTTGCAAGTACTTTGTCAAATATATTGATCTTTAGAAAAAAAAATAGCTATTAATTCCATTGATTTTCTCTATTTTTTCTGTTTATAATTTTATTCTTCTCTTATCTTTATAACTTTCTTCTTTGTTTTTAGTTTGCTCTGTTTTTTCAAGGTCCATGAGGTTAAATGTTCATCTCACCCAAAATTTGTATGTTGAAGCCCTAATCCTCCATGTGACTGTATTTGGAAATGAGAAGGTAATTAAGGTCGAATAAGGTCATAAGGGTGGTGCCTTGATCCATTAAGATTCATGTCCTTACACGAAGAGATACCAGAGAGCGCGTTCTCTCTCTCTATCATTGAGGACATGGTGATCAGCAACCATCTACAACCAAAGGAGAGAACTCTCACCAGACCGAACATTGAACCTGCTGGCACCTTGATCTTGGACGTCCAATCTCTAGAAGTGTAAAAAATAAATTTCTGTTTAGCACCCAGCCTGTGGTATAGTTATAGTAGCTGGAACTGACTGATACAAGATGGAAGCTTAAATGGTTAGATTATTAATTTGAGAGTTTTTGTTCTTATCTATACATTTTTTTTTGCTATAAATTAGCTAACTGTACCTCTTTATTTGTACCACACATATTTTAATGTGTTATGGTTGCCTTTTCATTCAGTTCAATGTTTTCTTTTCTTCCTTGAGAGTTCCTCTTTGATAGTTTATTTAGAAGTACGTAGTTATTTTTTTTCCTAGTGTTTGGGGGATTTTCTTGTTACTTTGTTTTATATCATTGTAGTCAGAACATTCTTTCAAAAAAAAACTTCTAATTACTTTAAATTTGTTGAAGCTTATTTATTTATTTATTTATTTATTTATTTATTTATTTGGTCCAGAATATATCTATCTTGGTAAATGTTTCATAAGTGCTGGAAGAATGTGCATTGTACTGATGTTGGGTGGAGTATACTATAAATGTTTTTAGAAGCCTAATTATATAATTTCAGCCTGGACGTGAAAATTTAGGCTTCCCACTTGGACTTTGCTAGAAGGGATAACAGTGGGAGGCCACAATTTTTCTGTGGTGTTTATATGGAGTACTGCAGTTATTGTCTATTAGTTATTTGCCTTATTAGGCTACCACTTTTCTGGTCCTTTGGCTAGAGAAAATAGGCTTTTGTTGGGGATTTTTTTTTCTTTTTTGTCTGCACTGTTTGGTATTTCCAGTTGGTAGTTTCTGCAGTTCTAAGTCTATAATATATGAAGTAAAACAAAAACAAAAACAAAAACAAAAAAAATAGAAAAACTAGGGATCTCACTACCATTTAGTTTCTTAGATCCTGAAGTTCCTGTCTGACCTGCCATCTTTTCTCCACCTTGCAGAGTCTTCTTGTGATTATTATTTATATAATTTCAAATATTTTTGTTTCATTTATTTAAATTTATTAGTGTTACATTCATTAGTAAGATTATATGTTTCGAGTGTACAATTCTATAATACACATCAGTATATTGCATTGTGTGCTCACTACGCAAAGCCTAATCTCCTTTTGTCACCATATATTTAATTCCCTTTACCCTTTTTGACCTCCCCAACCTTTGTCCCCTCTGGTAGCCACCATACTGTTGCCTGGTGAGTTTTATTTGTTTTGCTTCCTTGTTGCTATCTGTTATACATGCCACATATGAGGGAAATGACATGGTTCTTATCTTTTTCTATCTGATTTACTTGACTTAGCACGATACTCTTAAGATCAATCCCTGTTGTTGCAAGTGGTAGGATTTCATTTTTTTTTAATGACTGAGTACTATTTCACTGTATATATGAACTATAATTTCTTTATACATCATCTATTGATGGGCACTTAGGTTGCTTCCATATCTTGGCTATTGTAAATTGTGTTCCCTTAAATACTGTGGTGCATAGCTCTTTAAAAATTATTGTTTTGGTTTTCTTTGGATAAATACCTAGAAGTGCAATTACTGGGTCAAAAGGTTTATCCATTTTTAATTGTTTGAGAAATCTCCATACTGTTTCCATAGTAGCTGTACCAATTTGCAATCCCACCAACAGTGTATGAGAGTTCTCTTTTCTCCGTATCCTCGCCAACACTTGTTGTTCTTTGATTTATTAATGGTAGCCATTCTGACAGGTGTGAGGTGATATCTCATTGTGGTTCTAATTTGCAATTCTCTGATAATTAGTGACCTTGAACATCTCTTCATATGTCTGTTAGCCATCTGTACTTCCTCTTTGGAGAAGTATCTGTTCAGGTCTTCTGCACATTTTTTAATTTGATTGTTTTTTTTGTTGTTGTTGTTGAATCATATAAGTTCTTTATAAATTTTGAATATCAACCCCTTATCAGGTGTCTCATTAGCGAATATCCTCCCAAATAGTCAGTTGTCTTTTTGTTTTTTTTAATGGTTCCCTTTGCTGTATAAAAACTTTTTAGTTTGATGTAGTTCCATTTGTTTATTTTTACTTTTGTTTACCTTGCCTGAGGAGATATATCTGAAAAGAAATTCCTATTAGTGATATCAGAGAATTTATTACCTATGTTTTCTTCTAAAAGTTTTATAGTTTCATGTCTTACAGTTAAGTCTTTAATCCATTTTGAGTCTATTCTTGTATATGGTGTAAGAAGATGGTCCAGTTTCTTTTTTTTGCACATACCTGTCCAATTTTCCCGACACCATTTATTGAAGAGACTGTCTTTACCCCATTGTATATTCTTACCTCCTCTGTCATATATTAAGTGAGCATATAGGCATGGATTTATTTCTGGGCTCTCTGTTCTGTTCTATAGATCAATGTATCTGTTTTAAGGCTAGTACCATGCTGTTTTGATTACGATAGCCTTGTAGTATAGTTTGATATCAGGTAATGTGATACCTCCAACTTTGTTCTTTCTCAAGATTGCCATGAGTATTTGGGGTTTTTTATTGCTCCATAAAATTTTAGAATTATTTGTTCTGGTGCTCTGAAAAAATGCCATTGGTATTTGGATAGAGACTTCATTGAATCTATAGATTGCTTTGGGTAGTATAGTCATTTTAACAGTGTTGATTCTTCCTACCCATGAACAGGGTATATGCTTCCATTTATTTATATCTTTTTTAATTTCTTTTTTCAATGTTATATAATTTTCTGAAAACAGGTCTTCTACCTTCTTGGTTAATTTAATTTCCAGGTATTTTATAGTTTTCGATGCAATTGTAAATGAGATTGTTTTCTAATGTCTCCTTCCAAAAGTTCATCATTGGTGTACAAAATGACACTGACTTCTGAATATTTATTTTGTAACCTGTTATTTTACTGAATTCATTGATCAGTCCTAACCATTTTTTTAGTGGAATCTTTAGGGTTCTCTCTATATAGTATCAAGTCATCAGCAAATAACAAGAGTTATTTGGATACCTTTTATTTCTTTTTTTGTCTTATTGCTGTGGCTAAGACTTCTAATACAATGTTGAAGAGGAGTGGTGAAAGTGGGCATCCTTGTCTTGTTCCTGATCTTAAGGAAACTGCTTTTAACCTTTCCCCATTGAGTATGATGTTAGCTGTAGGTTTGTCATATATGGCCTTTATTATGTTGAGGTATGTTCCCTCTATTGCCACTTTGCTGAAAGTTTTATCATAAATGGATGCTGGATTTTGTCAAATGCTTTTTCTGCATCTATTGATATGATCATATGGTTTTTATCTTTCAATTTGTTAAGTGGTGTATCACATTAACTGATTTGTGGATATTGAGCCAACCTTACATTCCAGGTATAAATCCAATTTGAACGTGGTATATGATATTTTTAATGTACTGCTGAATTTGGTTTGCTAATATTTTGTTGAGGATTTTTGCATCAATGTTTATAAGGGATATCGGCCTACAATTTTCTTTTTTTGTAATATCTTTGCCTAGTTCTGGAATCAAGGTAATGATGGCCTCATAAAAGGAGTTAGGGGGCTTGTCTTCCTCTTGAATTTTTTGTAATAGTTTGAGAATAGGTGATAATTCTTCAAATATTTGGTAAAATTCACCTATGAAGCCATTTGGTCCAGGAGTTTTGTTTTTTGGGAGGTTTTTGATTACTGATTCTATTTCACTGGTGGTAATTGGTCAGTTCAGATTTTCTGTTTTATCTTGACTCAAACTTGAGAGATTATATGTCTCTAGGAATGTGTCCATTTCTTCAATTGTCCAATTTGTTGGTGTATAATTGCTCATAGTATTTTCTTCTGATGCATTGTATTTTTGTGGAGTTCGTGGTTATTTCTCCCCTTTCATTTCTGATTTTATATATTTGGGTACTCTTTTTTCTTAGATGAGTCTGGCTAAGGGTCTGTCAATTTCCTTTATCCTTTCAAAGAACCAGCTCATGGTTTCATTAATCTTTTGTATTGTTTTTCTAGAACCTATTTCATTTATTTCCACTCTGATCTTTATTATTTCCTTCCTTCTAGTCACTTTGGGCTTTGTTTGCTGTTCTTTTTCTTATTCTTTTAAGTGTAAGGTTAGATTTTTTTATTTGAGCTTTTTCTTGTTTCTTGAGGTAGGGCTGTATTGCTATGAATTTCCCTCTTAGGACTACTTTCGCTGTGTCCCATAGATTTTGAGCTGTGTTTTCATTTTTATTAGTTTCTTGGTATCTTTTGATTTCGTCCTTGATCTCATTAATAACCCCTTCATTGTTTAGTAGCATGTTATTTAGCCTCCATGTGTTTGTATATTTTCCAGTTTTTTTTCTTGTAGTTGATTTCTAGTTTTTTACCTTTGTGATTAGAGAAGAAGGTTGATATGATTTCAGACTTCTTATATTTATTGAGACTTGTTTTGTGTCCTAACATGTGGCCTATTCTGGAAAATGTTCCATGTGCACTTGAGATGAATGTATATTTGCTACTTTAGGGTAAAATGTTCTGAAAATATCTATTAAATCCATCTGATCTAGTGTGTCTTTTAGGTCTATTGTTTCCTTGTTGATTCTTTGCCTGAAAAATCTGTCCATTGATGTCAATAGGGTGTTAAAGTCTACTATGAGTTTATTACTGTTGATCTCTCCTTTTATGTCAATCAATAAGTGCTTTATGTATGTAGGTGATCCTATGTTCAGTGCATATATGTTTATTAGGGTTACGTCCTCTTGATTTATCAATCCCTTTATCATTACATAATGCCTTTTGTCTCTTAGTATACGCTTTGTTTTAAAGTCTATTTTGTCTGATATAAATATTGCACTCCGACTTTTTTTTCCCATTTCCTTTTGTGTGAAATATCTTTTCCATCCCTTTACTTTCAGTTTGTGAGTGTCATTTGATCTGAAGTGGGTCTTGTAGACAGCATATGCATGGGTCTTGCTTTCTTATTCATTCTACTACCCTATGTCTTTTGAATGGAGTATTTAATCCATTTACATTTAAAGTGATTACTGGCAGTACATTGTTACAGCCATTTTATTATTTGTATTTATTTCTATTTTCTTTTTTACCATTTCTCTTTTTACAGAAGTCCCTTTAACATTTCTTGTTGATGATGAATTCCTTGAGCTTTTTCCTGTCTGGGAAGCTCTTTATCTCACCTTCCATTTTAATTGAAAGCCTTACTAGGTAGAGTATTTGTGGTTGTAGATTGTTGTTTTTCATAACTTTGAATATTTCTTGCCCATCCCTTCTGGCCTGCAAAGCTTCCACTGAAAAATCAGCAGACATTCATGTTGGGGTACCCTTGTAAGTAACTAGCTGCCTTTTTCTTGCTGCTTTTAAGATTCTCTCTTTTTCTTTGACCTTTGGCATTTTAATTGTGATATGTCTTGGTGTGGGTCTATTTGAATTCCTTTTGTTTGAGACCCTTTGAGCTTCCTGAACTTGTATATCTAATCCCTTTGCTAGGTTAGGGAAGTTTTCTGTCATTATTTTTTCAAATAGATTCTCAATCCCTTGCTCTCTATCTTTCCCTTCAGGACTTCTGTAATCCAGATATTTTTACACTTCATGTCCCAGAAGTCTCTTAAACTCCTCATTCTTTTTTTCTTTTTATTGTTCTGATTGGGTGTATTCTGCTACCTTGTCTTCCAATTCACTGATTTGATATTCTGCTTCATCCAATATATTGTTGAATCCTTCTAGTGTATTCTTCGTTTCAATTATTGTATTCTTCATTTCTGTCTGGTTCTTTTTTATGGTTTCTATGCCCTTTTTTATGCTTACTCTCTGTTGATATTGTCATTGTGCTCATCCATTCTCCCCATAAGTTCATTGAGCATTTGTATAACCATTATTTTGAACTCTGTCTCTGGTAGGTTGCTTGCCTCCATTTCATTTAGCTTATTTGCTGGAGTTTTCTCCTTTTGTTTCATTTGTAGCATGTTTCTTTGTTTTCTCATTTTATTAGCCTCTCTGTTTTTGTTTCTATGTGTCAGGAATATTTGTTTCATCTTTCTGCCTTAGCTAGATGGTCTAATGTGGAAGGTGTCCTGTGTGGCCCAGTGGCACACTCTCCCTGATCCCCTATGCCAGCAGCTCTGGAAGTGATCTTTGTGTAAGTTGTGTGTGATCTTCTGTTGTCGCAAGCCTTTATTGTTGTTGGTATATCAGTATTTAGGATTAATGCTCAGACTGACAAACTGTGGGAATTAGCTGCACCAACAGGGTAAGAGTTGCTGTGTGGGGGCTGACCCCATTGAGTGGGATTTGTTCTAGCAGGCTTGTGTACTTTTTGCAACCACCCTTTGTGTGTACCCCTAGTGAGGATAGTCAGGAGTTGCTCTATTGTGGTCTGGTGCCAGCCTCTGGATGCATTGGTTTTGTGGACCCTTGGAAGTGGTTCCCACATAGGCCAATTCAGTCACTGTTTTTGACTGCTCAGGGCTACCCAGTTGGAACTACAAAGCAATCCGTAGATGATTATTGCCTATGCTGGATATATAGGCAAGTGGAAGAGACGACGCTGTAGGCAGCAGTCAGTTATCCCCTGTCTCTGACCTAGGACAGTTTAACAGAGGGACCAATGCTCCTCAATGCCTGACACTGCCTGTCAGTTGCCTGTAAGTCTCTGAAACTAGAAGAGCCTCTGAATGATATGTGTGTTTGGTGGTGCAGGGACCCTGGGAGTCTCCTAGGTCTATTGAGTAAATTTCTCCCTGCCACTGCAGTCTCTGTGGCTCCCTGTACAAGTTTCCAATCATAGCAAGGTCAGCTGCTGTTCATCTTGGGCCTGACTGTGCAACCCCAGGGCAGGGGCAGTTTCCTACCAACATGCCGCAGGTACTTTGCGTACTGAATGAGGCAGGACCTCAAGGAGTTAAGCGCCATCAGGCCAATAACCTGTTTTCTGCAATTTCTGTGTCTGCACATTCCAGCAATAGTCATAGATCATATGAAAACAAGCTGCTGTATCAGGCAGCCCCCACAGACCCCTGCAATCCCCTCAAGAGATATTGCAGCTCATACAGGCAGCGGTGGTCTGCCCACAACTGTTTTTCCTAAAATGTGCTCATTGTGCTAGCAAAGATCTGTTGCCTGTGCAGAATGTGCAACCCCACAGCCGAGCAGGGCATGGGAGGCTGCCTGTCCATGGGCTGCAGGTATTTTGTGGCTTGGGTGAAGTAGGATCTCAGGTAGACAAGGGCCATAAGGCTAATACAGCCTCGGTTTTATTGCAACTTTTATGCCTGGGAGTTCTCATTGTAGTCACAGATCACAGTGAGACCAACTGCAGTGTAGGGTAGTCCCACAGACCGCTGCACTCCCCAGACACAACATTGCACTTCTTGAAGGCAGCAGAGGTCTGCCTGCCACTGATTTCCATGCAGTGCCCGCCCTGTGCTAGCCAAAGTTTGTGCCTATGTGGACTGAGAGACCTGGGGCGGGAGGGGCAGTGCTGTGGCAATTCACTGTCAATGGGAAGCCTGGGGCAATTTGTGGGTAAGGTGGGGCGGGGGTCTCAGGCAAACAATGACAGTCAGATTAATACAGCCTCAGTCTTACAACTTTGGTAATTGTTCACGCATTCCCGCAGAAGTCCCAGATCACAGCAAAACCAGCTGCTCTCTGGGGCTGGCACACAGATCCCAGATATCTGCCCAAGTTCGTGCTGGCAGCAGTGATCTGTCTGACCCTATTTTAGAAATGCGGCTCACAGCATTGAGGGCTAGCTGCAAATGCTGGGCCCTGAATTGGCACAGGGTGTGGTAGCTATCCAGCAACAAAAGTCCCGGGCAATCTGCAGATTGGGTGGAGTGGATTGATCTCCTCAGGCCAGTGCTTCCTAAGGACCCTGTGGGAGGAGTCTGCAGTCAAGCTGGGTGGTCTGTAGATTGCCCTGGAGCTGGACTAAAGCACAATGGTGGCTTGCCCTTCCAGCCCGCATTCTGGTGCCAGGTAATGCTGACTTTCTCAATATGAATCCCTCTGGAGCCTGTGACCCACCACCAGTGTCCCAGGTGAGTGTCCATAGGTCAGAAAGTCTGTGCATGGGTCTTTCAAAGGGGCGTCCAGGGTTTTAACGTCTCCTTCTGTCTCACCTAGATGGCTGGAATCCTCTCTGGTTTTTACAGTCAGAGTTATTGGAATCTCCTCTCCCCTGGGCTGGGACCTTGGGCTGGGGAGCCCACAAATGATACCAGGACCCCCCTCTCCTCCAAGAGAGCCTCTGCAGCCTCAGTCTCCCTCCTGGTGATCCTCCACCATTCACGGGTCCAGACCAATTCCGGCTTGGATGTAGCTCCTTTATATTATCACAAGTACGTGTTACAATCAGTGGGACTTCAGGTGATCCTCACTGATTATTTTATAATTTGGTTGTAATTTCAATGCAGATCTGAGAGGAGATGAACCCTGCTTTTACCTAGTCCACCATCTCCCTCCCACCCCTCTGCATGTCTGTCTTTATTACAAGTACCTCTCTGTTTTGACACTCTAACCTCGTAGTGAGTTTAATATCAGGAAGTGTTGATACCATGAGTTTTTATTTGTATTTAGAGGAAGGTGTAGGGAAGATATTGCATCTTCCTGGGAGTAGAGGTCCTATAAAATCCATTTAAGCATAATAAACCTAAAATCATTTTTACTTATGTTTTATTTATTTTTAAGCAATGTTCTCTCCATTCTATAGTAGTATAGAAAGGTTTGGAATCATATTTGAAAAATTTATATATATCCTTATAGAAATTGCTCTTTTCAGAATCAGCTTAATATTTCAACCAGTTAAAGATTTTTAAACATTATTACCTGATCTTTGTTGTGCTTTTCTGTTAAAGTCATCTGCAAATTTGATAAGATATCTTTCAAATTATTAAAATTCTTTCACATTTATTAAAATTATTGATACAACCTAAGTAAAACAGAACTTCAAATGAAGCCATTACATACTGCATATTATCATTAACTTATTCATACAACAAATAATTTACAAAAATGTTTTCTAATAACCAGTTTTTATATAAACTAATAACCTTAAAAAAACTAAAAAGCTAAAAAAATGACAAGACCAAGAAAAGAAAGAAAAAAACACCTAACCGCAAAAGGTTTACACCGTGCATCAGTGATGAAGAAAGATGCTCACATGTATACACACCCACACATACATTTTAGAAAATATGGAGTGAATATTATTAAAATAAGTCATATACAATGTATAAACCATGGTGTTGCATAGGGGAAAAAAAGAAAAAAGAAAAAATTCCTGAGACAGGGATGAAGACATTACACATATTTTGGTGATTTATAAATGGAGACTAGGTCTTCTGGTCTCATGACAAATTCTGAA
The DNA here is from genome assembly GCA_028627145.1 of Eidolon dupreanum. Classification (NCBI taxonomy): domain Eukaryota; kingdom Metazoa; phylum Chordata; class Mammalia; order Chiroptera; family Pteropodidae; genus Eidolon; species Eidolon dupreanum. The sequence continues at coordinate 58,739,367 of CM053508.1, forward strand.
GTATAAAGGTATGACAGAAGTTTCTGATTTTTGAGAACTTTAATATTAGCGGTTATATTAGAATTACTATTAGAGCAGGATGAGAGAGTATAAGAAATATTACTTAAGTGGTTAAAGTTGAAAACTAACCTATACAAATGAATTTTATTATTTTCTTTGTTTAGTAATATGAAATAGTATTTCATAGATCACCTAATTCAGGCTTTGCCAAATTGGATTCATACCCAGAACTATCTCACTTCAAACTACAAGTTTTTAATCACTATATTGTCTTCTCCATATATAACATGTTTATATGGGACCAACATAATGTGATATACACATAATCTCTCCTGTTTAGTATGTGGTATAGTAGTATTTCTAGAATGGGGGATAGTTTGCATTATCTTTTAATCAATATTCCCTCAATATCATTTCTACAAACTGAGATTTTGTTAAATATTCAGAGAGGTTAAACATATGATTATATTCTCGGTCAAACACTTACTTCAAAACTATTACATAAATCATTCACTGAACACATACTCAGCTGAGGAGGAATAATATCTTTTCATGAAAACTGAACAGCCTCAAAATGAAAGCATCTGAATGGAAGAACATCCAGCCTATGTTCAGAATTAACTTAAGAAAATGGTTGTGAATTTACTTTATTGCATAGCTGACTTGAGAATGAGTTCATGAAGTTGTTTCATACTGCATGGCTGAACTGTTTTTACGCTGAGCATTTTTGAATGCAAGTATAACTTGATGTCTGCCTGAGCCAACATTAAGATCTGTAAACCTATGGAAAATTTCAAAGAAAAAGAATGTTAAATACTACAAAAGAGTTTGAATAAGACAGGACTGAAGAGTGCTCAGTGGACTTGGTGGTAAAAATCATTGATGACCTTAGTGAAAAAGTTTTAGTAGAAAGTTTGAGTGTAAGAGCCACATTTAAATATTTCAGGAAATCAGAAATAAAAATGTAGACTGGGAGCAAAGGTTTCTCTTTTTAAAGGTTGGCTATAAAAAAATAATTGTGAGGTTATGGCAGGATTCTTTTTCAGGTGTTAAAAACTTAAACCCATTTATGTGTACAGGTAAAGAAACCAATCAAAAAGGAAATACATATAGTAGAGACTAGAAAATTAATGCATTTCTTTTGCAAAAATAATAAGAAAGGTCAGTCTTAATAGTGCAGAGACAAAAACTGGCTTTGCATAGGAAATTCATCTCTTTGGAGAAGGCAAAAAATGAAGAGATCAAGATAAATACCCAGTAAATAAATTGATATATGAGTCATTAAATCAATGGGATACATGCCTAAAATCCTCTGTGTTACAGGAGTAAGATTGCTATCTGGTCTGAGACGGATAAAGCTGAGTTTGAAAGCATTAAGAAATATACTTAAAACAACCTATGATAAAATTATAAAAAAAAAAAAAACTTATGGATTTTGTTAGTAATATTCTTTTGCCATTATCTAAGACTCCTTGTGACTGAGAATGTGATAATCAGAGTGGTATAATCTATCACATTGTTCATTCTACAATAACTGCTGGAACAATGAAGGTTAATGGTTAAAAATCCAGTAACTTTTTAGAATTCTAGAGGTAAGCTGTGCTTTCTGGACCTTGCTGTAACTTACAACCAATATTCCAGCCCAGTTTTCCCATAGCTGTGCATTAGTGAATTGGTTAATCATATACATAATAATAAAATGGTATTTTATGTACTTGTACATTTCTCTTTGACTATAATATCCCCAGGAACTCTATTAAGGAAAGTGATTTTAGGTAAGACAAGATTTTGAGCTTTTGACTATAATTTCAGCAAGTATAATGAATACATTCCAAATAAATTTTGGGATTTAACTTAGAAAAGGAATGAAAAAGAGAGACAAGAGAGTTGAAGAAGAATGAAAGCACTAGAAGTCTGAGTAAGGCTGCCAAATCAACTGATAGCACTCAATATATAAGATAATGAAAAAGATAAGTGGTTGAAATCAAAGAATGATGTATTAGGCTTAATGTCAGGGTGGAGTGATTAAAAATATAACAAGGTCTTAAGTACAGTCATTGTTGTTGACTTTAAGTCTCCCATTCTATATTTCTCACTCCCTAGTTCTCATGTTCTTGTGTAATCTCTTCCTCTTGACTGTGGGCTTAACCTAGTGATTTGCTTTTAATGAATATAATACAGCAGCAGGGATGATTTCTCTTATATTAGTAATTCCCTCTATTCCCCTCTTCTTTCCTCTGCCTTCTCCTCCTTTCTTTCTCCTTCCTTCTCCTCTCTCTCAAAAGGAAGCTGACATGTTGTGAACTGTCCTATGGAGAAGCCCATTGGGCAATCAACTGGTATCCCAGGCCAGAAGTAAGCAAAGACTTGAGGCCTCCCAACATCCATGCGAGAGCCTGAAAAAGAAGGTCCTTGCTCAGTGAAACACTGAGATGACTGAACCTCAGCTGACAATGTAGCCACAGCTTGTGTGAGACCCTGAGAGAGAGACACCTAGTCAAGTTTCACTCAGATTTTTGGTCCACAGAAACTGTGAGTTAATAAGTGTCATTTTAAGCCACAATGTTGTTAAGCATCTTGTTATACATCAATAGATAAATAAACTAATTGTAAACAGCTGAAGTGGAATGGAAGGGAATGAACAGAACCAATCAAATAAAAATCCTGTGAGGTAAAGTTTTTTAAAAGGTTAGCATCATGAGTTGTGATGATACTCAGCTAGGTGGCCATAATACAACACAAGAAAAAATATCCATACCAACCTCATACCATTATTATGAAAACTAGTTTAGATGCTGCATTACATTCTTAGTAACTTGACATGTCAATCAGGAAATATTAGTGATGACTATAACATTGCTTATGTTTTGAAGGAGCTTATAATAATATTATTTTTCTGTCTACCTTTGTTAAAATGCTGAGATAGGAAAGGAATAAAAAGGCATACACATTTCAAAACAGAATCTTTAATATTATTAAGGTTTTTATAAAGGACTGTGATATAAGTGAATGGAAGTAACAGATTTCCCAATCCAAAATCCCAGACGATTTACCCACCCAGTTATAGATACCTCTAGATAATTTCATGCATCTCTATGTACAGTTGATTTGTATAAAACTTGTGCTATGAAGAAAAGCTAAATATGGGCTCCCAATAATCTGTCTTGCAAAATTAGAGAAAAAGAAATGGGCCAAGCTACACATTCCTAGATCCACTTTCAAAGCCACTAACAAAATATCACTCGCCTTCCTATAAAGAAGGGAGGAAGGGAGATATCAGAAGTCTTCTAATGGAATACTCTCCATATGAAAGGAAACATTACGAGTGAGGAATAACTGCCTATCATCTTTAAAATGTTTATATTTTATATAATGTCTGAAATTGGCATAAGCTGTGTTCAATAAATTATCTGTTCAATAAATATTTTGAATAAAATAATGAATTATAAAATAGAATATTGTAAATTAAAATAAAGGGGATAATTTCTGCCTCTTGCCTGAGATGGAAAAATCCAGAAAGTGAAGTGTGCCAATCCCACTCATAACATAAAAGCCAGAAAACCTTTGAAAAAGTACATTTTCTTGAACTTCTAAGAAAATTGAATGAGAAAAACAACCAGCTAGCCTGAAGTTTAAAAAAAGAAAAGGAACTTCAAGGAGTTACAAGTCACAAGCACTTGCATGTCTGCTGTATATTTATATCGCAATATAAAAACTGCCAAGGAAAAAGCAGGTAATAGTCTCAATAAATTATTAAAAACAAATGTGGGCTATTATAAGGGTACATGAACTCTGGGAGCTTCAGATGCAAGATCCACATCCACACTTAGACTCTTCTCCATGAACCTACTTGTGTACTGTTATTGACTGAATATGTCACCCCCAATTCCTATGTTGAAGTCTTAACCCGCAATGTGATAACTATTTGGAGGTGGGCCTATGAGAAGTAATTAGGTCCTGAGAGCAAAGTCTTCATGAATGAGATTAGTGCCCTTATAAGCAGAGACATGAAAGCATATTCTTTTTCTGTGTTCTCTGTCATGGAAGTATACAACAAGAAGACAGCCATCAGCAAACCAGGAAATGAGCCCTCACTAAACACTAGTTCTGCCACCACCTTCTTCTTGGACTTCACAAACTTTAGAACTGTACAAAATAAATGTTTGTTGTTTAAACCACATAGTCTATGGCTATTTGTTAGAATAGCCCAAAATGACTAAGACAGGTACTCATGAAAAAGACTGGAGTCAGGATGAGAGACCAGAGAACAGATCCCTTGTTGTGTAAACTTGGAAGAGGGGAGCAGCACATAATGTTTGCAAAGGGATAATACTTCAGAAGGATCCTCGTTTCTTTCTCCTGTATGGCATAAAAGCTCAAGCTACTAGGAGAAAAGTAACAAACTCTATTCCCTTGGAATACAGGTTAAAAGCCATTGCAGCTGAGAGAAGAGATTAAAAAAAAAAAAAATGAACTCCATCTACTCCTGGGAGGTAGACAGGAAAATCTCTTGGGCCCACTCCATTAAAGATGTACAACAAGTGGAGTAATGGCAGGATCACTGAGAAGACCTTCTCCCCATAACTCGGATATACAAGGTCTCAATAAGTCTGAAGCTAAACCAGGACAATGGAAAATTTGCCACACCCCCAGTGAGTGATGTTCTTTCTGAGGAATGAACACAAAGGAAGACCTAAACCTGAGGGTAGAACAATATTAATTAAAGCCTCAAACAAACCAATTCCCACACTAAGAACAAGATAACACAAGAGGAATTTAAAGTGTGATATGGTGAGAATACCATACCAACAACAAAATCAAACCCAGATTATATCCTAAGTAGACTGACTCAACATCTCACATAAAAGACCTGGCAGAAAAAGAAATGTGTTCACCTGCAGGCATAGATAGTATTCAACTTAGTCTCTGTTCACTTATATAAGATATCTAGCTTTCAACCCAAAATTTCAAAATGCACGAAGAAATAAGAAACAAAACTTTCTTAATAGAGAAAGTAATCAACAAAAATGAACTCAGATACACTCCAGTTGTTGAAACTATCAGAGAGAAAATATTTAAAAACTTAATAAAAGTATATTAAAGGCTCTAGCAGAAAAGGTGAATATGTAAATAGATGTGGATTTCAGTACAGAGATAGAAACAATAAGAAATAAATAGGAATATTAAGAGAGGAGAATGTTGTGACTTTTCAGTCACAGAGCTCTACTTGCTGAATGAAGCACTCTTTCCCTGTGGAACCACTTGAAAAGGCTTTGAGGATCATTTTCTGAAAATCTCTTCCCTTTATAGTTCATTTATATTTGACCAAGGGTCTCTACTCTTTTATCAATATGATGAAATATCAGTATGAAATTCAGACATAGTGAACCAAAAGGGAAAACATTTTAATTACTTATGTATTCTATCTCCACCTATTTATCACTACATATGGCTTGCCTAGGACTTTTACCTAGTTTCCCACACTAACTACGTGTCTCAGAGTGGATATATTGTCTAGTTCACATAACAGATCCTCTCTGATTTTAGCCATGGTATTTGAGTCAGAGATGGTTTGGGGAACCAAAGCAGCCTGGTTAGGGTTCTTACTAATCTGACACATATTTTATGGAATACAGAGGGTCCTCATTCCTCTCAGATTACTAGTTAGAAGGATTATGCAGTCTTGGATCTTCTTAACCTTATTTGCCCATATTTGCAAAATAACTAAGAATAAAATAGCCAGAAGAAAGTAGCACCAAACAGAATGAGAGTGAAAAAGAAAACCTTTTATATTTTTGTCTGGGGTCTTTATTCTTTGGGTTGCCAAAAACCTGATAAATATCTTCATTTGAATAAAAATCTGAAATAAGAATGACAGTTCAAATAAAATTATAATTATAAAAACTACAGGACACATTTTTTTAAATCCTGGGGAAATTTTAGCAAAACAAAACTAATACAAATGAAAGATTAGTCCATTTTCCTATATAAAAATGTAAAAATCTTAAAACATACCAGAAAATAAGAAAGAACTGTAGGATGGGTATAATCTTTCACCACAAATGTGACAGGGATTTCATTTCCAAAATAAGTAAAATATATGACCTCAATGATAATGAAAAAGACAAATGCAAAATTTGTAACATAGATGAGGAAGCAAATTCCAATTCAGATCTGCACCTGCAACTGGGTGATCAGATTCCATACTACATTATGGGAACATATATAAAAATTATGGTTGATGTAAAATTATTAATATAATGTTCCAAAATTATAGGAGAGACTTGTCATTATTAGTGAAAAGACGTCTCAGAAATTTATTTGTCTGCTTTCTAAGATGTTTTCAATTATGCAAATATAAACTTATTTTAACGGGTCAAAAATTAAAAGAACTATTAATCTTCTTCCAATATCACGGTTATGATTTTTTTTAAAGAAAGTAACATAGTCCTTCTACATCTCTCACACAAATATATTATATATTTTATATTATATGTTTCTTTAATAAATATTCAAGTCCACAAAATACCACTTTTAAGGTCTTTCAAAATAAAAAAAAAACTATTTTTTCTTGCTTAAGTCCATAAGATGTTTCCTATATTCACATGTGTTAAATCTTGACTATATATACATTTACCAGATATATTACATATTAACTAGACAGTCAAATATTTTAAAAATAATATTGGAAGAAACATGAATTATAAATTATCTCAAAAATATAATCTTAGGTGACCTAAATCAGTGGGCTTTAAACTGTAGTTTGAGCAAATTTTATCTCAGGGACTTGAGAAAAATGTGTATCCTTGGCCCATTCCATAGACTCTGATACTGTAGATCTTTCTTATTCACAGGAATAAGCATTAACACAGAACCCACAGGCATCTGAGCTGATTAGACTTTGACAGCACTTTAAGACACACTACATAAAACTCTCCCTCTATTTTCAATCCTATAATAAAATCTACCAAATACTCAAAAGTTAAAGGAATCAGTACATCTATGTAAGTATGTAAGTTGTCCATTCATTGACTTGTGTTTTGAGAAAATAAAGCCCATGATATAAAACTTATTTGTTATATAAAAATCTAACATGCAAATATATAGTTATAACACACAATAGTTAGGTACTCAAACAAGATGCAGAGAGATTTTTCATTGTAGATGGGCTTTCTTAGAAGCTTTTCTATTTGCAAAACCAGGTATACTTTTACTAGCTTGTTGTCAGATGATTTAGCAGATAATCCATTATTAACCTAATAATGCACTGTGTAATTTACTTCCCTTAAGGCTGACTATAATAGTTCCTTATATAAGCCAGGCTGAATGACTGCTACTTAAATTGTTGTCAGTAACTAGTAGATTACACAGTTTAAAAATACTTTTATAATCATTCCAGTGTATTACTGTTTATATGAAACATTAATATCTAAACATAAAAATGAAGCTAAAATTGGATTACATAATTAAGATATTTAACTTAAAAATTTCCCTTTAAAGGCAAGTAATTATATGCATTATTTCATGAAGATGTGCAATAAATATGCCACCTTTACAGAAAATTGCCAGTTTCTTTTAATTCAAAGAGAAAGTATAAACCCCAGATTACTTTGTATAAACAAGATTACTTTGTTTAGATCAGAATATACATACTAGCTATTATAGAATATAAATTTAAACTATGTTAAATCATGAGTGTACATTACTGTGTCAGGATATTCATGAACAAAAGAAGAAAAAAGCCCACTTTAGTGATGATAAAAACTTACTGATGGAAAATACATACTTTCTATTAAAGAAATGGGGAGGAAAAGCCTGGGATAGAAGTAAATGAGAAGGGCAGCTTCTGCATCAAAATGGGATTAAGATGTGTGGCAGATATATTTCACTTCGCAATTCTGCTTAGTGTCCTGCTTAATGATATATGTCCTTGTCTCAGCTCAACCACTAATTGAAATAACTCAGAAAATCACTGCTTAGAGACTTCTCATCAGAAAATTGAGGTGTTTTTAGATATTAAAATGATGAACACATAAGATAAATGGGTATGAAAGAATAATTGACGTATTTGGCCTTTTTATCACAAATATCTATATCCAAAATTATGTTCTTTCTCTCCCCACAAAATTGAGATGTGTTATATATAATCAAAGTGAGATTAGAATGAATTTTCAGGTTCAATGATGTTAATAACAAGAAGACAATATTTAAATGAAACATATATGTGGAGATGTAAGAAAAGTAAATTGCAGGCAATAAGAGAGCAAGCAAAAAGTCTCTGACTTCAGAACACATTAAACTGACCAAAGAAAGTAAATAAATTTGGTTTTCTAAAATGAGATAAGTTGAAATAAGTTTTGTTAAGAGAATCCATACTGTAATTTATAATAAGGAATAATCAAATGTGAGAGAGCTCATTGAGAAATGGAGAAACATTCTGGATGCTAGTGAATACAAACTTCAGGAAATGAAGTTTATGAAGGGTTTAGGAAGGGAAAGTTTCAGAAAGGTAAAAGTAGGCAAACTAACATAAACCAATTTAGAGGTCTTTAAAATAGTACTTGAAAAGACTATATTGGCATAAAGAGTGAAAGCGGTCAGATATATGACATATTTAGGAGACGGAGTACATGGTTTGATATTGGAGGAAAGGGAAGAATAAGAAAACTAGAAGACCTCTTCTCACCTCCTCCAACCCAAGCAGCTGCCTAAATAGTTTTTCCACCTATCAAAATAGAAAACCTGGTTGAAGAGCAAATGTGGTGAGCTGGGGCATGGAATTTAAAGTACTTTTTTTCTTCTTCTTCTTTTTTTTTTTTAAATCTTCTTTTCCTTCTTTTTAATGAAATTAAGGTCTGTATTTTATACCCAATCAAAATATTAAGTAGACAGTTGCATATAAGAAACTGAACAACAGTTCATGAGATAAAATGTTCAGAAGCTATAAATTTAATTATATCATTATACAGCTGACCTTTTAAAGCTGTAAAACTAGGTGAAATCTCCTACACAAGGGTACATGGAAGAGAGAAAAAGTTTGAAGGCTGATTCTTTATATGTTTTGCCATTTAGAAGTTGGGAAGAGGACAAAAAAAAAATTAAGTGAGTATATATTTTTATGTCACATATCTGGATATTAAGTATGTTTTTTTATTTGTACTTCAAATTCAGCTAAAATGCATCATGCTTCGCAAGAATAAGTGAATGAATCTATAACCAGGCTGCATATCCTGAGAACAGTTCAGAATAAAGCATTTAAAAAGAGTGACAGCGCTTCTAATTCTGGCCACAGTGTTTTAGCCACCCTCCTAAAATGCCTCAGAGACTATACATAGCACATAAATTGATGGTTTTCAGACAGTAGATAATATCTGGCCATGAAAGACATCTGAGATTCAGGAAATAGAGAACATAAGACCCATGAATGTCTCAGCTTACTGACTGGACAGAGTATCCAGGGTACAGCCAAAAAGTTGCCAGGTTGAAGGCAAAAGTGTTTGAGGAAATAATGGCAAAACTTTCTCAAATTTTATGAAAATTATAAACCCACAGATCCAAGAAGATCAACAAAATCCAAGCACAAGAAATATGAAGAAAATTACATAAAGCACATCGTTGTCCAATTTTTCAAAACTATAGATACAAGAAAAACTTAAAAGTAACCAGAAAAAGAAGACATATTATATAAGAAGAGCAAATATAAGGATTAAAACAATAAAATACAAATGCAATAGAGCAACAATTTTATGGACTAAAGAAAAATTTCAACCTAGATTCTATACTCAGTGAAAATATTTCCCAAAACAAAAGCAAAAATAAAGACTATCTCAAATATAGAGAAGCTATAAGAATTCATCACCAATAGATCTGCACAAAAAAATATGTTAACAGGAGTCTATCAGGCAGAATAAAACAATAACATATGGAAATCTAGATTTTTACAAAGGAATGAAGAACACTAAAAATGGTAAGTAGGCAAATAAAAATAAAATAATTTCCTATTAAATTTCCTTTAGGGATAATTATTTATAACAAAATAGGAACAATGTATTGTGATGATTATAACATATGTAGAAATAAGTGTATAAAAAACAGCACAAAATATATGGAGGTGGATATGGAAATATTCATTTTATTCATTTAAGGTTTAAGTGATACATTATTACTTGAAAGTATATTGTGATAAGTAGAAATATAACCTAAAACAAACACACACAGAGAATTATAGCTCATAAGCCAACAGCAAATAATGTCATTTAAAAAACTCAGTTAATTTTTTTAAAAAGCAGAAAAAAAGAGAAAACTAAGACAAAATGAAACAAGGAAAACATGCAGCAAAATTGCAGATACAAATGTAACAAGATCCATAGTCAAATTAAATGCAAACAAGCTAAGAATCCCCATTAAAAAAAACATAGATTGTCAGTGGAATGACTATATTAATATAAAATGCTGTACATTTGAGAGAAAAATATTACTAAAGATAAAAAAGGGTCATTTAATAATGAGAGAAATTCAGATACTAACAATTCTAAATGTTTTTGAACCTAATAACAGACCTTCAGAATGCATGAAGAAAACACTGATAGAAATGAAAAACAAAAATAGACAACTCACTAGTAAATTATTTGCAAATGGCTAACAGAAAAATGAAACAAAATCAGTAAGGAAGAAGGTTTGAACATCATACTTAGCAATGAAACACTGAGGGCTTTCCACTAAAATCAGGAACAAGATAGGGATATTTGCAAGAAACAAAATTATCCTTAGTAACAGGTGACATGATCATCTACTAAGAAAACCCTATGAATTTAGATTTGTGTATATTGAACCATCCTGGTATCCCAAGGATAAATCTCACCTGTTCATGGTATTTGATACTTTTAATACGTTGTTGAATTCAGTTTGCTAGTATTTTGTTGACTATTTTGCATCCATGTTCATCAGGAATATTTGCCTGTAGTTTCCTTGTATTGTCCTTGTCTGGTTTTGGTATCAGAGTGATGCTGGCCTTAAAAAGTCAGTTTGGAAGTGTTCCCTCTTGTTCTATTTTTTGAAAGAATTGGTGTTAGGTCCTTAAATGTTTGGTAGAATTCACCAGCGAACTCCCATGGCCTGGGCTTTCCTTTGCTGGGAGGTTTTTGATTACTTGTGCATCCTTGCCATTTGTTATTGGTTTATTCAGATTTTCTATATCTCCACGATTCAGCTGTGGTAGTGTGTAGTTTGTAGGCATTTATCAATTTACCCTAGGTTATCCAGTTTTTTTGTCATGTGATTATTCATAGTAGTCTGTTGTGATCATTTTTTCTTTCTGTGGCTCCAGCTATATTTTCTCCTCTTTCACACTTTGAGTCTTTTTCCATAGTCTAGCTATGATTTTGTCAATTTTGTTTATTTTCTTAAAATACAAACTTAGTTTCCTTAATTTTATCTATTGCTTATTTTAATTTCTAGTTCATTGATTTCTTAATCTTTATAATTTTCTTCCTTCTGTTAACTTTGAGTTTAGTCTTCTAGTTCCTAAAGATATGAAGATGGATTGTTTGTGATCTTTCTTCTTTTTCAACGTACATGTTTATCAGTATAAGCTTCCTTTTTAGTACTGACTTTGCTACATCCCATAAATTTTGCTAAAATTGGGACTTTGCTAAATCCCAATCTATGTTTTTTTAATGGGGATTCTTAGCTTGTTTGATACGCTATGTCTTTTTTTTTAGATTATTTTAAATTTCCTTTTATATCTCATTTGTGGCCACTGGTTGTTCAAGGCGATATTGTTTAATATACACATATTTGTGAATTTTACAGTTTTCCTTCTCTTATTGATTTCTAGCTTCATTCCACATTGTTGTAAAAGTTGTTTAGTATGATTTCAATCTTCTTAAATTTGTTAAGACTTGTTTTGTGATCTAACATGTGATCCATTCTGGAGAATGTTCCATGTGTACTCAAAATTATGTGCATTCTACTACTGTTGTGTGAAATGTTCTGTGTACTCATGCAGTCTACAGTGTTGTTTGAGTCCACTGTTTCCTAACTAATTTTCTGTCTGAATGTTCTATCCATCATTGAAAGTGGGATAGTGCATTCTCCTATTGTGTTAATTACTACTTCTCTCTCCATATTTATCAATGTTTGCTTTATATATTTAGATTTCTCTAATGTTGGTTGCATATAAGTTTATAATGGTTATATCTTTCTGATTAATTTACTTTTATAATTATAAAATAACTTTCCTTGTCTCGTGGCAATTTTTGACAAAGTCTTTTTTTGTCCAATATAAGTATAGCTATCATTGCTCTATTTTGGTTACAATTTGCGTGTAATATCTTTTACATTTCTTTATTTTAATCACAAGTGTATCCTTAAATCTAAAGTGAATTTCTTCTAGACACCATATAGTTGAATCTTGTATCAATTCAGATACTCTCTGTCTTTTGACCAAGGAGTTTAATCCATTTATGTTTAAATAATTATTGATAGATAAGGACTTATTACTGACATTTTGTTAATTTTTTTCTATCTGACTTTTAGTTCTTTCCTCTTCCTCTCTTTTTCTTTTGTGTATCTTACATAGGTATTTTCTTTGTGGTTACCATAGTACTTACATAAAACAGAAAATGTACTACAGTTACGTAAAATATATTATAGATATTTTAAACTGATAATGTGATGCTTAATTTTATATGTCAACTTGACTGGGCCAAGGTAGGCCCAGATAGTTGGTAAAATATTATTTCTGGGTATGTCTGTGAAGTCGTTTCCAGATGAAATTAACATTGAATTGGTGGACTCAATAAAGCAGTTTGCTCTTGCCAATGTGAGTAGTCATCATTCAATCCACTGAACAGAAAGAAAAGTTGGAAAAGGAAGAATCTGGCCCTTTCTGCCTGGTTGTTTAAGTTGAAACATCGATCTACACTACTCAGTGCTCCTGATTCTCTGTTCTTCAGACCCAGAATGGAATCTATATTATCATATTTCCTGGTTCTTAGGCCTTTGGACTCAGACTGAATTATACCACAAGTTTACCTGAATCTCCAGCTTGCAGATATCTGGCAGATCATGGGACTTCTGAGCTTCCATAATTGCATCAGCCAATTTCTCACAATAAGTATCTCCATGTACGTCCTATCGGTTCTGTTTCTCTAGAGAACCCTGACTTCATTCCCACATATACACTTTATGTTGTATATGTCAAAATTTACATCTTTTTATACTGTGTATTCATCAACACATTTTTGTAGCTATAGTTATTGTGATACTTTTAGATTTTATACTAAAATTAAATGTGATTTACATGTCGCCATATGGTATCACAGTACTTTATTTATATATTTATTTAGCTTTACCAGTGAGTTTTATACTGCATATGCTTTTGTGTTACTGTCTACTATCTTCTTATTTTAACTTGAAGAAATCCCTTTAGCATTTCCTCTGAGGCTGGTCAATTGGTAATAATCCCACAGTTTGGTTGTCTAGAAAAGTGTTTATATCTCTCCTTCATCTCTGAAGGAGAGTTTTGCCAGGTATGGCATTCTTGGTTGGCATTTTTTTTCTTTCTGCACTTTGTATATATCATCCCACTCCGTTCTGACCTGCAAGGTTTCTGCTGAGAAATCTGTTGATGATGGTCTTATGGATGTTCCCTTGTTATGTAAAAAGTCACTTATTCTTGTTGTTTTCAAAATTCTCTTTGTCTTTGACTTTTGACAAATTGATTATAATGTAGTTCAATGTAAACTAATTTTGTTTTATCATATTCATGAATTTTTTTGGCTTCATGAATCTTGTTTATTATTTCCTTTTCCAGATTTGGAAAGTTTTTGCCCCCTAATTTTTTAAATAGGTTTACTGTCCTTTACTCTCTTCTCCTTCTGGGACTCTTATAATGCATATATTAATTTGCTTGATGATTTCTCATAAATCCCTTAGGTTTTTTTCATTTTTATTATTTTTCTATGTGTTCTTCTGACTTGAACATTTTAAATGATCTTCCTTTGAGTGTGCTAAATTTTTTCTTCTGTTTGTTCAAGTCTGCTCTTCAGTTCTCTATTGAATTTCTCGGTTCTGTTACTGTACTCTTCAGCTACAAAATTTGTGTTTTTTTTTTTTTGTTTCTATTTCTTTTTCGATGTTTCCATTTTATACATGTATGATTTTCCTAATTTTATTTATCTGTGTTCCTTTTTAATTCACTAAGCTATTGTAAGATGATTATTTTGATTATTTTTTTTTGCCAAGTAATTCATAGATATCCATTTCTTTAGGGTCTATTACTGAAGGTTTATTTTGTTCCTTTGGTTATGTCATGGCTCCCTGATTCTTTGTGTTTTTTCAGCTTTGTGTATGTGTCTGTGTATTTGAAGAAAGCTGCCTCTCCCAGTCTTTACCTACTGTTTTCGACAAGGAAAACCTTCACTAATCATCCCAGAGAGAGATTCTGGGAGTCTCTCAAACCTTTCCTATAAATTTGCATTCTCTCAATTTGTCCACATAAATCTTTAAATGAAGAGACTGAAAGATTTGGTTTTTTGTTTTTTTGGCATTTTTTTTTTTTACCCCAGGATCCCATAATCTCTTGCCACCTGCTGATTTATGATTGCTATACCATGTGTCAGGATGTTAAGAGTCATATTTTACTTTTGTCCCTCTTTCCTTTCTAAGTACTATGACTTCTCCATATCTCACAGAACCAAGTTGGGTGCAGTAAACCACCTGCCACATTTCTTTTGTTCTTAGCTGCCCCCAAATGACAGATACTACCTTCCCCTCCTCAGGCAGCTCACTGATAGGCCAGAGATGTGCAGGCACACTAAATATCACTGCCCTTCTCCTGGGGAAGAAGCCTCATACCCTGTGTTTTTCCTCACTCTCACAGAGCCATGTCACCTGTAGCAAACAAGCTGTTTGCCCATTTTTTTGTTTTTAATTGCCTCCAGGAGTCCAACCCATGGCAATTCCATCAGCAGTCCATGTTAGGAGAGACAAAAACCAGCCCCTCAGGCAGCATACTGAAATGCCCAAAGACACTGGATTCATCCTATAATCTGTCTTTACCACTTAAGGAGAAGATGCAAACTGAATCCAGTCCTCTTCATTCCCTTAAGCCCCAGCCCTCTGATTACATGGTCTTTTGATCTTGACTAGTACCCATCCTGAGTCATTTCCTTAGCCTAGACTATCCAGGGCCCACCATGCATCACCTTGCTAGCATAATCTATCTGTTGTTATCTATCTGATTGGCTCATGATGAATGATAAAGACACTCTTACCATTTGGCAAATTCCAAGTGTTTAGAGGCTACCTCCCAGGAACTGAGTACAAAAGCCAACCAAGTTATTTATTATAAAGATCCTCTGTTCAGCATCTTACAGGTTTGAAATTAAGGTGTTGGCTACCCATGTCCTCATTTAGACACTAGATCAAGGAATAAGGTGTTTTTAATCTCCTTCATGTTATTGTAAAATACATTTGTTTGTGGTTATGTAACTGAGGTTCATATTTTTTTGCTACCTCTTGGCTGGAGACTGTTATTGACATCTAGTGTCTAATTCTGGGTCCTTTCAAGCATGGCCCACTCAACTATTTGCTCCTCAGGCCAGCAGATAAATCTCTGCTGCTGTGAGTACCTTTTAAAGGCTCAAATGATAAATATGGTCCACATTGAATAAACTTTCTTTTGACTATTTCAAAGTCAATTGCTTCTGGACATTAATTACATCTGCAAAATTCCTTTGGCCATATTACAGGAATATTTTTTATATTCACATTTGTTACTGGTTCTCAAGTAACTGGGGAAGAGTTTATAGATATTATATATACTAGTTGGTGAGAATTTTAGAATCTATCTTAAGTTCTACCTACCACAACCATTCTGGAAAACAATTTGTCAGTTAAAATTAGACACAGCAATTGCACTTCTGGGCATTTATCTTAGAGACGTTAAAATTATATTCACAAAATATCCTGTTCACAAAGGTCATACCAGCTTCATTTATAACTTGACTCAAAAAACATAAAATAATTTAAATATTAATCTTCAATTAAACTTACCAAAGGTGAATAATCTATAGAGAAGAGACATAGCAAAAGAATGAATATTTCTAAAAGAGTAAACTCCTAAATGGAACAGGAAAGTAGAGAGAGGTGACATGGTAGTTAATAAGTTAAAGTCATGGGTATAGACCAAATTATAGAATGTCATGGAGACTAAATTAAATTTTTAGGATAAAATCATGAAGTTAATTATCTATAAGGTTGCAGGAAGATAAAAGTAAACATTTAAAATAGTAACTTTTGGTTTATAACTCAATGCAAAGAACCCCTTTCAATATCATGAAACCCATACTGATATAATGAAATAAACGACTTAGAAACATTTTACTAAACAGAATATAAACTCTTGTAACATATAATTTTACTTTTTTAATATAATTAAGTCTATCTAAAGTATATTTAGGAAATATTAATTTGCTATATAATAAAATGTAGCAGATTAAGCTATGGGCTTCATCTTTAACACCAGTTGATATCTAAACCCTTAGCATTTTCATCAGTATCTCAGATAATGAATCAGGTATATGTGAGTAATAAGCATAATAAAATAAATGTCTCCAATGATCTTTACAATACACAAAGAAAAAAGAAAGGATGAAGGAAGCAGAAAAAGAGAAGAATATTAAAATACTCAAGAGCTGACACAATAGAAACCAGCTAAAAGAGAGTAGTAGGCTTTTCTAGTTCAATGCGGTTATTAAGTGCTTAAATGAATGAGCTTGTTTTATCACTCATGTATATACATGCATGCATACATATATTCACATTTTAATATTTCTTAAATTAGAATTTTTTGCAATCATAGTTGGCTAAGAGAATTTCATGATGATGTTGCCATTTCTTTTACATGTGCTTAGTCTGAAATTCTTCTATTGACGTTAATAATATGAAGAATATGCTAACATCAGTTATTAGAAAAGGGGTATCAGTAGCCTGAAGAATTTAAAAAGAAAACACAACAGTGTTGTTGAGAAATCCTGCATGATAAATGGTCTTCAAAAACAGGGTAAAATATTGCATAAAAACACAGATAGAGTAGACACACCAGAATCTATAACCAAATCAGAATATCCAGAATATAAATACAGAAAAGATTTAGGTATGAAAGTTCATTTTAATATGAATACAGAAAAAAGATATAGGTATAAAAGTTTATTTTATTAAACTTTTTTCTGATATATTTTTAAGTAAGCACAAGAGTGATCTATTATAAAAATATATATTTAAGTCAGTCTAAAGATTCTTTCAGAAAGTATAAAATATGTTATAGAAAAATTGAGTGATTGTTTAGTTGCCAGTGTTTCTGAATTGTTTTTTATAGGAAATTAAATTGTGGTGTATGTTATACTCTATGACATTTTAGACAAAAATTTTATTGGGTATGTCCTGAACATCTGCAGTCCCGGGAAAGGAATAAAACTAAAAAATCACATGCCACATGTAGAGATATTTAAGTTATTTACCAAATTATTATGTAAAATATCTGCTATCTTCCTACTTTGATAAATACATCTTAATTATCATTCAGAAGGCTCACACTGTCCTTCTCTTTCCGCTTCTAGTTCACACCAGTACCATCAAGAGCCTTCCATTCACTCATGCGTATACTCTAGCCTACTCATCCAAACTCAGTCTACAGTGTAGTCTCTACACATCTACAGACAATTCTCCTTTGAACAACCTAGTGAAATTAGACTTAGGCCTATGTGGGAGTTCTGACCTATGAACTGCTGACTGGCTTTTGAGAGTTTAGCCTTCCTACTCTACAATATTGTTGCCTCCTTATTCATTTGTGTGGCTAAGTGGTCTTTAGGCTCCTTGAACTGACACTAGCCTCTCCCTTAATTACATGATCTAGATAACAGCCCACACAGTCACAAGTAATTGCATGTTCCTGATAAGAATTCCTCAGTGCTCCTAATTATAAACAGTCTCTCCTGTATCCCAACTCCTTCCACTGTATACCCCTTAGATCAGTGGCATCAGGGACTGGCACTCCTATGAGAATCTAATGCCTGATGATTTGAGGTGGAGCTGAGAAGGTGATGCTACTGCTGGGGAGCAGCTGCAAATATAGATGAAGCTTCACTTGCTTATCCACCATTCACCTGCTGTGCAGCACGGTTTCTAAAAGCCCACGGATCGGTACCCTGTATGAGGCCCCGGGGTTGGGGACTCCTGCCCTAGAAACAGTACTTACCAAAACTTCCCTCTTTTTTATTTTAATTGACTAAGCTAGCCTTAGCCCCAGAACTCCCAAAACACTCCAACCACAGATCCTAATAAAGGCACATGCTTCAGGTCCTGCTGCTTGCTCTCTGCCTGTACCCTGCTTTGACCTACCTGTGTTGCCACCTAAGGTGTGTTATTTTTGATCTTTGTTGAACCATGGCTCACCCTGACTTGACGGCTCTACTTGACACATGTTAATTTCATAAATATTACAACACTGGCAAAGAAGCTGGCATAGGCCCTGGAGCCAAACTGAGGCTGATTTTGAGCAGAGAATACCTCCAGTGTGTCTACAATGGAGAGGCTGTGCTCATTAAGTTGTACACTCCCCCTTGGCCCTATAGAAAAGAGCTAAAAAAGCCAGAGTGAGAGCCTCAGATATGTCAGGACAAACTCAAAAACTCTAAGCACTTCTTGGCCAAGTCGAAGGGTGGCACTGTAAAGTATAATGTTAGAAAATTAAATAAATACATTAGAAATGTACCATAAAATTATCAAGTTGTTGATAAGATGCTGGCAGTGGCGCTTTTAAACTCCTGATGTGAACTTAATAAGCAATGTTTTTACATATTTTTCCTTCCCTTCTTTTATTGACAGTTCCTTCAACTTGTCATCAAATACTTAAACTCATAAATTGCATTGCACTGTTTCTTGAATGAGATCTCGGTGCTTTAGCTATTTCTATAAAAGCACCTTTTCACATAACATTTGTAGTAATACTGTCAGATAAGGTACCTAGATAGTTCAACAAAACAACTATGCCAAAAGGTCATGACTAACTGAATTTAAATTATGGAATTGCTTTCATAACTGCTTTATTCACTTCTTGAATATGAAAAGAAACTTTTTTTTTAAATTAAGTTTACTGGGGTAACATTGGTTAATAAAATCATATAATTTCAGGTGTACATTATAATTTGACATCTGTATATTCTATTGCATGTTTACCACCCAAAGCCCAACTTCCTTCAGCTACCATATATTCGATCCCCTTTACCCACTTCACACTCCCCTACTCCCCTATATTTGATCTCACTTTCCCCATCTACCTCCACCCACCTCCTCCACCCCCTACCCTCTGGTAACCACTAGTCTATAGTCCATGTCCATGAGTATCTGTTTGTCCTCTTCATTTGTTGCTTTTAAGTTTATATCACACATGTAAGTGGTATCATGTGATTTTCAACTTTTTCTGTCTGGTTTATTTCGCTTAGATTATCTCAAGGTCTATCCATGTTGTCGCTATTTCATCTCTTATATATGTACCACAGCTTCTTTAGTCAATTATCTATTGTAGGACGGTTCAGTTGCTTCCATGTCCTGGCCACTGTGAACAATGTGAACAATGCTGCTGTGAACATCAGTGTGTGAATATCTTTTGGGATATGGGTTTTCAAGTCTTTGGGATAAATACCCAGCAGAAAGATTGCTGGATCATATGGTAGATCAATTCTTAGTTTTTTGAGGAATCTCCATACTGTTTTCCATAGTGGTTGTACCAATTTGCAGTCCCACCAGCAGTGTATGAGGGTTCTTTTTTCTCCTCATCCTCACCAGTATTTATTACTTTCCTTTTGATTATAGCTATTCTAACAGGTGTGAGATGGCATCTCATTGTGGTTTTGATTTGCTTTCCCTAATAGCTAGCGATGTTGAATATCTTTTCATATAGATGATGGTCATTTGTATGTCCTCTAGGGGGAAGTGTCTGTTCAGGTCCTCTGCCCATGTTTATTGGATCATTTGATTTTTTGTTGTTGTTGAGTTGTATGAGTTCTTTGTGTATCTGGGATATCAGGTCCTTATCAGATGCATTATTTGCAAATATATTTTCCCATTCGAATGGTTGTCTCTTTTCCTTGTTGATGATTTCTTTCGCTGAGCAGTAGCTTTTTAGTTTAATGTAGTCCCATTCTTTTATTTTTGCTTTTATTTCTCTTTTGATGTCAAATTCATAAAATCTCTTCAAGTCTATGTCCTTGAATTTCATTCCTATGTTTTCTTCTATGCATTTTATTGTTTCAGGTCTCATATTCAGGTCCTTAATCCATTTTGAGTTAATTTTGGTGTGTGGTGATAGACAATAGTCTCGTTTCATTCTTTTTCAGGTGGCTTTCCAGTATTCCCAGCACCATTTATTCAAGAGGCTTTCCTTTCTCCACTGTATGTTTTTGGCTCTTTTGTTGAAAGTAATTTGCCCATATAAATATGAGTTTACTTCTGAACCCACTCGTCTGTGTGTCTGTTTTTCTGCCAATACCATACCGTTTTGATTACAGTCGCTTTGTAGTATAATTTGAAGTCAGGCAGAGTGATGCCTCCAGCCTCATTTTTTTTTTCCTCAGGATGACTTTGGCAATTCAGGGTCTTTTGTGCTTCCATACAAATCTGATGATTTTTTGTTCTATATCTTTTTTAAAAAGCCAATGGGATTTGATGGGGATTGCATTAAATCTTATAACGCTTTAGGTAATTTGGTCATTTTAACTATATTGATTCTTCCAAACCAAGAACGCAAAATGTTTTCCCATTTCTTTATATCTTCTTCAATTTCTTTTAAATAGGGTCTTACAGTTTTCATTATATAGGTCCTTCACGTTTCGCTATTCCTAGATATTTTATTCTTTTGTTGCAATTGCAAAAGGAATTATTTTTTCCACTTCTTTTTCTTACACTTCATTATTAGAGTATAAGAACACTATGAATTTTTGAATGTTGATTTTGTATCCAGAGACTTTACTATATTTGCTTACTGTTTCTAGTAGTGTTCTTGTAGCGTCTTTAGGGTTTTCTATATATAGTATCATGTCATTCACAAATAGTGACAGTTTGACTTCTTCGTTTCCTATTTGGATGCCTTCTATATGTTTCTCTTGCCTGATTGCAGTTGCTAGGACTTCCAATGTTATATTGAATAACAGTGGTGATAGTGGACAACCTTGCCTTGTTCCTGATCTTAGAGGGAAGGTTTTTAGTTTTTCATCATTAAGTATATGTTGGATGAGGGTTTGTCATATATGGCCTTTATTATATTAAGGTACTTTCCTTCTATACAGATTTTGTGAAGTGTTTTGATCATAAATGGATGCTGTATCTTGTCAAAGGCTTTTTCTGCATCTATTGATATGATCATATCATTCTTATTTTTAATTTGTTTATATGGTATATCACATTAATTAATTTGCATATGTTGAGTCATCTCTGTGCCTCTGGGATGGAGCCCATTCAATCATGATGTATAATCTTAATATGTTGCTGAATTCAGTTTGCTAGTATCTTATTTAGGATTTTTGCATCTGTGTTCATGAGAGATATTGGTCTGTAGTTTTCTTTTTTGTGTCTTATCCTTACCAGGTTTTGGTATCAGAGTATATTGGACTTATCAAATGAGTTGGGAAGTATTGCCTCCTCTTAGATTTTTTGGAAGAGTTTGAGGAGAATAGGTATGAAATCTTCTTTGAATGTATGGTAGAATTCACTGGTAAAGCCATCTGCTCCTGGATTTTTACTTTTCAGTAGGTTTTTGATGATTGTTTTGTGATTTTTGATGATTGTTTCAATTTCCATACTATTTAGATTTTCTAGTTCTTCAAGAATGCCCATTATGCTTATGTTCCTCTCCTGATGGTATCAGCTAGTTCTTGAATTTCTTTTTCATTATTTTTCATTTTTCGGTTTCTCTCTTCTTCCTTCTGGTTTATTTCTACATTTCTGTCTTCGATATCATTGATCCTTTCCTCTATTTGGTTGACTCTATTTCCCAAGCTTGCTATTTCATTTTTCAACTCTTGCAGTGTGTTTTTCTTTTTATCTCCAGAAGTTCTAGTCTGTTCTTTTTGAGGGTTTCAATCTCCTTGCTCTAGTTATTTTTTTTCAATTCCTGAATGTGTTGATATTACTTGTTTTGGAATTCACTGAGTTTTTCAGAAGTAGCATACTGAATTCTCTGTCATTTAAGTTACACATTTCTATGTCTGTAAGCTTATTTTCTGGAGATTTTTCTCTTTCTTTCTGAAATGCCTTGTCACCCTGGTTGTTCATGGTGCTTAATGGACTATTTCTCTTCCTGGGCATTAATGGACATATATTCTGCTTTTTTTCCAGAAAGATTTATTATATAAAGGTCTCTCTTCAGCCTGTTGCAAAGAGGGCACTTTTCTTTTGTTTTCCAGTAGGTGGCGTCTATGCCTCTTGGATCCATACTTCATATAAAACCTTAATAATGCCTTTATATAATGCCTGTATTTTCTTGTAAATATTTAATCATGCTCGCTACGCTCAGTTTCAGTCCCTGTCAGTGTTAGCAATAGTTTGCTCAGCAGCGTTTGCTCAGATTCCCCTGGGGCTCCGCAGTAATGGGTTTCAGAGGGTATAGGGGAAGGGGCCCTCTGGGTTGGGGATTTGGGGGTTGCGGCTCAGCCTCGGTTTTGCAACCATGGCTGGTAAAAATCAACTGTTGTTTCTCTGCCATCCCCATTTTTCTGCCATTCCTGTTTCTCTGCCCTCTGCCCTGATGACTAGGCACTGCCGTTGACTGCGTGAAACCCACAAACTCTCCCAGGCAGGGCTGCTCAGGGAAGTTGCCACACCTCCTCCCCTCCCCCCTGCAGGGAGCTCTGACACCTGCTAGAGGCAGCTTCTTTATTTCTGCCAGTCTACCACCCAACACCCAGGGTTCTGACTGTGATAGTTCTTATGAGCAGATTCCAAGCTCAGACATGCTGGTGTGCAGTTTTGGTGTTTTTTTGTTGCATTTTAGATGTTCAGCTTATTATTGTTTCAAGGGGAGAGATCTGGGGACATCTCTCTGCCATTTTTCCTTTCAATCCAGATTTTTTTAAATGTTTGTCTTCTAGTCAGAAGACGTGGATCATATATCTATCTATAGTATGTAAAATAGCTTTTAAATGTTGATATAATTTCTCCCAGGTTTACTTTTCCTCAGAACTGGGTCCCACAACTCCTTGCATGCTGAGCGCTGGCAAAAACCGCACCAATAGAGATCCATGACTCTAAAACTTTTCTATGCATCAGAATTAACACATAATTCCTTAGTGAATGGGATGCTTCAGTGAATGAAAATGAAATTAAGGTTTTGTGCCATTAGAAAGAATTATTAAAGAATATAAATTAAAGGGAAATCTCAATGTTAAAATAAAAATTATGTTGAACATACAATATTTCTTCATACAATAGTAAATTAAATCTTTCATTTTCTTCAATGTATATGTGCCAAGAAAATATAACATTTAACTATACCAAGATGGCTCTTCCAGTTTATCAAGCTTAGAGATTACCATCTTTTAAAACTCCTCCCTAGCCCCATTGTTTTAATTAAAATTTTTTGATATGCACATGTATGTTGGACAGTGCTCTTTACATCATGTAAAATTTTACATTTTATCTGTGTGTTTTTCCTAATGAATCTCCATCAGTGTGAAATCAAAGAACACTAAAATGAATTAGAGATAAAAGAAAATGCTTAAGAATGCATGTTCACTCATTATATCTTATCATTAGCATTATTTTCACTAAGTTAAAAGAAAACTAATATAACACTGAAATACACAGAAGCTTGTTTGTGATATTGCTATGTCCTACAGTGCTAACTGGCTGCCTGTTGAGCCAAATAAATTACCACAGAAAGATCTAATATGACTATTACTATTCAATAATGGCATTAAAAAGCCAATATATATTTATTTACTCATACCACTTAGCATTAAATATAGTTATATAATAGAAGATCAGTGAACGAAAAAGATTAGCAAAACAGGGGTCAATATAATCATCTGATTTTCACGGGATCTTAACCGTCTGGTCATCATCAGAAAGCATCGCTTTTATACCTCCCAGAGTACTGTTTAGTATGCTTAAGAGCAACTCAGTTACAACACTGAGTACAACCCAGGAAAGGAAATGTGATTAATATCAAAGTGCTATCAAAAGTTTACATATTTCCTATTCCTTAGTTCTCACATATTAAAGGCTCATTTTACTGGAATTCTGGTAAGCTGAAAGAGTTAAGAAAACACCATACTCCCTAAAAAATCTTTATTTTGGAACAAAATTAGAAATTAGTTTGACACCAAAATACTTACTGTAGAGTGATAAACAGAAGAATAGATAAAAAAACTGTTGTAATTTAATCATGAATTTTCCATCCTATTTAATTTCACAGAAGGAGAGTTATATACCTCGCTGATAATTTTTCCATACAAGGTGTTAAGTTTTTCAGAAAGAAACAAGAGATATTAAAACAATACCAAAATCATTGTGTGAAATAGATTCTGTAATTAATATATCTACAACCAAATGGCTGAGCAACAAGCAAGAAACTCTCAGAGTTAATGGTGGAGAAATCAGTCAATAATTATTTCTAGTTTGACTCCAACCTGAGAAACAGAAATCATTTTAATGAAAAATGTAATAGGAAAAAAAAAAAAACATTTGAGCAAGCTACATAAAAATAAAAACTTCACTACTAGATGTGAAATTACTGATGCAGATAAAGAGAAACTCTTTAACTTTTCTCTTTTTCTTTTTGTGATAGCTCACAATGCAGGCAGAATAGTTTGAGGAACAATGTAAAGAAACATTTCCTTACATGCTAGTAACAAGAAATGAGAGCAGAAATGTGAGAATGATGGAAAGAGGCAATCTACCATGCCTAGAGAAGATATACTGCACATGTCAATCATCAAACAAACTGCAGTGGGCTGGATATCCAGGGGCCAAAAAACAGCTTTCAGAAGGTCTGATGAACTTTACAACTTTGCTTGTGGCCAAGGTACTGAACACAAAAGGCAAGAAAGGTTTGGTATGGATTTGCATTTGCAAAAGGACAGACAAAACCAACTTAGCAAAACATATAGAAATCCAGTGAAAAGTAGGATCCAGACAGAGGCAATATTTCATTTGAAAGATAAAATTCTGGCAAATGTAACTAAAAGGATCACTAATCATGTGGTCCTTTTGTTAGTGAGAAAAGAGACAAAACCAAATTAATAAATTAATTCAAAACCTGCATTAAGACATGGAAAATATTTCATAACAATGTGTCAGTGCTGTATTAATCATTTATTGTTTAGTTCTCACAATATTTCAATAAGCCACATTATTTTATTTTGTTATATAGGTAAACCAAGGTTTAGAAAGTTTGCCGCCATGAGAAATATGTTAAAGTCAAAAGGCTTTCTTCTCTAGTAACTCTCACAGCTGTTCCTTAAATGGCCCATGACTCAACGTCACAGTCTTGTTCTCTACTTGTTAAGTACTTTTTATCACACCATTTCACTCAAGTCTTTCCTCCTACCACTTGTACTTATCAGCTCTATTGTTATACCCAAGTCTTTGAAATAACCATTTTCTCCTAAGTCAACAACCCTATTTATTATTTGGCTTTTTTTTTCTTGGTTAATCTAGACAATACAGTTCATCATTTCAATCACATTCTTGATTATTTATAAAATTCCATTTCCCCTGGGATGAACTGTCCCTCATACTCTAATCCAGTATTAATCCTACAATAATCATACCCATTTCTTTTACCAAGGATGTTAAATCCTATCCTGGCAAAATCACTCAGCTCTGCCAGTGGGCATCACTAAAGTTTCAGAGACCTCTGTAATCTTTCGGCAATTTTCCAATTTCCTAATTAGCTTTGTAAAACGTTTATTGATGGCTTCAATTTTCTGAGTCTCTCATACTTCCTTAAGTCATCAGGGATATTCAACTACCTATAATCTTAACTGCATCTGAAATAACTTATTTCTCTGCTACCTCAAGGGAAGATGTACTTTCATTTGTTTCTTGGTTTTTTTGTTTTTTTTTTTGCTTTGTTTTTCTTTTGTTGTTATTCTTTCTCTTTGCTTTTTATTTTTAAATTTGAGGCTTTCTCCATTATTTTTTTTCTAGCTGGGGACACTATGGAGTGCATCAGAATTTGTCTGACAGCTCTGCATGAGTAGATTGAGGTTATGATTGGGGAGCAAGACCATAGATGTAAAAACTGTCATTCCTATCGCATTATATCAACTCTATATACTACTATTAGCATGACCTATCACTGTTAATATTGACCTTCATCTTCTGGAAGAAATTAGTTTTTGTCAAGTTTCTTCATTATAAAATTCTTCTTATTCATTTCCATACTGTAACTCTTTAGAAGAAAGCCACTATGCACAGTGCAACAAAATAAAGTAGTATTAGTACAAAGTAGTAAATAAATATCTTAGTATATACCAATATCAATAAATGATAAAATGAATTAATAAGCAGAAAGAGACAAATCTCTTATGCTAAAGAATTCCAAATAATTTATGTAGATATCCTGATTCAAGAAGGTAGAACATAACCCCCCATTCTTTAAGTGACCTTCTCTAAGCAGATTTCCAGGAGATGGCAGAATAGGCATAGACAGTATTTATGCATATGCTGGCTGATATTTTCCAAAATTAAATAAAGCCATATAAACTTTTATTCAAGTATTCCAATGAGGCCTAAGCATTGTATTTACTAATGAAACTGCAGAACATTTCAAACAAAGAAAAACTTGAAAGTCCTCAGAGGAAGAAGACAGATTACAAAAGAATGACATGTATTTTCATGAGCATGTGAAACTCTTAAGTACAGAAACAAAAAGGTAAGAAAATCACAAAAAAACACTAAATACCAGAGTGTAACATATTTACTGAACTTTTTGAATTTCCAGGAGAAAAAAAAATCTCATTAGTGCTGTGACAGATTTAAAATCTTTGTAAACAATCAAACAAAAATATAAATTTACACTGCTCCTAGATTTCCTCTGTATCTTGGCAAAGACATACTGTTAAATATACACACTCATACATGCATGCATACACACTCTACATATTTGAGTTTGTATGTGCTTATGTTTGTGTGAGGGTTTGTTATATATATATGTGTATATATGAATGTGTTTATATATGTCTAAAGAATAGAGTCACTATCAGCATATTCCCTTATAAGAGTCAAGCACCTTGCTAACTTGACTGACTTATTCCTAGAGAATTCTTATATGCTGGAAAAAAGTGTCAACTGGGAAATTACAAAATCTTTGATGCTTTAGAAGATTATGTTAAATCACCCTACATATACTTAATATTAACAATCATCGATTATCTCATGAATATATATTGACATATTTTTAATGTATGTGAGTTAAATAATATTTAGTAGGATACAAATAAAATATCTGGTAAAATTTGATAGTTTTACGAAAATAACTTATATCATGCACAAAATATTCTAGTGGTAACCAATAGTTGAATTAACAATATTTTAATATATGTATTTTTCTGATTATTTAGAAGAGCACACTAATTTCTTCTTATATCTAAACTTATGTAAGGTGCAATCAGTTATTTATGAAATTTTATTTTAGCCAATTTCAGCCATTTTGAGTATCACTGACGTGAAAATTGGTATAAAGACACAAATGTGCCTATCACTTACGTACTTAACAAACACATTTTTATAATTACAAAGCTACATTATCAAAAACTAAATACAAATCTTGGCACTGGAAGTAATATGGTTTACCTAAAGGAAATATAAAAACACTCAGGCTTATTTGTAAATCATGTTGAATTGTCTTCACTAGGCAGGGTTGCCAGGGATAAAAAAAAATAGTGGTCTCTTAGGCACATAATGTTTATAAGTTCAGGATTTTGTATACTCAGATTTTTTCTAAATCTTGCTCGAAACATCACCCAGAAACCCATTTGCTCTCACAAGAGACTTTTTAATTAACAGTCACATCTGTGCAGTTACACTATATTTTTGCCAAGGTAGCAACAACTTAAATCACATTATTAAATTATGAAAAAAAAGACATAAATCTCAATAAACTTTTTTGGTTTCAAGAGCTAGAAATAGTGAGCTCTATGCTTCTAGGGTCTGGCATTAAATTACTTAATTTTTGTAACAATATCATTAAATACTTAATAGTATAATATTTTGAGCCCTTTCAAATATAAATGACATCAAAAATTAAGCTGTTTAAACTACTAAAGGTTACCTGAATAAATTTGATTAAAAAACTGTTTCAAATGGATTTAAAGTAGCTGTGATGCTAAAAGGTGCAATTTTCCAAGAAATCCATAAATCAATAGCTTAATATTTAAATGAAATGTGTATTAAACAACGAAAGTCTAAAATCATTCTGTAAGGTTGAAGGCTTAAAATTTTTGAGATAAGTATTATTTCTATCTTATCCTCATCTAACACTAGTATAAAAAAAATCTTATTTTAAATTATCATTGACCCACTTATATAAGTTTAATAAACACTGTAAGATCAAAAGCTATATTTTACCTCATTCTTCAGCGTTTTCCCAGTCTTTCTTTGCTTTTCATCTTAATATATTATCTTCTAATCATTCACTAGAAATATCGACTAAAAATTTTGCATTTTATTTTTTCACATTTAAATTAAAGTTCAAACCCCAATTCATAAATTTATATCTAATATTTGACAATAAAATACTGGAATTTGGAAAATATAAAACCTATATTTTATCTTAAAATCTTTGCTAATAGCTATATTCTGTATATATATAGTATTTCAGAACTATAATCAGCTACATATTGAACATATTAATATTAGCTCTTAAGAAAAATATAATTGTACACAGTACAAAATATTTAATATTATTTCAGATATTTCAAATCATTTCAAGGAAAAAGTGTTGAACTTTTACTCAACTTTAAATCAAATGTAAATGCAAGAATTAATTAAAATTGATTTTATGGAATAGTAAAGCAGAACTTTAAAAATAATCTGTTGTTTTTCAGGTAGTTTTGTATAATACAATTTAATTTCCCTGATATCACTGGAGGCCAGGAAAAGCTGATTTAATCTGATAATAATAAGGCACCTCCTTTTAAATGAAATATTTAAATATGACAGCTATTGCTGATGATTTAATGATTTATGTGAAAAATTCAGTGCAGCATATAATATTTTTTTCTTTCCAAAAAAAGAAAAGGTACTGTGAACTATGTTTCTATAATTTGGAAAGATGAATATATTAAAGTTTAAAGTTTTTAAAAAAAGATATATTTTTAATTGATTTTAATACATTCTATACAAATAAATTTACATGTATACCAAAGAGTTTAAGTACAAGAATTTAGACTGTGATTCTTCTTTTCTTCTTTGTGAAATACTTCTTTCAAATTACCTTTTCTATTTATGTATTCATTAAATAAGCCTACACAATGTTTTATTATGTCTAGACACATATTACAAATTTTCATTGATATAAATTATGCAACATCATGTCTCTCTTGTAGAATTGCAAATGTTCATACACACCATATAACTGAGATTGGGACCATTAAATGCACTTTATTTTTAAAATGATATAAAATGAAACAGACTTCACAGTGACAGTATAGAAATGAGTAAGAAAGAACTTTACAGAGAAGAAACTTGACAAAAACTAATTTTTCTAGAGGATCAAGGTCAATATCAACAGTGGTAAGTCATGTTAATAGTGCATACAGTTCACATAATGTGATAGGAATAACAGTTTACGTCTATGGTCTTGCTCCCCAAACTCACAACCTCAGTGTACTCATGCAGAGCAATCATACTTATCCCAATAGACATTCAATGAAATACCTGACTGTTAAAAACAGGGAATGCCTGAGAAACTGTCACAGTTAAAAGGAGACTAAGTATATGAGAAAACTAAATGTAACATGGTATGGGGTATTGGAACAAAAAAGGAAATAAATCTAAGTAATAATGTATCAATATTGGTTCATCAATCATAGCAAACGTAACATACAAAGATGTAACATGCTAACCTCAAACATAACTGGGTCAGAGGTATGTGGAAACTGTATTATCTATATCGTCCCCATATTTTTGTAATTCTAAAATGTCCTAATAGTTTTATTTTATTTTTCCAGCTTTACTGAGATACAATTGTTACATGGTATTGTGTAAATTTATGTTACACATCATGGTGATTTGATACATATATCACAAAATGGTGATAACAATAGGGTTATTTAAAACCTCCATCACCTCATGTAATTGCTTTGGTGTGTGTAATTAGAACATTTAAGATTTACTCTCTTAGCAGTTTTATAGTATATAATACAATACTGTTAACTATAGTCACTATGCTGTACATCAGATCTCCAAAACTTACTCATCTTCAAATGGAAGTTTATGCCCTTTGACTGACCTCTCCCCATTTCGTTCACCTCCCAGCCCTTGGCAACCACTATTCTACTCTCTGGATTCTACATGTTTGGTTTTTTTAGATTCCACACAAAAGTGATATCATACAGTATGTCTTTCTCTATTTCATGTAGCATAATGCCTTTAATGTGTATCCGTCTTAACATAGATAGCAGGATTTCCTTCTTTCTTCTGGCTAAATAATATTCTATTGTGTATACATACTACATCTTTTTCATTAATTCATCTTTTATGAATTTATTTAGATTGCTTCCATGTCTTGACTATTGTGGATGTTGCAATGAACATGAGAATGCAGATATTATTTAGAATTTCTGACTTAATTTCCTTTGAATATAGACCTACAAGATTGCTCGATCATATGGCAGTTTTATTTTTAATTTTTGAGGATCCTCTGTATTGTTCTCCACAGTAGCTGTACCTACATTTTCGCCAACAGTGCATAGGTTCCCTTTTCTTCACTTTTCTGCCAATACTTGTTACTTCTTATATTTTCTATGGCAGCCATTCTAAAGGATGTGAAGTAATATTTCATTGTGGTTTTGATTTGCATTTCTCTGCTGATTAGTGATGTTGAACATCTTTTCATATATCTGCTGACCATTTATATGTCTTCTTTGAAATTATCTATTCAGGTATTCTGTCCATTTTTGAAAATCAGATTACATGTTTTTTGCTATTATTTGAGTTACTTTTATTTTAAATATTAACTCCTCACCAGATAGTTTACAAATACTTTCTCCTACTCCATATGTTGCCTTTTTATTTTGTTGATTGATGATTTTGCTGTGCAGAAGCTTTTAATTTCATTAGTCTCACTTACTTATTTTTGCTTTTATTAAAGATTGTGCTTTGGTGTCATAACCAAAAACCACTGCTGAAATCAATGTCAGGAGTTTTTCCCTATTCTTTTTACTAGGAATTCCAGTTTCAGTTTCAGTCTTTAATCTATTTTAAGTTGAATTTTATGAATGGGGTTACAAAGAAATCTAATTTGATTTTTCTAAATGTGATTATCCAATTTTCTCAGCATCATTTATTGAAGAGATTTTCTTGGCCCCATTGAGTATTCTTGGCTTCCTTTTCAAATATTATTTGGACATATGCAAGGATTTATTTCTGGACTCTCGATTTCATACCATTGGTACAAGTGTTTCTTTTTATGCCAATATCATACTGTTTTGATTACTGTAACTTTATAATGTGATTTAAAAATCAGAAAATGTAATGCTTTTAGCTTTTATTTTTTCCTCAGGACTGTTTTTGTTTTTCGGGGTTATTTGTGACTTCATACAAATTTTGGATTGTTTTCCTTTTTCTGTGAAAAATATCACTGGAATTTTGATAGGTATTTCATTGAATCTATAGATGATTTGGGATAATATGAATATATTTATATTAATTCTTCCAATACATGAACATGGGATATCTTTTGATTTACGTCTTCTTTAATTTCTTTCATCAAGGTCTTACAGTTTTCAATGTACAGATCTTTCATCTCCTTGCTGACATTTATTCATATATTTTATTTTTTTGATGCTATTGTAAATGAGATAGTCTTCTTTATTTAATTTTCAGCTATTTTGTTTTTAGAATATAGTTGATTTTCACATGTTGACTTTGCATCCTGAAAAGATAATGAATTTGTTAAGGTTTGTGTTTGTTTGTTTGTTTGTTTGTTTGTTTCTGGAATCTTCAGGATTTTCCATGTATCAGATCATATCATCTGCAAATAAAATTTTCCTCATCCTTTCTGATTTGGATACCTTCATGTCTTTTATGTCTTTTTCTTGCTTAATTTCTCTGATTAGGATACCCAATACTGTATAGAAGTGTTGACAGTGAGCATCCTTGATCTTAGAGAAAAAGCAGTAGGCTTTTCAAATATGGCCTTTATTATTGTTGAAACATGTTCCTCCTATATCCACTTTGAGAGTTTTTATCATGAATGAATGTTAAATTTTGTAAAATGTTTTTTTCTGTACCTGTTGAAATGTTCATATGATTTTTACCTTTCATTCTATTAATGTAGTATATCACATTGACTGATTTATATTTGATGAATTATCCCTGCATCTCAAGGATAAATCCCACTTGATCATGGTATACTATCTTTGAATATGCTGTTAATTCAATTTTACATTTTGTTGAAAATTTTTGCATCTTTTTTTTTTTTTTTTTAATTTTGCATCTTTATTCATCAAAGATATTGGCCAGTAGTAGTTTTCTTTTCTTGTAGTGTCCTTTTCTGGCTTTGGCAGCAAAGTAATGCTGGGCCTGTAAATGAGTTTGGTAGGGTTCCCTCCTCTCCATTTTTCTGGCAGAGTTAAGATGAATTGACATTAATTCTTCTTTCAATGTTTTGTAGAATTTACCAGTAAAACCATTTGGTCCTGGACTTTTCTTCGTTGGGAGGTTTGTGATTACTGATTCAATCCCCTTTTTCATCATTGGTCTATTCAGATTTTTTATTTCTTTCTGATTGAGTATTGGTAGTTTGTACGTTTGTAATCATGTGTCCATTTCTTGTAGTTTATCCAATTTCTTGGCATATAATTTTTCATAGCAATCTCTTATATTCCAATATATTTCTGTGGTATTAGTTGTAATGTCTTCTCCTTCATTTCTGATTTTATTTGAGTATTCTCTTTTTTATTAGTCTACCTAAAGTTTGTCAGTTTTTTTTCTAATCTTTTTCAAAAAACAGCTCTTAGTTTCATTGATTTTTTTCTATCATTTTTCTGGTCATTATTGCATATATTTCTGCTGTTGTCTTAGTTATTTCCTTTCTTCTGCTAATTTTTTGCTTTTTCTTTCCAGCTCCTAAAAGTGGAAAATTAAGTTGTTTATTAATAATATTTCATTTTTCTTAATGTAAGTGTTTACTGCTATAAGGTTCTGTTTTAAAACTGCTTGTGTTGCAACCTGTAAGTTTTGAGATACTGTGTTTCAATTTTCATTTTTCTCAAGATACATTTTAATTTCCCTTTTAATTTTTTCTTTGACCCATTGGTGTTCTGGAGTGTGCTGTTTAATTTCCACATATTTGTGAATTTCCCACTTTTTCTCCTGTTGTTACTAGTTTCA
The DNA here is from genome assembly GCA_028627145.1 of Eidolon dupreanum. Classification (NCBI taxonomy): domain Eukaryota; kingdom Metazoa; phylum Chordata; class Mammalia; order Chiroptera; family Pteropodidae; genus Eidolon; species Eidolon dupreanum. The sequence continues at coordinate 58,772,988 of CM053508.1, forward strand.
TGTCATTGTGGTTAAAAAAAAATACTTATTATGATTTCTATCATTAAATTTGCTAAAATTTGTTTTGTGACCTAACATAAACTCTGTTCTGGAGAACATGCTATGTACATTTGAGAGAAATGTATATTCTGCTTCTGTTGCATGACATGTTCTTTATATGTCTGTTAGGTTCATTTGTAAAGTATAGTTGAAGTCCAACCTTTATTGAATTTCTTTCTGGATGACCTACCTATTATTGAAGGTGGGTTATTGAAGTCCTTAATATTATTGCATTGTTGTCTATTTCTCTATTCAGACCTATAGATATTTGCTTAACATATTTAGGTGCTGATTTGGGGTGACTATATATTCATGATTATTATACTTTCTTGATGAATTGGCCCTTTTATCATTATGTAATGATCCTCTTTTCTCTCTTTACTGTCTTTGTCTCAAAATCTGTTTTGTCTGATATAACTAGTTATTCCTACTCTCTTTGGGGTTATAATTGCATGGAATATTTTTTTTTACATCCCTTCACTTTGAACCTATGTGTGTACCTTAAAACTGAAGTAAATCTCTTGAAGGCAGCATAATATTGGGTTATTTTAATTCAACCACTATATGTATTGTGACTGAATAGGTTAACCATTTACATTTAGTGTAATTATTAATAAGTAGGACTTACTTATCTTACTGTTTTCTTGTTGTTTCGTATTTCTCTTCCTTTCTTCCTACCTTGCCAAATTCCCTTGTGAATTAATGATTTTCTCTAGTGGTGTACTTTGATTCCTTTATCTTTATATTTTGTGTGTCGCCTGTATCTTTAGCTTTGAGGTTACCATAATGCTTACATAGAACATACTGAAGATATAGCAGTCTATAGCTTTTGTCTTTTAACCTTTTAGTGTAGTTAAGTGATTAACACTAACATATTACAGTATTCTAAATTTGACTATATACTTACTTTACCAATGCGTTGTATATTCTCATGTGTTTTCATGTCACTCATTGAGTATCCTTTGTTTTAGCTTGAAGAATAACTTTCAGCATTTCTTATAAGACAGGTCTACTGGTGATAAACTCTTTTAACTTTTGTTTATCTGGGAACACCTTTCATTTACTTAATTTCTGAAGGACAGCTTTGTACGACACAGTTTTCTTTTTTTAATTTAATTTAATTTTTTTTTTTAGGCAAGGCAACCCTTGGTTGACCTCACAGATTGCAAAGATCTTGTCATCCCACAATCCCTTATTTTTTATGCCTATAGTATCTGGTCTTCCTTCGTGGTCTCCCATCCAAGTACTAACCAGGCTGGACCCTGCTTAGCTTCCGAGATCAAACGGGATCAGGCTTGTTCAGGGTGGCATGGCCATAGACCAACAAAGTATTCTCGGTTGGCGTTATTTACCCCCACACCCCAATATTCTGTATGTATCATCCCACACTCTCATGTCCTATAAGTTTTCTGCTGAGAAATCAATTGATAGTTTTAAGATGAAAGCTCATCTCTTAGTGACAAGCTTCTTTCCACTTGCCGCTTTTAAGATTTTCAGTCTTTGATATTTGACAGTTTTATTACAATGTGTTCTAGAAAGGATCTTTTTAAGTGGAATTTGTTTGGAGTCCTATGTGCTTCACAAATTTGGCAACTAAATTTTTCTCCAGATCTGGTAAGTTCTCAGCCATTATTTATTTAATAACCTTTCTGCCCTGTTCTCTCTCTCGCCTTCTGGGACATCGAGAAACAATTATACTATTATGTAATTATACATGGAGAAATAACTATACTAATTGATTTCCACCTAATTACTCAAATGTGAAAGGTCTGATAAAGGAAAATGAAATGAGTGCCCATTTTGGCAAGCCACATATACAAATGGTGGGCTACAGGTTGATCTGGCTTCTGAATAAGCCTCTTTTGGAGCTAGGAAGTTAATGATGTGACTTCCTGGGTGGATAGGAAATAAAAGCCTGAGAATGGGAAGACCCCAGTTTTGATCCTGAGTCAACAAAGAAGGAGAATTCCTGAAAAATTAAAGAAAAAAAAAGAAGGAAAGAGAACCATATATGATTTAATATTTACTCCAAGCTAACTAAATTTTATCATTTTCAAATTCATGTAAGTTTGCTGCAGTCACAAGTGTTTGTATGCTTTAATTCTGCAGAGCAACTGACTTTTTGGGGTGATAAGCTCATCTCTGTTCACATTTAATCATAAAACCATTAATCAGAAATAAAGAAACTTCTGCTAGTCAGAAATTGATAAGCCATGAAATCTGTCTTACATTTGCATTATATATAGCTCAAGATCTAATTTTTTTTCCTCTTCTTTCTCTTTTTTGCCTTTGGCTCAATAAACTTAGAAATAAAAGTTTAGAGAAATCTTAGCTGCTCACCTACAATTGAGCAGTCTGTAAATTTTTAAATTTTTCAATATATTCATAGAATTTGTATTTGATTTAAACTGTTCTGATATCTATTGTTTTAATAATTTAAAGTCTTAAGATATTTCCTTTTTATACTCTGTGTGGCAAATGTCTCAACATATAAAGATAAAAAATTTTTTTTAGATGGTAAACTATCTATTGTAGCTTCTAGATCACTTTGTTTTGTTCCTGTTTTTATGTTTATTTATAGTCACTGAGGATTGGCATTTTGTTACAAAGAGAATCATACTGAATTCACACCAAAACTCTTGGGTAACTATTTACAGATACTTCTGTGATATAAAAAGACAAAAATGAAATATATTTTGGAAGTAATATTTTTGTCTAGCAGGCTTTACTAATTTTAGTTTCTACAGGTTTGTTGAAAGTAACCCTTCAGAGATACAAATGAACAAAAGTGAAAGGAAGAATGAGTGGGTTATCTACACAATTTTGCTTAAAATCAATAAAAATTTCAGGCCTAAAATTCATGTATTAACTTATGACTTGTAGTATGGTTGATTACAAACTCTTGTTTAAATTAAAAAAAAAAAAAGATAAGGAACCAGTTATTGAAGATGATAAGTTTATATAGTCAGTTTGAGAAAAACTGAGTATGAGCCATCTCTGAGTTATAGACATATAACAGGTAGGTAATTAGTGTAAAATCTAGAGTTGAAAATCTGGAGGTATATATTGGGTGATTATGAATATTCAAGTGGTTTTTAAATAATAACAAATGACAATGTCCATGAAATGCATGTATTTAAAAAATATCAAGGGCCAAGAAACATCTCATTTTAAAGGGCATATATTAGTTTTCTATTGCTGTGTAATAAATTACCACAAAGTGACTTAAAATAACACCAACTATTAGCTCAGACTTTTATAGGTCAGAAGTGCAACAGAGTTGGCTATATTCTCTGCTCAGGTTAAAACCAAGATGTTAGTTAACTATGTTTTCATCTGGAATTCAGGGTTTTTTGTCAAGCTCATTTAGATTTTTGAAAAAATCGAGTTCCTTCAAATTGTTGGACTTAAGTCTCCACTTTTCAATGACTGTTAACTGGGAGCTGCTCTCAGCTTCTAGAGGCCACCTACATTCTTTGCCAAATAATTCCCTCTATCATCAAGTATGCCCAAGTGCAACAATTTTTTCTCCTATTTCAAAGCTTTCCCTTTTCTAAAACCAGAAGAAAACTCTGTTTTTGAAATAGTTCATGGTATAGGTCCACCCAGATAATCTCCTTATCTTAAGCTCAACTGTACCATATAACATGACATGATTACAGGAGTAATATCACATCATATTCACAAGTTTAAGGTGGCACAGTCTTGGGAGACCATTTTGGAATTTTGCTACAGGACAAAACAAAAAAGGGAGAATAATAGATATTTTAACAAAACAATGAGTGATAAATCCAGGGACTTCAAATGTCTATTTGTTTTGGGAAAATAGAATTCACATTAGAGAGAAGCTTCAGTGGAAAAAAAAAGTTAGAAATATGAAGGCAGTAGACTGGAATATGAATCAAGATTATAGCAGTAGATTGCTCTTTCAAGAAACCTGGCATAGATGAGACTGAAATGGGGCAGAAACTAAGAAGGTCAAGAATGAGAGGGTTGCAAGTGTTTTAAGATGATCCATGAGAGAAGAAGATCTTAAAGAATGCCAGAAAAAAAATCAAGTAAGTTAGAAATCCCATGTACAAAAGTTTTTATTTTTATATATTTTTTTCAAATTAACAAAACACATGAACTGAGGGTTCACAAAAAACTATGTGGATTTTTTTTTCTTACACAAAGTAATTCTTTGCTTGTTTAACAAAAATAAGTGGCTTTGGCATTTTCTATGTGTGTGCTAACATTTCTACTAATACATGCCTTGCAGTTCCTCAAAGTATGTCTTAATTGCATTCTGAGCGTATTTTCCAAAACAAAATGGTCTGAAAAGGTGACCAAATATTGAAATTACAACTCTCCAAAAATAGCTAGGTACTTGGTTTGCATACTCAATTAACACAGAAATCTTATTGAATGCAGGATTTAAACTGTCAGACTTAAGAGTAACTAGCAGATACACATTCAACATACTATAGTTTTTTTGTCAATGTAGCGGCTGAAATTGTACAAATAACTAACTTTTCAATAGTTATTTTAACCATATTAATATATGTTCCACTTATTTGTAATTGATTGATAAAATAACCAGAAAATCAGCTGAATAACCCCAACTGTGCTTCTTAGTATAAAATATGTGCTTAATGTTAGAATTAATTATCAAGCCATGTATTATATTAAGATAGTGTAGAAAGAGCATGTTTGGGGTTGTATTTAAAAGGAAGTACAAGAATTCCACAAAACTTGTCTTCCATTACACACACATTCCTTAAAACACCTCTGTGAATGACTATATTATACAGGATTAAAACAAAATACTTTTAATTCTGTATAATATAGTATATATTATATAATATAATTTAATATAGTATATAATATTTAAATACATTATAATTAAAGTAGAAATTTATGCAGTAAATGCTTATGTTTATTATCTAAAATGACAGTTGTACCTTTCTGGGACTAAATCCCTCAATAAATTGAAAGAAAAATGTTTGCCTATTGGAAAGTTAAGATGGAGACCAATCTCTGGAATGCTCTGTGTATGCGTGTGTGTGTATGTGTGTGTGTGTAAGAACTTACTAGGTATTATAATCTAAATATTAAATCTAATATTTAGTAATAATAATAATTTATTGATTCCAAGTGTGGCAGACAAATGATCCTTGAAGGATGTCCATGTCTAAATACCCAGAACCTGTGATTATGTTACCTAACATGGCAAATGGACTTTGCAGTTGTTATTCAATTAAGAATCCTAGAAAAGAAAAGTTTAGCCTGGATTATCTGAGTGGGTCTACTATAATCACAAGGGTTCCTATGAAATGCAGGTAGGAAGGTCAAAGTCAGAGAAGGAGATATGACTGAAACAGAGAGGTTTGAATGATGTGAGGATGGGATCATGAGGCAAGAAATTAAGGCAGTGTCTAGAAGTTGGAAAAGGGAAAGGAATAGATTCCAGTCCTTGTCTTCTCTCTTCCCCTCTAGGGCATTCAAAAACAAAACAAAACAAAACAAAACAAAAAACATGCAGCCCTGCTAACTGCTTTTATATTTCTGATCTCCAGAACTATAACATAATAAATTTCTGTTGCTTTAAGACACTAAGTTGGTGGTAATTTATTACAACAGTAATAAAAAATTAATACACTAAGTACATTGTAATGTAATCAGCCACACTCAGGAAAGTATGTTTAGTTTAATGCTTTTTTCATAATTATGGCTGTATCATAAAAAAAAGTGTTTATTTTACAACTTTAAATGGAGGTAAATTAAGAAAAAACAAGTTGATGAAAGCATTTCAGAAAGTGAGCACATTCTCAGGATTCACTGCTACCCTTTTAAATAATCAGTAATTGAGATTAATCCTGCTTTTAGTGAAGTAGAAAAGAAAGTCATAGTAGGAGGAATTTGGTATTAAACATTCAAAAAAAGGAAATGTTATGAGTCCATATTAGGAATATGGACTGTGGCAATAATGACAAAGGACAGTATTTGATCACAGATCTTTGTTTCTAGGGAGCATCTAGTTTAACAGCTGTGACGGAGGCACAAACCTGACCGTGTCTCAGAAGGAACCCCTCTCTCCCTGAGTAGCTTACAATGTGTAAAATGGCCTCACATATTCAGCCATTGTGGTCATTGCTCATATCCTCATTGTTGAAGCCTTTCTTGGCCTCACTAGAAATAGACATGAAAGCGCCGTTAACACAGAATCCCAAACAAAATGAACCCAAAGAGGCCCACCCCAACACTTCATAATTAAAATGCCAAAGGTTAAAGACAAAGAGAGAATCTTAAAAGCAGCAAGAGAAAATAAATTAATTACCTATAAGGAAGCTCCCATAAGACTATCAGCTGATTTCTCAACAGAAAATTTTCAAACCAGAGGGGATAGGCATTAAGTATTCAAAGGGATGAAAAGCAAGGACCTACAACCAATATTACTCTATCCAGAAAAGATATCATTTAGAATTGAAGGACAGAGTTTCCTAGATAAGAAAAAGCAAAAGGAGTTTATCGACATCAAACAAGAATTATAAGAAAAGTTAAAGTGACTTCTTTAAGGAGAAGAAAGGGGAAATAAAGAGTGAAAATATGCAAACTAAAGTGACAATAACTACATTATCTGTCAACAATTACTTTAAATGTAAATGGATTAAATGTTCCAATTAAAAAATACAGGGTGGCTGAATGGATAAGAATACAATACTGTAATATATGCAGTCTACAAGATATTCACTTTAGATCAAAAGACACACAGACTGAAATTAAAAGATGGAAAAAGATATTCCATGAAAATGTAAACAAAAAAAGAGACTAGCTTATTTATATTAGACAATATAGACTTTAAAACAAAGGCTATAGAAAGATACAAAGAAAGACCCAGTAATCCCACTTCTGGATATTTATCCAAACACACACAAAACACTACTTTGAAGAGACACATGCATCCATATATTCATTGCAGCATTTTTTACAATAGCCAAGATATGGAGTGAACCTGGGTGTTCATCAGTGGATAAATGGGTAAAGAAGAGACGGTACATATATACAATGGAATATTACTCAGCCATAAGAAAGAATGAAATCTCGCCATCTGCAACAGCATGGATGAACCTAGAGCGTATTGTGCTGAGTAGAGTAAGACAGAGAAAGACAAATGTCATAGGATTTCACTTACACGTGGAATCTAGAGAACAAGATAAACAAAACAAACAAGCTCATAGATTCAGAGACTATTTTGATGGCTTTTGGATTGGGGTTAGGGTTGGGGAATGGGTGAAGGGATGGGATTAGAGTTACAAATTGTTAGTTAGAAAATAGTTATGGAGATGTAGAGTATAGAGTGGAGAATATAATCAGTAGTAGTGGAATAACTATGTATGGGGTCAGATAAGTACTGGATTTATCATTTCATAAGTTATGTAGATGTCTAATCACTGTGTTGTACACCTGAAACTAATATAATATTGTATGTCAACTGCAGTTGAAAAAAATAAAAATATAAAAAAAAATGTGACATAATCAGTTCTTTAGTAGAGTTATGATTCTCTTAGCACTGTATCTTAATTTATTTCTATACATTGCAACTAATTATCTAAGGGACTTCTACCTAAATATTTCTCTCAGAAAATCATATGGTTTTTATATGACATGCATTTCCATTACCACAGCACAGATATTTTGATAAACAACTACAACCACAACTGTAAGAGTGTAATTATATACAAGGACTGATGGGTATCATAATAAAAACTGAAACTTAGGCTAAGAATGTTTTATGTAAGGTCTGACTTTCAAGTAGTTTTGAAGGAGAAACAAATTGTACATAGAAGAAGAGTACTTTAGAAAATACAATAGTATGAGTAATTTCTAGAAGTAAGAATGACCTACCTAATATAACTTTAGGTGATGAAAGTGAATCATTTGTTGATGGTCTGGCAAACATTTTTCTCTCAAATTGATCCTAAAATATGATATTTCATAACTAGTATCACTCTATGTTTCTGGTTAAATCTTTTACATTTTTTTTTGTTTGTGAAGGGCAAATTGAACATTAATTGGTTTAATTTTGTTAACATTATCTCTGAATAATTGTATTTGGTATGATCCCATTACCAGATTCCCTGACATAAGACAATCTCATTTACGGACGCTGAGATGTCACTTTAGATCCATTTGGTAACAGAGATACAGATATAAACTCATTACATGATGCACTCTCCATTCTTAAATTGATGAGGTTTGCTCTGGCTATTGTTTAAAATCTAGGATTTCTGGATGGGATAAAAAAAATATTTTCTAAGAGAAAAAGTTTATAAAGATAAAGAAAGATGAAAGGAAGAAAGGAGGGAAAGAAAGAAAGACTGAAAAGTAAAGGTATAAATTTTTTCTTAATCACATTTTACAATAAGACAATATTTGTTAAAAGTTATAGAAACATTTATAGTTTACTTAAAGCCATGGTGTTATTGATTATGATTCAATGGTATTATTCATAAATAGAAAAATACTTCGCTATCTCTTCTCAATTTTTCTGAAATAAGTCTTATACCTCAAAGAAAATTAATATAAAATGTGTGCCTCTTATTTGGATTTCATATATTAGCAATACACTAAATCTAATAAGTATATTTGATTAAATCTAAGATTCTGCTTCACTATAATACTCTCTTCTTACTTATATATAGGAATATAATTGGTGAATGGGTGTGTGGAGGGGCGGCCAGTGCTCTGGGAACCAGAAACAAAGCTTCTTTATTTACTCTGTATTAGACTGATGTTGATCCAATGTTAGTGGCCAATATAACTGATATGACAGGAAATTTTACTAATATACTCTCCCACTTCCAATTAGGTAGAAAATCTGCATTTCCTTGCCTTGGGAACTTTTATGGGGCTGAAGCAGGAAGGTGAGATTTTTTTATATATAGTGTTATTTTTTAATACTTAAGTATTATTTGTAAAAATAATAGCACTATAAGCTGCATAACTAAGAATGGCAGTTTCTGCCTCACTCCTCTTCCCTAATTTTTACTCCTCAGAAACAAACTTATGCAGTTCATTCACCTGTTTCTTCTGGAGTGTTTCATTGTATTTTTAAATACTACTGGTATAGCCTATATTACCATTCTAGGTTTTTTTTTTTTTAAATTTATGATGCAGTTGACTGCTTACTGTGAAAGATGAGAATGTAACCTTTTTATTTAACGTTCTCTTTCCCATTTTCCCCCACTACGCACTTTATCCAATATTCTTGTAAGAATCTCTGTTTCTGTTTCAGTATTTAATGATTGCATTTTTGTCATTATTAGTAATATTTAAACTGACCGCCATCATTTATTGTGGTTACATCTTCCTAAACCATCATATTTTTTGAATTCTTTGTTCTTGTTGCTCTTCTGATTAGGTGTTTTTGCTATCTTATCTTCTAAATAACTAATTCGATTCCCTCTAATGCATTTGTTGTATTCTTTATTTGTTATTGTATTTTTCATGCCTGATTCTTTTTATGTTTTCTATCTCCATTTTTATGTTTTCTATCTTTTTGTTAATGTTCTCACTGAGTTCATCTACTCTTCCCCTAAGTTCATGGAGCATCCTTATAACTAGTGTTTGAACTCAGCATCTGGGAGATTGCTTGTCTCCATTTTGTTTAGTTTTCTAGAGCTTTGTTCTGGTCTTTCATTTGAGACATGTTTCTTTGTCGCCCCATTTTGGCTGTCTTCCTGTGCTTGTTTCTTTGTATTAGGTAGGGCTTCTAAGTCTCCTGGTCTTAGTAGGTTGGCTTTATATAGAAAGTATCCTGTGGGGCCCAGTGGTACAGTCTCCTTGGTTACCTGAGCTGGTTGCTCCAGGTATGTCCCTTGTATGAGTTGTATGTGCCCTCCTGTTGTAGACGAGCCTTGTTTGTTTGTGCGTGTCAATGGAAGGGATTGACTTTCAGGCTGACTGACTGTGAGGTCTGGCCATGACTACAGGGGAGGTGCTGTTGTGCAGGGTCTAACCCTAAAAAGCAGGATTTGCTTTAGCAGGTCTTTGGTGCCTGCCAAAGCTGCCCTGTGGGTGTGTTGTTTGTAGAGGTGATGGAGTGGTACTCTGGCTCAGTCTAAAGAGGACACTAGCCATGCCACTTCAAGACCTCCTGTGATGCTCCTGTAGCAAGGCATGTTCAGCTACAGACTGTGCCCTTCCTGAGGCCACCTGGTATGAGCCATGAAGCAATCCACAGATATTTTTACTCGCACAGGGTTTGGAGGTACCTAGAAAAGGGTTAAACTGAGAACTGGATGCCAGTAGTGCCAGGCTTGGAGGTACTCAGTATGAGGTGCGGGGTATGCTGAAGTCAGATGCTACTTGTTTGAGGTTTGTGAACCTTTGAGTGATTTTAAGAAATTCTGCAGCATGAGCCAAGACAGGCCATTTGTATGGAAAAGCCACTGAAAGTTGCTTGGGTGAACCTGGAAGTGGGTAGGGAGGGTTCTCAGGGCAATAATGTTAGCTAGGATGGAGACTCACATATTATACTTATCCGCATCTGCATACTGGAATGGGGCAAGGCTCAACAAAGGAATAATGGATTGTGCTGGCATTTCTGTCTGGGAGAAAGCTGCCCCTCCAGCCCTCACCCTGATGCCAGACAATTGAGTTCCTTTCTGTATGTCTCTGGTGCCTTTCAATCTGCTGCCCCAGCTCTGGAGCTAAGAGCAACTAAGTCTGTCGGTGAATAAATCCCTGAGCAGTCCCTTAAAGAGGAACACCTGTGCAATAGCCATTCTGGGTGCAGAAGGTATAGACATAGAGAATTATATAAAAAAAATTCTTTTGGGGGCTTAACTGCGTTCATTTTAATGGAGAAACAGAAAGAAAGCAAGATATTTGTACATACAATAATAATGTAAGCCAAATAATTGGACAAGGTATTATTCAGGCAGAGATGAGTGGTATAAAAAAATGTAATAGAGAGTAATAATAAAGACCATACACACTTGATTGTTAAAGTAAATTTATCTGAGATTAATTTTAGTTGAAAACTTAATGGCAACTGTAAACTAAGCATTTTAAAATCTGAAGTGAAACCACTTGAGGCAAAAGAAATAACACATGTGAGACCTTGTAACAAACAGTCTGTTAGTTTTCTCTAGTGTTTGTTTTCTCCTTCCTTTTAATAAATAAAACCTCTTCTTCTAATCTTACGCAAGACATATATTCTCATAGCTACCAACATTTCCCAGGCTGTTAGGGGTGGTCCTGTGACATGAGCAATGAATGGACTATGAATGGAAATATGTCCAATTTGCAGGTCACACCCCTTAACAAATGAGCTAGTTTCTGCTTTCTTCTTCTTGAAGGTAGGATTCTACATAAGTTTTTGATTGCTAGCTTATGCAATGCAAAGACAATAGGAAGCTATCAGATCAGAAAGTTGGAAGGAACCTTTGCCTACTCCAATCTGTTGTGCGAAAGAGAAATTAATTTCTATTTGGTGCGAATCATTGAATTATTTTTTCCTTATTGATTCTGTAACTTTGGCCTGAATTACCTGAAACTAGTTCTATGTCAGATATAACCTTGGTATACAGAAAATAATATTAGAAAATCAGTATGTATGAAAAAGTGAGTGTGAAGAAAGGTGACAGAAAGCGATTTCTGAGAGGTAGGCAATAATTAACTTACATATGTCCTTGTATATCATTTCAGTTTAATTGCATTCGATGGAAAAATTTTGAAGGAAAGTGACTGAATTTGGCTTCCTTTTTAAAAAGACTATTTTAATTATTGTAAATAAAATTGATCCTAAGGGGTCAAATGCTAGCAGAAACATAGAAATAAAGCTATTTAAATCATCCAGTTGAAAGACGGAAAGGGATAGAATCAATGGAAAGTCCAAAAACATTTAGTTATATATTTAACCTTTGTCATCACAAGTAATAATATCCACTATTCATTCAACATGTATTCATTAAAGACCTCCTACATACATGCCAGCATATTAAAAACCAGTGATAGAATGTTAAATGAGACATGGTTTCTAACTGTAAATAATCTACAATAGATATATTATTTGAAACTGGAATACATGCTACAAAGACACAGGACAAGGTACTTTGAGAGAGAAAATAGAATTTGCTTAATTATGATTATGCGTTGCTGAAGAAATATTTACCTAGTATGTAAGATAAAAATAGTGACCACCCTGGCAAAGAGTTGGTGGGGTTAGGGGCTGTAGAGAATTCTGGGTAGAGACATGAACAGAGTGTGAAGCAGGAATGGATTTGACCAAGTATATGACATACAGTGGTGAAAAAAAAAAAAACTGTAGTCATTGGGCAGAGATTATAAGAACATAACACTACAAAAAAGTTAACAGTAATACTTCTAATGTATACCCAATATATTAACAATTTAGATTAAATTTAATGTATAAAATATCACCTATAGAATATGCTATAAAATATTCTTCTGGCTAAGACACTTCAGAAGTCATGAAGACATTTCAAGTAGATATCATTACCAAATTGTATCTTTGCTTTTTCCCATCAGAATGAAAATTATAGCACAACAAATGAACTATGATAGATTTACCATAAAACTTTCCACTTCCTGATATATTTCTAGATTATGTACAAAAGATTTACTGAGGTAGACTTGGTGGGGAAAAAAATAAATCACACAAACTAAACAATATGATTAGTCACATGTATTATAATTGTGAATAAAGGCTCATGTACTGTAATCAATTTTTGCTCTACTAGGTAATAATATAATAACTGATTATAAATAATGTTAATTCATGCTAAAATCATGATGTTTTTCATGGGCAAAAGTTCAGTTGCAAATTTTGAACTACAGAACAAACTCTCAGTGTTTCTGTAAGATAAGAAACTAGTTTGGTCCTAACTTTTTAAAGATGTGACTTGGATTGTCAAATTTGCTAATCTGTCTCATATCTTTGATATATTTAATGATTTAATCCTTCCACAAAAGGAAGGAATGCAACATGCTTTTATCAATGGTAGAAAACATTCAAAGGCACAAAGAAAAGTTAGAAGTTTGGAAGATAAATATTTTTAGGGATTGCTATATCATATTTCATAATTTAACAATAATTATCAGTGAAATCGGTCATCATAATTTTGCAATTTTTTAAAAGTTTTCACCAATCATCTTACAAATTTAATATGATGTCTTGAATTTTATTTTCCATTAAAGTAGATACATCAATAAGAGATTCATGAATCTGAATCCATTTTTAAATTATTGAAATTTAACAGATTTATACAGCAAAATTTTAGGTAAATAAATTTCAAAAATAAAGCATAACTTTCTACATTTGAATAAAAATTGCAAAAAAATATGCCAAACTTCCTTTATAATCTCTTCTACTTTTGTCAACATGCAACTCAGAGACTGGCTTCTCTAACATGAGTGTTTTTCAGACAAACCACAGAAGAATTTAAATATATATTACCTCCTGCAACTGGTGAGGTTGTAATGCACTTTAGATTTGATGAGTTAATAAGTAAATAGCAAGCACAAATGCCACATTAAAAATTTTAAATATTGATACAACTGCTTAAAATAGACCTAAAGATATTCTATAGGAAATCACTATTTATTTCATATATTTCTGATTAGTTATGATGTGCAATGACACAAAGTTACAAGTGATTCTCTTAACTTATTAACTCTAATATTCTCACTTTCAATAATCAATGGGTACATATTTGTAAATATTTTATTTTTCATGTGATGCTTGTTTGGATTATACTGATTAAAGTAATCTTATCTCTGCTAAATCTAATTATTAGAATTTAGGACAAGTTTTATTTTAATTTTTCTAAAATTTCACTTTTTGATGGATTTTTTAAAAGCATTGCTTTATGACAGACTGGGGTAAAATAGTCCTTTATCATCTATAATTTTAGAAGCATTAATATAATTTATATTCCTACACTGAATTCTTTTCGACACACTTCTATTTTAAAGTCCTTGTTTGCATTTTTCTTTCCAAGTTGTAAAGTTCTTCAATTGCAAGAAATTATTTACAACTCTTTCTGGATCAAATAGATGCCTCAAACATGGTATAAAAATCAGTGAGTGAATAATTGTGTTACTTATAACAACACACTCATTCATACAATATAAACCTTGTACTTAAACTAAGTAATTCTACAACTATTTTAATACTTGATAGTACTAGAAAGAATTGGAAGGAAAGGCACTGAAGCATACTAATTCACATATAAATGCAAAATATTTTCCAAAATACCAGTGGTATTTACCTTGCTACCTTCCATCTGCTGTGAGTTTGGGTGACTTATTTTCTTCTTAGATCTCTGCTATATTTTCCTTTCTTATATTCTACAATGTGTAGGTAATTCTATGAAGTCTGGGTTCAAATTACCTTCAATATAATATGGTTACTGTGTCCACTTAAATGACATTTTTCATGCTGCACGTATTTTATTCAACTCAATGTTATTTAAGGTAGTAGGAAAACACAAGTATAGGTTCCTCATTTTAATTAGATTTTTTTTGGATAGTTCTAATATAGAAAGAGAGCAAACTATTATTTGAAGTATATCCTTCTTCATGATAACAATGGTTCCTCATCTTGTAGTCAAAATTCTCTATAGCAGATTTCTCAAAATAAAAAAAAAAAAAAACACTGCATTGAGCTTACTTGGCATCCCATCTATTTTGTTTATGTAGAGTTTAAAAGAGAAAAAAAGTTCACATACAATGTCCACCGAAGACAGCAGTCTACCTTTCAGCTATCTTGCAAAATAAAATTATCATAAACTTAATAAATAATTCTGCAGTGTTATATATTCCAACTAGTTTAAATTATTCATTGCATAGTACTTTTCCCCCCACATATGCTATTCTATTGTTTTAAACCAGTCAATTTATAAAAATGTCATCAACACAGTACAAATTAATGATTCCAGCAAAACACATTTGCGATACCTTAGGTATGTGACAGGCAATTAAAAAAAGTTGTATTGATTTGTCTAAAATGTTAAATGACATAATAGCCATACAGTAAAGTATTGAATAATTTAAGTAAATCAATGGTTTTTGAATTTTGTAGGAGTACAAACTGTCTTGGGTGCTAAGGTAAATCAATATAATAAAATAAAAATGAAGCGGTTTATAATGATGAATGTTTGGGTTGATAATAACCAGAGGTAGAATCTCATTTAGCCATTGTAACAAACAACTTCCAGGCATCTTTTGTGCACTATTCCCATCAGAAAACATGGTATTATATAGTCAATTGATTTTAGCACTTAAATAGCTTTTCATTTGCAAGACACCTAGCCTCAGTATAAACTAAACCTTTCCCAGAGTGTCATTAGTTATGACTTGATTTAGAATGATAATACATATTTACTACCATTAGAGCTATTTTGTTTGTTTTATGTAGTTTGTAAATAACACTATTTTATAAGAAAATGAGAAATGTTCATTTGTTGTGCTCCTATATATTTGCAAGATTTAGGATTTAACATTTTTGTGCTTTTACTAATCTCTTTTTACTCTCATTTCCAATGGCAAAACCAATGGAAAATATTTATTTTTCATTTCACATAGCTTAGGTCTGTATGAATTTTCTAGTCTCATGTTTTGTTTTGTAGGAGTATGGCATTATACATGTATATATAATTTTCCTATATAATGTCTTTTGTGGTTTACAAAATATTTAAAGATCTAATAAAATCTTGGACCCTTTCTATAGGGAAAAAATTTCAAAAGCAGACATAAACATGATGTTGTATATAATTTAAGAGAATTCTGATTTACTCTGGATTTTTTTTATATTCAAACACAAAGAATAAAAAATTAAAACAATGAAAACAGCAACAATTAGTGCTGAAAACTTTAAATGCTTTAGTGTTGTAGCTAGACTTAAAATGATAAACATATATAAAAAATTACTAAAAATGCTTTACCCATAAAATTTATGCCTTCTCAAAAAATTCACAAGACAATCCCAGAGAAAAGGCCAAAGACACTATAACATCACCAAGAAAAGACAGATGGAGAAGAGAGGTATCATTCCTGAAATGGGAGACCCAAAGTAAACAAAGAACTAACACCCATATTACAGCAAAGGAGAAATACAAAGTAGTCTGCCATTGAATCTTTGGACCTTGTAGCCGAATTGCCTGGATCAATTATTCTATATTGTAACCTTCACAAATTATTTGGACTCTGATACACTCCTCTTCTGCAGACTGGGGATAATAATAGGATTTATTTCATAGATGTCATGAAGATGAAATACTTAACTCCATAATGCGTGGCACATATTCAGTAAGAAGACAGGTACTAAACTCCTGATGTGCTCTTTTTTGTAGCAATCCTGTTTCCTGCCAGAGTTGCTCTGAACTAAAATATGGCAAATCTTGCCAGTAGGGAAAAGTCTTAGGATGTTTATTTGGATGGACAGCCAGGATAAGACTTTACTTCTCACTACACTAAACAGTAGACAATAGAAATATCTGTTGTCTAGGGTGAGGAAGAGAGAAGTGTGAATAGGAAGTGGAAAGAACCCTGTGCAGGAGACACTGAAATGAATGAAAAGTTTACATGTCCAGAATAGTCATAGGCATATCTCTGGCAATATATGTCATTGCTTACATATCATCACTGTAAGCAAGATATAGTAAGCTTACATAGTATTCATAAAACAAGCTGATGAGAAATCTCAAAGATTCAAAATATGAGCACAAAACCAAGAATCAGCAAACTTTCAGAAACAATAACTCCACAAATGAAAGAGGTCAAATTCAATAAGCGGAATAATGATTAAAATAACAAAATGAAAGTAATGTATAAAGAAAAAGATAACATTAAAATAAATATAAAAATAACATTCAGAGTGATGAGAGGGCAATGTATCCATAAGACAACATACTAGAGATTTTTTAAATTAAACTTTTTATTGGGGAAAAATACGAAAGCTTAATAATGAGCTGAATGGCAGAATGAAAGGAGTATGAGAAGAGACATTTAATGAGCAGGCAAATGATATAGAACAATTCTTCCAGGGGAAAAGGCAATGTTCATAGAAATAAAAACTGTGAATTAAGAGTGAATAGATACAGAAGAAAAAGTATAACTTCTAGGAGATATAAAGCAGAACGTAGGAGCACAAAGTCAAAGAGGACAGGGATACTCATATTTTTTTAAATATACAGAAAAAAGTTAAAACGTTGACTAAATATACTAATCATATAACTATGATAGTTTAAGAAAATGTAAACAAAAGAATAAAATATTATACTTAAGTTCCCAACCCTGACTTCATTCATTAACTTCAGATTCATAAAACCAACTTTCAATTAATAGCTCTATTTGCATATCTAATAAACATCTCCAATACGGGATGTCTAAAAAAGAACTTTCTCCCCACGCAGACACAACTTTTCCATCAGCCTTCTCCATCTTAGTAAATGTAAATTCAGTTGTCAGTTTCTAGACCAAGGATCTTAAATTACCTCTGACTCTTCTCTGTTTTCAAGTATACATCTACCACAACAACAAATCAATTGGGCTCTCATTTCAAAATATATATAAATTATCAGTAGTTCCACTAACCTGACCTTTTTCTAAGCTACCGGATATTTATCTAACCAATCTCTACATAAATCCCAAATGAGCCATTCAAAAGGTAAGATAAAATCATCCCTCTGCTCAAAATTCTCTAAGGATGCATCTCATTTTAAAGTCTTTCTAGTGCCTACTGGTTTCTATATGATTTGGAATTCAGCTACCTTTCTGCTCTAATCCTAATTATCTTTATCCTATCTGGTCTGTCATTTCTTGAACATGCCAAGTGCCCTTTGATTTTTTAAGAATCTCTGCACTTGCTCTGCTCTCTGCCCAAAATCTACTTTGCTCACCTCTTGGCTTACCCCAACAGAGATCGTGAGTGAGCCCTAGACATCCACTGTCCCTCCCTTCCAATACACATAGCTTTACCTCTATCATATCTCAAATATGATGAAATAATTTCAATATGCCCTCTCATCCTGGGTAAACAGGTAATCACGGGAAGCCTAACCTCCTCATCTTACCAGGCATGTCACATACTCTAGCCACAAAATGTTCTAAATCTTCCTTATTCTCATCACTTTTAATCTTTCCCCAATTCCTAAAATCTTTGTAACAAGACTTCTGAAATGTATGTCCTATCATCTGCAAAACCCACCTTATCTTCCATATTGTCTCTGAATGTTTCCTTATTCTTGCTTCAGTGACCTTTTCTGCTGGAAAGGTCAATGTTTCAGCACAGTCTTTTCAAGTGGTGAATGTTCTCCATAACCCTGAAAAGACCTTGAACTACTGGCTCCGAATACAGCATAGGTATCTTTCCTGCTATTCATTACATCCTAGATCCTATTTTTTCTCACACTTCCCTAAAAATACCTAGCTTTAAAACTCATCACTTTATATTACCAATTATTAAACAGTAATGCACTTTCTAATACCTGGGACATTCACCCTTATTTTTTGATGATTTCAGTTCCTAATTTGTTTTCATCCTCTTTACAAGTCACCTGTCTTAATTCTTCATGATTTCAGTATGCATGTAGATGATCCTTCCAACACCCTAACTTCTCACATCCTTGAGTCCTCTCCCTTAATGCTCTTATTTTTTACCATACGTAAGAAATTCACCATAAATCTTACCATTACAAATATTTGCATACCTTTCAATATCTCAGTTTCATGCATCCCATTTTCTGACCACGACCAATTAGAATTTAAGATCACTACCTGTAGGATCCAGCTTCCAACAATCCCTCAACCCCACAGGGGCTTCAAATCATACTGTATTTTCACCTATTTGGTGTCCTCTTGTACTTAACCCGCTTAAATACCATGACCAATCAAAATAATGTTTCTCTGATATAATTCCTTGAATCTCCTATCTTTTTCTCAGTTTAAAATCACTTGGCAAAACCACTATTTTTTGGTTAAACCCAACTGTCTTATTTCTATTTCTGCATCCACACATCTGATCAGCCTCAATTATGTTAATGACACAAATCTTAAGTGACTTTCAGGCTGTCCAAAATCACACTTCTCCATGCTCCTCCCTCATGTGCCACTCTTCCAGATGGCTCCTTTATACTTTTTTCTTCTCAAATTTCCAATCTCCTTCCACCCCCTAATTTCAGGGGATGTCCTGAATTACTCTTTGCTGGTATAACTTCAACATCAAAAAAGATTTCCACTACCACACGTATCTACCTATCAGGATCTGCACCCCATGTTTTGCCTTTCTAACTGTTTACTCAATACACTGCTAAAGTTATTATGCCAAGCCAATCCCTCCATTTATTATCTAGACTCAATCCTCTTTCCACTTAAGTATATTACTCTAGCAGTTTTCTACTCTCTCTGATTTTATATTTTGTGTTTTCATCTCAAGAGTATAAAATAGCTTGTTTCTTTTTACATATTAAGAAATAAAAATGAAATGAACAACACAAACTTACTTGACATCATTTTTCACAAACAACTACCATGCAAATTTTTTTCTCCCCTTTGCAAAATATATTCTCATTTCTCTTAAATTCACTCAAATTTGTCTCTTGTTCTCATTATCCACTAAAATAGTTTTCAAGTGAAAATTTAGCCAATAATAAGAATATTTCACAATATCTTCATTCGAAAAATTTATGAACTGGTAAATATATATTAAGCAGTTTCAAAATCTACAGGAGTAATACAAGTTTTGGCATTGAAATAATTTGCCTCATTCATCAGATATGGCTTAGACTATAGGGAAGCAAATTATTTGATTTTATGTCAAATAGCAAAATCAAAAAAAATATGTTTCAGTATTTATTTATTGCACATTGTTCTTTAGGACCTTTGGAAGAAAAAAATGTGAACAGATTAACAAAATAAGCCAAGAAATAATGTGAATTTTTCCTTTAATTAAAATATATCCAAGGTAGATACACAAATGCCTATGTGTATATTTATAATAATAGTTCTAAATATTGATCAATAAAGTTTCATATGAGGTCAATGCATGAAAAATGTGTGGCAAATAACATTTTAAATATAAATATGCAGCCACATTTACAGTGTACACGTATACTCCTCTCCACTGCTCTATGCTCAGTTGCTTTGTGGCTTTCAATAGCCCAAGCAGTCTCTCAAAGTCCAGATATTTATTAACATAAAGCCATCAATCAGAAGTTTCTAGTATCACTTGAGAATTAAAAACATAGGTCCAAAACACATTTATTTACATATAAAACACATCCTGCTTTTCATACTGTCACAATCATGGAAGAGACTGTGATATATTTAGTCAATATATTTTAACTTTGCTTTATTTTTCAAAGTATCCAGAGAAAATATATCTTTGGAATAGGACATGTTGATTATTTTAATATTATATTTAAAAGACAGCAAAAAAAGTAAAAAAAAAATGAATGTGTAACTTAAAAGCTATATTTCTACTTATTGTAGATGAAAAGACTTATATTTCTATTATTAAAATATTTCTGTGTTCCTAAATAGTTTAGGAGTTGGAAATAATCCTGCTGAACATTCTTATTTGTAAAGCTCTAGTCTTTATTCTCATTTATGTATATTTTTGAGATTTTAAATGGGGGTGGATTGAGAATACACTTTAAATTTAATTTTCCCCTAAAAATCCCATCAAAATTAGAGTAAATATATAAAAATGTAACATATTTTTCATTAAGATTGGTTTTGGGACTATAGATACATTGACAAAGACCAGGAAGACAGAAAATATCTATGGCAACTAATTAATTGATTGCCAAATAAATCATATGCTCCAGCCAGTACACAATAGTCTCAGAAGAAATCAAATCTTTTAATTGAAAGGCACACTGAGTTCCCTGGCCAAGACACATAGAAATGAATTTTCAAAATTCTAATGAAAAATACATAATTTTTCTATAAAATATATATGATAAAAAATAGTGTATCTGCAAATTAATAAAAATTAAACAACCATCTAACTTTTCACTGACAACACAGTTTGCACACAACTCAGTGTTGACTGGTATGTATTCAAAAATTGGTCCAACTGTAGTTTCCTGTGGCCTAAGAAAGAAATTGAAGGAGAAATCACAATGGCCACTCACTATATAAGAAATGAGAGTGTTCAGAGGTTAATCTTTATGTCCAAATGGGCTCTCTGTCTGTCCTTATTTGCACAGGAAATTGACAAAAAGCATAAAGATTGGAAATCGACTTTTTTTTCCAGCTGAAAATATTTTGTTAAAGAAACATATTAGCCTACAGAAGCCTGTGCATGTTCTATCTCAAACGGCACCAGCAAAATTCTAGCTGCAAATGCCCTGTAGATCTCAGAAAGGGTAAGGAACACTTAGAGAGTACAATCAAGGTCAACAGAAAGAAAAGAGCAAAGGCATTCATCCCAAAGGGCAGTACTGGGTTGACAAATGGGCTTACTAGGGAATTTCCCACCTTGCCTCAGCAAAGTCACAATTCTGGCCAAGTAAAAATATGATAACAACTATAATCCAGTTGTTTCAGTAGATTTTTTTTTTCTATTTTGTCTTCGAATTGTTGTATTATAATTACCTATTCTAACCACCATTGTATATTTAGTGTGTATGGGGCCAAGGCGTGCAAATAATCTGCCTTTACTCTTTTTTCTTTTTTTTTTTTTAAGTATAGTTTATATATGGTCAGACCACATGGAATTACAGTTGGCTCTTAAAGAGAAAATAACATATCAGCCAGAAATCCTGAAGTGGATAATATAATGGGAGAGAACTCTGTAGATTCTGTGTGTAAATAAAAAGATATGCAGGTACATTTTTGTCTTTTCAACAGTGTGAACTATGACAGAGACAGCTAGCTGCCCTCTAATATGTCTTCTTACAATATAAGTGTATTTATTTGGGCAATAATCACCAAGCTAAGGAAAAGTTTTCCCAATCTCTCTAGCAGCTAGGTACAATTCTGTGCCTGGGTTCTGACCATTGCAATGTAAGTGCAAGAGCCATAAGGGTTCTTAGCTTAACAGAAAAAGATTTCTCCCCTTTTATTGCCTTTCCCACTATTTCCTTCCTCATGCATACAGTAATTGTAAAGGAAGCTAGAGTGTACATATTGGACCACGAGAATGAGCTATGCATTGAAGATAACAGAGAACTGACACAGAAGTCTGACAATTGTAGATCTACTTTACCTCACAGTTACATGAGAAATAAACTGTCTAATTCTAACTCTCTATTATTTGGAGTCATTCTGATTAAGCCAACTCCAATACCCAAGCTAAGATAAAAATGTACTCCAGGAAATAGAAAACAAGATTCAAAGAAAAAGAACACAAAGTAGGCTGAATGAAGAATGTCTTATTTGCAAAATTAATCTAATTAAATTTGTATTATTAAGAAGTTGGAAGAGAAAGACATCTCTTTAATCAACAAAAAATTCACTCCCTATTGGCAAAATATATGTTATAGGGATTTCAGTATTTTCATATGTCTCTACCATATTAAAAAAATATTAATTAAAGATTCTAGGAAAACCACAATACAATATAAGCAGTTATGGTATAATTATAAAGCAATTAAACATATGATATAGTTTTGAGTGATAGAGTGTAAGAAAGGGGATGCATTGAATCTGATGGCATGAACATTCTCATTCAAGTGGTTCAATGAAAAAGATTTACATTTTCTTACTTAAGAGTCCATCATTGTACTTGATTATGTCATTATTAATATTTACATAGCCATGATATCAACTTGTAAATAAATTAGAGTGGCACTATAACATACTTTTTAAAAATGCTACCTCTTGTGGCAAATTTGCTGTGTATGAATTTCCTTCATTAATTGGGTGTTAAGTCTTACAAATATTCTAAATTCTCTCTATACATCAGTGTGCCCCTCTATAAAATAAGCTTTAATAAGATAATCTTATTTATAAAGTAATGTTCTAAAAATAGAACTTTTCTCACAGGGTTGGTTCAAACATAAATTGAGATAATTTATCTCATGTGCATGTACTTAGCATAGTGCATAGCACAAATAAACCATAATTGTTAGCTCCTATTAAATAGTGTTCAATGTTTTTCAATATATAGAATCAGTCTTTAGACAAAGCAGTATACACCATTATAGATATAGTATAGATTACCAATGTTAGAAACCTTGAAAACGTAAGGCAAAAAAAATCAAAGGGTGAAAGAAAGTACAGATCTGCTACTTTCCTCATATTTGAGAATAAGAAAACAATGAATATTATCAAAAAAATAAATATATCTAAATCCAATAAATCAAAAAATAGATTTATACTCTATTTTATATTATACTAAGAACATTTATAAATTATATAATTAGCAAAAATTTGGGAAAGGTAGAAGATGGAAGTTAATTATATCCTTCAATTTGCTCCTAATTACTAACATTATATGAATTTTTATTATATATTATACAGTTAATATTTTATGCACAGTAATTTTACTGAATCCTCATGACCTTATAAGATGTATACTATTATTATTCTATTTCAATATTAGAAAATGCATATCTTTTTCTCAAGACCCGTGTCTGCCTCTAGAGGCTATTTCCCTGTTTACTGTCTCTAAGACTAGAGAGCAGAATATGTAATCTCAAATTGCTATGTTGCATTTAATTGTATTCATTAAAATTATGCTGGTAATAATTAAATTAAATAAAACCAGATATTTTGAGAGGTGGTGATTTCTAGAGAATAGGCTATCATTTAGCCATTATGGAAGGAGTAAGTTACAATCTATATAATTCATTTTTGTATGTTTATCTTTAACCATGGGACTATATTATTTCTATTGAAACACAACAAAGAGTGAAACTATAGCTTTCCACTGTGAAGTTGTTAAAATTTCTTTGTTGATGCTGTAATTTCATAATTGTACTGTATTGCCAGTCATATTTGCAATAATTTCCGAGCTTCCTTTCTATCTTTCATATAGTACATGACACATATTTATATAAGTTGTAATTTAATTTTGTAATTACACAATTAAATTATAATCAAGTCATAATTTTGAAGACATTACAAATTTAGAGATGATATAGCCTTTGCTTTATAGCCAACCTATTGTTCATAATTTAGTGAAAATAATTTTTTTTTTTTATCAGACAGAGGTACGAGTCACTGGTCTTTGTAGACTGGTCACTCACAAAATAGGGTGGTCTCCTACAAATCTCTCTGAAAAGTTACCAAGTCTGAGATTAGCAAAAATGGTCATTTCCTGCCAATATTAGTCACATCAGAGGTAAAGCTGTTGTCCCCACTAATAAGAATATTGAAATGGCAAACCATGCAAGCAGCTCATTGCATTACACATACAGATTCATTCAGTTGCTAGACTTGAACCTTAGGCCCTGGCCGTAGCAGAAGAAGAGATGGCACTATTCGAACGGTGAATGAACCCTGTGTTGGTAAACTCATCGTAGAACTTGGGCTCTGCCAGGTCATGCTATGACGGCCCGAGCTCCTGATACAACAAAGAGAAGAACTAGAAGACCCTTCCCAGATGGCATACCAAGAGTGTCTCCCCTTCCTCAGGGCCCTGTACTTGCCACAGGAGCCAGAGGAGAGGGCCCCTCGCATACCTGCTTGAGGCCTTGGCTGCCCCGAGTAGCTTTTTGTCCTGGGCACGCCACCCTGAAGTCTGGAAGAGGCTGAGGGGCTCCTGTTGGCGGCCTCTTGTTGGAGCAGCCCAAAAGCTAGCACTCGACCATGCCGCCAGTACCAGGCTGCCCCACCAAGGAAACTGGGGAAGAGACTTGGCCTTGAACCGCCTGGGGGAGACCAGAGACAAGTAAGGGTCTGTTCCCTCCCTCTGGGGATGCCATGAGTGGAACACGCTGGATGACCCAAACTTCCACTCTTTGGGAGGTGGCAGGGAAGCCCGGCCCCTAGAACGCGCCCAGAACAGGCCGCAAAGGCAGCGGACTCACCTCAGATGGAGCCGGGGCCGCATCTACCGCAGGTGGTGACACTCCTGTGGTGCTCAGCCGATGGCGACCGGGAGTACGGATCTCCAGGTGCCCCGTGGCCCCGCAGCGTCTGGGCGCTGAGCCCGGGGGGCTGGCCTAACCACGGGCCGCAAAGGCAGGGGCCTCGCCCTCTGGGGTCTCATGCGCTGACCTGAGTGAGGGGCGCTTCCGAGAGCAGCTGAAACTCCGTCGCAGTTTGGACGTCCCGGTGGAAGGGGTCAGCCCTGAGGAAACAGTCATTGTACTTCCAGTGGCCTTGCTCCCGAAAGAACGCTGAGTCCGCACCCGCGGCCTCCTGAAGCGCAGGCAGAATGTGCCGCGCGGCCGCGCTTTTGGATGAATGCACCTGAGGCGTCGCTGGTGGAACTTGGTTTCTGAGGCGCTGGCGAGTTGTGTGCCGCCACTTCCGTGGGTCATAGCGCCTGAAAGACCCATCGACGAGCCCCAGTGTCCGTGGAAAGACCTAGACGCGGCTGCGGAGTGACATAAAAGAACTTGTTGCAGAAGAGCAGGTGTGAGAAGCTCACATGAAGAACCTGGAGATGGGAGGTCACGATGCGTTTGAGAGGGGCCTGTGTCCCAGGGGGATAGAGAAGGGGCTCAGAAACAGAACGAACTTGCCACATCCGAGATCCAGAAGGTTCTGAAAGAAAAAGATGACCTGACTTTCCTGGGAAAATCTTTCTCTGCTCGCCTCCAGTCGTTTGAGACAGAAGGAGATGGATTGAAGGCTGCCACCCGAATGAAGACTGGCTGAAGCAGTGCCTTGAGGATGACACAACTGAAAAGTAAGGACCAGCACCAAGCCTACGTGGAAGAGAAAGCCAACTTGCCAACAAGGTGGCCCTGGTCTAACTCGTGACATGAAAATGGGGTAGATGCACATCCCATCGCTGGAGAATATGGTTGAGGAGAAGACCAAAGAGAACCATGACCTAATCAGAATCTGTGACAACCTCATTTCCAAGATGGAGAAGATCTGACATGTTAAGTCCCTAAGCGGTGCACGCCCACCCTCCTCTCTCTCTGTCATTTGTCGATCTTGACTCTGTTAGGCTTTATGTTCTTTCATCCCTCTTAACCGCAACTCGTCTTTAAACTAGATTGCTTTAAAAAGAAGACCAAATAGTTTCCCTTGAGTTCACAAAAACGAGACATAAAAGAATGTTGCTTATAGACCCCACAAAAAACTCCTTGGGGGCCCTAGATACTATAGGCACCTGGGAACCGGCACATACATATAGCGCTCTTATGTCCAAGAGACTTTCAAATAAATTCTGCTCCAGCAGGTCTGCTCTGTGCAGTGTTCAGTCATTTGCTCTTGCCTATAATGATATATTCACACACAGACAAAAATATTCAGAGTAGACAACATGATTTGTAAAGAGAAATAAAAACTACAAAGCAGAATCCATCAAGAACAAAGGTCGCTCTATCAGCCTGGGTGCATAAAGATACTATCCCAAAGAACTGTGGAAGAATCTAAAATATATCACTGAGAAACCAGAAGAACAGATACATTAAAAGAAATAGCATATAAAAGAAACATAATAATTTGTGATTTATAACCTAAATAAGTCACTGAGATAAATACATATAAACATTATAATATTAATAGTAAGTATGCTAATGATATAAATCTTATTTTAGTTGTAATAGTTATTTGCCTAATAATATCTCAACTGGAAGAGCTTTGATTGTTTCAAACCACATATTTTTCTCAAATTTGCCTTCCTATGTTTTGGTTTGAATTAAATTCCTTTCTTTGGAAATAGAAGTGTAGCATCTGCTTAATTTATCTAAATACTGTGCAGATAGTACTGCCCATCAGTAATGTTAATTTTTAAGATGAAATAATTTATCATTCTTCCATTCACTTTGTTTTTCTTCTGTATATATGACAATGTATCGATCAATATCATTACCCTTTCATGGAAATTTTAATAAAGTTTAGACAAATGAGCAGCTTCAAAAACATTTTAATCTCCCATTTATTCCCTTTAAGGCTGTGTCTAATTTTGTAACTGGCACTTGACAAGGCAATGAGTCTTCCTTCCAGCCTGCTGTTAAAATATTACTTTTGCATGAAATTCCCATTGGAATGATATGCCAAGAAATATGTTTCTAAATTATTTTTCTATTGTGGAAAAATTACAGTTTCAAAATATTTAGCTAAACGGAAGACGAGAAATTAACTTTTAAAGAATCCACATTATATTAAAAAATCAGAATATCTTCAACGTCAGTGCAAGATGCTCACAGTTTTGATTATCATTGTAGTTTTTCAGATTTATTATGCAAAATCAGATTAGAAACAATAAGGGGTGTGTGTGTGTGTGTGTGTGTGTGTGTGTGTGTGTGTGTTGGGTTTTAAATTGTTTTGCTTCTTAGACATACTCATGGAAAACAGAAAATGTTGTAAAACATGACTCTGATTGACATAGTCATTTCTTAGTTGTTGGGCTGCTATGAGAGAGAATGAAGCCATAGCCAGGTGGAAAATTGAGGACCTCCAAATTAAAACAGAAGTGGTTTTAATAAGAAATATTTTAAATAACATTATCTATCTTAGGAGTAGGAAATTGATAGGTAACTTCTTTTCAGGGGAGAGAAAAGAAGCCAGTTTTATTTAAAGAAAGAACATTATCCATTCTACCTCTATGTGCCTGTAAGTCATTTGTGTATGATCTGTTGGTTTTAGAGATCACATCACAACTGACAAAGATAACGAAGAGGGCTGCAGGTACAAAAAAAGGCAGAAAGTAGAGCATTGGAAGTCATTGCTCTTCAAGGTTGGTCTGTGGATCACCTGAATCATTCATAGTTCGAGCAAAATCTTGCCCATGGCAGCCACAGGGACCCTCCCCAGACACTCCTTGTGTGCAGGTGCCTGGCACCAATGACAATGGATAGCCCTGATAGAAGATGCCTCTCAGCAGCATCTGGCAAGCCTTGCAGGACGTAGTCTCTTCAAAGGAGAACTGGGATCCCTTATCAGAGATGAAAAATCTTAGCCTCAACACAGATCTACAGAATCAGAATATTTCAAGAATAAAATCAGATATGCATTCTTGATGATTCTTGTGTATTTTATCCTTATGCAGGAGTGTTGCCTCTCCATTTCTGAGTGGCACCTCTTAGTTTCACACACAGTTACTAAATTAATGATTTCACTTAATGTGATGTTAATGTAATCTCTCAATATAATTCTATGGCAGGAAAAGCTGTAATATGTGGTCCTGTTTGAGAAAAAACATTGCTGGTTGAAGGGAAGAGTTATATAATAATAGCTATCACAACTCATCGTGAGTGCCAGGCACTGCCCTAATGATTTTATATTAACTAAATTAACTCTCTAAATTACTATAATAGCCCACCCAGATGAGGAAACTGCAACATGGAGAGATTAAGAAACGTGCCCAAGCTCATATTAAAGCAGGTGGCAGAGCTATGCTTTAAACTGAGGTAGTCTATCTGCAGAGTCTGTAATCTTAAGCACCATATTACGATATGAAAGAGTAAGTATGGTTCTTATATTGAAGGTGTGGGACTTTGATTCATAAGCTCTGCTGTGTCACAAAACACTCAGAGACTCTAACACAAGCTGTGGACCCTCTTCCCAGAGAAGAGCACAGATGCAAAGGCAGGCACAATTTTGCCTGCAATTTTAAGTGGCCGAGATCCCTTAGAGCCCATCCATAGACCAGTTAATAGATTCCAGCTTATAAATGTGTGTTCTTGAAAACAAAGTATTCAAATTATTTTGGTACAGGCTTTAAAACACATAAAAGTTTTCTTAATTTTTACTTTCTGAATTTCAGATTTGGGGCTATATTTACATAGTCATTACAAACTGATACGCTGTCATGTATTAGAGAATTTATGAATTTCCTAAAATATCACTCTGCATAGTAGAAAGAATTATAAGTAAACAGCAGGCAAAAGGATTTTTTTTCAAAGCAAGAAAACTGAAGTAATCATAGACCTATTTCTCCTACTCACCTTCCTCTAAATTCTGTCATCTGTTGTCTCATTGTCATCCATCTTTGTCACTTTCTCTCAATTGCATTTCCACTATTTTGGCTCAGCTCTTCATTTCCTCCTACCTGGATACCTGCCCATTTATCAGCTCTTCTTTCTGTTGGCAATGGACACTCCCATTCATACTCCACCAGCTGCCTGTTGAGCTTTAAAAAATGATGAAAGCACACTCCCTGCTTCTAGTTTTGGAAAGTGCCCCTCTGCAGTGCAGAACAGTATGGTGGCCACTGCAGCCAGCATGCCTAAGGCCAAATTCCATTCCTGGTGCTTAGTAACTCTGTGGCCTTAGACAACCTCCTTAACCTCTCTGTTTAATGGTCTTTTCAGTTTTGAGATGGGTATAATTACAATAAATTACAGTTGTTGAAAGGATTAAATAAATAATATTTTTCAGTGTTTGAAACAGTGTCTAACAATCAGGAAGCATGTGATCATGTTAGCTCCTTTACAGAGCGTATGTAGTCCTTAAATAGATGGCTGTAGAGGACACGGAACTTCGAGTGTCACTCTCTACATAAGTAGGGTGCTAAAGAGTTGAAGAACACAAAATTTACACAAATAATTTGAGGAAAACATTCACTTAAGGGACAGTTTAGAAAAATAGGGCTACTCTAGTACTTAAACTAAACTCAATATTGGAAAGACCACTGCCTGTGTCTGAGGAGAAAGTAGGGGGATGCCATTTATTCCTGCATGTATCACAGAATACATACGCTATCAAGAGACACATTTGTTAAAAACACTATAAGAAACTCTTTAATAACTGAAGAACAAATATTTTAAGTATATAAGACTCTCCTTGGCTCTATTAGTTTAAGGATAATCATATTTGGGGTATTCATCTATGTTCTAAATTTTTTACATTGTATGTGCATTTTTTATGGAAAATAGAAACATAACTGGAATAAAAAGTTTTCCTCTTGTAAGCTTATGTTGGCCAGTGGATGATCAATTTCAAATTATTTCTTTACACAGTACCACTTTGTTGAAATCGAAGATATAATTTTTTATCTCATTTTCATAGAGGAGATAATTATAGGTCTAACAAATCAAATTTATTTGATTGAAGAATGTTTTCAAGGGAGAAATTTAGAAAGATTAAGAAATCTAAAATAGCCATATTTTGTAAATTAATCATTAATTAATTTTAGAGATTCTAAAAATTTCTCACATTTTTCTATCCCCTTTATTTCTATGGGTCAAATGTATCTTTGCCTTCCAGATTTTATACTGGTAACATGAATATTTTGGATGGGGCTTCCCTTGCAGTTGATACATTCTAACATTTGGAAATCTCAGATGTTTCGTGGAAAACAAAAGCCTTCCAGACTGTATTAGTTTAAAGCTTTTTAGTTCTTATTACTTAAGAAATGCAGCCCACTTATAATGATTATTTCTTAAAATGTCAAATCATAGTGAACATAACATGTTACTTGGCTTTTCCCTACATTCTTTTTATACATACCTCTCTTACAAACCTGACAACTGTATGCCTCATGAGAAAAGAATCTAGATAATATTAGATTTTCTGATTATGTACTTATTTGGAAGTAGAAGCGGCAATAATAACATCTTATGTTCTTTATGCTAGTTAATTTCATTTTAATATAGTATATGCTAATATTTCAATAACCTTTAAATGCTTTCAGGTTACTCAGAATGTGTTTTTAGATAATAATTTGCATCTAATTCAAAGCATCATTCCAAGAATTCTTCCTTGGAAATATTACTGTTTTTTAAAGGCAAACCCAAATATAAAAAGAATAATCTCTGTAAAAATATTAAAAGTAGACTGTCTCAGGTTATGCTAATTCTATATTCTATTCTTATTTGCACCTATATTTTTTCTTTAATTACATTGGAAAAATTGGTAGACTTTAATACACAAATGTAAAACAAATTCAAATAAGCAAAATGTTGAGTTTCCTTAATTTTTCATATCACTTTACATATACTACCAAGAAAGAAAAATCTTGCCGATGACATGCTGTTTATTCTAAGACTCAACCTAATGTCATAAATTATAAAAATATGAAAACATGCGTAGTTATTGATAGAATATTGTGTTGTCTAATAATTATTAACTAATGAGTTTCCAGATCATTTTCATGAGTTGTCTTAATGGAAATCTTAGTATTTTCAAAGTATATAAAATTTATTTGAAAACCTTAGAAAATAATCACACGTATCTTATTAAATCTTATTAAATTATTTGATGTATGAGTTATTCAGAAATAATAGTATTCAAAAGTGATATATGCCATGATATTTTATAAATTATTAAATTTCTATTCTTTAGGTTAGCAAATGTTACAAACTAAAAAATGTTACAGAAAGTCACTATCCTAAATTAAGTTAAACAGTAATTGAGCTTATATTAACCATGCTCTCTTAAGACCGCCAAACCAATAACATTAGCCTGAATACAGAAAGAACTGTTAAATGTCTTCTCAGCTTCTATAATTCAGAAAGACATGTCTGGCCTTATACCTTAATACTTCCTTTTCTTCTCCCATGGGAAATGAAACATGTAAGGACATTTAGAGTAAGGAGTTTTAATTTATGTTAAACCATTCCTTTCCTATTTGTCATGAGGATTTGTTCTACTACTTCCTATAGCTGCTCCCAATACATACTATCTAGCAGTGACTTAGAATTACATAAAAGGTCTAGACCATGATATATGCCATTAATAAGAATTTCCTAGTTTAATTTTTTTTTTTCCCTTCGAGTAAATTGAATCAAGAAAATAGTGAAAAATTGGCCCTTTCTCAGGACATGCTTGAAAAACAAAGCTATCAAATCTATACATATATCAGTTAGAAAATGTTGAACACCACAATAAAATGCTCAAATACACATGAACAAGTGAAAAATATGTCATTTAAGAAAATCATTGCTAGAGAGACAAAGCAAGGAATAAAACAAATGACCCACTATCAGAAGGTTTATATTCTAGTGAATGACAAGAAACTACAAAATCAATTAACAATATATAATGTGCCAGATGACTATAAGAATAAAGTGGGATATGAAAATGGCAAGAAACAGCAGCACTAAAAACAATTTAGAAATTATTTCTCTTAAAAATAATGCAAAATTATACAATGAGGGCCTTTTTTGGTCCACAAATTGCCAGAAAAAATTTAAAGTATTGAAAAACACACATTGATAAAAAAAATGGGGAGGGGAATATATTGACATGGAAATACATAAAAGATATTTAAGTAAATATTAATAAAAATAAGTAAAAATGAAAAGAGCTTACAGAAAAGAACATATTTACAAATCATATATCTAATAAGTGATTTGTACCTATAAAAAGAACACTTACTACTTAACAACAAAAAGACAAATAATTATAAACCAATTTAAAATGGACAAAAAATTCAAATAGATATTTAGAAAAAAAAAAGATATACCAATGACCAAACACTAACTCAAAAAAATATGTGCATCCACATGTTCACTGCAGCATTATTTACAAGATTGGAAGCAACCTAAATGTCTATTGATGGATGAGTAGATAAAGCTTTATGGCATATATCTGTATGTATAAATATATATTATTATATTTGCACAATGGAATAGTATTCGGCCATAAGAAAGAAGGAAATTTTGTCATTTGCGACAACATGAATGGACCTTAAGTGTATTATGCTAAGTGAAAGAAGTTAGAGAAAGACAAATACCATCTAATCTCACTTATATGTGTAATCTAAAAGAATACAAAATAAAACAAGCTTAGAGACATAGAGAATAGATTGACAGTTGTCAGAGGCAAGGCTAGGCAGAGGGTGAAATGAGTGAAGGGGGTCAAAAGGTACAAGCTTCCAGTTGTAAAATAAATAAGTCACCCAGATGTAATGTACAGCATGTTGACTCTAGGTAATAATACCATATTACTTATTTGAAGGTTAAAAGAGTGAATCTTAAAAAGTTATCATAAGAAAAAAATTTGTAATTATGTAAGATGATGGGTGTTAACTAGACTTATTGTAATCATTTCACAATTTATACAAATATTGAATCATTATGTTGTACACCTGAAACTAATGTTATGTGTCAATTGTACCTCAATTAAATAACTAAAAAGTCCTGATTCTAGTTAACAATGTCTATATTTAATCCACAATATTATTAATTAAAGGGAAATATTTTTGTGTGCTTTGGATTTTGGGGATTTAAATATTAATTTTTTACTGTTATTTATAATTTGAGAGAGAACCATTATGCATATATCAGATTATTTTTTAGAAGTTTTATTTTAGAATCATTATAGATTGTGAATATGGTAGAGAAAGGTTTGTTCCACAACCAGTTTTTCCTTTGTTAACATCTTACCTTAGTAAGGTATTTTGGTCAAAATTAATGAACCAATATTGATACGTTATCATTGAAGTTCATAATTTATCAGAAACCCTTAGTTTTCCCAATTTCCATTTTCTCTTCCAGGACTTTTTTTTAGGAATATGGTTCTCAACTTTTTATGTCTGACATATTTCGCTTAGCGTGATAATCTCAAGATCCATCTATGGGTTATTCTTAAGCTCTTCTCCTTACTTATCTGTACTAGTCCATCCCAACTGTGAGAAACCTGGCTCTCACAGTACACCCTTCATTTACTTAATTGTTCACATCCAATATACATGTATAGTATTTTCAGAGTTGTTACTCTGTACACTTGTTGAAAATAACTCCCATCC
This sequence comes from Eidolon dupreanum, assembly GCA_028627145.1. Taxonomy (NCBI): domain Eukaryota; kingdom Metazoa; phylum Chordata; class Mammalia; order Chiroptera; family Pteropodidae; genus Eidolon; species Eidolon dupreanum. The sequence continues at coordinate 58,806,802 of CM053508.1, forward strand.
GTTAAAGTATAGTTCTTATACACAGTTATTTGCTTTTAGTCTTATACACTCACTCATATCCAAAGTCACTTAGGTCTGCATCTTACTGCAATTCACTGCCTCAATCCTTTCTGTGAGGTTGCTTCATTCATAACACAGGTTAATTATTTTTCACATTCTGTATCCATCTTGTGTTCTCTGACCCCTAATTTGCTTTATCAGTTGTATATAATAAGGTTTACTCTTCATGTTATCAAATTCTGTGTGTTTTGACAAATGTTTAATGTCTTGTATTCACTATTCCAGTATTATAGTTAATAATTTCACTTCCCTAAAAATAATGTCCTGTGCTTTACTTATTCAGCCTACCCACCTTTCTGAGCTGGCATCCGTTAATTTGTCTACCATCACTATAGTGTTGACTATTCCAAAATGTTATATAGTATATATATTTTTCAGACTGGGTTTTATCACCTAGCAATATTCATTTGAGATTCACTGATGTATTTTTGTGCCTCAGTCGTTATTTTAAAAAATTTATCATCAAGTCATATTTCATTGTATATATAGATCACAGTTTATCTCATTGACTGTTGAGGGACATCTTGATTTTATTCCAGTGTTTGACTATTCAAATAAAGTTTCTTTAAGCATGTGCACACAGATTTATGTTTGCACATAGTTTCAAAATTACGTGGAAAATCCCGAGGAGCTATTGCTGGATTGTATAGTAACGCTATGTTTAACTTTATGTCTTAGTTAAGAAACTGTCAAACTGTCCTCCAAAGTGGCTGTATCATTTTGTATTCCCACCAGCAGTGAATGAGAGTTCCTGTAGCTCTACAGCCTTGTGCACATTTGGTATCATCATTTTTTTTCCCTATTCAAATGGGTATATTTCAGTATATCAATGTGGTTTTAACTTGAAATTTTCTAAGTAATAAAAGCATTGAATATCTTTTCATATGATTGTTTCCCATTTGTATATCTTCTTTGGTGCAGTATCTATTCAGAATTTTTATGTCTTTTTATTGTTTTATTTTATTTTTCATTTGGTTATTTGTTTCTTTATTGCTCAGTTTGAAGAGTTCTTGACATATTTTTGATACAAATTTTTATTAAATGTCTTTTGCAAATATTTTCTCCAAGTCTGTGACTTCTATTTCATTCTATTGTTAAGTATAATTTCAAGAGCCATTTTTAAAAATTTTAATGAAGTCCAACATTTCAAAATTTCGTTCAAGGATTATGCTATTGTTGCATCAGAAAACTCACCTGTAAAGCTGAGGTCATTTCTTCTATGTTTCTGTCATGAAGTTTTACAATTTTGCATTTTTCAATACAGTATGAGCTAATTTTCGTGTAAGGTCTGTTTCTAGGTCCATTTTTTTATTCATATAGACTACCAATCAATCCAGCATACTATATTGAAAAGCCCATCATATCTTAATTGAATTACCCATACTAGTTTATAAACAATCAGTTGACTATATTTTGTTTTATATTTGTGCTTTCTGTTCTTTTTCATGATCTATTTTTTTTTCTTTCCCAATACCACACTATGTTGATAACTATAGTAATTCTTGAAATTTTGTATTGTAAGTCTTTCAAATGTTTTATTCTTCTTAATATTGTGTTGACTCTAACTAGGTCTTTTTTTGTGTTGAGATTGAATTGAATCTATAGATCAAGTTAAGATAATTTACACTTTATTGAGACTTCCAATCCATGAGTATGGAGTAAATCTTCATTTATTTAGATCTACTTTGATTTTTTATCAGTGCTTTATAGTTTCCACGTATAATTCACATATATATATATATATATAGTTAAATATATATTTATATAGTTATATATATACATATATATATAGTTAAATATATATATTTTTAAGTATTTTGTTTTGGGATTACTATTATAAATTTTTTGTATTTGAAATCGAATTGTTCATTACTGGAAAGTATAATTGCCATTTGTATACTTATCTTGTGTCTACAACTTTCCTGTACACACTTATGAGTGTCATGAGTTACTTTAATTCTTTGGGATTTTTTAAACAGGCAATCATGTTATCTGTGAATATAGACATTTTAGTATCTTCTCAACAGTATACCTTTTCTTTCTTTCTTTCTTTCTTTCTTTCTTTCTTTCTTTCTTTCTTTCTTTCTTTCTTTCTTTCTTTCTTTCTTTTTTTCCTTTCTTTTCTTTTTTTTTTTGCACTAGCTGGGATTTCTATATATTATTGAATGTGAATAGTGAGAGAAAATATCTTCCCTTATTCCTAATGTTAGTGGGAAAGTGTCCAGTTTCTCACTAGTATGATGTTTTTGTTTTTGTTTTTGTTTGGAGATTATTTTAACGAAGTTGAGGATGTTCTCATTTATTCTCACTTTCCTAAGAGATATTTACATGAATGAGATTTTTACATTTTGTCAAATCTTTTTTCCTGAATAAATTGCTATGATGATTTTTTTTCTTTAGTTATTGACGGACTAAAGATTATATACATAATAGATCACATTGATGGATTTTCACATAATGAACCAGTTCTGTGTATCCGGAATAAATCCATCTTGATAACGCTGTATAATTGTTTTTAGACGTTGTTGGATTTGATTTGTTAATCTTTCACTGAGTATTTTTGTTCTATATTCATGAGATAAACTCGTATGTAGTTTTTTTTGTTTTGTTTTGTTTTTTGGTACTAGGGTATTGCTGTCCTCAGAGAATAAGTTAGAAAGTGTTTCCTCTAATTCTATAGAGAAGAAGTGATTGTTACTAATTGGCATCATTTTTTCTTTACGTAGTTGGTTGATATTTGAGGATTTTCTAGGTATTTTTCTCCAGTAGGTTTAGGATTACTGTTTATCTCTTTCTCTTTCTGAGATGTCTGATAGTTTGTATATTTCATAAACATATTCCACTTGCCTAAATTATCAGAGTTGTGGCCATAGAATTATTTTTAATTTCATTCTTATTTATCTTCTGTAATGCCCATAGTGTGTGTGTGTGTGTGTGTGTGTGTGTGTGTGTGTGTGTGTGTGTATAATAACTCTAATTTATAGTGTTTTTAATTTGTCTTCTTTTTTTTTCTATTTAGCCTAGCTAAACAATTATCAATTTCATTCAAAAAACCATGTTTTGCTCTTGTTGATTTTCTCTGTTCTTTTTGTTTTTCTTTTCCTTAATTTCAGTTCATTTTAAAATTTTTATTTATTTTCTTCTACTTGCTTTAGGCTAACGTTAGTTTTCTTTCTCTGGTTTCCTAAACTAGAAGTTTTAGTTATTAATTTTGGGGGTTTTGTGTATTCTAATATATATTTCCAATACAAATTTAATGCTATAAATTTTCCTCTAAACACTGCTTTTTGTTGCATTTAAATTTTCAATGACTTGTATTTCTATTTTCATTTAGTTAAAATATTATTGATAATTTTCTTGATGCTTATTTGAACTTTATATTGTTAAGTATGACTTTACAGATATTTGAGGATTTTCTAGGTATGTTCCTATTGTTTTTTCTGGTTTAATTCCCTTTTGATCTAAGGGTATTTACTGTTTGAGTTCTTTTACATTAAATTTGTTAAAATGTGGTTTATGGCCCTGGATATGGTCACTTATCATGAATATTTTATGCAAGCTTGAGAAGAATTTCTATTCTGTTCTTTGTGAATGGAGTATCTTTAGAAAATTCAGTTAGATCAAGTTGATCAATAATGTTGCTCAGGTCACTTTTGTCTGTTGATTTTCTGTCTCCTTGATTTTTGAGTTAACATGAGGTTATACTCTACAACCTTTCTTTCTCTGTTTTGATTTCTCTATTTCTTCTATCAGTTCCAGCAGTGTTTACTCCAGGTATTTTTGATGCTCTATTATTAGAGATACATATGTTTAGGATTGTTAGATCTTCTTGGAGAATTGATTCCTTTACTATAATGTAGTACCCTTCTTTACCATTGATAATTTTTCTTGTCCTAATGTTTATTTTGTGTGAAATGAATATAGCTACTACAACTATCTTTTGATTAGTACTGTCATAGTATATCTTCATCCATCACTTTACTTCTTTATCTTACCAGATTCTTTGTAGATAACATATAGTAGGATCTTTTTAAAATATATATGCATTATTCTATCTCTTTTTTCATTAGTATATTTAGATCTTTCACATTTAATGTCTTTATTAATGTATTTGAACTGATATCAACAATTTTTGTGTGTTTTTTATTTATTCTTGGCAATTCTTATTCTGCCTTCTCGTTTTAACTGAGCATTTATAATTTCATTTTATCTCTCTTCTTACTATTTTAATTTTATTCTCTTTAAAAATTGTTAGTGGTTGCCTAAATTTTACAATATAGATTTTTTAACTAATCTATGTTTACCTGAAAATTGAATGGTTCCACTTCATCTGCAAGTACCTTATAATGAAGTGTTTCAATTCTTCCTTCCTGTCTCTTGTGACATTGCTGTCACTTTACTTATCCATGTGTTGCAATCACCCAATCTTTCTTTAATAGAACAGTTCTATTTTATATTAAGAATAAAAAACATTTCATCTTAATATTTCTTTATTCACATTCTCCCTTTCTTTATGTAGATCCAGGTTATTAACCTATATCATTTTCCTTCTGTCTAAAGGAAATCTTACCATGTCTTACAGAGAAAGTCAGTTGATGATGAATTCCCTATTTCTCTTTCTCTCAATATTTACATTTCTTCTTCACATTTGGAGGATAATTCTACTGGACATAGAATTCTAGTTTTCTTTTTGTTTTTCTTTCAACATTTTTATATTTTGATTCACTCTCTTCTTGTTGCTTATATGATTTCCAATGAGAAGTCCATTGTAATTCTGATTTCCTTTCTCTTTAGGTAAGATGTTTACTTCCTGTATTTTCCTTTGAGATTTTCTCTTTGCCTTAGTTTTCTCTAATTAAAATATTATATGCTTAGGGTAGTGTTTTTGTTTGTTTGTTGTTTTAACCTGGTGTCTGAGCTTCTCATATGCGTGATTTAGTGTGTTTTTAATTTTGTTATGTTCTCAGGCATTCCAAATACTTCTTCTTAAACATTTTAATTTAAATTACTTTAAATATTTCTTTCTCTTTAGTTTCTTTTTCTTATACTTCTGGTATCTTTATTAGATATGTTATATCTTTGAAATGGTCCCACAGTTCTTGGATGCTGTCTTCTGTTTGTTGTTGTTATTTCTCTTTGTATTTCAGATTGAGATGTTTCTATTGATTTATCTCAAACTCAAAAATTCTTTTCACAACATCGACATATCTACTTCTAAGTCAGTCAAAAGCATGTTTCATTTTTGTTAATAAATTTTTAGTCTCTGAATTTTTTTTGACTCTATTAGAATTACCATCTCTCTGCCTATACTAGCTATCTTTACATGTTGTCTACTTTATTAGCACCCTTAATATATTAATTATAGTTATTTTAAATTCCATATCTAGTAATTCCAACATCTATGTCATATCTGAGTCTGGTTTTAATACTTGCTTTGTATCATTGCACTGTTTTTTTTTCTTACCTTTATGTATTCCTTGTAATATTTTTAGAAAGTTGGATATTTCATATTTGGTAATAGTGAGATAAATATGCCTCTATTTTAGGGATTTATGTGGATATGATTAGAAATTTGGCTTTGTTTGATTACTGTCATAACTATAGATTCCAGACTAAATTTCTCCAGTGTTCTTGTTTGCTTTCCTCTCTTCTTGATTTTGGGCTTCCATATGTACTTCATCTCAAGAAAGTCTGTGTCTTGTGGGTCATGTACCTATAATCCAGTATTATTGCATTAGAAAATTGTAGGTGTGTAATGGAAGGAGAACATTCTATAATCTTATGACTACATCTCAGTCATTTAGTAGACCTGTTTTTATGGTCTCTGACTTCCACAAATATCTCTTCTAATATTGTATGAATGCCTCCTCCCTCAGGTAAGACAAGAAGATTACAGAGGACTAAAGTTAGAGGAATACCTTTCACCCAGCTCATGTAAGGCTATGGTAGTCTTTTCACCTGGAGTATAGGTCTTGTTAATGGAGATTTGGAGCATGTTCACAAGGATTTCTTTTTTCCCTCCACTTACCAAAGACACGAAGAGATGTTGCTCACACTTGACCACAAGAAACTCCTGTGGCTCCTAGAGGTAAAAATCTGTGAAAGTTTGGGGACCTCCAAGACTGCATTCCCCAGAGATTGCTCACTCTCATTCTAGATAACACTAAAAGCCTCTGGCAATTAACCAAATTACTACCTAAGAGTTCCTACTAGTTTGTGACTCTAGCAACTACTATTCCAAGTAAGCAGATTTCAATTCTAATTCTCTGAATCTTCTTCTGTCTCTCTAGATTTCAGAGTTGTGCTTTTTCCTGCAAATTCATTTCTCTGATGGGTCCAGGAAAAGTCATTGACTTTCAGTTTGTCCATATTTTTCTTGTTGCAAGGATGGAAGTGAGGACTTCCAAGTTCTTTACACATCAGAATTGAAAGTAAAAGACCTGCACTTTGAATTTTTACTGATATAGAAATAAAAAGTCATTAGCATTTATCAGTTGTCTATAGATAACACTTTCCAGAAGGCTGATTTTTTTCTGACCCTTGGTTTTTATTGACATGCAAAAGAAAATATCTGCTTGAATAGCCAAGTAATAATGTTGTTTTATAGTGTTGTTTACATTTTGCAGTAGTGTGATTTGATTGACAAATATTGCCAGAAAACTACTGCAGTTTTTTTAACATACCTGTCAATAACCAAAGATATTTATTAAGCCGCCTCATAGTCTTGAGCCTTTTCTTAGGGATTAGGGCTAAAGAAACTCTCAAATTTTAAATATTTTATTGATTCAATTGAACCTCTAGTGTGTAATTGCATAAAATGGATTTTGCATATTCACTTTCTTGCAAATATAGATTTCTGCTATTTGAATTTATTTATGTTTACTATATGTATTTATGGCATTTATCTCAGTTGCTTTATGTTACTCTTTCACCATTTTCCAATTTAGTATTACAAGTTTTGAATAATTAAGTCGTTTATGCAACAGTTACATTTAACAAATGTAAACACTACCATAGCAATTGTGGAAAAATATGTCAGCAGATATTATTATTATGAATGTAAATGTGTATTCTCTAAGTGTTATTTTCTGAGTATTATGATTAATTTCCCTTTTCACATTGGTGACATGAACACATTCTTTATATATACTTTTAAATTTTCTTTTGTAATGACAAAACACCTGAGGAAAACTGATGGATAACTAGGAATAATTAAAAATAAGTGTACTTAACTTTTACGCTGGTATTAAGTAATGTTTTCATATAAGTTCATAAAACAGCTATGTTAAACAAATATATTGGAAAAAATTTGAACTTCTATGTCTAGGGCAGCATAGTAAAATAATTATAACAAATCATATATTTAGGTAGCTAAACAGACACATGTACACATGCATACAAAGAACAAATGTAAATTGGTCTTAAGTTAAAATCCCTTCTTGTCACAGTTTAAAGGAATAATTGTACCAAAAATGTTTAAATCTTTACTCTGAGAAAGATATAAAGGTGAAACATTAATAAGTAGCCCCTCTTTTAGTAACTACTTGCATATTTATTTAGTCATATAAAAAATAAAAATTAGTATTACCACACATTTCAGTAGCAGGCAACAAATGTACTATTTGGTTCAAAAATGACTTGCAGATAAAAAATACAGGCTTATAAACAGAAACCTGTTCTTAGAAAAGCCTTAGTTATTTATTGGTTGGAAATTTGATTTTCAAAAAACTCAACCTTGTTGATAATGGATACTGAGAAGAAGTGAGGTCATGTAGTTAGTTTTGCATGTATTACACACCCATCTGCTTCTCCATCTGGCAGCAGACACAGAAGTGTTATGTACATTCTTCTCACCAACACCCTGATTGTTAGCTTCCTGCTGACAGCCTTAGTGTAAGCTTCATTGGGTAATTGTATCAGGCAGAAAACAACCAACCCACATGTTTAAGAATAATCACTAGTTCAATTAACTAACCAGAAGCAGGTGATATTTTAGTGTCTATGAGTAGACATGGTATCAATTTCTGCAGTACTTCTGTGAAAATATTAAGATAGCGGATGTGCTATTTAGTACCTTGAGAGTGTGAAAAATAAAAATATACATTACACATATAACAAAATAAGTCAATAGTAAATGAAGAATAGTTTTTAAAAACTTGTTATTTCTCTTTAGCTGTTTAAGTTTCAATTAATGTTAACTATAACAATTACTTAAAATTTAAATAAACAATTATACTGAATGGACATTATGTTATAGTAAAGTACCAATGTTGAACCATCTTAATGCCTCTCAGAAATAATTATTTATAGTCACACCCCCCACAAAGAAGCAACTATTGCAAATGCATGTTTTCTATTTTCTATTACATTCACACTGGTAATTAACTGCATAAAAATATTTAATACAATTAGTTTCATGTGATTTATTTTATACACTCAGACTATAATATACACAGAAATTGGTAGCTGGTGTTATATTGTAGTAAGTTTTTGTCATAGCCCTCCCTATGAGATGAGAAAACAAAGTCTGTTAACAGTGTATAAGAAGGGTACATTGGGTTTCAAATGTTTTTCAGTATGTTCTCAGAGTAAATTAAGAAAAAAATAACATGTAAAATTAGAAAAACACAATGATAAGTTACTTTTACAATAATTTATAATTTTCAGATGTAAAAGTAACATACATATTGAAAAATGGAAAATGAAAATATAAAGAGAAAAATATCACTCATCTCAAAATGCTGTCTATCTTCTATCTAATTATCTCTCTGTAGTATAGATATCCATCCCTTGCTTTAGTCTTTTAAACTCTATTTCATATTAACATTTTAGTATTTTTCCATGTCAATGAGCCTCATTTATAACAAGACTTTCGGGAATTACTTATGATATCAAACATAATTATTTCATTTTATCCCATACTTATTTTAAAATGTCTTTGTTCTAAATATGTAATTTTAATCTAATATTTTACTGATTTGTATTATACTAAATGTGCATATAACTTTATAGCTTTCTGAATGTCTTTAATGATTTCTTTAGGACAGATTTACAAATATAAGCTTACAAATTCATACAGCCTCTAATTTTTCATATACTTCTGTTGCATTCTGCCAAACATCTTGGAGAAATACTGTGACAACATTGTCTCCAGCACTGTATCAATATGCATTTTTCACCAAATATTCTGCAGGAGTTTTTTTTATTTCAATGGCATTTAATTTTTTAAGTTTCTGAAAATAATTAATGAACAAGTAAAAGTAATAAATGTATTATATATTGTGGGATATGCAATAAGAAACAAGTGCTTTAAATATGAATGGAAACAGTTAATCTCTAGCAGTAACTCATCCAAAGATATATGGTTTTGCATTCACTGCATAAGAATAATAGATAATCTAGAATATGAAGAGAAGGATGCTATCTCTCCTATAGAATAAGTATAATTTGTATATGGTAATAGTAACTAGAGACTGAAATAAATTCTCTTATATAGCTGCAGGTCTGAAAAGATTTAACTACTGAACAATTAGACAAAACATATAATCAAGTGAAATTATCAATTACATTTGTTGGTATTCATCAGGTGAGAAGTGGTCTTGCCCTTTAAATAAAAATGTCATAAACACACACACACACACACACACACACACACACACACACACAACACATTCATTGACTTATGGAATTTTGCTAATGCCTGTTAAAAAAAAATAGAAATAGATTGTCTAAACTTTTCATAAATAAAGAAAAAATACTGAAGACATTTTATAATAGAGACATCTAAGATTAAGGAATAAGATGAAAAAGTATAATAAATCATTAAATATATTTATTTAATATATTCTAAGTAAAGTTACCAACCATCAATCTTAAGTCACCAAGAAGGAAACAGAGATAAATTTAATGCTTTATAATAAACAACAAAAAACATAGACCTATAAACTTAGTTATATATGAGAGTGATTAAGAAAATATATGTATAACACTATGTTAATTATTGTGATCATGTAGAAAAAAAGCAAACATTTTTAGGACAATAATTTTAAATTTTTGACTCATTTTATTTGAAAAAATCTGAATAGACCAAAACATTAACATGATTTTTTAGTTTATAGTTTTAAAAGTTAATTTTAGAGTTGTGGATTTAAACAAAGTTGAGATGAAATCTCAGTTCTGTGCCCTGCTCTTTGCAAGACTTCGATCAAGTGACTTTGGTTCTCTGATCCTGTTTCCTTATCTTTAAAATGGAGATCATGATACCTATTTTACAGAGTATTCTGAGGATCAACCAAGGTAAGTATATAGAAGGCATGCCACCTTATAAAACAACACTGTATCATGGTGGTAACACATGAATGTGTCTATTTCACAGTGTGTTTTAGATGCTATGGTGATCAGTAAAATGAAAATTCATTCATAATCATTAATGAACACTTATAGTTTTGTTTAATGCATACCAGATGATTCGAAAATAATTGAACATGTTCAAAAATGAATTACTCTGACTAGTAAGCATGTATAAGGCCCCAATTTATAGCTGTTCTTAATATTTAAATTCCTAAAAAGCTGTGAATCATCTTTGTGTTACATTAACACTAAGATGAGATGTCACCAATACATCACAGGGAGGGCTAACCCAAAGCTTTGTGTTTCTCAGCCCACGATCTGATTATATTCGCCACAAATGGTGGAAAATTAAACCTTCTTGCACCCTCTACAGGCCCTGATAAAGTAAAATGATAAAACTTCAGTTCCCTTTTCAAACTCACATGGAAGATGAAATTAATTTATCAGGTTGTCTCAAAATTCAGAGATAAGGCCACCTTCATGTAACGAAAAAAAATTAATCTCCATTGTATTTATATGTGGGGCACCAAACAGTGATTTCCCGATAGTGTCTTTTATACTATATTACACATATAGGTCAGCGTGTGTGTGTGTGTGTGTGTGTGTGTGTGTGTGTGTGTATGTATCTGTGTGTGTGTGTGTGTGTGTGTGTGTGTGTGTGTGTGTGTGTGTAGCATAGTGCTACAGGTTATAAATCAGCATACACTGAAAAGTTTCCCCCACAGCTTTAGGAAGTCTTTGCAAGCATCAATTTCCAGCAGGATGAGGCTCCCCTTCTTAAGCATTCCAGAAGTTATTTAATGAACATGTTCAAGGGAACCGAGGTTAATTTTCTCTTGAAATATTGGCTTACCTTTGAAACAGTAGTCACTCAGATCACCAGATTATCACATGATTGACATCTTGTGGGGATATATCAAGAAACTTGCACTCCTAAAAAAATTAAGGAATATATCATAGCTGTCATTTCTAGAATCAACAAGGTGTTCTACAAAGAATTAAGGATGAATTTGCCTGTGTAATGTGACACAAGGGGTATATATGAAGCATGAGTTATATATTGATCATTTATAAAATTATAGAACTTATTGTGTTTGTTCCATTACAGGTAGGTTTTGAATATACCATACATACTACACAATTAGACCACTTAAGTGTACAATTTAATGTTTTTGTTATATTCACAAATATGTGCAACCATCAACAAAATCAATTTTGGAACATTTTTATTACTTAAAAATAGTGCAATTTTGCTATCATTTCTTACACTTCTTTCCTTCCCCTTTGTCCTAGACAATCATTCACCTGGTTTCTGTTCCTTTAGATTTCTCCATTCCGGACATTTCATGTGAATGGAATCATAAAGTATGTGGCCATGTGTGACTGGCCTTTTTCACTTAGAGTACATTTTCAGGGTTTATACATGTTGTAGAATATCAGTATTTTATTCCTTTTTATGACCATAATGTTATTTATAATATTACATTTTATGGATATGTCACATTTTGTTTTTGTGTTGATCAGTTGATGGACAGGTAGGTTGTTAACACATTTTGGCTATTATAAATAATGTTGCTATAAACATTTGTGTAACAGTTTCTGTGTGGACATATGTTTTCATTTCTCCTGGAAATATACCTAAGAATAGAATTATGGAATCATATGGTAAATTTGTGTCTAATCATTTAAAAAACTGTCAGACTTTTTCAAGATGGTTGCACCAAATATATTTCCATCAGCAGTATATGAAGGTTCTGATTTCTCTACAAACTTGTTAACAGTTAATATTATCTTATGTTTTGATTCTAGCCATCCTAGTATGAAGTGGTGTCTCATGATGGTTTTGATTTTCATTTCTCTAATGACTAGTGATGATGAGCATCTTCTCATGTGCTTATTGGAAATTTAATCTTACTTGGAGAAATGTCTATCATATTATTTTCTCTTTTTTAATTTGGATTATTTGTATTTTTATTATTAAATTGCAAACATTATATATTCTGGAAACAAGTCAATTATAAGGTCTATGATTTGCAAATATTTTATCTCATTATGTGGATTATCCTTTTGCTTTTTTGATTATGTCTTTTGAAGCACAAAAGATTATAAATTAATGAAGTTCAATGTTTTTGTGTCATATCTTAGTATCTTTTGTCAAACCCAAGGTCAAAAAGTTTATCCTCATGTTTTCTTCTAAGATTTTTACAGTTTAATCCCTACATTTAGGTTTAATCCATTTTGAGTTAATTCCTGTATATGATGTAAGGCAAGGGTTCAGCTTCATTATTTTGTGTGAAGCTATGCAGTTGTTCCAGGACCAATAGCTGAAAAGACTGTTCTTTCCCCATTGGATAGTCTCAGCATAGAATCCTTGTTAAAAAAATATCGGTTGACCATAGATGTATGGGTGTAGTTCTGAGCTCCCAAATCTATTTCATTGATTTATACATCTATCCTTATGACAGTACCACACTGTCTTATTTACCGTTTCTTTGTAGTAAGTTTCAAAATTGTAAGTTGTAAGTTCTACCGCTATGTTGTCGTTGTCGTTGTTGTTGTTGTTGTTTTTTCAAAATGTTTTTTGGCTCTTCTCAGACCTGTGCAATTCCATATGAATTTTGGATTCGGCTTGTCAATTTCCAGAAACTCATCAGGGAATCCAGTAGAGATTGTATAGAATCTTTATAGATTGTATAGAATTTTGATGAGTATTGCCATTTTAACAATTCTAAGTGTTTCAATAGATGAACATGCGATTTTTTTTTCAATTATTTAGAGCTTTAATTATTTCTTTCAACACTGTTTTGGAGTTCTCAGAATTTAAGTTCTGAACATCTTTTGTTAAATTTGTTCCTAAATTTTTTATTCTTTTTGATGCTATTGTAAATGAAATTTTTTAAACTTTATTTTTAGATTATTTATTAAAAGTATATAAAATATAATTAATTTTTGGACATTGTTCTTGTATCCTGCAATCTCGATGTGTTATTTTATTAGTTCTAATAGTTTTTACTTAGTTTATTAATAATTTCTATATACAAGATCATGTTGTTCACAAACAGAGGCAGTTTTACTTCTTGTTTTCCAATTTGGATATCTTTTATTTATTTCTCTTGCCTATTGCCATAGGTAGAACTTCCAGTACAATCTGAATAGAAATAGTGAGAACAGACATCCACTACTTGTTCCTAATTTTAGGGGGAAAACATTGGTCTTTTATCATAATATATAGAAGGTAAGTTAACTCTTTAATGAATATTTACCTTGTTTGTGAACTTTTTTAATTAAAATACTTTTTGAAGAGATATCAAATGACAATTTTTAGAGTAGAGCTAACTGGAAAAAGATTATTTGTGATTCTTTGGGTGACAAGGCTAAAAAATTAATAACTATGACAGTAGATGTGCTGTTAATGCTTGTATTTTGGCTTCTTTCACTTTCTTTATTCTTTTTAAAAGAATATTAGCTGTGAATTTTTTTAGATGCTCTTTATTGGGTCAAACAAGTTCCCTTCTAAAAGGGGTTGGGTTTTCCCAAATGCTTTTTCTGTAGTTATCGAAATGATCATGTGATCTTTTTTTTTTATTCATTGGTATGATGTATTGCAGTAGCAGATTTTTGGATTTTGACTAATCTTTCATTTCTCAGCTTAATCCCATTTGGTCATGGTGTATAATTCTTTTTTATATTTCTAAATTTGGCTGGCTAGTGTTTCACTGAGGATATTTGCATCCATATTCGTAATAAATATTGGTCTGTGATTTTAACAAAAGTTTCAGAATACAGATAGGTTTACATAGCAAAGTTATGATAACCAAATTTTTTTAAAAGAAGAAAAACAGAAAGAAGCCAAAATACAAGCATTAATAGAACATCACCTACTGTCATAGTTATTGATTTTTTAGCTTTGTCACCCAAAGAATCACAAATAATCTTTTTCCAGTTAGTTTTACACTTAAAATTGTCACTTGATATTTTTTCAATAAGCACTTTAATAAAAAAAAAAAAAAGTCACTAACAAGGTAAATACTCAAAATTGTCACTTGATATTTTTTCAATAAGCACTTTAATAAAAAAAAAAGTCACTAACAAGGTAAATACTCATTAAAGGATTAACTTATCTTCTTATGTATGCAGGGAGTATGATCATTAATTCTAATTTTGTTTATATAATAAACTTTCATTTTTATTTATCTACAAGTTTCACATTTTTAAATTCAGATAATTGTGTTCTGAAATAATTCAGGATGAAAATAATTTGCATTAGATTTTGCCTCATAATGAAATCACCTATTAAACTTGCTTAACATTTTCATAATACACATCACAAAACGAATAGGCATATTGAAATTATTCTTGTCTTTTTGATACGAAATTCCAAAGGAAATACTGAGCCATATATACTGTTATTAAATATTTCTGAATTATTGTTAAAGATAAAATTTTTGAAATAGACACTAGGTTTGCTTAATTCTTTTTAAAATTTATTGGTATAGTTTTATTGTTAAAAAACTTTTGTAATTCTTATTTAGTCCAAGGGATGACAAAAATATAGTTGAAAGAGTAATTAGAAAAATATCTGAACTGTTTTACAATGTATATATGTTATATAAAATTGTTTACAATTTAGGTAAAGCAGTGATTGGTAGGAAATTTACAATATTTAATGCACATATTAGAAATAAGGAAATCTTATTACGATAAGGAAATCCCCAAAGGCAGAAATTGTTAACTGAAAAGATTAAATTTACAGATGTATAATAGAAAGATGATAGATAGATAGATAGATAGATAGATGATAGATAATGTAGATAAGAGGGAAAGAGAGACAGTGAGTGAGTGAGCATAGTTAATTAAGAAAGAAATGACAGAGAAAATACATTCTACCAATATCAAGAGTAAAATGGGAATATTTACATTCTATAGACATTTCAAAAATAAAAGAATATTAGAGCTACATTATAGCAATAATCTTAGAATTAAATGGTTTAAGTTCTTTAAAAACACAATTTTAAATGTGGAAAATAATAGGAAATATTAAAAACTTACTATACATTTTAAAAAGTTGAATTTTACAATAAACAAAAAAATTCTATTCACAAATGGATTATTTAATTAACTATTTAATATTAAATAAGATATTATATCAACATTATATATAACTCTTCCAGAGAACAAAATAATGAAGTACTGCAAATTGTACACTGAACCAATATAGTTTTGATATTAAAATCTGACAGAACATTCTATAGACTAATCTATCTAATGAACAAGGATTGAAAAATCTTAAACAAAATATTACCAAACCAAGTCTAATTATATATTAAAATATGACATGACCGAGGAGTAAATGGAGGATTTACTACTATATAATTAATTCATCATATAAACAGGAAAAAAAAGGAGAAAAATATGATTTGAACATCTTAATAGATTCAGAGAAAGCAAATTATACAATTGAGCACCTACCTTGAGAAACCCATACCAAACAATAATAGAAAGAAACTTTTAAAAAATCAGATAAAGATTATTGTAGCTGATATATTACCTAGCCATTAAATACTCAAGTGCTTCTGCACATTCCCCAGCATTCTATAGTTATGCTGACTGAGTCATTTGAGAGTTCTGGCCAGAAGTCTATATGAGTACAAGCATTTACCAGCTGGAACATGATACTCCAGGTGTCTTTCCTTCACAGAAGAAAACACCAAATTATTGATGTAATGTGAAATGCACAAGATGGAGAAGGATCTTGTAAATGCTTGAACTTTTTATTCAGTTGTCTAGATTTACAGAAATGGTTGTTATTGTAGAGTAGAGGAGCCTTGAATTATTTATATTTCTCAATCATCCTGATTTTAATAAGGGTTAAATTTCATTTATTTAAATTAAAATGTCACTCATTCGCACAAAATTCTAATCATTAACTTTTTCAGTCAGCATACATGAAGTAAAATAGTATAAATAATAATAAAAAAAAATAAAAAATGCTTGAAAAAATAGCACACACCAAGGATTAGCCTGAAAAGGATATTTCTCTATATTAACTATAAAGTAGTTTGTTACAGTGTGATCTTTGAGAATCCCTAGAGTCCTTTGAAAAGCCTATGCTGTCCTGCCCCCTGCCTTGTAAAATAATTCAATTAAAATATTACTAGCATGATACATTTGAAATTTGCCCTTCAGTCAAAGTAATGTAGGAGATTTTTCTCACATGTAGTAAAACCTAAAAAGCAATAAAAATTACATTTGGAAAATATATAATGGAATTTCATGTGAAATTATATGAAAAGGTAAAAAAAAAAAACTGATGCTTAAAAGGAGTGATGAGAGACTTTAAGCATCGACAGAGAGGTAAAGTGAATAATAAATAAAAACAACTGGGAATAAACTAAGAAACAGGTAAAGAAAAAAAACAACTTCAAAAGAGGTCTAGTATGTTAGTATTAAAAGTAAACAAGGCTCCAAAATTCTATATTTATCACCGTGATATATTTTGAAAAGTAGAAATTCTTGAAGTCAAATAAATTATAATTAGAGTTAGAAAACATTGCATATGCATTTTTTAAAAAGAAAAAATAAATTAATAGCAATAACAATAGAGTTAATCAAATGCTTGTGAGGGACTAGATATTAATTGTTCTATAACATTTTTCATAAAATGTCCCTGCAACTCAATGAGGTATATAGTGTTATTTTATCAACAAGAAAAGTTTCCAGGGCTTACTAAGAATTACAAAATTCATATATAGTAAATAGAGACCCCAGAGTTCAATTTCAGACCTGTCTAACTCTAAGGCCTTTACTCTTAAATACTACTACTACAAAAAAAAAAAAAATGTCTCCTATTATAAAGCATTGCAGTGATCAATATACCTTTTAGGAGAGGAGATTTCCGATTTAGGAAACAACTACAAAGAGGCATTAATCTATTGTCTGAATCTTTTGTAGTAACTAATTCTTAAGCTATATTTATAAATGATTCTGATGAGAAAATAAGTTTTAAAAGAGGGAAGAAATGCAGTACAGGAAACCTTTTTTTAAGGCTCTGGAAAAATCCAGCAAAGGCAAAAGTATTAAAACATATTAAGGGACAAACACAATGTAGCATGCATTTCTTAATATTGTGAAAGGAGCTAAAAGTTCAGATTTTCAGTATTTCAACAAATAGTTTTTAAAATGTACACCCAAAAAAAAAAATCTGCCTGGAGTATTAATGCACAATGCGCTGAGAAATGAATAACCAAAACTTTGCTTTCCATCTTTAAAAAGATTTATTGGTGAAAGAGAAAGAGTAGAACAAACTTGGATAGGATATAATTGAAACCTAAGATAAATTAAGAGATTATGAAAGAACACCCATATGATCTGAATGAGTTAAAATTTCCTCATTAAATGAGGACAACACAGGATAATAAGGAAACTTGCAAATGTTATTGATGAGCTCTAACAGGGAACGTTGATGAATAATGGAAAACAGAACTAGCTCCAAAAGATTATATGTAAACAAATATAACTTGGCTTTCTGAAAAATAAATTAATTAATATAAAATGTGGATAAGCTAGATAAGATTCTAAAATGTCATGGTTTCAAATACATTATATAAAATATGTTTAGTAGGCCATTATTAAAGATAATTTTTATATTATAACTAGCTAAACTGTGCAGGAAATCAATTCAAGTTAAAGTCTTATTTTTTTTCATTGTCAGTTTACCTGTCAACCCTTACACTTAAGCCTTTAAGAACCAATTATCCTTTGTAAACACATAGCCATACACTATCAATCCCTTTTCAGAATCTACAATCCAAATCTTTAACTTTGCTGAAATCTAGTTCTCCCAAGAATCCTGCTATCTCTGCAGACTTTTTAAATGAAGGCTGTCATATTCCATATACCGCCAGCAGTTGCTTTCCCTAAATCTCATAGCCACTATTGAAAGATTTATAATCTTTTATTATTCTAGTAACTAAAAGCCCACCAAACACTTGTGAATATAATATCTTTTTCACTCTATTCAGAATTCAGCTTTTAAACTGAGAAACTTCAATATTCATATGGATGGTCCTTAGCCTTACAGGTCTCTAACCTGATCAATTCTAGTAGCTTTGACATCTACTTCATTTCAACCATCCACACCACTAGCCATACTATGCATTGTCAAAATTCAAAACGAAAGAAATATCTAATAATATACAATAACATCCTATCCTTCCAAATATCTCATATCCTTACATGATTTATTCTCTCCAAACTTATGTTAATTTCAATTTGCCTTTCACTGTTTTTCAGCCCGTCACATTTCCTTTATTACTCATTTATTCTGAGTTGCATCATTTTAATGACTCCTTTGCTTGAATGGATTTAAATGGAGATTTAATGTATTTGGTGATCTTATGATCATATATTCAGGAATGCTTGCATAATGCTTGGCCAATCTCTTCCTCCTTACAGGGTTCTACAATTGGGAAATAAATAACATTTTATTATTAATAATATGAGTGATAAGTACTCTAACTGAAATAGTGATGATAAAGCTGAGTAGAGAAATCAATTTAATACCTAAGACATAAATGGGACTTCTTTCTTCCTTCAAATATAAATGCTAGCATCTTATCAAATATAAATGCTAGCTTTCTTCAGGAATCTCTTCAGTGTTTTCAGACATGATTAAGAACAGATAGGGTGTCACACAGGATTGGGCCTGTTATAAGAGTCAGACACCAGGTCATTTTACTCAAGAACTTAATATAAAAAGAAAGAGAAGAGAGTACATCATGAGCTTGTGTCATTTAACAGTGTTTCCTCCTACTAGCAAAATCAATGTATCTGGTTATTTCACAGCAAATTAGTTACACCTTTTGTGTTGAGTATTAGCAGAGATAGCTAGAAAATGGGTGGACAGAAAGACAAGCCAAAGTAGGTTTTTATTAATGAAGAGTAAAAACAGAAATTTTTCTCACTTACACTTATTGAAAATAGCCTCAGGGATTTTGAATCCTGGTTTTTCACGCTGTCTTCTATGTAAACATTCAGACATAGATAGGTGCTACCAGGGGCCACATCCAGTATTTCACCAAGCTGCTCAGATACTTGGACCAAAACTGAATTGATTTATATGAATAAACTCTGTGTCTTTCCCAAAACCCTGAGGCCAGTGTTTTTCAATATTGAGAATAGGATGGATTTTTAGTGATATAACACAGCATATATTACTACTTATTTGTCTGCTTTTGCATGGTAATGCAGAACATGGTCATGGTAAAATAAAGAATGAAGAGTTTTTCAACAATATTTATTTCTCATTTTACGTGAAAGTCAAAGGTCATCCATGGATTAACTTGTCATGATTCTGCCTGTTTTCTCATTTAAGGATCCAGGCTGAAAGACTATCCCATGTCTAAACTATACTATTTTCTTGCCTAAAATGGAAATGAAAGGAAAAGAAAAAAATGACCCACCCAAACAGGATTTTATGTTTCTGTGCAGAAGTGTGATATGTCTCACCTGCTCACATTCTGACTAGCCTAGCAAGTCACATGGCCAGGCCCTACATTAATGGGGTAGAGGAAATACACTAGTTTAAGAGAGAGAGGATAAAATAACTATTTGTAAGTAATAATTCAATTTACTACATTTTATTCATTATGAAATCTTTCCTTTAGGGAGAAAGCAGGGTTTTGTTAACAAAGTCATTAATATCTCTGGAGTACATTATGAATCCTTACCTTAAGGAACATAGAAAAGGACAATTTATGGCCTTAGGTCAATTGAAGTCAGGTTTGCTGCCACAAGTATTTGTGTGAAGTATTTGAACTGTGACTGTTGATTAAACTTTTGGTATACTAAAAATTTTGGATTTTAGAATTTCAGGTACGGAACTACAGAATATTGTAAAATGCATGTACGAAATCATATGATAACTGTTCATTCTTTTACATTTGACCTTTCTATTGCCTTATATTCAAGGTGTCTTTCTTGAAAGCACCTTGTGCTTGTTGTTTAATATTCAATTTGATCATCTTTGTCTTGGAGTGAAGATTTTACTCAATTATATGTAATATAATTGCTAATATGTTGATTCAGTTTACTGTCTTACCATTTGTTTTGTATAACAAGTCCCACGTGTTATATTAGCATTTTCTTTTTATTTGTTTTTTAACAGGTGAGTCTTTTCGGGGGGGGGGGGAGGTATTTTGCCTGTTATTTGTATTACTTTTTGAATTTATAGATGAAATATTTCATCAACATTGGAATATTTTCAACATTAACTCTTCAAATATGGCTTCTGTCCCATTCTTTCTGAATCTCAGACCTTTTTACTATGTCTTATATATTTTTGCATATGTGTTCATGGGATGATCTTTCTGGATTATCTTCTATTGAATGTTTCAATACTTCTATCTGTATATTTTCTTCTGACCTATCTTCCTTATTGCCAATTCTCTTTTTAGTAACTTATATCAATAATTTTTCTTCACAAATTTTTTTCTCCAAGTAAAATAAGTCACGGCATAAAAATGTGAATATATATATTGAAGAAAAGCAGAGTTTGCCACTCTAAAATATGCTCTTTAGGATACTGATTATTTTAAGATGGTTATTCTCAGAAAGAAACTTCAACCATTCCCTCAACTTCCTAAAAAGATTTAGATAGAGGGTCTGCTCCAGAAAAGGAGCTATCACCAGAGATTACTATAGTTTAATATGAACTAGGTGTGATAAACAGGAAGGAACCTAGCAATAGCCATTTGATCAAAGTTCTCCCTGTGTCACCTAGTTAAAGATGGCCCAACAAACATTTATTTACCAAACACTTGCTTTTCTATCTCCATGTGAATTGCCTTCCTGCCTTTTGAAGTTCCCAAACAATAGTCACCCTTCTCCTTAGTTCCAGATGGCATATAAACCTCAACTGCCCTATTTATCTTCGGGTCTCATATTTTTTTGGAACTCCAGTGTATACATACATGATAAATTTGGGTATTTTCTCCTGTTAATCTGTCTCCTGTTAATTTGATTATTAGTCCGACCATAAGAATTTAGAAAGGTAGAGGGAAATTATTTTGTTTTACTCCCCACAATATAAATATAATGTGTGTGTTAATACCACATAACATTTTTTCCTTTTGTAGCCAACACTTATTTTTAATTATAATATGTAAATTTTCTTTAACTGCTGTATTGAACCGAAAAATTCATTTTCACCCCAATTTACTGGTTCCCACGTTCACTTAGTGTCTAGTCCTTTGCATAAATGAGATTTCTGCCTCTACTTCCAATGATTGGATAAAGAAGATGTGATACATATGTACAATGGAGTATTACTCAGCCATAAGAAAAGATGAACTACTGACATTTGTGACAATGTAAATAGATCTAGAGATAAGCATGCTAAGCAAAATAAGTCAGAAAGAAAAAGTTGAAAATCACATGATATCACTCATGTGATATAAAAATGAAAGCAAAAAAAAATGAAAACAAATGCCTATTCATTTACTTCCTCACAAGTTTAGAATACTAGCTACCAAAAGGCTGGCAAGTGGTTGATAAAGGCAGCCAGCTCCACCCACCACCTCTTTCACAACTGTCACATGAAGATGGATGGCAGGGCTCTGGTATAGCAGGCCTCCAATGCAGACCCTGTGTAGTATAGCAATATCAAGTTTTGCTCTAAAGACAGCATGTTGCCTAAGTCAAAATATACCTTCAATGATTTATATTATAAAGTTTTTGTGCAGTTTAAGTAAACCAATGCATATAAAAGCATGAGAACAGTGCCTTGACCACAGGAAGCAGTCCATAAATGCCACTGATTAGAGCTACTCCTTAGCAATGCTGATTACTAGAAAAGATTGCTTATAAGATCTTTTATGAGTTCAATGCTCAACACCTAAAGTAAACTTAAGAAATATTAACTGTTGTTATTATACAATGTAATTATAATATACCAAAAATAATCTGCAGTAAATGAGAGAATTTTGGAGTTAGACTTAGTTTGCACTAACTAGCTAAGAGCACTTGCATGAATTAACTTGTGTAATTGTTATTTTCCTAAAAATGATGTACTACTACCATCTTAATAATTTTCTTCTTAATAAGAACATATTAGATATTGCTTATAAAACTTATAATGGAGTGTTAGTATATACTATTTCCTTCCCTAGTTCTTCAACTTAATTCTTCCAAACAATAAACTGCCAGAGTGTGTGCCAAGGATTTTCATTCATATAAACACATGACAGATGGTGGTAGATGGAGAAATACAGAGTGATTCTAAATCTGCTAGGGTAGGGCTTTTTAATGACCACTGCTGTTGACAGAAAATATATATTTGGTTTTTCGCCTTCCATTCTTGCTTCTCTGCCTCATTCAAAATTGTCTTTCATAATCATTGACCACATAAAGTATCCTCAGTGGAGTATATTGTTTTCAGAAGAAATGGCTTAAATATTATTTGATCTTATTAAATTTAAAAATTCTTAATAGAGACATCCTAATTGTCACATTTTCAACATTATTTCCAAAACCTACTCTGTTGTCTGACAGCATTCCCTAATACATATCTCTTTTAAAATACCAGTCCCTCAACTTTCTCATTCCAGCACTGTAATGCATGTATTCTAAGGGATGCCTATGTCTCTTTCCTGTGTAGGTAGTTAGATTTAAAAAAAAAAAAAAAAAGATCAATAGTAATCTATACATTGTGCTTCAACATGCATAAATCCATGATCTGTGGTCTTCTATAACTTTGTTTTGTGTAGCCATGCTACTAGTATTATGTGGAGAATCCTTTTTGTATTGTCCTTTATTTATATTCTCTGTAATTGTATAAAAGGAATGTACTATTTAGCGGAGAAATTTTAACGTATTATATCACGTAAATTTTCAGAGTTATGATGATGCTTAAAATTGTCATAAAAATTGATACATATTTGTTTAATAAGAAAAACAAGGAAACTTTTTAGTCATATATAATATTCATAGGACATAACTCTTCACTGTGATGATATATCAAAACAAAATATTAAATATAACTATCAGTATTGGTTTCCATCAAAATAACTAATTAGATAATAGGATAACTATTTGGAATATATTATGGAATAATAAATATTTAATTTATCTTTAATGTGCTTTTAATTTTGCTTTCAAATCAGTAAATTTTTTTTTAAATCTCTCCAGTGTAAATTATAAAAATTGCTTTGACTTTATTTTTATTATGGAACTAGTATTACCACAATTAGTATTTAAAATCCAGTTCTGATCAATTAGAACTTTGGAAATTTCAGATGATTTAAGAGGAATGTGTTTGCACATGTGTGTAGACACGCAGTATAGATATGTAGATGAAGTACAGATAAAAACTAAGATCTAACACAAGAAACTTAATTAGCAAAATTATTTAATATGTGAATTGTGCTTGAGTACTGCATTTAGTTTTTAAGATAGTCATCATGATTAAAGCAATTGATAACTGAAAATATGTTAAAGAGTTATATCTGTCTGTATAGACTGGGAAGAATTACTACAAAGTCCGAGAAAACAAATACATTTTATTTAAGAAAACTTTACTTCTGAAAAGATAAGTAAAAAAATAATATTACTAAATTTTTTTCTGTTTTCTTTCCTGCATTAAGCACTAGCATACAGGTAAGCAGGTAGTAGGTAGGTAAGTAGGTAGATAGACAGGTAGATGATAGATAGATGATAGATAGATAGATAGATAGATAGGTAGATAGATAGATGATAGATGATAGATTATATAAAGATATCTAGGTATATACAATCTTTATGTGTGTGTGTGTGTGTATATATATATATATATATGTATATATGTATATATATATATAACCATGATATATGAATATCAGATAAAAAAACAAAGCACATATTAAAAACTAAGATTTATTAAAAACGATTAATTGAAAAAATGATTAATTTGTAATGGTTTTTGTAGCAGCTGATGGTATTTATACTAGTAAATACTGTGAATGGGGGAGGTAGAGACAGAGTAGAGTATGGTGACATTTAAGATGTGGTCATGCACATTAAAAAATATTCCAGTGTAATTATCAACTATTTGAGCCATTATAGGAGAGAAAGATATTGTATTAACTCTAAGAAATGACCAGTCTATTTTGGTTTATACCCAGAGGGTCAGTTGCTCACCTTCAGTTGACATGGTATGTTGCACTATGTTTAATTACCTCTCTTGCTAATCAAATAATTTTGTTTAGATGATAAGCTAAATTCCTAAGGATGTATAGTTGCTATAGAAAATATTGTAGCTGTTTTCTTTAAAAAAAAAATTACATGAACATATTGGAAGTTACCTATTCATACAACAGAATTTAAATCAATACAGGCAAGGTTTTAAAGTAAATGGATTTTTAAATTATAGATTCATATACTTGACAAACATTGCATGGATGATCCATTGACATATTCTGATGCAGTAGATTAAAATAACCTATTAATTAAATTATCATCATAGTGCTTCCAAGAAAGGGAGATCTGTTCCTTCTTACATACGCTCAGAATAGAGTTTACAAAGCACCATTTCTTCTTTGCCATGGGGCAGAAGGACATTTTCACCTCTTCTGTTTCTGACATCATGGAATCTCTGTCAGTTACTATGTATAGAAAAAAAAAATCACCTATATGTTTTGGAATTGTGGAACCTAGATTTCTTGAAATTAACATTGTATATATTGCAAATTGGGAGTATTTTATATGTTCCTAAAAAATATATGTGAAGAAACGTTTTAATTCTGAAAAATACAAGAAGCAGAACATTCTTTTTTGACAAAAGCTATTCAAATCTAGTTGAACTTCTTTGTCAGGCAAGAAAAACATAGTAAAATGATCTAAAATTAATTAACTCTTAATAGACTAGGGAAAAAAAAAACAATAAAATGATACTAAAAAGTTTAAGGGAAACTTTCCTTAATCATGAATTAAATTCTCCCTCTTTAAGATAATTCCCATATGTAAATAATTCAGTTATAGTTACAATCATTCTTCAGCAATTACAGAACTGTTTTCTAACCCCAATATACACTAATTTAGGATTTTAAAATGTTAGCAAGTAGACTGTCTTTAATACATTTTATTTTCTTTAATAAAGGAGAAAAAAGAAGAGAAATAGATGGGTTACACTGTACCTATGAGAAATTATTATAACAATTTAGACGTATCCCGCCCATTTTTTTACATTAACCAAGTTACAACATTATGTCAACTTTTTCTGTATGTGCCCTAGATACTTTTTCTTTTTTAGGTGAAGTTATGAGTTTAATTTTTAATTTATTGAATCATTTTCCTAGCTATGTCTCAGGTATTTGAGCCAGTACTATTCTCAATGGGGGGCTAAATCAAAGAGATTATTGCTTAGAAGATTATCATGACCAGTCAAGGCAGTTTTAGCCTCAAGTACATTTTTATAGGTCATTGGTTCCTACCTAAAATAATCTCTCCAAAGTTCAATTCTGGGCAGGAAAAAGAGAAAGAGATACAAGAGCATTACTTCCCATTTATAATCAGGTCTTAATTGATCTCAGCAGATTTCCTAATTGCAGAGGTTACCTCAGGTAGGTCATCTATTTCCTTATCTGTGGAATCTTGCTGTCATAATCAGCACTTTAGGTATTACACCAAGGCAGCAGAAATTCCTTTCTCTTTGTATAATAGGAGGAAGAATTATTACAGCTTGTCCCTAAAATAATGTATTTGGCTTTCAGTTCAAAGCCATAAAGGAAGATATAGTATGAGTTTTAAGAATTGAATACAGTGATTTTGTGAACAAAAAGAAAACACAATATTATATTAACTGAATACTATTTATGTTTTTTCATACATTTAAAACTTGTTATCTATCTCTTTTGGAGTAAGTGCTTTATATCATTCAATAAATTAGAGTTACTATGAATGTAATGATGATATATGCTGTTGAAGTGGGATGATTAGAAATCTAATACCATTGGCATAAGTATTGTTTTGATTAAAATGTTTTTAGTATTTTTTCTGTTTTTCTCTATCAAATAGTTATTTTATGAGATATATTCCATCAAAAATTAGGTAAAATATAATTCACTTATCTTAACTAGATAATTTGTAATAATTATTATTGTTGTTGATCTCTAATTTTATCAACAGTTATCAAATACCTGGAAGAAATTCTATCCTTTCATATTTTTTTCTCCTAATATAGTTATATAAATAATTATTTCTGAGTTAATTAGTTGACATTTGAAGTATGGCATTTTATTTATTTGCAAATTGTTTTTATATTCTACTTGCTTTTAAAATTTAATTTCAAGCCAAACTAAAATTGGACTTTATTTCTCCAAATTTCAATCACTGTCATTATTATTAAATGCAAACACTTCAGATTATTGTTTCACACAATCTGCTGAAGACTTAATAATGGAATCAGAATTCTGTTATTTTATCTTGGTTTCTGTTTTGCTTTCACCACTGATTGTATACTGAATTATCCTGAAAATGATGTTTAATCAATAGGAAATAATAGCTACTGGCAGTTATATAATGATTTCCATAGCTCTTAAATATTTTTTATTTTATATATTATCTTATAATCATATATGAGAATAAATTGTCTGTAGAATGAAATCTACTACCTAAATCAGAATTAGTACCACTAAGTCCACACTACTCTGTTAATTATATAGATGAAAAAAATTCTGCCTATCCTATGATACAATTACTGCATATGCCAGGCACAATTGTGATAGTGTGTTCACATGAGTCCACAAGTTTTAGAAAAATCAAATTTTTAATAAATTGAGGTATTAAGCTGATAAAATTGCACTTTAAAAAATAATGTCTAAAGCCAATCAATGTGTAAATGTATCACCATACTATTTCAATCAAAGAGAAACTCCTACTCAAAATAGCTTAAGCAGAAAAAAGGCTATAACAGTTCACATTAAAAAAAAAAAAATCTGCGATAATGTTAGTATCAGCCATGGTTGATCTAAGGGATGAAGCACTGCTATCTCTGCGCTTTGGCATTACTTTTCTCTTATAAGCTTTATTCTCAAGCAAATCACTGTCATGGAGATCTAAATAACAACTCTAGCAGCTCCAGGATTTCATCTTACTATTTTACTAACATCTACAGAGTGAGTTTTCTATATGAACTCCAACTATGATTCACCTTGAGCAATGAATCCATCCATAAACAAGTCAGTATGGCTGAGGATTTTACTAAATAGCCCTGGGACATATGTCTACTCACACAGCTGTAACATAGGGTCAGTTGCACCCAAAGTACAGAGTAAGAGAAAGAGAAGTATGTTTCTCAAAGGGAACATTTTAGGACTATTGCAAGAAGGCAGAAATATACCTGTTGTTTTACAGTCCAGCAATTCAATACACACACACACACACACACACACACACACACACACACACTCTCTTAATTTGATAATTTAATTTTTAAAGTACCAATGACTAATAACAATGATTCTGTTCCAAAAACTGAAAGCAATCATGCCCTTCATGTATTTTTACTCAGTTACCGCATCCTGGTCCAAGTCAGGAATCACTAAACAAAGTTCATACACATATGTCAGGTTCAGAGGAAGCTCCACAGGGCTCAAAATAAATAATCTACCATCTGATCACCTTATGCTTCAGTATAACTACAATTTAAAAATCATATTCTGAAAAATTAATAAGTAGAAATGGCATAGAATGGTCATTTGTCTTTAACCAGCCTTCATATCCTTTGATAAGGGAAGAGCAAAGACGTGGAGGCCTACAAAGGGAAAGCTTTTTCTTAACACAGCCAATGTAGTACCTTAATTCCTTTCTCTTGAGGACTGACCTTGTCCCTTGTGGTCTATGATTTTGATCAAGTGAACATTAGTGATCATTCTTGCTGAAAAGTATTCTGCTATAGTATTCAATTTCATTTTAGTGTGAGTTTAGAAGCCTGAAGTTTTCATTTGTGATTGAGAAACTACCTGTCATTTTCTAGGCTTGGAGTTTCTTAAGCAATAAAACACCCTTAAAAACTTTAGGCTTTCTTTTTGCTGGCCATTTTGAAATCCCATGGAATAATGATCAATGACAGAAAGACTACAACCTGGAAGAGGAGGAGGGGAAGATCTATCATTTAGCAACATATCAATGATTTATTTCCCTAGCTTTCAGTTCAATGGCTTCCATCTTTGAATCTGACTCAGGATCAATTCAACGCATTAACTTGAGAGCCAATGGCAGATTTAATCTGTCACTCTTTCAGAATTCATGCAAAGTGGTCATTCTTTAATGAATACAGCAGAAAGAATTAAATTATCCTAATCTTGTCCCACTTTTTCTCTACTTCACTGTTCTTTCAAATCTTCAGGATTAACTTTCAATATTCTTCAAATCTTCAGGACTGACTGTCAGTATTCTTTTACTATCAGTCTTATGCAGATATGGCCCCTTTATAAAGTCTATAGTTCTTTCATTTGACTTTGAAACAGGCTAGCTTTTTCAGAACATTCTTTCTTACAGGAATATTACTGCAAGCAGCAAAAAATAACAAACATACTTGAATATCTTGAGATATTTCTATCAAATCTCCTAAATATTTGACCCAATTAAATACTTGATCAAATTTCAAGATAAAACCAAAATTAAGATGTTATTTTGCTAATGAATAAGGATTGCAAACTTCTCATCCAAGGATAGAGAGAGTCACCCTGCCTTATACTCAAACTTCAGGGCAGTCAGTTCCATATTTTTGATTCACTTGTTTGCAACAAAATTCTTTAAGGAACCCATGTTTCTATTAATGATAACATTTTAGTTGTAAATGAGAGAAACAATGAATCAAACAAATTTAAACAAAAGAAGAATGGACTACTTCACTTAGATGAAAAGACCAAGGCAAAGGTTCACTTTTAATAAAATGAAACTAAAAGCTCGTGCATGTCATGTCTCTTTTTATCTTGTTGACTGTGATTTCTTTGAGTTGTCTTCATGGTCCAGTTGTTTTCCCTCAAATCCCAGAATTTGTTCTCATGGCATTATGCTTATTATTTTATTTAAAGGAACAGGCTATGTTAATTAGACAAGTCCTATACCCATACCTCTAGAGACAGAAGGAACTGTCACTAGATGCCGAAATCATTAAGGATTATGAATAAGGAAGGCCTGTTGGGTTTGGATGATTGGTACATAGCATCCATTTCTAAACCTTCCTCTAAACATAGTCTCTTTCTGCAGAAACTGTAAAGCCAAATCCAACATTTCACAAATGCTCCTCTAAGTTTTTGGTAGCAAATAGTCTGTTGTCAATTATATGTGCTTGAGGGATGCTTAAATGGAGGAAGTCAGGCAGAGGTGATCTCCCTCTCTCTTCCACATTTTGGGAATCAAAAGCAGAAGTTCACAAATAGCAAGAGTGTTTTCAGTTTCAGTGGCTGAACTTAGTGTTTTAATAATGTGTATGCGTTTGCAGTCAAGAAGCAGTTAGAATGCTTAGGTGCTGCCTAGTTCTGATCCATAACATACTACTACAGCTAGTCCAAATACTTTATCACCTGACTTCAGTATGTCCAAGCTTTCAAAAAAATACTTCTATTTAAAATGTTTTATTTTCACAAATAATTTGGAGTTTACAGAAACAGTGCAAAGGGAGTACAGTGTTCGCATACACCCCTGCCCACTTGCCCCTATTATTAACATTAAATTAATGTAGTACATTTGTTACACTATATTAATCCACATTAACACATTATTAACTAAAGTCTATACTTAGTTCAGATTCTTTTAGTTTTACCTAATACTTTTCTCCTGTTCCAGATTCATCCAGGATACCATATTGCATTTAGGCTTCGTATCTCCTTAGCTTTGTCTGGGCTGTGAAAGTTTCTCAGACTTTTTTTTGTTTTTGATTGCCTTTAACAGTTTTTGAGGAATAGTAGTCAGATATTCTGTAAAATGGTCCCCAATTAAGATTTGTCTGTTTTTTTTTTTTTTTTCTCATGATCAGACTGTGGTAGTTTGTTTTAGGGAAGAAGATCAAAGATGTCCAATGTCATTTTCATCACATTATATCAAGGGTATATGTTATCACCATGATTTACATTGCTAATGTTGACTTTGATTGTCTGCCTGATGTAGTGTTTATTGGGTTTCTCTATTCTAAAGTTACTCCTCATTCCATCTCCCTTCCATGTTGTATTATTTGGAAGAAAGCCCGTATGTGCATCCCACTCTACAAGGGTGGGGACTTACACTCCATCGCACTGAGAACATTATAAGATATTTGGAATTCTTTTGCATAGGAGATTTACCTTTTCTTCTTCAATTAATTATTTATTTGATTATATCAGTATAGGATCATAGATTTTATTTTACATTTTGAGTTATAATCCAAGACTACTTTATTTATTGTTACTCAAAAGGTTCCAGGTTTTGACCTTTGGGAGCTCCTTCCTTTGGCTACTATGCCCTTTAAAATATCCCGTAAATGGGGTTGGTTTTATTTTCCTTTTTGTTTTGAGCACTTCCTTACTTTTGGGCACTACACATGCTCCAGGGTCATTTATACATTTTCTGCTGACTCTTAAAATCAGTCATTCTCTAAGATCCCTGGTTCCTTTCATGGGAGAATGATTTTAGAAACCAGTTATCTAGCACTAGGTATGGTCCTTGCTACTGCACTAGGTGTTGATGCATCTAGATCATCTCAGCTGATAAATGAAAGAAAATAATTGTGTAGACTAACTCTAGCATATATTCATAGCTATAACTATTTCTATATATGATAATCTATATATTAAGCTAAACATTAGTTCATAGTAATATCTCCAAGTTTAATTCATTATCATATGGATCATTCTAACCTCCTCTTCTTGCTTATCTGTAAACTCCCACTTCAATAGTGAAACAACTGGTTTCTGCCATTCATCATCTATTTACTTAACTGTTCAGTTCCAGTGTACATATATAGCACTATCAGAATCATTAGCCTTGGAATTATTACAATGGTAATTAATTGTTTGAAATTAATATAGCTACTGAAGCTTTCCTTTGATTAATGTTACATGGTATAACAATCTCCATCCCTTAGTATTTTTCCAATAGTATATGGTTAAAGTGGGTTCCTTATAGACAGCATCTATTTGAGCCTTGTTATTTTTATTCTTCATGAGAATCTCCTCATTTTAATGAATGTATTTAGACTATTCACATTCAACATGATTATTTATATAACGAGATTAATACACACAATCATCTTAACTTTTCTATTCATTGGCTTGTTTTGTGTTTTCCCCTTTTTTGCTGACTTCTCTGGTTTTAATTAAACATTTTTATATGATTCCATTTTAACTTCTCTCAGCACATTAATTATAATTTTTTAAATTTTTTGATGGTTGCTTTACAACTTGAAATATACTATATACAGACAGGTATCTTACCACAGAGTAATTTTAATTTCTACTTCTTGTCCCTTTTGACATTGCTATCATTCATTTATTTACCCATATTTTATAAATATCAAATACATTTTAATACTATGGTAAGCAAACATTTTTAGGCAAATATGAATAGAAATATAAAATAGTTGATTTTCATTCATTTATATCTATATTCTAATTCATATTGTGTATATATTTTATATTACATATATTTTTATTTATATGAGAACCCAAAGTAGCAATAGTCGAATGTTGGTGCTTAACTATCCAAGACAGTTTGGGCCAGAGTTCTAACAACTACGCTTTAATTCAGAGCAGCCTTGGGCTATGATTATTTGATTTGCATCCTCAAAAACCTTACAATATTTATAAAATGGAAATAATGAAAATAAATTATTTTAAAATCCTTTAGATCTGAAGAAGAGAAATCTGGCTTTAGGCACTATCATGGAGAGATGGAGAATCACTTTACTAAGTTCTCAACTTTGCAATATTACAGACCTACAATACTTCAATAAAGGAGAGTCTGTAAACAAATGAGGAAGTCTCTTATATGCTGCCACAAATAAAATTACTGTATGTTTTCTTCTTGATTTTCAATAAATGGATATGCAGCAATTTAGCAGAAAAACTATAATCTGGGGAAAACATAAGCAGAAATTTCAGAGATTATTAGAGAGTGTCTATAAGCTAATTTTAACCATGGAACCCAAAACGTGACTGTGATTCAGTGGTGAAAATATGAAATAATAAATATTAGGTGATAAATTTTGTTTTGTACTGATTCTGTCACCCATAGGTAGTAGTAAGAATATTTCTTGTGGTTATTTCCCCAGTTCTTGAATATATATTTACATTTAACATTCTTTTGGGCAACAGAAAGAATTCCACATTTGCTCTCTGAACTTCAAAGTGAGGTCTATTACAGAATCAAGAATTAAGTATAAACCTCTGCGAATGAAATTCTTACCAACATATTAGACCAAACACAATACTGGATCTTGGAAGAATTATAGAGGAAATCCTAAACCATTAAAAAATAATAATGTGGTCATTTCTATCTCTATCTCATTCCCATTTTCAGAACTAAATGACTACAAAGTCAGTCAGGACTTAGTAGATGGTGGTGCATCATGGAAAGCTTGATAAGATACTTAAAAAAAAAACAACTATGACTTCAAATATAATTGGATTTCCAAATACTGGCGCAAATTAACATAAATACTTGCACTTCATATGAAGCAACTTTGGTGGGGATAAAACTCTTATTTTCATCTCTATCAGAGAGAATGGAGGGAGATGGGGGGAGGACAATAAAAACAACTTCTGGCAGGGAGGGCAAGACATGTTCAGTGTCTTATTTCTGGGCTCTATGAACTCTCTAGCTCTTGACATAATTTATTCTGCTGGGGTCCTGACCTCATATTGGGCTACTTCATGGATTCCAGTGTATGATGGATTTTGCAACCAGGATAAAATGTTATAAGCGAGAAAATTGGATCTTAGATGCTTGATTAGAGAAATATATTATAGAGGGTAGGAGATATAACAAAATTGCAGGGCCATGCAACATTGGTGAAATTTTGAGCCAGTGGTCTGTACGATATTCTCTCTAAACTGAAAATCAAAGTGATGTACCTTTCACAACCTGCAACTAAAGGGTAAGATCCCAATGTGCTTCAGTAAGACAAGTACAAAGCCTAATTCCAGGAGTGAAAACTCTTTATATTTTAGAGGTAAAATATCCTGTATATGACTGTTTTCCTCAATCCCGTTACCAAATGAAACATGACTACCAACATTTTAGTGGAACTCAAAGCAAGAGTAGGTTCTTTGGCATTTTCAGTTTGTACCTATGCTATTTACTTCTTGACAAATTCAATAGAGATAGAATTTTTGCTGCAAATGTGTTATGCTCTTTTAAGATAATCAGAACATGGATCCCCAAAGATTTAGAGCAAACTCATGCTCTCTTTGACAAATAATTATTTTTTTCATGAGAAACAGTGTTTCCTTCCTACTAGACCCTGGAAGAAGATGAATTTTGGAGAGTGGGACACCAAGTTATTTTGTCTGGTATTGAATAAGTGACAATTGATACACAAACCACAAAATTATTGTGCACTGAAGCACTATTTGTTGAAGTAGACGTGCTATATATATATATATATATATATATATATATATATATATATATGACATTGAGTTTGAAATAACCCTGAGGAAATAAGTGAGTTACATAGATACATGGCTCACATTCCCAATGTACTTCCTCCTGATGTGCTCACTTGTCTCTTCAAACACCTTAAACCCACACCAATAACAGCATAGGGAGTTCCCCATGTGAACTAAATATGGAAGATAGAGTACAAACCTGATTTACAAACAATATACAAGTATCAGAGGATATCCAATGGCTTACATTACAACCCATCTAGAATAGATTCTGTCTGGAAGAAAAATCTTCCCAGTGCATAGAATGTCTTATGGTCATTACCTGGAAAGGAAATATACAAAGATATGGAAGTACATTGATTCATTGGTAGTAACTAACTGTATGACTAAATGGTCAGAAATTTGGAAGGATAAGATTTAGAAGTATGCTAACAGGAGGCCTAGGTAAGCTATGTGTCAATTGGTTTCCTAAATGGGCCAGACTCTGAGAATTTTTATGTTATATGTGAATTCTAATCAAACAGCACCTGTTATGGAGGGGACTCAATAATTAAGTGGGTAAAAATGACCCATTTTGTGAATATTCCTGTAGTCAAATGCAGTCTTGGTCAAATAGGTTTATAAATAAACTAAATACAAAAATTTGGACTTTCCAATCTAAAACTTATCTAATTCTTTTAATGCTATACCCAATGTGCCAGCAACAGAGCTGAAGTTGATCCCCAAGACAATACCATTTTTCTAGAGATATTCTCCAATGATCTAATGCCAGTTTGATTATATTAAATTACTTTAAGTATGTAGGTGACAATGATCTGTCTTTACTAAAATTGTCACTTATTCTGGATACCAATTTGCTTCTTCTGTCTACATGCTTTATCCAGAAATATAATCCAAGGACTAATAAAATTCAATATGCACTCCTACGATATCCCACACAATATTTTTGAGCAAGGGTGTCATGCTATATTAAAGAACTGAAACAGTAGCTAACTAGCGTTTCATTGTAACTCATCACCCTGAAATAACTGGCCTTATGGAATATTGGCACAGACTATTGAAGACACAATTATGGCCCCTGTTGGAAAATACCACCTTATGGTCTTTGGGTCCTGTTACTCAGGTTGCAGAGTACATTCCGAATCATATATACCTTCTGTGTCTCCCATAGCTCCATTTCACTGGTAATCAAGGTTGGGATGTATGAGAGCCACATCTCTCTAAGGATAGCTAATTACACTCACAAATTTATTCTCTGCTATCCCCTATAATTTTGGATTTTGCTCATTTGGAATTCTTTGTATCCAAGGAATAAATGCTTCCACCAAGAGATTGAATAATAGTTCAACTGAACCAGAGGTTAAAAATGCCTCTCAACATTCCCCCTTTTTTTGATTTTTCAGTTACAGTTGACATTCAATATTATTTCATATTAGTTTCAGGTGTTCAGCATAGTGGTTACACATTTACATAATATATGAAATGATTCCCCCGATGAGTGCAGTACCCACCTGGAACTATACATAGTTATTACAATATTATTGACTATATTCCCTATGCTTTACTTTACATCCCCATGACTGTTTCGTAACTACTAATTTGTACTTCTTAAGGGAAATAAGAGGTTCAAACTTTCAGGTATAAAACAAGTCATAGATAGAAATGTAGTGTATAACGTAGGGAATATACTCAATAATATTGTGATAGCATTGTACAATGTCAAATGGTTGCATGATGATCATTTCTTTAAGTATATAAATGTTGAATAACTAAGATGTTCACCCAAAACTAAACACATTATTGTATGTTAGCTTTAGCTATATTTTGTAATTTTTAGAAAATGCCACTTGGCTATTTTGCATTCCTCATGCCCCTAAAGTATCACTGAAAACTATAGCTACTTGTAGTAGCTCACTTTTATTATTAAGGAAAGTGGGATAACTTCTACAAAATGTATACAGAGAGAATTAAAATAACCAACGTGAAATCTTGTATAAGAAAGTTTAACAGTGGTTTAGAGTCATTAGAAATGAAGGTTGAGTTCACTCTCAAAAGTTTCAGATTCCCAAACAACTCAAGTACTGCCTATAATTAAAAGGAAAATGGAATAGATAGAGGAGAAAGGAATCTATAACAGCTAACCATCATCTAGTGTCTAGTTAAAACAAACAAAACAGTAGCTACCCATATTTCCTTTCTAGCTCTGTGATGCATGTATATCTTTTTCTTTTTTTTTTCTTCTTTATGTTTTATAAACACATGTTGGTGTTGATTTTTTTTATAATTTATTATTTGGATTACAGCAAATTGATCTGTGATATTGACTGTAAGAGAGGGAGAAATGTTATTCAAAGATGGATACAGTGATAGATATTATTGAGGCTCTTCCTTCAGGCACAAAATTATATAAAGTAGGAGAATATTCTTTTGGTGTTCTCACTTTATTTTTATTATTTAAAAGTGTCGATGAATGGATATGAGTGGGGATATTGATTTACGAAAAGGAGAGTTCCCAGAGAAGAGGATAAGTAAATTTAATGGGAAGTTTGCATTCATTCCATATCTCAATTGAACTTTTGTGTACATAAGTGACAGAATAACTAAAAACTATATTACTAAACTCCCTTGTAGTTAGATTTCACAATGCAAATAAGGTCCTGCCATTTATATGAACTAGAGTGAGATTTTCAGGATGGATGTTAGGTGGAAGAAAGACATCTTTCTGATTTATTTGTTTGTTTTTCTGAGAGGTCCTGAACCTCAAATGATAAGAAGGCAACTGTGCTAGTTTTACTGGACATTCATTGTTTTGTCACCAGCTAAAGTTAACAGGAGTTGTTGTTTATGTGACATTCTGATTCTTGGATCACAACTATAGCTTTATGCTTGGTCTCAGTTATATTAGTGGAGTCCTCCTGACTCCAGATCCTCTAGCCCTTCCAATAATTGTACAAGCACTTATTTTCCTGTATAAACTATACTTCTTATTAAAATATCACTAGTGTTTTCATTTTCTTGCATAGAACCCTATTTGATACAAGGATGTTTTTCTTCATAGGAAAATTAGGGTGGTATAACCAGAAAAAAAGAGGAATAGATACTGGACAAGAATGACAATTCAAATCAGAAATGAAATATTTCCATTACTGTGGGACCTGAATGTGATATAATGTCTAATTATTGAGGAAACCACACGTTTGAATTTGTCAGCACTTTCTCTGAGTAGGCAGCAGAAAAATCACTTTGGAACCCCCCTTCTATATGTCCTAGATAACTAACATCCAGTTACATAGAATAACTAGTGGGTAAACATTGATTTGACTAAATAGTGCAACAGGAAATGCTGTGCCTTAAAAATCAAAATTGTGCATTACATTGCTTGGACTGATAGAGTCTTTTCCTGGGGAATAGGTAGATAAACCTACATGCAGGACAAGGGGCATGTTGAAGGAAAAGCTATTATTCTCTGACCTTTCCATTTGAGTTTAACTGCATTAGAATCTTCTAGGTGGATTAAAATAACCCAGCTCAAAAGAAGGTATGCTAATTTTCTTTAAAATAGAAATCACAGTAAAGTTGGAGGAAGGCAGGACTGGTAATCAAGGCTCAAAACCTGCATGCACCTCAGTGGCCAATTCTAGGGGTAGAGCGCTGGCTGGAGAGGAATGCTGCAAAGCTAGCAAGTTGATTTTTGACTTTTTTAAATTTAATTTTTAAAATATATGTGCCTTTATTTGTTCTTTGATTGGAATTAAGTAGGTCTTAAAGAGTTATAAATACCCTCAGGTTACTTAAGACACTAGTTATCTACATTTAGGGAGTGATTTCCTCACTGAAACTTAACAGTAGTGACTGTGATATCAACATGTGTAATATAGTTCTAACATTTTTTGTGACTCTTGGGTCTCACACACTCCTGGGGAGGGTGTGGGATAGTCCTCTTTTAACTCCAAGTGAAAGATAAAGAAATGGAAGCAGAAAGTAATGACTAACTCGCCTGAGGCAGTAGATAATAATTAGTGAGAGAATTAGGCAGGCAACCAGGTTTTCTTGATTAGCATATCTGTGATCTTTCCACTTGCCCATTTAGTTAAGAGCCCGGAATTTTTTTTTTTTTCCCCAGACAACTCTGACAGTCCTTATTTTGCTACTTAGTCATTGCTTGACCTTGGGCAAAATCTTTAATGTCTCTAAACCTCAAAGTCGTTCAAGGCTAAATGAATGAATGAAGTTAATTGTTAATTTTTCCTTTAATAGACTCCATTAGCTTCTTGTCAAGATAGTCTCTTTATCATCTCAGTACATATCTCAAGCATCCTACTTCCAAGTAAACCCTTCTGCTGCAAGTTTCACCTAGAATGTGCTTTCTTTTTATTACTCCCAGTGGTATAACTTTTGGTCTATTTATTATTTCATTCAAAAACTATTTTTAGGTACCAACTATGTGTCATGTGTATTACTAGATATGGGAGGTTCATTAGTAAGCATAACCAGATACTCGTTCTCCTTTTGTAGAATTTATAATCTGGTCAGGGTAAGAGGTTAAAGTATATGCCAGAGTTATCCAAACATAGTAGTTCTTAGAAGACATTTAGTAATTTAAGAACACCAGCTTTGTTTCTTTATTCAACGGTATAATTCTGTTGTTTAAAATAAAGCTATTTTCTTCTGTGTAGAATTAGTATATTAGTAGTTGTACTAATGGCCTAAAAAAGTAACAGGCACTAAGTGCATGCTTTTCAATCAGGTAATGATTGCTTTGCGAAATAAAGGAGTTTGTATTACATCATTTTTAGTTTATAACTGATAATTTTTTTATTAGAGATGATGGAACTAGGGGTAATAGGACAGGTTTTAAAATATTAAAAAACAGTTAAAACAAGCAAACAAAAATAATAAATCAAAATTTAAAAATGAATGAATTGGGTCTACATTTTCATATGTATTTTAAGTGTTTATAATATTTATAATAATTTATTTCTTCCAATAATTATATGCTTCTAATGCTTTTTTTACAAACCATTGCCTAAGCACATCACCAACAGATTTATGTTATGTCATTTCAAATATAATTTTTATTGCACAGGATTACTTGAAATCAGTAAAGATAATTGCTACAGCATTTTCATATTATATATTCACAGATATATTTTACATTTCAAACATTTCTGGTGACTATAATTTGTAAATGAATAAAAGAATCCACAAATTTGTTTATACTTAGAGATAAGTCACCAATTTATTTTCTTTTTCAATGTAAGTTTCATTTCATCTCCACTTATGAAAAAAATCTGTTCTAAAATATTATTCTCTTGCCAATGATGTGTATTTAGTTTTATTATCTAACATGGAAAGAAAACTTAGTTTGAAAAGGAGGATTTTTCAAGTTTCACAAACAAATCAAGAGGTATTTGAAATGATTGTTTCATCTCTGTCAGTAACTCTGAAAGTAGCCAAAAAGAAACTAAACCAAACCAAAACAAAACAAAATTACCTACTGATTTAACTATGTTCCTACTCATACTGTAGAACGGACAAGATAATTTTTATTTATCTATAATCTTAAAATTAATAGACTACCATTTTATCATAAATATAAGATTTGAGCAGAAGAATTAAACTTTGTCCAATATATAAGATAAATTAAAGTAATATATACTCTACATATTGAAGACATTCAGAAAGTGTTCATTGGTTTTCCTTTCAATATTTAGATTGCTATAAGCAGAGACAAACACTGATCAGGTTTTTGGCAATACACGTGAATAAAAACAGGAAATCTGTCTCACTTTAATACTAATATTATACTTATTTTACCTTGAATTACATAAACCAAAATTAGTTCTAGAACAATTAAGATTTTTATACCTTAGATGATCTGAGATTTTAAAAAGTTTATAAAGGAAATCTATTTTAAATTCCAATAATTCGAGTATTACATATAGCTATTCAGTATTAAGTAAATTAATTATTCTCTTAGCAGTATCCTCTGGTCTCTTACTTCAATGTACTCTTTTTCTACCAGAATTTTCAGTGCTTATCTCCAGATGTGAACACTACTAGAAATAATGATACAGCCAGATAATTGGTGCCACTATGAATTTTTGTTTGCCAGTTTCAACTGAGCCCTTGATGTTGTTTCTTCTACTTCTATTTTCTAGCCTCCACAGGATCTGTTACAAAACGACCCCCACTCTCTTCAAAACTTTGAATTTTCCCTTCTTGATGACATTCCTGCCTCCTCTTCTTAGAGCAAATGAATCATCAGTTGAGAGCTCCCTGGATTTACAAAAGTATGAAAACTATATACATTGATCTCTATTACAAAGGAAACACTGACTTTTATACTATCTTCTTTCATTCTAAATATCTAAAAAAGACAGTAGATCTCTGCAGCTGTGGTGTCAGATGCAGTGTCTTTCCTAGAGCTGATTACCTCAGAATCAGGTACGTGGTAAATGATTATAGCTTTGGTGAATATAGTCTTTTATATTCTGACCAGGAAAGAGAATCAGAAACAGTTCACATTCACTAAACATAAATAAACATACACATTTATAGTTCTTGGCTGGGGCTATGTTAATTCTCCCATTCTGTCATAATATAGTCCAAAGAGATATGGACCATCTGGGCATCCTACACAATATCTATATTGCTACACTATAGCAAAGACATGATGCTAAATGGACCAGATGATCAAGAAGTAGCTATCACGTTACATGAATTGCTAATAACATTGACACCAGAGGAGGGTGAAAAATAAAATTAAAGTTTCAGAGGACTTTCATATCAGCAAATATTTCAGGAGTCCAAAGTTTGGAAGAATGAACATGTCATACAAAGTAAAGGACAAAGGATTGTATTGCATCTTGTATTTCTTAACATAGAGAAGTGTAATGCCCGGTATGTTTTATCAGGTTATGCAAGTTATATATCCCACACCTGGGAATATTCTTTTAACCTGTGTCCTGGAAAAAAAGGCTACTAACTTTTGCTATGGAACCCGGCACAAGATCCTGCAGATGCAGCCTGACATGCAAGCTGACCCGACACTTGTGTATTTTGACCCAGGAGACACTTTGAGATTAAAAGAAGAATGGTTGGAAAAGCCACAATGCAGAATTTATGGCAAGCCCCAAGAGAGAGCACAGACCCCTGGTGATCTAGAGCAAGCTTATGTCATCTTCAGGGGAGAATTAGATACCCTTTGAAAATAATTCTGGAATTATATTGGTCTCTAAAAGTACTTATGAATGAGAACTGGAAAACACCCAGTGTGAATATTCTATTCAAATGTCTGCACTAAGAAACTAACCACACTCTAAGGTGGCTTCCATCAGCCTAAGGCTGCATTCCTTGGACACCCCTGCCCTGTTTTGAGTTCTAGTCTGGAAAAGCTTAGGGATATAAAAGAATTTTACTTCTAGTTGAGCCAATTTGAGATGTATATTTGTCTCCCACAACTCAGGAGTGTCTTTGTCAAGACCTGAAATGGAGTCAGGAACTAGAGGACCTCTATCTCCCAGTCTCTGTGGAAGAATAAAATCCTAACTTTGGTAATTGCCACCTAGCAGACACAGCTGGACAAGTCACATTTACACTGACCAACCCTTTGTAATTTCTCACTTGAGTCCACTTCCCACCCCAACTTCCTCATTCTCCCTTTAGGATACCTAGTCACTTTAGCACTGTCAATTATAGCAGGAGTCCCCAACCCCTGGGCTACGGACTGGTACCAGTCTGTAGCCTGTTAGGAACAGGGCCGCATGGCAGGAGGTGAGCAGCAGGCGAGCAAGTGGAGCTTCTTCTACATTTGCAGCCGCTCCGCAGTGCTAGCATCTCCACCTCAGCTCCACTTCAGATCATCAAGCATTAGATTCTCATAAGAGCACTGATCCTTGGTGCCAAAAAGGTTGAGGACCACTGAGCTATAGAATGAAATCTGTTTTCACTGCATTACCTAATGTCTGCCTTCATTTATCTTTGACAGGATCTAGATTCTGGCAGATCCACCAATAGTTAAAGTAGGGTGAAACTAGGCCAATATACGATAAAATGGAAGAAATATTTTCAGAATCAAAGACAAAATTTGCTCCCAAGAAGTAAGTTTAAACAAGAGCAGGGATGGACTCTGGTGATATGATAATGAGTACCCAGATCCCCTACTAAGGCACACTTATTGTCTGGCCACTAGGAGTGCTGTTGACAACCCTTTAGGAGTTGCCTCAACTGTACAGAAAGAACTACTTTTCCAAAGTTACCTTTTTCTTGATACAACCTACAAGAAATGACTCATCAAGGAAGGGTATAAAAATCTAGCCATTAGCCCAATGTTGCACCATTTTGTCTTCCTGGATTTGGATGAAGTTGTAGTCAATATTGCATCATAGTTCCAGTTCTACCCAATTCTGCTCTCTCTGCCCTTCTTTTCACAGATGTTAATACCAAGTACACTCCCTAATAAAAATCCTGAGAAATTTCTTCTCAATGTCTGCTTCTTGAGGAACACCACCTGTAACACATGTCTTATAGTCAAATTTTTTAATTTTTTTTACCACCTCTACTTATTTAACTCAAAGTCACTCTATAACTTTCTGCAAGATCTCTTCAACATTTGCCACTCTATTAAAAATTCCTCCCAGAAAAATTATCTATGACTCTTATTATTAATATCCAAGGCCTCTCAGACCTTTTGTAGATCACGTAACAGTAACCAGAATACTTAAAAGTCATTCACTTGTTTTTAGTGTAATGGTAGATATGACAACACACTGCCTTGGTTTTTCTTCTGCCTTTGCTCCTTCTCAGTCTTCTTTTTCAGGAAGATGTCTTATATTCCTATAAGCCTTAGTGTACTATAATACTATTTCTAGACGCTATTTCTCTTCTCAACTATACATTTGCTCTCAAGGACTTATTAATTTCCACATATTTAAGTAGCAATTATATGCTGACGACTTCTGGTCATCTGGTTTCATAGCTCCTTCCTTAAATAGCTATGTATGTATGCATTTTGGTATCTCACAAATAGTTCGTCATATCCACAGCTGAATTCATTATCTTGTCCCTCATACTAGCTGCTCCTGTTTTTTTTCTTTGCCAATTATACAAAAGACATTTCATTGCCCCCAGCTGTTCTGGCCAGAAAAATAGTGTCGACATTGGTTCCCCCTCTCTATTATTGCACCATTCCCATATGTTTAATCACCAGTGCTGTCATTTCCATGTCTTAAATATTACTTACTGAAAATGAAAAAAAGAAACCTCTTTTTTTCCAATTTCCTCTTTTTAATCTAATAAACAATCATCCCTAACTCACTGACCTCTTTGTTATTGTTAGCTTCCTTCCAACATTCTGCAAACTGAAATCAGTGTGATTCTTCTAAAACAATAATGAAGAAATGTCACACCATGCTTAAAGCCGGACAGTGACCTCTTACTGTTTTGATTGCATAAACATTTCCTGACTTGGCTTAAGGTATCTTTCAATATCTAGCACCTGACTTCCAGTTCAGCTTTTCTCACCACCTCTCCACTTACATTCTCTATCTTGGCCATGTTCAAAGTCTTTTAGGTTTCAATTCTTTGAATACTATATATTCTCTCACTACTAAAATTTGCCAAATGCAGTTTGCTGTTCTTGGAAACTTACCTTAAATACAAACTCCACCTTCTATTTGACTCTTATCTATCCATCCATTTAGTATTACTCTAGTTGGCACTTCTTTTGAGAAGTCTTTTCTTACCAAATGCAGATTTTCTTGACAAGTGTTCCCATGATGATTCATTATCATAGCACTTATTATACTTTCTTGAGATTTCTTGTTTGTCTTTCTTTTTTATTAGATAAAAAGGGACATATCAACTAACTTGCTATTCATAGTATACTCTATATCTAGCAAATTATATTTGTGTTAGTAAATTAATTACATATATATTATTTCATTCTCATTTTAGCATTTAACCTCTCAATCAAGGTGCCCTTAACTTCTCTATATCATGTCTTTTTCCTTTACTCAAACCTTTAAAGACCATAAGATTTTTAAAATATCATCTTCTAATACTTGTGGCATTATCCTTCCATAGTATTTAGGATTGTTTAAAGTGACAGCCAAAAAAATCCAAAGAATTGACACTGTAAGGTTTTGATTTCTAATGCTGGGACAGCAGTTATAAAATTAGGTATGGCTAATTATAGGTGAGCACATAAGAAGCATTTAAGAATGAATTAATATTCATCTTTCCACACATATTTTTATTTAGTAAATCCAGACCAAATCTGTTATTCTGTCAGTCATACACATTTTTGGAGGCAATATATCTAGGTAAATATGAATGGCTCAGACTTCAGATGCAATCAAAATGTTAAGGGAATTGGGGCTTTTGTCCTTATAAAATAAGACATGGTCCTATAGCTAGAATGACTTTTTATTTTGTTGTTTTATAAGAAGATTGTACTGCCCCTCTTAGTGCTTTCACAGAGAGCCAAAGATGTGACAGCCTGACAGCAACCCTACCTCAGTGGTGGTCTCAAGTGTCTCTGTAAGTTATCCCTCCCAACTGAC
The DNA here is from genome assembly GCA_028627145.1 of Eidolon dupreanum. NCBI lineage: Eukaryota > Metazoa > Chordata > Mammalia > Chiroptera > Pteropodidae > Eidolon > Eidolon dupreanum. The sequence continues at coordinate 58,851,398 of CM053508.1, forward strand.
CTATTTTATCACACCTTCCGAGAAAACAAGCTATTCTTAGGGTACCCAGGTGCACTGATTGAGCAAGTTTTGCAGAGGCATTTCTGTCACAAGCTAATGTGTGATTACTATGAAATATTGAGTTATTTCATCAAATTCATGTTATGTATCAGATTTCATAAATGGTCTCGTAGGAGTTATTTTTAATGTACTCATATCTGGGCTATGTTTCATTATGAATACAGAAATTTTGAGAAGTAAACTTAAGAGTGTTGCTTACTGTTCCATATTAAGCACTTTTAATGTTTATTGACAAGAAAATATTTCATGACTTGACTGGGGTAGTTAAAATTAGGCTTGAGCTAGCAGCATTCATAATATTAAAATTAATAATTTGAAAGACTCCTCTTTAACAAAGTGCAAGAGACTCTTAAGCTTGTTGGAGAATTTAGCAAAGCTGTTTAGAAGACATAATGTTACTCTGAATTATTATAAAGTCTCTACTTAATAGGTTGAAAATACTGAGTATATATATATATATATATATTTGACTTGTATGTGACTTCGAATGGGGTTCTTTATTGGTGGCACATTACCCCATGGACAATGATGTATGTGAACAGCCCTAACTCAAATAATGAGAAGACCTAAAATTGCCTTTATTAAGCAACATGGCTTCTCTTTTCTCCCTGTACTTCGGATTGGAGAAATTCTGGAAAAAAGCAAAAGGAAAGAGTAATCTTTCCCCAGCACCATTCTCATCTTCTTATTCTGAAGTCCTTGAATAAAATGGTTATTTCTTATTGCCACATTCTAGCCATTTTTCTCTTATGAAAGAAGAAATCGGTAAATATTAAAAAAGAGTGAAAAATAATTTGGAAAGCAGAATTAGAGAGAAAGCTTTCATTGGTTTTGTCCTGCTTCTCCTACACAATGTCTTCCCTTACTGGTTTTATATTTAAGTTTGAATTTTGATAATAAAGAGTGTTAATAACAGAAAATGAAACACATTACTTTCATAAAATTGTAGAAAAGTAAGGGACTGAAAACTCCTTTACTTTTATTTAAAACTCCCTTATGAGGTGACTGTCACATTTAAGGCATTATATTTCTTGATATATATAAAAATATTTAATTAACTTCTCACAAAAACTTTTTTTAACAATGTGTAAAAGTAGGAACTTAGTATCTTTTCATATATCCTTGCCAACCAACATTAGCTGTACGCCAAATCCAGAGACTATGATAGACCTTGGAGATACAAAGTTGAATATCTAATGCCTTGGCTCTTTGCAGGTTCTCTCTTTCTCCTCCTCCTTTCACCCTTTCTCTCCTTTTTAAAAATTCACTGTTAAAGTGTGAGATATTTTGTCTTGGACAGAAAATTGACTTAAAGACAGGAATCAAATGGTTGGAATCAAAAGAAAACTCTCTAAATAGATTTTAATATCTCACTAGGATTGATTTAATTTTTTTTACATTTACTATATTTATTGAAAAAAAAAACATGTAAGTATCCCACATAATTCAAAAATTTTTTAATAGTAACACACACACACCTATTTACACTGTGTTCATCTCCCATGGGATATGAACAGGACAAACAGAAACTCATGGACGTGGACTATAGACTAGTGGTTACCAGAGAGTAGGAGGTAGGGAGGAGGGGGGAGGTAGACGGGGTAAAGGGGGTCAAATATGTGGTGACAAAACCTTTTTATAAACACATAGCATTATCCTCATCTTACAAGTGAGATAAATAAGGTTCTAAAAATTTACAAGAATTACTCAAGATCTCTCATCACAGACTGATGTCAGAACTGTCTGGTTGCATTGTATTTTTTTTTTTAATTGTCTCATGCAGTGTTTCTTTCCTTCTCCATTGGACATACCAATTAAAGAATAATCAGATATGATATGATATCTTGCATTTATATAATAACAATATCTAAAAAATACTTCCACAAAATTAGCTCACAGAAATAATGTCAGCTTGATTTTTGATATTTTTACTGATGAGGGATTTGAGACAGATAAACTGCCTTTCTCAGGGTCTCAGAAGTTAGAGTCTGCTGAAGATTGCTCTTCATTGCTTTTCATTTCAAGCCAAGGCAACTCTTGTACTCCATGTTGCTCAAAGATCGTATTTCAATCTGTCTGCTCAATTATAAAACATTCAGCCTTTCCTTGGCATCAGGTATGATCTTATATGTATAAAGCTGTTTCCAGATTGGAATATGAGCATTTTGAGTAAGAAAGAATTGCCATAGAGGGCATATTTATTTATACATCAACACATTTTAAAATGTGTAGCCATTTAAGGACACTGCATATTTTAGTTGCATCTGGAATGCCAATCTTGTTTTACTCACATTTTTTCTTTTCTGAAACATGCCTTGCCCACTATTAGATGTTGACAGACAATTCAAATTAGTTATGATGGCAATGACTTTTAAAAGAAAATTATAGTTCAAATTATATACTTTTAAAAATAGATCTTTTAAAAATTATTAAGTTTTATGGGATGTTTTAATTATTTTAATCTTACATTGCGGCATGGAAATCTTCTGCACTGCCAAGTTAAATCTTCAGAGGAAAATGAAATATAATTATCTTTTTATATTACATGAAAATTAATGATATCATCAGAAATATGATGTAAGTTCTTTTAAGAAGTTAACCCATTTCAGTGTCTTAATTTGAAATAAAATGCTGTTTTAAACATTTGCTTGAAAGTATGCAATTAGAAAGTACTCAATTAAAGTAGGGGGTTTTCTTATATGCTGTATTCTTATATATGGCATCCCCTCAAAACAATGTAAATAAATATATGAGATTCATAAAAAAAATTTTTATTTTACCCCTACCTTGATTTAAATTTCCCACATCATTCAGAATAAGTTCATTTTATTTTCTTGTGATAATTTTTAAAATCTACTTTTCTTTAGTATTATCAAATATTCAATACAGTATTGTTAATTATAGTCACCACGTTGTATATTACATCCCCATATTTAACTTATAACTGAAAGTTCATATCTTTTGTCCACCTTTTCCTACTCCCCATCCCCATCCCTGACAATCACACATTTATTCTGTTTCTATGATTTTGTTTTTTAAGATTCCACAATTAAATGAGATAATACAGTATTATTTCACTTAGTATAATATCCTTGAGGTTCATTCATGTTGTTTCAAATATCAGGATTTCCTTTTTCGTAGGTGAATGATAGATCTTTGTATATATATGAATATATACACATATATATCACATTTTCTTTATCCATTTATCTATTAGTGCATACTTATTCATGTTGTTTTCATGTCTTGGCTACTGTAAACAATGTTATAATGAACATGAGAGTTCAGATACCTCTTCAAGATAATGATTTCATTTTCTTCAAATATACACCCAGAAGTAGGATTTCTGGATGACATGGTCATTCTATTTTTAATTTTTGAGAAATCTTCATACTATTTTCTATTGTGCCTATACTACTTTACATTCCCACCAATAGTGTATAAAGGTTCCCGTTTTCCCACTTCATCAATAGCACTTGTTATCACTTGTCTTTTTGATAATTGCCATTCGAACAGGTATAAGGTAATATTCTCATTGTGATTTTGATTTTAATTGGCATTTCCCTGGTGATTAGTGATATCTAGTAGCTTTTTATATACCTGTTGGCCATTTAAATAACTTTCTTGGAAAAAAATGTCTACTCAAGTTCTTTACTCATTTTTAAATTGGATTGTTTATTTTGCTGTTGAGTTATATGAGTTTTCTATATATTTTAGATATTAATCCCATATCAGATATGTGGTTTGTAAATATTTTCTACAATTCTGCAGGTTGCCTTTACATTTTGTTTCAATGTTAGGTGAATAAGCAATACCATATATATTATGAACATATTTCATCAACCAAAAATTAAGGATAACTCAAGCTGTACTGTGGAGATTCTGGGAGATATTTCTGTCATTATTATGTACTGTCTTTGAGTGACTGACTGCTATGAAATAGACACCGTCATTTTTTTTTTTTTTTGTAATTTTTCTTTACATTTCAAAATTAGTATTTTCACATCCAGTTATGTATGAGCAATAGAGATTAAAGTGTAGCAAATATCTTGACTAAGATCACATAGCACCATATTGTATGATCAGAGATTCATTTCTGGGCTTATTTGGTTCAAAAGTTCATCCTTTTTCTTTATATCATGATCTCAGGAAAAATAATGAAATCATCAAAGTTGAACTTTATTCCCCATTTTATGGCATTTTCCTGCTTTATTAGTGTGTTTTTCATGGTCCCTTTAGGCAGAATTGGACTCAAGAAAGAAATGTGCCTTACTGTTTAATAAACTTAATGAATCTAATATGTTTTCTTTCCTCCCAGAATAAATAAATAATTTTAAAAAACAATTTAAAAACTGTGAGAGGACAATGAGTGGTTAATATGTTGTACAGTTTTCAACAAATAATTGAAAAAAGTTATTTTGAGAGGTTGGTTTTTCAGCATTTAACTTACTGTTTCTCATGCCAATTCTTAAAAGGAGAATTGTTTTATTTCCATCAAATGATGTCCATGCATATATTGTTCAGTATTAGAGTTTGTATTATGAGTTATTTGATGGTATTTGAAGACACAGATCCTTTTGAATGTCTAGTTCATTTAATCTATGTGCTTCTTTCCCCATCGTGAGCTCTGTTACTGAAGCAGCAACTGGGTTAGAGTTCTCACAGATATTTAATGGCAACACGACAGTAGCTGGTCAGATTCTAGAAATTCAGGAAGAATTTAAAGTGTCGCCTAATTTCTTATGTTATTTTTTAACATTATTTTTTGTTTTATTTTATTTTATTTTTTAGTTGTATGATTGTCTTGGGTTTTTAAAGTTATTATTAAAAATATTGGCAAGGTCTATTTTTAGAGAATCTTCTAGTTTTTAATCTTTTCCTATGCTTATGACTCCCCTGCTTTTGCTCACACATCCTGAATGCTATGCTTAACTAAATCTCTTTCATTATTAGAAGAGATGGAGAAAGATGGCAAAATAGCAAAAACATTCTAATATTTAACTTCTCTGCAACATTTGGTATTATTGCCCATAATACCTTCTTTTCTTAAACTTGCATTTCTGAACCACTTCCTAAAACTCATAGCATGCAAAATAATAGCCTCCCAGACATTCTAATACCCAAAGCCTGTGAATATGCTCACTTTCATGGCAGTAGGTACTTTGCAGATATGATTAAGTTAAAGGTCTTGAGATGAGGAGATCATCCTGAATTATCTCAGTGGGCTTGATCTGAGCACATGGGTTCTCAAAAGTGGAACGTCTTTCCCAGTTGTGGACAGTAGGAGATGGGACTACAGGAGAATGTTCAGAGAGATGCAACATTGTTGGATTTGAGGCTGGAGGAAGGGGACCGCAAGCCAAGGAAGTATGTAAGAGCTAGAAACAGCAAGGAAACAGACTTCTCCCCAAAGCTTCTGGAAAAGAACATATTTTAATGACACTGATTTTAGCTCAGTGAGACCCATTTTGGACACTGATTTTAGCTCAGTGAGACCCATTTTGGACTTCCTAAACTACAGAATTTTAAGAAAATAAATTTATGTTATTTTATGGCACCAAGTTTGTGATAATATTACAGATACAATAGAAAACTAAAACACTCACTTTTCCTTTTTTTTTTTTTTTAAATCAGGATAATACCTTTTCCTGGTTCTCTTCTTGATTTCAGAACACTTTCTTAAATATCAAAGGCTCATCTGTGTTCACCCTTACCTCTTGAGTCTCTGAAGATTTCTGTTATTATTGCTATCTTATTGTGCCTTTCAGTATGGGCTGTTCCATCCAGTGTCACACAAGGAATCTGCCAAAAACATTGGATGTCCATTCCTAATCATTAAATCACATCCAACAGCTTTTCCAACAGCCTGCAGGAGCTTATGTCCACAATAAATTCCCTAAATACCTTAAACTTTGTTTATCCAAAATTCAATTTACTGATCTCTTGTAAAGACCACACTTCTGTGCACTCAAATCACTTGAATTTCCTAAATTGTTCAGTTGTGTTATAATCTACCTAGTACCATAAGATAGAAATTCTGCTGCTGTTCTTAATATGTCCCTCTTCTAGAAAAATCATAGTCAGTCATTTCTAGAACCTAAATACTACTCCTCTTTACCATTTTCACTATTACTGACCTAATTCAGCCTCTAATTATATCTCTGCTAAACTACTAAAAAATAACATATAATAATTTTTTCAAGGGAATAAATATATTACTTTTAATTGAATGTCTACCATATGCTATATACAAGTATGTGCATATTTTATGTGTTTGGCAAGCAGAATGGTATCTTGTTGTAGACTCTATTTTCCAAGAGAAAAAAAAGTTGAGCCAATGATGGACAACTGATTAAGTTCAGGTTTTAAAATAGCTCATTGATTATGATTGGCAAGTGTGACTAATAAGACACATGCTCACATTAGCAGAATCATCAATTTTATTACTATTATTTATTTCTTACTGTTACTATTTTATTACTTATAGACTTATAAGCACTCATCCAAACATACAATGTTTAAGTATGGAACCAGTACTATGGCTCTAATTGCAGTTTTCCATGCTATATTTAAGCAAAACTATGCAAAATGTCACATTGAGCTCTGAAAAATTAAAATGTTAATAATTTTTTATGAATAATTGCCTAATTTGCACATTCTGGGGTTTAATTTGAATGCTGTACTGATTATACAAGCCTTTGAATAATTCATGGATAGACCTTCTCCATTACCCTGACAATCAGAGTTGTTCGCTGGTTTTAAAAAGCCGCTGTGTGACAGTATTACCTACTATGATTGGAGATGTAATCCTGTATTACTTATTTTCAGGAAGAAGTAGAAATGAAAAAGAATGCCTGCAGAAAATTAATTGATAAATTTCTGTTTCAGGTGACCTTTGTAAAAACATACATAAAGATATCTTTGTCATTTCTTTTTCTACTGATCTTCTATCTACTGACCTAATGAACACCATAAATATAGATGTAAATTTCTTTATCCAACAGAGAAGCAAGATAAAAAACCTGACAGCATGGTTGACTATATGAAATATAATTACAGTTTTCATTAGAAGTCTTATATGCTATTCAAGCTTTTGCAAAGAATTGGGCGTATTATAAGGCTTTATTTGGAAAGATTCTTAAAGTCAAACCAATAAATACATGTGTAGTTTCAAAGACACCCAGATGTCTGTCTATTTCCCAAAAATTACCCTCATACTTACCTTTACAGGTAGTTGGCTTTCCTAGTAATCTTTCTATCACCTAGATACAGCACATTTTAGTAGAGCCAAGGCTCCTTGTTCCAATAGGCTCTCCAATTCCAAAGAAGTGTGGTCCACAACAAAAATCTAATACACTTCCACAATGCACTGAAATCCTTTGCTAATAAATATCATCATGTAGATCAGTGGTTAAGAGTAGAAGCTTTGGAGTTAGAATACCTGGGGTTAAATCATGTTCTGCCCCTTACTTGCTCTGAGATCTTGAGCAAGCTACTTATCCTCTCTAAACTTTAGTTCTCTCATATGAAACATTTAGGGATGTTAACAATAATAGTGACTGTTGTGTATGGTTTGCTGAGTAATTACTGAAATAACCTATATTAAGAACTAACATACTATACAACATGTATTAAGAAGAAAATTTAAGTGATCTATTGTTTTCTTTATTAATGTTTTCATGTGTTATCTTTTGGCTCAGTTTTTATCATTTGTTCTAGATCTACTGTATTTTGTATATGGGAGATGTCTTAAAGAATGGCATCTTTTTTTTCCTGATTAGGTCCAAATTCTCACTGACCATGATATTTACCTGGATACTTTCTGGAAGTAGAAATTCTTAGCTTCCCTCTTCACTCCTGGCTTTCCCAATTCTAATTAGTTGGTCTTGGATGACAGATGGGGAATCTGTATTTTTAAAATTCCTCCCAGTTGACTTCCTTAATAAAACTCATTCAGAACCTATTGTTCTTAGTCATGATTATTCAACTTGAGCTACAGGGAAATCAAAACATCCTAAATGTGTTCGCAAAATTTGTGAGGTTAACATTTGTGAATTCTTCTAGGAAAAAGATTTATCAAGTTTTGTCTCTCAAAATGTAAAAATAATATTCTAAATTTTACTTTCTTCACCTAGAGTCAAAGAGAGCTACAAACTTTGAATGTTTGAATTTGACATACTATATGATTTGTGTCTACTAAATGGTGACTTTGGAGGGGTCTATATTAGGGATAATATAATGAATCACATCATGGACTTCATTGTTTTAATAAGTTAATGATGTTTTTTTAAAAAATACTTCATTGTAATTTTTGTTTTCAGTACCAAAAATAACTTTTTGAAATCTTAGGTTGGTTTTCTACTATGGAAATTGTCCAAAAAATTGGCAAAATCCAAAAATAGCAAATAAATATGTTGGAAAGACTTTCCCTAGTCCTACACTCATTTGTCCTTCTTGACTTTGTCTTAAACACATTGTCTACTTTATTTTATTTCACAATAATGTGTCTTAAAATTTCTCTGAAATACGTGGTACAAATATGTAAAATATAACTTTAGTTCTTAAATATTATATATTTTGTATGATCTTTTTTAAAGATATAATTATTCTAAATGAATCACTTAATATAACCATGTTTATTTATGATAAACAAAGTTTATAAATCATGAGAAGTAATTGATTTTAATTTTGTAAAATAAAAACAATTTTTAACTTTAGTAGGACTAAATTTAAAGGTTGATATAAAATTTCTTCATTTTAATATATGTACACTCATACAAATTTATCTTTCATTATTGACATGTGTCCTTAAAATATTATGTATAAATTAATGAAACTGGAAAATATTATATACATATAACTTAAATACACTGTTAACATTTTAGATAAACAAATGACATCAGGTTTTCTATATTTGTTTTTATTATTTAAACAAATGACATCAGGTTTTCTATATTTGTTTTTATTATTTGGGCATTTTCTTGATGAACTCCATAGCAAAACATATATAGTTGTAGTGGGGTTCCAAGTTCTGGTCTGCAGAGCAAGTTTGAGTTGATCTTGAAAATCTAAGTAGTTTTTATGGAAATCTAGATTTAATATGTTTACACTAGATGAAAAAATAACTTTCTACTCATATGTTTGTAACAACAGAGTAGACATGGATTATTTTATGAGTAGAAAAATTGTGCTGTTTTATATTAGGTAACCAAGATTGTACATTTATTTTGTGAGGAGTAGAAAGAAGGAGAAGGTAAGGGATTTATACCTAAACTCAGAGACAGTGACAAGTCAGGTTATAAACTCTGGTGACATTTGCTGACTCAAGGTCAAAGATATGTTGTCTTAAAATATGGGAACTTAAGCTTGCAGTATCTCTGGTCCAGTTGGCTTTAGCTTCATAAATTGTAGAACCACCAAATCCTATCTTTGTTGGACTGCATTCTGCATGGACATTGACCTAATAAAAGTCTACTGAATCTACTGAGTATGTTCTATTTATAAATTATCATGTTAAGATCTCTTTTGTTTTGGCATAAATAGACCAATGTAAATGAGAGAGAAAAAAAAGAGAAATAGAGATGGAGAGGGCAATACAGCAACAGAGAAGGAAAGCACGTGATGACGTAAGTGAAGCAGAAAGAAAAAAAGTGAGAAAAAGGGAGTGAGCTAATGAGCTAGCTAGTGAGGTGTGGGGAAGGAAAGAAGGAGAGAATAGAAGAGAGAGAGATTGGGGCATAGAGAGAGGCATCTCAGTGAGCAATAAAGATGCAGAAAAGAAGATAAGAATAAAGGTGAGAACATTAAAGAAGAGAAAGAGGTAAAAACAGTACCTGCTTTACACTGGAACTACTATAAAAAAATACACTTTAACTGGTAATCTAGCTATGATTATACAAATATTTTTGAAGAAAGAAAAGTAAAGCATAAATGTCATGGTTATAATCATATGAATGCCATTATTTCATGTGCATCTATTGCTGGGAGCAAGTCTCTTCTTCATTTTGTTTGAAAATTTGGCTTATAATATGCAGTGATTTATCATCTGTATGAGAAATGTGCAGAAAGATAAATTATACACTAGTCTGACAAATCTTATTACAGCAACATATAGAAGAGGAAAAATTAACAGCTAATCCATTATAAATGTCAAATCCACAGTGCCACTTTCTTCATAACTATTGTATTTCCATTACTTTCTCATTAATTCTTAGTCCTTATGAAATAGTTTTCATTGGTTGGTCAGTCATGTATATCCATGAACTTCTAATCAAATATGTCACTATTGCCTTTAATTTTAAAGTATTATTGCAAAAAGTCAGTGAAATTTTGTTTCTTTCTGAGAAAATAGACAAATGCATACTTAAAATTAATTACATTGGATTTTGAGATAAAATAGAGGTAGGAAACCTAATTTGTTTTCAATTTTAGACCATACAATTGTGTAGATTGTTGAAGTCAAAAAGAAAAAGAAGTTAGTATATTAAAATTTTTAGAAAATTAATAAATATAATATAACAATATATTTACTAAAGTCTTTAGGGAGAAGATTGATTTTTAAACAATGATACTAGGCAGTCTATTTATGGAGAATACTTATTGATTATAATTTTTGTTTTTCATATGTCATTTTTTTCTTCCCTTTTCTTTTGGATCTGCTAATGAATCACTTGTTTCCTATTCATGTGAGGATATGACAGAGGAAGAAACAGAGTTAATCAGGATTTTTCCAACTATGATAGATGAAAGATAGTTACAAATACTTTGTTATACCCCACATTGAGAAGTGGAATTTAATTTTCATTCTGTGCAAGGCTGGCCTTAGTAACTTGATTGACCAATAGAAAATGGCAGAGGTTATGCTATGCCAATTTTAGAACAAGGTTTTAAGATGACTGAAAGCTTCTTCACTGCCCTCCAAGAGCCATGAGGCCAATTATCCTGAGGTCGTCATTCTGTGAGGAAATTCAAACTACATAGATATTTCACATGTAAGCACCCCAGTTGACAGCACCACATCTGAGCTAGGCCTTCTAGCTCTCCTCACAAATGGAACAGATATGTGCATAAAACCATCTTGGATCTTCCAGACTAGATGATTAGTCAGCTTAATGTTACCCAAAACCATGTTAACACCACTTGGACTAGGAGATACGCCCAGAAATCCTTGTCTAAATTTATGTATACAAAATTGTAAGGTATAAATGTCTTCTTTTGACTACAGTGTTTTATTATATTTGTTATATAGTAAGATTGACATATGGATGTTAAAAACAAGAATTTTTTTTTCTGTTGGAGTTGTTAAAAGGAAATTATGTGGACATAATAGAAATTTAGTTGGTCTAAATGCATACCCACCAATTGACTTAAGTGTGCTATGATCTGATAAATTGATTTGGGTTTTAGCACTTCCAATGTAAGCTAGTTTGTTTTTGTTTCTAGTATTTGCAACTTTCATTAATATGGCTTGCAAAACATCCTGAAAATCAATTAAAATGCCAAATATGCTAATAATCCTCTAGTAGCTATAATATCCAATTTCCATAGTTTATAAATGCATAGATCAAAATAATACATAGGGACATTTTGCTAGTCAAAAATAATTTGTAAAGAATATTGAATATACACATCCTTTAAGAAAATATAAAGGCTTGATAAGCCTGGAGACTCTTATTCTTTTGAACTTCATATTATTTTACTATCCTCTTTTTAGTCCCTTGTTATTCTATTCCTATCTTCTTAACATTCTATTCTTGCTCATTTTTCTCTCTTCATACATTAAACTGCAGTTTATTCTCCTCCCCATAATTTTTCTATTTCTTTCCTATATATGGCTTTATGGCTCTTAAATCTATATTCTCAACTCCCAATCAGTGGTTCTGTCTCTACCTACCCATTTCAAAATAGCTGCTTACTGCTATTTTTAGTAAGTTCCATAACTTCCAACACAAACTGCCTAAAAACAAATACATTTTAATTTAGAAACTTTTTCTGATCTGTCTCTGTGTCTCTTATTTCCTGCTAGTCCTTAATCAACAGAAAGGCCAGACTAATATTCTTATAACACAATGCTATTTTTGCTATTCCTGCCTATGTATTTAGATAGCTCTTCTATGCCTACACAGTGCAGTACCGATATTATGGGCCTATAAAAATAGTGTCCTGATGTCTTTCACACTTTATTTTTCTGGGAATAAATACATTATGTTTAAGCCCAACTCGCCAAAATATGTTCCCACAAATATAATACATTAAGAACATGTCATAATTAATATAATTGGATAAAATAAATTTTACACTATTATTTTCCAAATATTAAATGTTATTTTATAACATTCTGTGTATATGAGTAAATATGAGATGATTATTTTAAGATTTTAATTATGAGAAGATATGTTTATTAAAAAGAAGGACTCATGAGGTCTTTATTAATTAAGTAGTACCTTTTTTCCTCATCTTCATCTAACACAAGAAAAGGTCAATGAGGGAATAAATTAAACAAATGATTATTCCTTTTTATTATTGTGCTGATGTCCAGAAGTATACAAATTGACTGAATATGAACCCCCCCAAATAGCAATATCTATGGGTTTATTTCATTTGATATATTTTCTACAATAAAAATATATTAATTTCAGTGATTATTTCCTTTAATGGAATATTAAGGAATCCTCAAAAATAATTTACTTTAATTAAGACAATAACAAAAACAACAAAAAAGATTTTCTCCTTAGAAATGTAAAAATACATAAGATCTCAACTATATTTTCTGCTTAAATTTATAGTTAGAGACACTCCAGGAGGATTGAATAGATCCTTGATATTCTCAAACAATTTTTAAGCTAAAATAAACATTATTTGCAGATTTACTTCTCTGTTCATTGTAGTAAAAGTCCTAGTTCTTAGTTAGAATATAGAGAAGGAATACTACTATAATCTTTCTTAGGGAAAAAAAATCCCTTTCTACATTTTCTACCTATCTTCCTGCTTTAATATTCTCTGTCCACTTCCTCTTCAGATATTCTAAAAGAGTAGAAGTGGCCATCGTAATATTTAGGTGAGATTGGAAAATGTTCTAAAACTTCATGTTCTATCATTGAAAAATATTCACCTGTCGAGATTTTTTTCTGTGAAAACATTTTTTCTAATATTATTTCTTATCCCTTTGTAAGGAAACTGTCTACATGAAAGCATCATTGATTAACAAATGACAGGGAGTCAAAGACTTGTGTCTTAATGTAGGCTGAGGCTAAAACTTCATGTCTCCTGAGAGAGAGACTTTGTCTTCTCTGAACTTCAAGGTCCTAATCCATAAAACATGTGCATTAAAATGGATAATCTCTAAAATCTTTTCTATTCTCAAACTATGCAATCCTATCTTACAGATGGTTTTTACGTTTGACACATCATACAAAATAAAGGTTTTCTTCATATCTAGCTCAACTATCGTGTCTTATAAGTGATGTCTCACTTTTTTTTTTTTTTTTTTTTTTTTTTTTAGCTCACTCTCAGGAAAGATATAGCACAGAGGAGATTTTCAACTTAGATCAAGGTAGCCAATTCTATTATTCAACAAAAGTAGGGTGACAGTTGCTGTGTTCTTTCTATAGCAGATATACATCTTTAATTTCCTGACAGTGTAAATGGTGGCATGTGTATAAAACTACCAGCATCAATATCACCATATCACCAACTCAACCCAAACCAAGAATATGATTGACATATAACATTGTATTTGACATTTACACCTTAAGTTTACACTTAATGATTTGATACATGTATATATTGCAAAACAATCACCACATTAAGTCTAATTAAATCCATCACCACACATAGTTACAATTTTTTCGTGTGATGGTAACATTCAAGATCTACTCTCTTAGCAACTTTCAAATATACAATACAGTATTGTTAACTACAGAAACCATGTTGTACATTATACATCAATGCGATACTTTAAAAAATTACTTTGGTGACAGAAGAGCCATTCAAAGTGAGATTGCCAAAAACAGTGTATGGAAGTTAAATATGTTGTATTAAGACAAATACTGAGATTTTAAACATGTATAGTGATAGCCAAGATGATGAGAGGGATTTCAAAAATATTAAAAGTTTGGAATTGATAGAATGTAATGGCCTTATGAATGATGAATAGTGGGGCTGGAGTCAAAATGGAATCAAGGAAGACTTTTAGGTCTGACTTAGATTGGGTGGACACTCATGTTATATTCTGTAATTGGTAATATGGGCATGGGATCAGGCATTAAAAGGAAAATAATATGTAAGTGCAGTATTATCTCAGTGTTGGAGTCAAAAGTTAGAAAAATAGTCTTGGATATAGCTAAGTAGAGAAGGAAAGAAAAAGATTAAAAGACATTTTGTATGTGGATATGTACCAGACAACCCTACAGTTTTCCATCTTTGTGGCAATCTTATGTTATCACCTAATTTTTTACTCATAAGTAAACTGAGTTTCAAAAGGAATTAATAAGTTAGCCCAAATCACACAAATCAAAGTTTAAAAAGCCAGGAATCAAACCCAGTCCATTCTGTCAAACAATTGTTTTTCTTTCAGTTATACGCAGAGGTAGAAATTGAAGCATTGTTAAATGGGGCTAGAACACATCTAACCTAAATAGGTTGACATGACTTGTAAATGTAGAATCTCAGTTATTGTTTATCCAGGCAGAAGGAATCTTGATATAAAATCCTGCAGGAGTCTCTCAGGGATCCTTAATCATGTCTCTCACATTAATTTTCTTTTCTTTTCCCAGTATCTGTTAAATTATTATACAAACACAAGCATTCAAATGTATTTTTTAAAGCAAAAGAGTTGTTTGAGGCTGTATTTACTTCAGTTTGAAATATATTTATGTCCTAAAGTGAAAATGTCTTCACCTGTAAATGAGAATAATTAGAAAAAGTTAAAGATACTTACATTTAACACTTTGATGTAAGAACTTACTAATAAAAGGACAGAAAACTACCTGAAATTATTCATTTTATCTAGGTGTTATGTTTAAAGGATAGCTAGAATCAGCAGATTTAGATCTCAAAATATAGTTTATATCTGAAAAAAAAAAAAAAAGGTTAGACTACAAGGTTGAATCTCATAATTTAAAAAGAACAGAGCAGAATACCCTTAGTGTGTTTCATTTGGTCGAATACAAATGAATTTAAATCAGTTAAGCTTCTGTCATGAATCCTTTTAAGAGGTTTTATAATATACTATTAAGAAAGAATTGTTCATTTCAATTTATCTAGGTTTAAATACAATACAAAAAGATAAACATTAAATTATAGCTGGAGATTTCTCTTTCAGAAAAGTTTTATTTTTTCAATTTATATGTAAATTTACATCTAAAGTAATACATTTATAAACAAAAACAGGAAAAGTTTAATATGAATCTCAGGTAAGTTTATACGGAATGATATTCACATCTCAAACCAAAATACTTGAAATAAGACTGTAGAATCTTGTAAAAATGTATTATAGACAACAGTGAACAATGTGGAAATGGCTCAGTAAAAATATTTTGTAATTTTTTACATAATTTATTATTTAAAGGTTACATTACAGTGTGCGTACATGTTATACTAAGGAGCTATAAAAGGTCTGATTGCTGAAAACCTAATAACATCAATTTTTGATAACTTGCTATATGCTATTTGCCATGCTAATTTTTTTCCCAGGGATCATTCATTTTATTCCAGTCTAAAATTTGGTGATTTCTAAGTCCAAAGCAAACAATCTGGTCTAATATGGCAATCTTCATTTGTCATCCAGTCAGTCTAGTTACTGTAATTCTCTCCATATTTCTTCATCTATTCCTATTGTTCCTTCATCTACTCTTATTGTTCATCTACTCCTACTCCTTGATGATGTGAGGTTTTCTGAAATTTTTCAGATTTATTTTATTTAACATTTTTCTTTGTTCTTAAAATAGCAGAATAGACCTAGATCACTATCAAAACATTTAAAATTTTCAGAGAATTGGTCAAAAACCAATTGACATGTTAAGGTTTCAACAGTAAAAAACTTTTAGTGAATGCAATGTACAAAATGAGAAATAAGTGTTTTAAGAAGGAATAAAAAGTTACAGAAACCAAGTCACATTTAAATCATTAAACCTCTGATTCAGTTGCAGGGAAATTGCTGCATTCTGCTATATAGAATAGTGTTTTTTTTTTTTCTTTTAATTCCATTAGGCAATAATTGAGTCTGATATATCTATCTTATCCATTAATTTAAAGATCAAGTAAATTGCCCTACGTAGTATAGTATAAGACTCTTCTAACTCCACGCAGTAGTTTTGCCTTGCCCAGAGAGAGATCATTCTTACACATATCTTATATCTCAAGTCCTACCTCAATAAAGGTTTCTCTTTCTTTTTCTCTTCTTTTATTTTCTCTTTTTTTTTTGTTTTTCTCTCTTTCTTTTCCTTCCTCCCTCCCTCCATCTCTTCCTCTTTCCTTCTCTCTCTGTCTCCTTTCATTTTCCCTAAGTTTCTCTCCTAATTGCAGTATTTTTTGTAGTATTATTAGACAAAACTGGGGGAGACTACCTGAACTTTATGATACTTTAATTCTCTCTGAGGAGTTTTCTTCTTCTTCTTCTTCTTCTTCTTCTTCTTCTTCTTCTTCTTCTTCTTCTTCTTCTTCTTCTTCTTCTTTTAGGTTTTTCTTTTATGATCTCATAGGCACTGATATATCAGAAATTTAAAGTCTCTTTCTGAGTTAGGAATCCCTATGGATCTTGTTATTAGAGATATTATTTAGAATAATCCCTTAACTAAAATAAAGAGGACATCAAGATTAGAGAAATCCTAAAATTGCCAACTGTGATCATTCCATTTTAACATAAAGAAAAAAGGGACTGAAAATCTTCTAGGTTTGAATTTTTTTTTAAAAAAATGAAACCACAGCGCCTTATATGATCTAGATCTTGTCTCTTCATCCAAATAATCTTTTACCACTCTCACTCCTAACCACAATGATCACTGTAATCACCACACTATAGCCACATCTACCTTCCTTTCATTGTCTAATGTACATGAGCTCATTCCTATTTTAGGGCTCTCTGCCTAGGAAGCTTCTCCCAGATGAGGCTGGTTTACCCTTGTCATTCAGGTCTTTCTATACATTCCCCTCTCCTACTACCAAAAAGACTTTTTCTGACATGACCCCCAAATCTAGGGGAATACTTTAGTAATTCATGTATACATCACTCTGTGTAGTTTTTGTATTAGTACATATTACTATGTTTTATTTTCTTTAACCCTTGCCACCTACATAGAACTCAGTACCTAATTAGTGCCTGACCTGCTATAGTTGCTCAGAAAATTGTTTGAATGGGTTGACTTAGTTAGTAAAGAGGAAAAAAAAATGAGTAGTATGTAAATTAATACTTGAAACTCAGTACTTTTCAATATTATATACATTTTTAAACAAAGAAATCTGTAATATCACTCAGCTATATATCGCTTTTGCAAAGCATTAACAAATGAAAACGAAAATGAAGAACAATGCTGACAAGATGGATATGAATATCAACTAACTAAAATCTGATGCCAGTTTAACTCCAATTTTATTAGATTTTCCCATTTTTACTATTCCCAACACAATACAATGACTCACCATCAGACCCCTAAAATGAGATCCTATGTATCCTATTTTTAATTACCTCTTGATAATGCTTTGATCTCTGCATAATTTCACTGATTCACCACCAGCAACTAAATAGCATGAAAGGATTACCGCTTAGAAGAAACTTCTGTAAAAGGAAATGAAGAGTTTTGAACAATTTGTATATGAAGACTGTTCCCATGGAGCAATATAGGAATTTTATACAAACCCACTCTTACTCAGTGAGAAAGTAGCAGGAGTTTGGGACAAGTAACTATGGTTCATGAAGGAAGAAGGAATGTGAGAGATGGTTGACTAAGCTAGAAATGATGTTACATACCATCATTCTCGCAGGAATGAATCAGTAGAAGAAACACATGGGATTTGCTTCTGTATGAAATTTTCTTCCATGGGCAACAGGAGGTCTTATAAATAAATAAGCAAAATCTATTAAAATTTTTAAAAAATGCCAACCAAAAAAAAAAAAAAACCACGTTAATAGGAACCAGAATTGGCATTCTGGACTTTAGGAGAGTATGCCAATCCCTTCTGAATTTCATTTTTGCATTTATTCTCTACAATTCACATTTGACCAGTGTCACCTCCTGTCATGTAATTCTGTGTATTTTGATAAACTGTTACAATTCATTTTGAAAAGACTTCTGTTTACATACCTTCACATCACAAACAGCGGATGGAGCTAATTATCATAAATCATTAAATAATAGTAGTCATGGTACTTCTTACAGTGTCTAAAAAGAAGGAAAAAATTTATAAAAGTAGTTTATTCATACACATAAAAATTTTGTATTAAGCTACTATTGCGTGCCAAGAACTGTTATAGACACTGGAAATATAGTAGTGAACAGAACAAACAGAACCCCTGTGCTCTCAAAGCTTGTATTCTACTTTGAAAAGAAAAACTAAACAAAATACATAAACTATATAGTATGTCAGCTGATCATAGAGTAATTGAAACAAAATAAAGCAAAGAAGGTGATAAGATTACTTAGGTTGTAATTGTAACAGAGTCTTTTTATTTGCTTGCTTCATCTCTGCAAATTTCTTTTATCACCTTCCAAAACAGTGTATGTACTGTGTACACTTGAAATTTATTGGATTTTGTTGATTAATATCACCCCAATAATTTTTAATAATAATAAAAGAAGTTAACAAAGCCTGTAAATTCTATGACTTATCAATGTATTCAAAGCAAAGATAAACATTACTCACCATTTACTGTGGGATATGTCTGTATGTGTTTTAGTGCATGAGGATGTGCTATCTAAGCCACAAGTATATATTGTTCTTTGGGTGGAAAAATTCAAAAAATATTATTTGACCAATTCAGTATACCACTCTTTAAATTTTTAAATGAATGTACAAAACTGTGGTATTATTCATCAGTGATGCCAGCATTAATATATGACAATTAAGAGTTAACTTTTCAGAGCCTCAATTTTCTGTTCCATCAAAAATAACTATCAATTCCAGTTCTTCTAATGAAGGATGGAGTTTATTTCCCACAAAATGTACTAGTCTGTGCCATGGTAATATACCTATGCATAGTATGCAATTAGTGAAAATTGATAATTATAAAGGAAAAAATAGAATTTTAAACAACAGGTCAACAAAATATGAATATATTTTATTAGTATCTGAAGTGGAAGGACTTCAAGGCCTATATCTTCTGAACCATCTTTCTCTTTTTCTCAATTAAGCAAGCAATATAACAACTGCATTGCAAAACTGTTAGTGCTTATAAATGTGAATTAATTCGACATCAATAAAAATATGAAGTCTCAGAAGAACTGAGCCTGAACAGTTATTTGAATCTAGCAGCTATAGATTCAGTAGAAATGAATCTCAATCCTAAAAATGTACAAAAGGGAGGAAACAGAGGTAGAATGGTAAATACCAAATAAGCAAAGAAATTTACTATGAATTTTAACTTTTTATTTTAGTCAGCTCCATAATTTTGAATTATCACTTTATCTTTCCTATTTTTTTCTATTTTTGATCAAACACTTTCATGAGACCAGGTCTAATTTAATTAGGAAGCTAAGTTTGAGATTTGTCATGAATTTAACTTGTGTATACTTTTCTGTAGTCATTTTAAGATCACCCTTTTAGGATCATATTTTAAAAAAATGCTTAGCATATCTTGATTTATTTTCTCTGTATATTTAGTTTCTTAGCCTCATTTTTATAATTTTATGAGAAAAAGACTGTGTAGAGTAATACTTTTGAACTTACTTTCCAACAGCCATGTATGTATTATTCTATACCTCTTGAATGAATGTATTCCTATTTATTTCAGAGAAATAGATTATCTTTACACACTGATAAGCAAACCAGAGTTCTATATAAATAGATAAAAACAGTGTGACAGAAATAATACCATAGAGCTTGAATATTTTTTGAGAGCTACTGAAAAAAAGGACTGAAATTGCTACATTTTTAAAAATTATTAATTTAAATTCAGAATTTCATAATAAAAAATTTATAGTATATTTCTTTATTCCATAACCTGCATAACTATATTTCTCATATGGATGGACCCTTTCCTCCAGCTGTTATAAGCAAAGTGTTTTGCTTTCTGCTCTAGCTTTCCAAAAATCTAACTCTTTAGTATCATAGCCAGTTAGCACTTTTTTTCTCTTCTAAATGGTAATGACCCTGGCATTTCTGAATCTTTCCAATACAATTATTTAATGTTCCAAATATCTAGGAGAAACTGTACATGCAACTGAGCAATGCATTAGTTACTTCCCTTCAACAGATTAATAGGTCCAGCATCTAAAAAGGGGAAGGAATTTTAGAATCTCAATCTGGCACCATTTTGGAATGAAAAGAAAAAAAGAATAGAGTTTGAATCTTGGGTCTCAAATAGAAAGGCAAGGGGTATATTTTTTTGAGATTACTGTTTACTAAAACTGAGTAGGTCTGTCACTCACTTAAATATCATGGTCCTAAATTCTTGGGGTGAGGGAACATTGTCAGATTGTCATGTGCTAAAGTATTTTACACTGCACTGTCTTGACAGCAAAATAGGAAACTGTTAAGAAGGTCACAGAAAATCATTCTCTTATCACTGGAAAGTTTACTATTTGTTAGCAATAATATGCAACTACTCCAAATTTCTTACTTACCATACTTTCAAGGATTAGACAATAAATACTTTTTGGGCCAGTTTAAAGAGCCCAGGTAATCTGCAGAAGTGTGGTTAACATGTTGACATAGCTCCGCAGCGCAGCCAACTAAGAGGATGTTCTCATGGGATATCTCCTTCTGGTAAGATGTCACAGTCCAAAAAGTTTATGACAACCACAGGGCCCCAACTCTCATTAGAAAACCAAACCAATAACAGGAATTTGTACAATATCGTTCTTATGAAATAAGAGTACCATATTTATTCTGCAGATCACTTAATTGAGCCTTCAGTTGCTTTGAAATGAGAGAAGAAAGCCAGTTAACCAAATGCGTCAAATAAGCTCCACTCCTTTCGAGATGTGAATAACCAAAAGTCGTATGTATTTTGGTATGGAAATGTAAATACACATACAGATATGGATTGATAAATATAGATTTTATATATATATATCAGAGATAGATGATACAGATATAGACATATAGGTACAGAAAATGACTCTGTGTGTGTGTGTTTGTGTGTGTGTATATTGGGGTGGAGGAGGACCATAGTGTGTGTGTGTATGGTTGACAAAGACTGGCATGGAAACATTGGTAGAATTTCCTCATTTTATTTTCAGAAGTGACATAGTTTTAAATTAACATGACAATAAAGACTACTAATACTAAAAAGGAAAATCCAAGTTGAAGTTAGAAAGTGACAAACTGGCTTAGAATAGGATTTTAGGTCAATAAACCCAATTCTTTCTTCAAGGTACCTTCTACTTCTTGATCACAGAGTTAGCTTATTTACTGTTTTCTTTTTCTTCAGTATGGTCTTAATGAAAATTAAGAAAATTAGGAAAGTAAGGAAAAATGTAAATGTTGGTTCTCAAATATTTGAGCCATGGAATATAAGACTATGTTAATAAATAATTTAAATTAAAAATTTTATTATAATCTTCATAATAACATCAGTTCCGTTTTATCATTCAATAGGGATAAGCTAAGAAATCACAT
The DNA here is from genome assembly GCA_028627145.1 of Eidolon dupreanum. Classification (NCBI taxonomy): domain Eukaryota; kingdom Metazoa; phylum Chordata; class Mammalia; order Chiroptera; family Pteropodidae; genus Eidolon; species Eidolon dupreanum. The sequence continues at coordinate 58,873,232 of CM053508.1, forward strand.
ATTTTTTTCTAATATAATGAGAGCATATTTTAAATTAGTATGTTATTTAAATGTATAAACTGCAAATTGACAACATCTGGTACTCTCATGCAAGATGATATGGCACTGATTGTAAGATCAAGGTTACAGAATTTGGCACAGGTTTTTTATACATTATAAAAATAGCAATAATTAATTCAAAACTACAACTGACTGCATTTTGATGCCCATTGAACTTTGAAATGAGAAGATTTGTAGTATCTTTTTAATTGGTGCACAGAAGTAACACAGAAATGAATAAAAATACGATGTACTGAAAAATAAAAATGGCTGCATGCTTTAATAACTTTATCATTTATAATTCTTAAATGAAATATGTAAGTGGTCATTGAGATCTAACATATTACTATTTCACTGCAAATCCATGATGTTCTATTAAAGCTACCTTAATGCAAGCTAAACAGCTTGCACTGAGAAAAGTTCAAACATAACAATTCACTTTATTTGAAAGGGAAATTTATGTGATACTAGGCAATGAAACAAACACATATATTTTACATATATAGCTAGAAATTAATATTAAACAGTTTTATCTATAGGTATTTAATAATTTCATCAAAAGTTTCCAAAATAAGACAAAATTAGTTTTAAACTGTTAATTCAAAATAAAGCAGTAATGAATAATGAAGTTTACTCATTAATTAGTATTCTGTATGGTGGTGAGAAAATGCTCAATACATGTTTTTTACTTAGCACATTATAAACATGATTACATTTGTTACCAAGAGATAAAAAATATACTTAACCTTTTTTATCTACTTCAAGTGAGTATAAAAAATATGTAAAGCTGACAACTGCAACAAAAATAGAAAATCGTTAAGCTAATGTAAAGAAATCAAGTTTTGTGTCCTCATTGCAAATTCATTAATGTATTCAAGAATACTCTAAAAGAATGTATAATGTTTATTTATTTATATCTCTAAAATGTTTTAAAAATGTATTCCTAAAAGCTTTATAAGCAGGAGGAAAATTTATATAAAGAACAATCAATAAGACAATGAATTTAGAATTTCAAAAAGTCTTGAAGTATTTTTTTTCAGTTTTAATCATATCTATAATGTATACAAAACAAATTCAGTTTTGGAATTTCCATGAATAAGACAGCAAGCAGTAGAAGGAAAAGGACAATTGATACAGCACACCTGGATGTTAGAGAATACTCCCTTGTAGCCATGAAATATATATGGAAGTAAAACATAAATTATAAAAACCTAATATAAGGAAGTCAGTACTACTAATAAAAAGTTTTTTTCTTTATTGTTAAAATGTATATATTATTTAAGTATACATCAAACAAAACAAAAACAGATTCATAGATATAGAGACCAAAGGAATGGTTACCAGAAGGGAGGGGCGGAGAAATGGGTGAAGAGGGGAAAGGAAAGAAAGTCAATAATATCGTGATAAGTTTACACAGTGAATGTGATTACTAGAATTAATGGGCGAACACATTGTAAGGTATAAAAATGTCAAATCATTATATTGTACGCCTGAAACTGATAAAACTAAAGTAAGATTGTATACTAGCTACACTTAAATAAAAAATTAAATTAAAAAATGAAATATTTTTTTAGTGGTATTAGGCTTATGGGTCATCATCTCATACTTAGAACGGTGCATCAGAAGTCATGAATTTATTCCCGATTTCTATCACCTGTAAAATACCCTCACACAAACCTTTTTAACCTTTGTTTCTACACAGAGAGAAAGTGAAGATAATATTTGCTTTTTATTAGACAAAAATTTTCCAGAAATTCATACACTATTCTTAAAAAAAAAGTTTTGAAGTCTTAGGGGGAAAGAGTTGTGTCATTTATAACTATAAAATATTATTTCAAAACTGAACTATGAATCTTCACTTGTTATGAATTTCAAAATTAATCTCAAAAGAAAAGAGTTTTATGCAGTGATTTTTTTCTTGGTTTAAATGTCATGAACTTGGCAAAAGATTTAGTGTTTTAGGAAAGGACCTTTATCAGAATAAATTCTCAGAACTGAAACTTTCTAAATGTCTCTAGGCATTTTAAATAATATAAAATGTCAGTCTCTCAGTGTTGTGAATTTTTAGCCCAACACAAAGACAGATTGTGTCATAGAGGATGACACTCACATAAGGAGAGATAGGTCTTTCCTCACAAGCTTTGGGTTTTTCTTCATCCTCTTTCCTTCCTTCCACATTGTTCAGAGTCTACACATATTCCAAGCAAGGTCCTCAGTCAGATATAAAAGGGAAGACCACAGACAGATGTTAAATGCTCAGGTACAGGTAAGAAGACAGAAAATAAGTAAAAACAAAGTATTTATTCATATATCATACTTATGCTTCAGCTCATTTGCTATAACTAAAATCTTGTAAAATGAATTTTTAAATTTTTTCATTAAAGAAACTGAAGGAATCATGATTGCTTGTTGAGGATCAAAAAAATAATGGTAAATTTGTTATTTGCTAACAGGTCACCTGACTCTAAATCACTTTTACTTTTGATACATAAACTAGGAAATAGATGATATCCCCTAAGATCAAAATGTTTCATTTGTAGGCAGGAATGACTGAGTTAACTACCAGAGATAAAATACATAAATCAACAAAAAGGAAAATAGATGGATAGGTGATAGATTGATAGATGTTAGATAGAAAGAAAGAGAGACAGACAGAGACAGAAAGAGAGTGAGAGAGAAAGAAAGAGAGAGAGAGAGAGAGAGACAGAGAGAGACAGAGAGACAGAGAGACAGAGAGACAGAGAGATCTATATATCTCCTTTCTCTGTTTACTACATTTCTAAAGAGTTATTGGCCAAACATTTCTACCTACTATTTTGCTGAAGCAGATCTGCTCCTTTGCATCTTGACAGTGGGGCCTCTAACCCCTAGAGCATGTGCAGCTTAACTATCAGCCCTGATAACATTTTCTCTATCTGACTGAAATAGATAGAATAAAAATGCGTACCTGGACAAAGAGAAAATTACAGAGAGACATGAGCTAAGGTCTAAAACATGAATTTGAAATGTATTTATGTGTTTTGATATACAAACCTTAAAATTGTATGAGGAATATATTTGTAATTTGCCTAGAAGGTATTGTTTTGGACAAAAAATACAATTAATCCAATATTTGTTAATAAAATAACCATATAGAAGTTCAAAGAATTATGGTTGGAGAATATACTTCATATGATTTCAGTCTTTTTAAATTTGTTGAGGCTAGTTTTGTGTCCTAACCTATGGTCTATCCTTGAGAATGTTCCATGTGCACTGAAGAAGAAAGTATAATCTGGTGTTTTGGGATGCAAGGCTCTGTAATTTTTAAATATGTCCAATTGGTCTAATGTGTCATTTAACGTTGAGAGTTCCTTATTGATTTTTTGTTTGGATGATCTATCCATAGCTGACAGTGGTATATTTGGTCTCCTATTAAAACTGTGTTTTTGTCAGTTTATCCCTTTAGTTCTATTAGTAGTTGCTTTATATATTTTGGTGCTCCCTAATTGGGGGCATAAATATTGATAAGTATTAAGTCTTTTTGATATATGGTCTCCTTTATTATTATGAAGTATCCATCATAGTCTCTCATTACCTTTTTTATCTTGAATTCTATTTCATCAAATATTAGTATGATTTCACTCGCTTTTCTAGGGATGCCATTTACTTAGAGTATCCTTTTCCATCCTTTCACTTTGAGTCTGTTATTTGTCTTTGGAACTGAGATGTGTCTCGAAAGTGGCATATGGTTGGGTTTTGTTTTTTGATCCAGTCTGTTACTCTGTGCCTTTTTATTGGTGAGTTCAGTCTATTTACATTTAGGGTGATTATTGAAATATAAAGTTTTTCTATAGCCATTTTATCTTGCATTTTGTGGTAGCTTAGTGTCTCCATTGTTTCTTTGCCCTTGTGTTTCTGTCTGTTATTTTAATTTAGAGGGAAAATTATAGTTTTTCCCTCTGTTCCCACTTGTTTTATGTTATATGTCTCAGTCATAGATTTTGTGTGTGTGTGGTTACCACTAAGTTCATATATAGGAAAGTTATATGTATACAGTAGTCCTTTTTCTTCTGTGTGCACCTTACCTCCATTCCTTTTGCTGATTCGGATCTTTACTTCTTCCCCTTTCCTGTCTGTGTTGTCTCAAATTATCCCTATTTGATATATAATACCAAAAACTGGATTCAGAAAACAGTGAATTAATACATTTACCTTCATCAAAATCAACTTTTATTCTCTGAAAAAGCATTGTTAAGTGAAAAGAAACACTAGCCGTATATTGGGAGGTATATTTGCAAAAATATATTTGAACTTGAAAAAATAACATGTAAATATTTCTTAAAACTTAATAATTAGAAAAGAAACATTCCAACAAAAAAAATTAGACCCAAAGAATTGAAAATGAATGGACAAAATAACTTTCCCCAAAGAAGATATACAAATGACAAATAAGTTCATAAAATCATGCTCAACATTATTACTCAAAAGAAAAATACAATTTAAAACAAAATGAGGACACTACATACTTAGTTGTATTACTAAAATTAAAAAGATTTACAATAACAAGAATTGGAGAGGATGCAGAGGATTTAGAACTTTCATAGACTGTTGGGCATATGTAATATAATAAAACTACTGGGGAAAACAGTTTGATAATTTATTAAAAGGTTAAAAATACACTTCCCATAAGATACACCATTCAAATTTCAGATATTTTCCCAAAATAAATGAAAGCATGTGTATACAAAGTGTTGTCTGTGGTTATTTATAATAGCTTTATTTGTAATAGTCAAAACCTTGAAACAATGCAATGCCAATGAGCAGGAAAATGGATATAAACAATAGTGTATCTATACAATGGGATACTATTCAGAAATGAAAGGAATGTGGTATTGATATACCAACAACATGAACAAATATAAAAATAACTACACTAAGCTAAAAAAAATCCAACCAAAGAGCACATAACATATATCCTTTTTTTATTTAAAGTTTAAAAAGTGCTACTTCTGTTTTCTTGTTCCACATGTAAAGAACTTGAAATATCACTCAGTAAATATCAAAGAACAGCACTCAGTAAATATTAAAAAAAAAAAATCTTCTCATGCTTCTGGTAGAGGGAGGGTAAAGGAGCCATTTTGAAATATACCAGAGCACTACATTCTTTTTTAAAAAGGCTTGCTCTCAGAAGAAACTATTTAACCACAGCCTCACCTGCTTGGGATATTATTAGAGCCTAGAGAAAGGGATGACCCAATTCCAGTCAGTTCCACATGGGAGAAGGAGAATATGCAACCTTGGCCCATTCTGCAGCCATCCTGTCCCACCTAAGGAGGGAGAAAAAATTCTAAGAAGCTCTTGTGAGGTTTACAATCCAGCCATATAGGCTCACTAAAAGACTGAGACCTAATCACAGGACAGTAGAATGCTTCCCCTCCTCCCACACCTCACTATTAAAGTACTAATGGCTTCTTTATAACAGTTTCTTTTATCTAGTAATTCATATCCAGCTATTAAGAAAACAATACAAGATACCTTATCTAAAGAACAAAGATACAAAATAAATCTGATATCTCAGAAATCATGGGAGCAAGAAGAGAATGGAGTGAAAAAATTAATGTGTTGAGAGAAGAAAACACCCACTAGAATTTTATAGCCTGCAAAATTATCCTTTAAAAGTTGAGGAGTAAGGACTTTGTCATACAAAGAAAAATTAAGAGAATTTGTTGCCAGTAAATGTGCTTTGCAAGAAGTGTTAAAAGAAGTTCTTTAGAGAAAAGGAAAATAATACAAGTCAGAATCTTGGGTCTACATAAATAAAGGAAAAGTATCAAAGAGGGAATAAGTGAAGGTAAAATGAGAACTTTTATTTTTCTTATTCTTAATCGGTTTAAAGATAGCAGTTTGTTCAAAATAATACAATGCATCTGATTATATATGCTTATGTATATATTTATGTATATGCCTTTATCTCATGTATATGTATATATATAAGTGAAATGAATGACAGCAATGACATATTAATTGCAAGGGAGAAATAACAATTATTTTGTTATTATAAGATACACAACTGGTGAAGTGGTATAGTGTAATTTGAAAGTGGACTTGGATTAGTTGCAAATGTATATTGCAAACTCTAGGGCACCTACTAAACTAAGTTTAAAAATAAGTATAACCAATATTCTAAGAAAGGACAGAGAATGGAATTTCATAAAATTCTCAATTAAAATCACAAAAAAAAAATAGAAAAAGAGAAGACAAAAAAAAGGGCAACAAAGAAAACAGTAACATTTATGGTAGATATTATTTCAACTATATCAATAATCACTTTGAACATCAGTGCTCCAGTTAAAAGACAGAGATTGTCAGAACAGATCAAAAAGCATGACACAACTATGTGTTGTTTGCAAGAAACTCACTGTAAATATAATGACACATATAGATTAAATGTAAGGAGAAAAATATTCTATCTGAACACTAATCCAAAGAGAGCAAGAGTGGCTATGTGAATTTCAGGCAGAGCAGACTTCCTTTCAAACCAAGGATTTTATCAGGGATAAAGAAGGAAATTACATGAAGATAAAGGGTTCAATTCTCCAAGAAGACATAACAATCCTTAACATGTGCGTGCTTAACAGAGTGTCAAACTTTGTGAGCCAAAAACGGATACAACTGCACAAAGAAATAGTTAAATTCACTATCAGCGTTGGAGACTTCAACATCTCTATCAGAAATGGACAGGTCTAGATGGTAGAAACCCAGTAAGAACATCACTGAACACAAAACACCATCAATCAACTGGATATAATTGACATTTATAGGCTTCTTCATCAAACAACAGCAGAATATACATTCTTCTCAAGCTCACACAGAAATTTCACCAAGACAGACCATATTCTCAGCCATAATGTCTAGGAAATGCAAACTAATTTAGAGTCACAGAAAGCATAGTAATGTTTACATGATATCAGAAGAGTTGGGGAGGGAGGGAGTTATGTTTATTATCTTCATCTGTGTGATGTTTCCATGGATATACACATTTGTCAAAACATAGCACATTTGTCACTTTAAATACATCCAGTTTATTGTAAGCCAATTATTTCTCAATAAATTCTTTTTAAACTTTCTCTATTCTTCTAAAATTATTTAATATTTATCAAAATACTTATCAAAAACAACAAAGTGAAGAATGTTTGAAAATTTGCACACTAAATTATCTAATTTGTTAGAATATAGAAAAAAAAGATAAGCATGTTTTTTCTATATTCATTGTTAAAAACATAAATTAAAAGAAAGCAATCTCTCTTTAGTGCAAAATTTTTTCCATTAGCAAGACAAAATTAGGTTAGATATAGTGTATACTTCGGGAAAGGAAAAGACTTCATAATTCAGATTTTAACTTTGATCTGTAACATATACTGCTTATTTTATTTTGTTGTTTATCTTTATATTATAGCATTGTGTTATGAAAAAAAAAAACTCTATAGGAAGTTTAAATACAAATCTCAAACCTACCACTAAATCTAAATGTTTCCTTAACTGTAAATGGAGCAATGACAGTACTTGTGTGCTTTTTCTGAAGATTGAGTTGATATATATAAAAGTCTGACACATAGCACCTGCTAAAATAAACTAACTAATACTAGAAAATGTTGTTTTCTGATTATTGTTCTTGAAATTCTATTCCTTATATAATTACTTAAAACAATTATTTAGATTCTGCTAATATTCCATAATCTCTTACACTATTTTGAAAATCAGGTACAATTTTGAGAGAATGTGATTTAAAATGTTAGAAACTAATTTACAAAACAAACAGTTTTATGAATTAAGTGCTAAGGTCTGTCATTGAACATTTCCTTCATTATGGCAAAAACATCATTTGTGACCAAAATCATTCTATGCCAGACAAATCTTACTCAAATTGTTAAGATGGAAAATAAATATGAGACTTTTTAAAAATTTTATATACCTTAAATATAAGTGAATAAATTTATAATTTTATTTATTTTCTAAAGTTAGGGTAAGTGTACTTGTTCACATCTATATCTTTGACATTTTGTACATAATAATTTTTAGTTTATATTTTTTTAAATCAATTAAGACAATAATGTTAATAATGTTTCTGTAGCTGGAAACTTACTAGTTTCCAGTCACTAATTTACCTTTTTTACATATATCTACTAATTTAATCTTTGTAATAGTCCTAAGAATTAAGTGTACTATTATCTCCACTTTACACAGGAGGATATTGAAAAAAAAACAGGTAGGTTTAATAAGTTGTTCAGGATCACACAGCTAGTTAATAGGCAGGATTAGGATTGGAATCATTTTCACATATCATTACCTACTGACATTCCTTCATACACTTCACCATGGAAAGTATAATATGCTCTACCACAGTCTATTTATCTATACATATATTTGTCTACCTGCCTATCTAAATATCTCTAACCAACATTTCACTCATCATTACTTCGAATCATTAAAGTTCAGTAACTGTCAATAAAATTCTTGATAATATAGGAATATGTATTTATTCATGAATCTTTTTAGGATTTTCACAACATTTGAATGTATTGGTAAATATATGCCTTATGTAAATACACAAACATCAGTATTACTTTGGCAATGACATTAGATATTGCACAACCTATCTCCATATGTTGTATTTTATGATGTTGCCATTGACATAGATATCAGCTAGGTCTGAATTTTTTTGAAGAATAAGATATTAGTGTTGAGGTTGTACCCATGTTGAAAGTAAAATATATATTGTTAAAGTAAATACTTAGCAATTCCGACTTCACTATGTGAGGTTTATTTCCCGTTGCCTGTATGGTAAATATTTAAGTATTTCTCTGAAGTAAAAATTTTTAAAATATGTTTAATTCAATGGATTTTGTAAATGATCCATTTTTTCTCTTGTAAAGTTTAGATCAAATTGAGGAAACTCCATCTGAGCTCTACATATCCAGGAAAGATGAATATGGAAAAACATATCTCATGAGATAAGGATATAATTATTACATGAGGTATATAAGAAATATCTAATAATGTTCATTTGAATAAGTGGTGATACCTGAAAAAAAGGAAGTGAAGGGAAGTGAAAATTATTTCCAGCTTTTTACCCCCGATTAAAGTAAATAAAGAAAAATAAAGACTTTTAAGAACTCTTTACAAGTAATAAAAGTTGACGTAACAAATTTTAAATCCTGATTTATTTTTTTTTAATTTCAAATAACTATTTAGGAGCAAACTTATTTTAGTCCTATGATTCCCAAACTGGCACTCTGGTGTGCTGCACTGAATTCAGGGTACACTATAAGGTATTTTTAATTTTTGAGAGCAACAACAGCAACTTTGTACAACCACAAACTTCTACTGTTAATTTTTTTTACTTAACTACATAGTAAATAGAATTTTTAAGCATTTATTTTGTCTTAGGGATGCTTTGAAAAATTACTAAAATGTTAAGGGCACCATAGAAGGAGGAAATATGAGAACCTCTTTAATACTTCCTGTATTTTGTTATGTTGGAATTTAGCTATGATAGAAATTATAGTGCTAATTTTCTTTTATATTGAAAAACCAGAATCTGTCATGTGTATAGTGAACATTCATCTAAAGGTAATAAGAATTTTAACATACTGTTCCAATCATCATACTGTTTCCCAAGCAAGTCTGTACCATTACAGAAAAAGGAAAAAGAAGAAAGAAATTAATTGGTTCTTTCTACAGTATGTTTATTTTCTGTCAACAGAGGAAGAGATCAGAAATCACTTTTTAACATTTTACTTGTACACATATTTATTAAAATCCCTCCTCCAATTTCTTCCACTATTTTCCTAAACTAATCTTCCCTTTTCACATTCTTTGTTTTTCCTATATTTTCCTACCATGCGTTTATCCAGATATTTTGATATGAATTAATAGCTATTCTTTCAAAAAGAAAATATTTCTTACATGATATATTTTCACATTGCGGCACTACAGAAATAAACTAACCAACTCTGTGACAGAGCATACAAACTAGAGTAATATATTCTGTCAATGAAATTTAAAAATCATCATATTATCAGATCCATCTCTAATTACAAAGATTTCTTTGGAGAACCTAATCTTTCTTAGAGAACTATCATCTACTCTTGTACTTTCAATAAATCTCAGATGTATCTTTAGCTGCATATAATTATGTGACTTCTTAAAGAGTTTGAAACAGAATCCAGATGACTGAAGACTCTTAAAGCCTAATGATACAAGAGCAAAGTGCTAAGAGGATCCCCTGTTGGAACTACCGTGACAACCCCATCTTTTAACACTGAAATTCAGCTTTTTGAGAGTAGCTACTTTTCAGTTCCACAGGGTGAAACTCAATTTGTATTACTGGCTGCTGTGCTGTGAAGAATTTCAATGCCCTATTGAGTACTAAGTCTTTGTTATTTGTTTGCTTGTTTGCAAAATAATCTTTAGACTGACATAATGACACATGCATAAGATTTATTGAATTGAACTTTTTACTTCCCTCTGGAAATGATGAGATTGGAAGAAAAAACAAATTTAGTGCAAAACAAATGAATGCAAAAGAAAGCCAGATCTTCTCTGCAATCAAGGATACACAGGACTCATTATTCCAGAGTATGAACACAATAGCCAAGAAGAATTTTAACAGTTCTTTAGTGAAACTCTGGAAGTTCTGTTACTTGTTGGTGAGAATATAATTAAACAGAGAGAACTAAGAGTGAACATTTTACGAAGGATGGACAATTTCTGAGCATTTAGCTAATTTTAAAAATCATAATCTAGATTTAAAGAATCAATTAGAAAAAATTACAGGAAATAGAAAAGAAAATATTAAGATTAAAACCTATTCTAGGGGGAAAATGGCATAGATAATAGACACTTTGTTTATCCCTCTTGCCAACAAATCGAAGTTGCAACAGAAACATGGAGCAAACAGCAAGGAAATTTCCTTGGGATGTAGATGAACAAGCCCTACAACTAGGGATAGAAATAAGAAATCACCCTGCAGTAAGAGGAGGTAGGACAGGATGAGGATGTGAGGCAGCCGGGTCCTGAATGGTTGAGTGGATCAGAGGCTGCGGCAGTGGCAGCGGCAGATGGCAGCACCAGACAGCAGCAGCAGACACCTCTTAAAGGGGCCATGTCTGCTAGCGGACTTTTGCAGTGACCAACTTGCTCACTCTGAGCACCAGCACCAGGTTGGCTTTGTGCTGGGCAGCAGGGACTTACAGGGGAACACTGAGTTGTCGGAATAAGGACCAGAGCCTAAGATCACTCCTGGACAGAAGTGCCAGACATATTCATTGTTCCTCTGTTGAGCCCCTCCCTCCCCCATTGTGCTGACACAGTAGTACCATAGTTGAGATATCATCAAACTGGATAACAGAGGTCACTTCACCCAGAGGATTCCCTGAAACTTCACCTCCCCCAACTCATAGCCCCACCATAGCCACATCCAAATGTATCCTTGGCAAGCCAGATGCTCTTTGCTGAGCAGAGTCAAGACTTACACTCGCAGCAGCTGGCCTCAGTTTCTGGTATGGTTTCTTGAGGCAACTATAAGCACATCTGCAGGATTGCTTGTTGAATCTTAATCAGTGGCCCCAGAGGGGAACAGGCTGGGGCAAAACTTGACTTGCAGCTGATCCCCTCTCAGTACAGCACATTTTATTATTTTTCCAAAAATTATAAACATTATAAAATGAAGCTCCAAGTATTCCAAATATGTGAACATTTAATATATTCTTAAATGTACATGAAATTCCATTTATATTTACTTGGTCCCTGAAAATGCTTCAGACAAATCTTTGGAGTTTCCCTCCCATATTTAGCTTTCTTATCTCAAGTCATATTTTTTCACTTTAAGTACCACATGATCTACACAAAGCCATACTAACAAGACCAAGAGACTTAGGAGCTTTGCTTAATACATAGGAACAGGCACAGAAGGGCAGTCAACATGGGAAGGCAAAGAAGCAGAAACCATATGAAAGAACAGAACAGAGATCCAGAAATAATGGAGTCAAGCAATTTAACAGATGCAGAGTTCAAAACACTGGTTATAAAGATGCTTAGTGAAGTCAGGGGAAGTGTAGATGAATTCAATGAGAACTTTAACAAAGAGCTAAAAAATGTAAATATGGAAATGGAGATTATAAAGAGAGCTAGTCAGAAATAAAGAACATATTTGAGATGAAGAGTATATTAGATGGAATAAACAGAGTGCATAAAGAAGAGGATCGAACCACCGATATAGAGAATGGGGAAGCCAAGGACACTCAATCAGAATGGCAAGAAGAAAGAAGTCAAGGCTATAATAATAATTTAAGGAACCTATAGGACACTATCAAATGTAAAAATATCCATGTCATAGGGGTACCAGAAGGAAAGCAAGATGTTGAAGAGCTATTTGAAGAAATAATGGAAAACTTCCCTCACCTGATGAAGGAAATAGACACAAAACCCTAGGAAGCTCAGAGAGTTTGAAGGAAGAGGAACCCAAAAAGGCTCATACCAAGATACAGCATAATTAAATTGCCAAAGGTTAAATACAAAGAAAGAATCTTAAAAGAAGCAAGAGAAAAGCAGTTAGTTACCTACAAGGGAGCACCCATAAGACTGGCAGCTGATTTCTGAAAAGAAATCATGTAGGAGAGAAGGGTTTGGCACAAAATATTTGATGTGATGAAAAACCAGGATCTACCACCAAGAATACATTATCCAGGAAAGCTATCATTTAGAGTTGAAGGACAGATAAAGAGCTTCCCAGGCAAAAATACGTTAAAATTTATTATCACCTAGCCAGTATTACAGGAAATGTTGGAAGGACTTCTTTAAGAAGAAAACACATGTATCAAAAACAAGAATAAAGAATGGTAATAATTGCATTCTTATCAATAAGTACCTCAAATGGAAAAGAATTAAGTGCTCCAACCAAAAGATAGAGTAGCTGAATGGATAAGAAAACAATATCCCTACCTACAAGAGACTCACTTCAGATTAAAAGACACACAAAGAATAAAAGGAAGGGGGTGGAAAAAGGTAATTGACTTGATGGACCTGGAGGGTATTGCACTAAGTGAAAGGGGTCAGACAGAGAAAGACAACACATGATTTCACATACATTTGAAATATAAAGAACAAAATAAACAGCAACAACAAAAGCAATAATACACTCATAGATACGGAGAATATTTTGAGGGCTACTAGATGGGAGGGGAGTTGGAGAGATGGGGAAAAAAAAGGTAAAAAGATTAAGAGGTACAAATGGATAGTTACAGAATAGACATGGAGAGTAGAGTGCAGCATGGGGAAGATGGTTAATGTAATAAATATGTAAGGAGAAAGAAGAGTACTAGATTTAGTGCGGTGATCGCTTTGCGAGTTATTTGGATCTCTGATCACTAAGCTGTATAACTGAAACTGGTATATTATTGTATGCCAACTATAATTGAAAAAAACTCATTGAATTGTACAATTTAAATAAGAGCAGCTAATTGTCCATTATATTTCAATAAAGACGGAAAAAACTACTCTAATAGATCATTTATTTAGTAGGTTAAAAGTAAATAAAGAAATCCATGTTAAACTCTTAATACAATGAGCTGCAAATATATATAGTGGTTTTATTTGTTTTTAAGGATAGTATTAGAGAAAATAAAGCTTTTACTTTATAATTTACTCTTTGCTTTTATCTGAAATTTCTGAAGATACTGATCATTTTAATGTCTTACCAATTTTCATGGCAATTTGATTGTGACTCATCTGTGTAACTCACCTTAATGTTTTCTATGTACAAAATAATAATTACATGATTTAAACATATAGCATCACATGAAAGTTTCTTTGTGGAATTTATTTCTTAAAATTTTCTTTGAATATCTGAGATTATTATAAATTCTACCTGTATGTGTATTTATATAAAGACATCTTACTTCATAATCTTTATAAAATATGTTTGCCTTTATAAACATAATTTTTCTTCTATGGAATGCTTTTGAATTGAATTCTATTTAGTCTAAAAATATACCTACATTATATCTGCTGTTTTTATAATTTTTTTGGCTGTTTTACCCCTTTTGAGTTTTAATTTCATTTACTATATTTCCTTGTTCTATTTCTAAATGACAATTTTTCTTAACCCAGTTTTAGAATTCATGTCTTCTAACTGGAGAATTTAGCCTCTTTGAATTCACTTTTATAATTGATATTTTTTACTTTTGCTATCATTTACACTTATTTCTTTAATGCTATATATATTTATTTCCTGTTCTCTATTTTAATTAATTTTTGTTCTTCTATGCTATTCATTCTTTTTGGCTGTTTGATTTAATAATTTTTTTTTTTTTACTTAAGTAAAATTGACTATCAGGACCAAGGAATAAACAATTTCTGATTATTTTTATTCTTTATTTGAAGCAAGAAAAATGTTCAATCTTAGTTCACCAATAATCTTCACACTTCCCAATCTTATTCTTATATATGTAGTTAGTTTTATGGAATTAGTTTAGTATTAAAAATTTTTTAACATTACTTATTTTCTAAAAAAAATATTATTTGCCTTCTGTATTTTATTTTTAAATCATAATCATAGCAGACATTATACTTTACTCCTTTACTACTATGAAATTTACTTCTTGTGTTCTGGGTATTGATTAGCTTCTTAAGATTAATGTTTGTCCTATTGGTAAAACCTGTATCATTGATAAGATCCTTTGCAGAAAAAAGACAGTTCTCAAACACTTATCTATAGATTTTCAATTCTTTTTCACTCCCAGAGAGCATAATGGGAGCACACATTATTTTTGTAATGCCAAAATCAAAATATTCAATTATCTGTGATTTAAGTTTAATTTGAAGGTACTTCTATAAAATAAGTTTTTTGAATTTTTGAACCTATCTATATCTTATGAAAATTAATTCCAGATACTCATTTACTTTGCTACACACAGTAATACTAGATTTTTAAACAATTTTTAACTTTTGCCTAAAAGGACACTAAAATCAAGGAGTTGGTTGCTAACTGAAGTATTTTTGTAGCATAATGAAATTAATGACACAATTTGCTCTAAAAATTATTTTTAAAATACTCTAGTGACATAAATTGTATAGAGAACAATTTTAGATTAGAGGAATAAGGAATTCCCATAACCTGTGAGAGAGATGAAAGTAGTAATAAAATTCCAGAAGGAAAAGTTACAGGCACATAGGGGGCCCTACTGGTAATGGGAGAGTCAAATCAGTGGGGCTTTTAAAGAACTTTCTCCATGGAGATTATTGATGGCAATAATTTTTTGTTATATATTGATTTCTGGCATGCCTATCCCTTGAGTCCTGCAGCCAGGAAAGGAAATAGTTTACACTATAATTGTCATGAAGACAAATATAAATTTAAGAAAACAGCTTCTTAATAGCTTTTAGAGGGAAATTTCCTTTTTACATGGTGATCATTAATGTGTATTTTTTCTGTAACCTCAGCTCTCACTCACAGCTGAAAGAAGGGAGTAAACAAACCCAATATAGCACATCATATGGACAGAGATCAATGAGGCTACCTCAAATCCGGCAATTTTGTCAGTACTGTACCCGGGAAAGACCAGTTTGTTTTCAAAATACTAATTCTACAACCCACCTGTTGGGCATGAAATCACAAACTTCCAAAGGAGCTTTGATCCAAAGAAAGTTTGGAGAATGTATATATGTATATATATATTCAACCATGCCTTGGCAATCTTCTGTTGTTCAGTAAAAAGATTTTTTCATAAATATCTAATTTCTAGGAGATTCCTTAATAAGAAACACAAAAATTAAGTTACATAGCCCTCAAATTGACATTAAGACCAATAATGTCAATATTAAGCATATTAAATGAAGCCAAACATTTAACCTGATAAACAAATTGTGATGACTTCACCATTTTATTGGTAGATAGTAATGATTCAAAAGAAGATAAAATGGTTTTAATGTTTGGGTAATTTTTTTCTAGTTGCTTTTTAAAAATTATATTGCTATTATGACAAAAACAGGTAAATTGTTAAATTTTTCTGTTCATAAAAGTCAAACTTAAAGCATAAGCTTCCTGCTTGCCAAAACACACAATTAATGAGTAAATACAAAGGGATCCATATTCCATCCTGGCCATATTGCCTTTTACTTGACAAAAATGCTGTGAGATCAGACACAAGTAAAGCTACAACTGTATTTACTTATTTATTCTCAGTTTGAGTTTGCAGAAGATGCTGGGCTGAGCTGTCTCATCATAGTGGGGAGAACACAGGGTTTAGGAATACAGAGGTGGGAAAGAGGTGGCTAACTGTGAACCAGCTTGTGATCAAGTTTTG
This sequence comes from Eidolon dupreanum, assembly GCA_028627145.1. Taxonomy (NCBI): domain Eukaryota; kingdom Metazoa; phylum Chordata; class Mammalia; order Chiroptera; family Pteropodidae; genus Eidolon; species Eidolon dupreanum. The sequence goes on from CM053508.1 coordinate 58,889,614, forward strand.
GCTTCTTACTATTTCACTTCAGAGGTAGTTAAAACACCTGGACTTTAACCTAATAAACTCTAGATTAGGGATAATAATAAGGCTGACAAGTCATACCTTGTTGGGTTGTGAGAAATAACCAAGAATGTACAAATTAAGTAACTAATATAGAGTGTAACTTTAGAAATGCGGAGATTCTTATTGTCATGATTGTGATTGATCATTGCCAAGAAACCTGTATAAATTCCAGAAAATCTGATTTTTCTTTTCTCTTTAAGAATTTAAATGTAAATAAGATTTTAACTATCAAATTTATGTAAACAGGTGTTTATTTTTATTATCCTACTGACAAGCTAATGTAGTTAACTAAATTCAAGATGGATTCTGAAGTTCAACATCAACTTCACTAATTCGTTTTTTCACTTATTCAAAAGATAGTTCTGAGCACCTGCTCTGTGCTGGCATTGACCTAGGTGCATTGATTTCATAGATCTTACAATGCTGGTAAGAGAATCACATATTAAGAAAATGAATAAATGCATAAATAAGATAATGTCAAATAATTTTAAAATTTAAATCCTGTGAAGAAAATTTTTAAAAGAGAATAATCTAATATTGGAGTAGGATGGTGCATAGCTGGAGAAGATGACATTTGAACTGAAAACAGATGGTTGAAAAGGAGCAGGTCGTGCAAATGCTAGATGAATATTTTTCTGAACAGAGATCAGCATGTATACAACCCTACAGAAAATTAAGTTTGGCCCTTCTCAGAGACAGAGATTTATTTATGTATTGTCCATGACTGCTTTGCAGTGGTAGAGATGACTGGTTCACAATGTCTATAATGTTTACTATATGACTTGTTACAGAAAAAGTTTGTAAATCTCTACTCTAGAACAAATATTTTCTAGAATGATAACAAAAGCATGCATTAAAAAAATGATAACCATTCATTCATTCATGATCTGTGGTTCAGGAATGAGGGCAAACCCCTTTTGTTGTTTCTTCTAGTCCACATGACATTAGGTTAGATTAAGTACCTGGGCTGATTTGAAAATTTCAAGAAAAGTTTTCACACTTGTTTGAGACCTTTGTGTTTCTCCATAAGAACCCTCTTCTTCTCCCCTCCTCTTCTCTTCTCTGTCTTTTCCCTTCCCCTCTCCTCTTCTCGTATGTCCTCTTTTTTATCACCCTTCCGCCTCACTCCCACATAGCTATGTTAGCTCTGTTTCCCCACAAAATGTTAGTGTTTGGGTATTCAGACTTCTTATGTGCCAGCTATCTCAATGAAGGATGCTTCTACAAGGTAACACTGGAAGCCTCAGATATTTTAAATCCTGGACTGAAGTTTTACACAGAATGACTTCTATCACTTTCTGTTGGTCAAAAGGAATCAAAGTATAGCCCAGATCCAAAAAGAGGGGAAAAGATGACTTCTTTATGGGGGAGTGGCAACATCACACTGAGAAACACCATTTGTGATAAGAACTATCACAAAGACTGTTGTGACAATCTTTAGAATCACAATCTACTAGACTGTGCTTAATGACACAATAAGTTTACGCAATGGCAATTCTCTTCATCTCATCACAGAGTGGTAACTAAAAGTTTATAGAAAGTTAGCCGGTCTGAGAAACCCATTGAGAAGGGCTGACTTAGATTCTAGAATACTACATATAGCATTCAAGTTTCTTTTGATGATTTCTTAATAAGATTATAATATATTCACTTATGTTGGATTATATATATGAGAAAAAATTCTAGAAAGTTGTCTGTAAATAAATACTCAAAATTGCATTTCTGAAACTTACTTTTTCCAAATGAAATACTGTCGGAAATTTGCTGTTACTTAATAAAATTCTTAATACTTTAAAGTCTGGACGTGGAGTCATGAAATAATCCCTTCTCCTTATAAAATTATGCCTGTCCTTTCATATAATCTGAATTTATACTTAGCAGGTGATATGAATGAAATCTGAGTCAAGCAAATCCTTTTTTCTGTAGATAAAAGAAGTCTAGATATATTTACCAGAACTTCGTCATTATCTCAAATAATCACAAGATTTGACAGATTATATCCCACGAAGGGAAGGATTTTTCACTCATTATAATATTAAAAAAATGAAAAAAATAGAGTTGACACTTAAAGTTATCAAATAGATTTTTTCAGTATATCTATGTGACACTGGATGTTAGAAATGTTCCATTATGTTGTGGATTTCTGTGAGATCTTTTTTAAAGAGGTGATTCATCAGTAAATTATAAAAATATTAATTTAAAAATTTACAATTCAGCTATTAAATAAAATACTAATTCATAATTACTCAAATTTACTTATCAATTATTATAGGTGTATATATAAATAATTTAAGCCCTCCAAATGGTCAGATGTACCTAAATTTTAATATAACTTAAGTAAATATATAGATTCATGTAAGAGTAGAAGTTTTAATCAAATCTTTTGTTCAAAAAGAAATAAGTGAAATTATGTATTTCAGTGTTCTACGTTAGGTAGCAATCTGAAGAGTGCTGCCTCAGAATGGTGATCGAACATAACCATTAAGGCATAAGGAGAGGAAAACACAATCAAGAAGAGTTTTCATTTGAAAATGTTTTTTTTAAAGAGTTTATATCCTTTAAGATGAATTTTAATGTGAAATGTAGTAACATTCTATTTATAGTATATTTGCATATATGTAAATGCAAAAATCGAGTGAAAATGGTATCTACTTTGGAAGAATTATATAGCAATCCCACTTTTGCTTTTTGGGTTTTTTTTAGCTACTTGCTCCCTGACTGTATTAACGACCAATATTTAAGATGTTACCACTATCTGTCTTTATTTGTTCTTAATATGGATTTAAATATAAATGCCCCAAAGAGTTGACTTCCTTTTTCTTTTTCTTTTTATTTGCAAAATAAGTGAATAAATGGAGTAAACATGTTTGTAAATATCACAAAGAGTTGACTTCCCCTTTTACAAAAATGAATGAGTAAAGTGGCTCTTTAAAATTTTATTCTTTTATTAAGTACCATCAGTATGTTTAATAGGAAAACAATAAGCTCTAACAGAGGCCAAATATATTGCAAAAAAAAAGTTGGTTAGAAAAGCATGACATATTTAAGAAATACAAACAGCATAGTAGATGAGAACATCCAGGAACATTGGGGTGTGAAACTATGAGAGTGGTGTTATCCATGAAAATTCTAAAATAAATGCAAAGATGAGACTTGTCATGATCAGATTCACATTTATTAATAGCAATTTTAATGAAAATGTTTGATGAAACACGAGTTGGAGGACGGGGATTAAAAATCAAGCTCTTTAATGTGAGACTCCTAACAGTCTCTCAATAAATGTAACTAAAACATTTTTAAGAGTCTGCCAAGCATTTTTTGTTTGTTAATGGATTTCTAGCATTTACTTATAGAAATTTTATTTTCCTAGGGCACAAAGAGAATTTTAGTGTCGGAGAATGAGTAGATAAAACATATATCCACACATAGCCGGGCCAAGTCCAAGCCACAGCCCTGACAGTATTAAATTTAAAATGCATACCACATAAATTATTGTATTGCTAAGACTACATTTAGAGGGCACTAATTTAATGATACCATAGAATAGATAGAATAATGGCTCCACAAAAATGTAAATGTCCCAATTCCAACAACTTGTGAATGTTATTTTATATGACAAGGAGAGATTAAAATTGCAGGTGGAATAAATTTGCTAATAACTTAATCTTCAGAAATGGAAATTATTCTGGGTTGTGTGACTGGACCTGGTGCAATCACAAGGTGCCTTTAAATGTGGAAGATGGCATGATGAGGTGAGAGAAAAACATGACTGGCCATAGCTTCTTTTAAAGATGGAAAGGAGCCAGAAGGCAAGGAATGAGATCACCCTCTAGAATCTGGAGAGGCAAGGAAACAGATTCTTTCTCAGAGCCTTCAAATGGAAGGCAGCCTTGCCAATACCTTGATTTTAGCCCAGTGATACTCATTTTGCATTGTTGATCTCCCTAAAAGTAAAATTTTATTGTATTAAGCCACTAAGTTTGTGGTAATATTTTACCATAGCAGATAAAAATGAATAAATATGTTTTGACTCATCCGCTTACACTGAGCACATGCTGTGTCCTTGTGCTAAGGCTATGAATGACCCAACAGACATTCAACGGGAGGCCTTTTTTGTTTTTCTCCTCATTTCTCTCATGACCCATCTTCTAATAATAACCTTTTCCTGTGCAAACAGAAAAGCCTGTGACGATAGTCTTTGTACTGTGCTACAATATATTTATGATATATGTGTATTTATAGTGTTGCCTAAGGAAAAAAAAAACTAAAGAAAAAATAACAAGGAACAATAGGTATCAAAAATAGACTGCTATAATGAATCTGTCAGAATATTACTTATAATTACCTAAAGAAAGTATTTTTTAAAACAACTACATTCACTCTGAAAAAAAAATTTTCATCACTGCCACCAGAACCCAGCTAATTTATGAGAGTGCAGAAGTATAGAAGAGGAAATACTTTTCTTTCCGCTTGGGACAGCATGCAGAAATACAGCACACACATGCACACACACACACCGAACTGGTCTGAAATATTCTGGTGCCTGCAAGGTTCCTGCAGGTTAATTCCTGCTGTGGTAGGAACTGACCTCATTTGCACTGACATGCAATACTCTTCCTATGAAGATGCCTCCTGTGGAGAAGTACTTTCAGGTTGCTCCTATTCGGACAGGACATTATATTGCACAAACACAGTTATATCTTACTTACCTTTAGACACATTTGTTTTATATACAAAACATTTAGATTTCTGCCATTACAACTTTAACTTCAAAAACAAATTATTCATCCTACCAAACCATGAAATAGTAAAATAATAAGTACGTTATCATATTTTTTAAATAAAATACAGGATGAATTACAATAAAGACTGGAACATTATTCTCATTAAATTTAGAGAGCCAACTCTGAGACTTGTCAGATGTGATATTTTATGACAATAACTACAATTAATCTTAGATAAAATTTTGCCTAATCCTATAATACAGAAATTTTATTGTTTTTTTTATCAGCTACTAGCTTATTATGAAGTGAAAACAAAGGCATTTTTCAACTAGTAAAGGGCAGTAAGAAAATTGGAAATAAGAAAAGCATAGACAAAGTGTGTATACAGAATAAAATCAATAGAATTTCAACATGTTGCACCTGTTTGAATGAAGCCATCAAATGAGTTTATTTTGTTTCACTTTTTGTCTACCTAATGATACTTTAATGTCAAAGTAATAGATAACTTGCTATTTTATACACATATGTATACATATACATAAATGCCTACATATATGTACTTTTTAGTGCTTGATCAGAACTGTTACTTATGTAATTTTAAGTTTGACGTTAAATTGTTAAGTGGAGGATAGTACAAATATATATCATAATTTAAACTGTCTTTAAGAGTAACATTAATAGGTAATCACTTTTTTAAATAACAGAACAGAGACTTTCACCTATAACTTAAGCCTGACAAATGATTTACACCTTTTAAATAAATAATAAACAATTACTCATTCGGAGTATTCATTAATGGAACACTTTGATTAATATTAAGTGTAGGTAGATAATTGTTTAAATATACCATATATACTTAACAATGTGCTGATCACAAGCATACAGCTTGAAACATTTTTATAGTTTATGCACCCATGTAACACTACATGGATATATGGGTTAGGCAATATTTTATATTGTGCTTTTAAAGCATCAATAGACTTGATTTTCCAAAAAGGGAAGAAGATAAAATCTACAAAATGTCAAATAAAATGCCATTTCCACCTTGGATAATTTAGATGAAAAGGAAGAATTTTTTTTTTTTTTTTTAATAACATGAAAACAAAGCAGAGAGCCAAAGAAACCAGCATAGGTATGCTCCAAGTGAAGGTCTGACTCACAAATCTTACTTTTCTTTTTTTGGATGGTTATTAGACTAGATGTCAGGAAATTGTTGGTGGAGAACATAGTAGATCTATCCGCATATAATTTGAGGAAGTCAACATGTGTTTATGAAGTATGATATTTGTACAAAATTAGTCAAGGAAAGAGGACTCAAGAAGGGTTCCACATGGCTAGAATTATTCGTGTTAGAGATAAAAATTTAAGGTTGGCTTGTTCTTTCATGCCTGAAAATGTTTAGAAAGCAGAATTCGAATAATTTTTTTTTTCTCTGTAGAGTACCTGAAAATTAAACCTCAAGGAGAAATAACATTTACATTTAGAAAATGGAAGAAAAGCTGAGAATCACATTAAAACATTTTGATTTCTTTCAAAGCAGCTTCACATTAATTAGCAAGTGAATTTGAAAAGCAGCCAAAAAAATGTAAAATACTTTGTTATTGTTGTTTTTTGCTTCTAAAAGTGATGATTGGCTACAAACCCATGAATTTTAAGTTTCTTAACACTTAACTGAATTCTGATCCTAAAACCATCACACATTAAAGCCAACAATTTTGAAATGCTTTTATTTCTCTTAACAAGATGTATGTTTTTTGAAATATACTTATCCCATTCTCTTTCTTTTTATTTATTTATTTATTTACTTACTTACTTACTTATCCCATTCTCTTACAGTACAGTAGCTAATGAATTACCACATAAGCTAATTTACAGTGTAGTTCTTTGGGCCCTACATTCAGATATCCTAATTTGGTAAACCTGGGGTAGGACCTGGGACTGAAATTGCAACATACTCCCATGTGATTCTGTTGAAACTTGTTCAGTTAGTAGCAATTAGTGGGAATGATTCAGAAATACAATCAGTTCTATTTATGGCATTGCCCATAGATATAATTAGCCAAAAGTTTTGATTGCATTATCACTCATAATCATCCCAAATACATACAAAGATACAGGTCAAGTAACGCTATTTGAGGTTGCATTAATTCTTCCAACACATCATATGGTCATTTAAGCCATTATTAATTTAGCTAATGTTCTATATGTCTGCTTTAAGGACATAAGGAGATAAACATTGAGATAATCTGAATTTACTGAATTATAATGAAAGAATTTGATTTACTCATAGACACATAAGTCACAGCTAAATTTCAGCATTAATTTAATCATGGCCTATTTTGTATGAGGTACAGGTCAAGGTAGAATGATGAATAAAATGAATGCACTACCTTTTATAAAGAGGGTACTATAATAGTGTAAGGAATGTGTGTATGTGTGTGTATTACCTTACTTAAATCACAAAAAGTCTCTCTGAATAGATGATATTGAATTACAACAAAGTGACCCTAAGAATAAAAATAGCCAAAAGTTCATATTTAATAAAACATTATCTTCTATTATATAACATTATACTTATAGGTATTTTCTCTTTGCCAGGAAACAGCAACATGAAAGAAAATGAGCATAGATTGAATGCCAAATCTGCATCAAGCAGTCTTTTACCTGATCTGCTTCCCATGTATTATCTTGTTACAAATTACTATTCAATATTGCCACTCCTACTAGGACCAGTCTCTGAAAAAAAATATGATTTAAATGAGTCCCAAAGCCCTCTAACTTGATGACTACTTGGTGATAAATCTTTTGATGCCACCTAGGGTAGACATATTAATGCACAGAAAGAGAAATTCCTTCCTTCTAGTCATGGTGCTTACATTTTTATAAGGAGAGACTGATAACAATAAACATAATAAATATGTAAAGTATGTTACGTGTTACTAGGTAATAAGTACAATAGAAACAAAATGAAGCAGAAGATAAAGGGACATGGGAGTGCTGGAGGGATGGTTCAGTGGCAACTTGCAGTATTAAATAGAAAGGTCAGAGTAGGCCTTTTTGAGAAAGTGAGACGAGCAAAGATTAGAATTAGATGGAAGTAACCAAGTGTACTTCGAGGAGGATAACTTTTCAGGCAAAGGAGAAAAAAGGTAAAAGAAAGGCACAAATATCAAATATAACTGACAAGTCAAAAAACATCTAGATGATGATGGGAGAGAGGCTTATGGAGTCTTTACGTAATGATGGCCCTCCATACTATTTGTCAGAGTGGTTGTACAAATATACATTCCCACCAAGAGCATAGAAGAGTACCTTTTTCTCCCTATTCTTTCCAATGGTTATTTTTTTCTTTTTGATAATACTCATTCTAACAGGTGTGAGGTGCTATCTCATTGCAGTTTTCGTTTATATTACCCTAATGATGAATGGTGTTAACTGTCTTTTCATGTACTCATTGGCCATCTCTATGTCTTGTTTGGAAAAATGTCTATTCATATTTTCTGTCCATTTTTAAATCAGATTTTTTTTTTTTTTTTTTTTGCTGTTGAGTTGTATGTGTTCTTTGTACATTTTGGCAATTAGCCCCTTATCAGATATATGATTTGAAATTATATTTATCCCATTCAGTAGATTGTCTTTTCATTTTGTTGATGGCTTACTTTGCTTTGCAGAAGCATTTTAGTTTGATGTAGTCACACTTGTTTTATTTTTATTTTTATTTTTATTTATTTTTCTTTGGGTGTCAGATCGAAAAAAATCATCACTTAAATCTATGTCAAGGAGCTTATTGCCTATGTATTCTTCTAGGAGTTTTATGCTTTCAGGTCTTAGGGTCAAGTTTTTAACTCAGTTTGAGTTAATTTTGGAAGATGGTATAATATTGTTGCCCGGTTTCTGTGTGTGTGTGTGTGTGTGTGTGTGTGTGTGTGTGTGTGTGTGTGTGTCTGATTTTCCCAACACCATTTATTGAAGAGACTGTTCTTTTTGATTGTGTACTCTTGGCTCCTTTGCCATAAATTAATTGACCAAATATGCGTGGGTTTATTTCTGAGCTCTGTATTCTGTTCCATTAATCTATATGTCTGTTTTTGTGCTGATATTATACTGTTTTAATTACTATAGCTTTTCAATAGAGTTTGAAACTAGAGTGTGTGATATCTACAACTCTATTCTTCCTCAAGATTGCTTTGGCCATTTGGGGTCCTTTGTGGTTCTTTATAAATTTTAAATTCTTTTTCTATTTCTGTGAAAAATACCATTGGAATTATTATTTAAATTTTCCTTGAATGAAGCTATTTACTTCATTTTTCAAGTCATATAGAACCCCTATAGAGACTATTTCAATATTAAATACTTATACTATTTTATAAAGCTTTTTTTTTTTTTTTTTTTTTGCTTTCTGCTTATCTTCTAATGTGAATCGATGAAAGGGAACAATGACAGGGTCTTTCAAGATTAAATGTTTAAAGTTTTAGTGTGTAAGTCCATCAGATTTTAAGATTTCTGTTATTTGATATGTATTTCCAAAAGAGAATAAAAACTATTATGTTCAAACTGTGCTATTAACATAGATGCTAATCTTGAATATAAGTTAAGGAAGTAATGCTATTGGTATCAATGATAAACTCAGAGAATATCTTGATCATATTATATCTCCCCAGTGTTTCTCATACATCCTGGTTCTTAGTAGATATTAAGTATGTTTTACCTTTTTATGCTCTTGAGCAAGTTATTTATATCACCATTTTACAAACACAAAAACCAGGCTGATGCTAATACAGCCAACAAGCAGCACAATCTATTTTACTACAATCCCCAAATACCAGTAAAGTTTACTCTCCTCTGACAGCTTGAAAATTGCAATTTGGAACTAAAAGCTTATCCCTGCAATAAAGATTGACTTGTGAAGTTTTACAAAGAAATGAGAAGTTTGGTTGCTGGTTATATTTGAATCTTGCTGTAAAGGAGGCCCTCACCAAAAGGTTGTGCCCTTGATGTGTTAAGCAGGCTGTGCACTTAACCCAAAGGTCTATTCAAACAGTTCAATCAAATTGTTAGCTGTCAAATGCCATCTAAATACATTAGAGCAGTTCTGTTAAGAGCTGAAAGACTTTGTGTAAGCACCAACTATGTTTATTGAGACTAAAGCTTGAGTCCCAGCTTAGAAGCTGAAAATGGACCTCAGGTTTAAAAGGATAAATTCTTAAATTTGTTTTTGATTGTACTGACTCTAAAAATTGAACAGAGGTCCTCTAAGACAATGATCTTTAATTTGTAACTCTCAGATCACCAGCATTAACATTACCTTGAAAACTTATTAGAAATGCAAATTCTTGAACCCTCCCCAGGACCTACTGGATCAGAAACCCTAGAGGACATCCAGAAATTTTATTTTCAATATAACTTCTTGATCATTTTGATCAAAAATAAAGCATAAAATCTGATTACTTCCTTTTTCTTAGCACACAGTTATCCTGGTAAAAGGCTGTAGGTCCCTTTGAGGAAGGCTGGGAGAAAGATTAACGATATAAATTTTTGGCAGTGTGAAGGAGTCCTTTCTTAAGAAGATATGATCTCTCCTCCATTCAAGGGGTTCTGGGTCTGTAAACTGGCTCAAGTCTAAAAATAGATTGAAGGACTGTAACTGACTATCTTTATAATTCAGATTAGTCTTTTCCTCATTTGACCTAGAATTGTTTTTCTAATTTTTTTTTGTGAGAATCTAGTAGTCTTCCTATCTAGTTCAGCTCTAGGAACACCATGATCAACTAGCCAACAACATAGGTCTGTGCAAGTCGACTATTCTGATTGCTGCTTTGACTGTGCTCTCCATTATGGTAACTACACCTACTTTGCCTTCAGCAATTGTGTGGCACCACTTGAGTCCTGCCACTCCCAGAAGCAATTACTACTGTTGACATGAGAACATCCGAACCTGTAGAAAGTTTTTGTAAGAGTTTATTTTAGTTTATTAGAGCTAAATAGAGGACAAGATCTCAACAGACAGAAAATACTCAATAGAACGACAGTTTTGCAGTTCCTTTTATACATTTGGAATTAAGGAGGGAATATAAGGAAAATTACATGAAGATGCCTTTTACTAGGTAAGCTTATAGGTCAGAGGCTTGATTACCCACCATGACCTGCCCAGTTAGGAATTTATGATCCAATCACCCTGTGAGTTTACTTTCCATAGAGCCTTTTCTTTTTCATTCAAAATCCCCCCCCCCCTTTTTTTTGTCACAAATCAATCTGAAGGATGCATTAATGACCAACCTTTTGGTCATACAGTGTGGTCTCACAGCACTAGAAAACCTCATTGTTAGGAAGTCTCGGTATTGATATTGTCTTGCAGAAATGGTGGACCAGTGGGAATAGGGTAGTACCTTAACCATGCAATGTGAGCTGAGGCTGAGTTTTTTCAAAAGTTTAGGACAGATAAATGGAAGGCAGTCAGGTCCTATAGCCTGACTTGTGAACTATCATGATGTGAGTTTTGCCATTTGTCTCATTTTTTTGTATTTGCATCTAGTATAACATTTACAAAAGCCATAAAAAGTATTAAAAGTTATCTAATACATCTTTAGCAATCATTAACAGTTGGACTATATAAGAAAAACCCCCAAAACAAGAATAACTATTTTATGACTAATATCATAATAAGTGCAATAATCTTTATCCTTTAGTCCTAGTGCTTTTGTAGAACATGGGATTAAGTATAGGCATTATTGTAATCACAATAGATATACAAAGGACTTCCACATATCTATTTATTTTTGCTGTTTTTTTCCCCAGATATGTTTAAAATAGGGAGCATACTATAGGTCACACATGATAATCTCATGCCCTTTGTGCCATTCCTTTCATAAGACCCACAACAGCTGGCCATCCAGCCTTGTGGCTGTACATGTTCAGTTGTATGATACTCCTTATTTTCATAACATTACATCATACACTAATAGTGGAAAATATTAAAAATACATGTGTATTATTAAATTGTTTTCTCCTTCAAATCCTAGCATCTTTGTTTTAGTATTGCCCCTTAGAAAGATAGTTTTTAATATTTTTAATCCATGTCCTTACCTGACAATTATACAGACCTGGTAGATATCATCTCCTTTCCAACTCCACTATGCCACCAAAATAGTGAAATCCCCTAGAAAAAAATTACATCGTCTTCTTTTAAGAATCACAATTAGAAATCACTTTACTCTGTCAAACTATGTTTTTTTCCTTCTCTTTAATATTATGGTAACTTACTAATTAAGAATTACTTCTCTAAACCCATACATGTTTAATCTTCAACTATTCCACAGGTAAATAGAAGGAAATTAGTGTTTATTGAGTGCCTGCTCTGTGTAAGACATTGTACTAGGAACTCTACTCACTCTCTTGGCTATCAAAGGGGGTTATTAAAATTGTAATAAAATATTATAAATATGTGATTTCATTCATGTGATCTCTGATTACATATTTTATTTTGGAACCACATTATACCATTAAGTCATATTGATTCTAGTTAACTAAAAATTCCAAAGTTTTTTTTTTTCTTATAAATCGCTGTTCTTAAAGAGACTTTGTCCTTTTATGGTATAATTGGATCTTTTTACATAGAATAGATTAATCTATATTTGCAGATATAACAATTCATTTTTTCTTTTGCTCTAATTTTATTTCTGAGATATATTAACTATCTTACTTATCACATTAGCCATGATTTCTAACCTTTAATTATTTTATGTTTTGGTTAGCATGACATTTCTAAATTCAGGTTGCTAGATAAAATACTATCTAGAACACATTTTTTTGCAACATATTTATGGAAAATTATCAATCTGTGACTACTTTGGTCATTACTGCTAGTGCACTATATTTTGTCACCTATGCATACTCCTAACTTCCTTATAACTAAGACAATTTTATTTTCCCTAAAGTTCTCTGCTATAAAAGGACCTGTTGAATATGTTGGTGAAATCAAGATGCCTTATATATATGGTCTTCTTTTAATTTAGCCATTTAGTGACTCCATCAAAAATAAAAATAAGTTCAGTTTGGAATGACTTGTTCTTAGGGGCATCATTCTAACTTTGTTAGAAAGTTCTACTTTCCTTTTTCTCCTATATGTTTATAAATATTTTACGTATTGATATTATCATTAACAAAATTATACTTTGAATGATGATTATATTCTAAGTAATATCTTGGTATTAGTAGTTTTTATTTTGAGCAAACTCATTGGGTAGAAACTATACCCATTTTGCACATGAGATAAACAAAGTTTAGAAAACTTTGTTAATTTTCATGAAGACATGTAACTATCAAACAGTGAAGCAAGAGAATAAATTCACATCTAACTATAGAGTCCCATTCTTTATCTCCATGTTATAAATATATCTATGGTTTTCCTTGGAATTAACATCAAATTTGTTAGTCTATATGTTACAAAGTCAACTTTTATTCACTTTAAAATATCATGGCAACCAATTATTTTCCCCACATTTCATAAAGTTAATTATCAATGGAACTTTGATCTTGCCTTTTCAGTCTTGAATGTGATTCACCTGGTTATAGCAATTTAAACATATTTAAAGCAGCTAGGTTACTTTTTTCCCTATCTTGGCTTATCTAGGGTTTCATTGTATATTATTACTAATGAATAAAATGAATGTAAAATGGAAATGTTGAGAATTTCTGCTTTTCCTCTATCATCTATTAACAATAACAAAAAAGTCCCTACATCAAGAAATATCTTTTGTTTTCTTTTCTGCTTCTTATTGCATATTTAAGAATGCACTTTCTTTGTTTTTAGTGATTTTCAGTAAGTATAGCACATTTGAGACTTTAGTTGTCTTTATATAATTTTATATATTCATGTAACTTTTTAAAATTCTTTTTAAGCAATCCAGTTTTTATATAAAAAGGATATTTATGAATGTAGGTAAAGAAATACATTTACATAAATAATTTGGGAGTCATATCTAGTATTTATAGTGCTTTCATATGGTTTAAAATAGAAAACACATAGTAAACAGAACACCCAATTATCTCAATTCAAAAAGGCCTTCTACAAGACACATTATATTAAAATTGTCACAAATTAATGTAAAGAAAGAATTTTCAAGGCAACCAAGGAAAAGACCACAACCTATAAAGGAAAACCCATTGGATTATATTCAGACCTCTCAGCACAAACCTTATAAGCTGGGAGGAAGTAGAACTAAATATTCAAAAGGCTGAAAGAAAGAAATTACCAGCCAAAAATAATATATCCAGCAAAGCTCTCCTTTAGATATGAAGGAGAAATAAAGACCTTTGCAGACATAAAAAGTTGAGGGAATTTTCCACCACAAGCCTTGCATTACAGGAGATACAGAAAGAGGCATTCGACCTGAAACAAAGGATGAAAAAATACATAACTATGTATAAGATGACCAATAGGCAGACTGAAGCAGAAAATTACAATCCTTATTAAGAACAGGGTATTATGAGGTTAAAGATAAAAAAAAAAAAACTTTAAAAAGAAAAGAAGACAACAGCTATTACAACTTAGGAAGGAGTACTTAGCATAAAGAGGTACAAGGTGAAACAACAAAAACCGAAAAAGGGAGGAAGTAAAGATCCGAATCAGCAAAGGAAATGGAGATAAGGTACATGCAGAAGAGAAAGGACTACTGTATATCACTTTCCTTTAAATGAACTTAGTAGTAATCACACAAAAAATCCAGAACTGAGAGACATAACATAAAACAAGAGGGAACAGAGGGAAAACCCATAAAATACCACCAATTTAAAATTATAGACAGAAACACAAGGACAAAGAAAATGGTGACACTGAGCTCCCACAAAACGCAGGATGAAATGGCTAAAGGAAAACCTCGTATTTCAATAATCACCCTAAATGTAAATTGACTGAATTCACCAATAAAAAGGCACAGAGCAGCAGATAGTGTCAAAAAACAAAACTCGACCATATGCTGTCTCAGGAGACACATCTCACTTCCAAAGACAGATACAGATTCAAAATGAAAGGGTGGAAAACAACATTCCAAGCAAATTGCATCCAGAGAAAAGCGAGTGTAGCCATACTTATATCTGATGAAATAGACTTCAAGATAAAAATAAGTAACGAGAGACATCGATGAAGACTTCATAATGATAAAAAGGACAATCCATTACGAAGACATAACACATTAATATTTATATCCCTAATCAAGGAGCACCAAAATATATAAAGCAGCTACTAACAGAACTAAAGGAGGAAACCAACACACACACACACACACACACACACACACACACAATAAAATAAAATAAAATAAAATAAAATAAAATAAAATAAAATAAAATAAAATAAAATAAAATAAAATAAAATAGAAAACATATGGTCTGTGCAAATGACAATAACTACTCCTTCTGAGCTGCTGTTTCCCTTTCTAGGGTGCACAAGTTGACTGGAGAGCGTCATCTAGATGCCAGCCCTGATGCCATCCCTTGGCTGGACAACAGCCTGCTCATTCTCATGCATTCCATGATTCCATTTTGCCCAGATATTTGCACTTGTTGTGTGTTCACATAGTTGTTCATTCTTTTCTTATAATAGAGGTTATCCTAATAATTCCCTGGATTATAACTCTGTGATTCTAGGGACTACTCATATCTTTTCCACTATTACGTTTCTGAAAACATGATTCTCCTTGGAACATATATTATTATTTAATATTTGAAAAAAAGCCTACTTAGTAGTGAGATATCTGAAAAACTTAAGTTACTCATTATGTCCAAATCACCACTTTTATTTGTTGATGGAAATTAAATTCTATGCATTGCTTTCTCAGTATACATAGAAATATAATTAAATGATTTCTCATAGGTTGTCATTTATAAGGATGACATTTTACAAGTGCCTGAAAAGAAATGTTTCAAATTTATTATGTCATGCACAGCTTTTATAACCAAAATTAGAAAAGAAGACTAATGTTTTTATCTTTTTAATTCATAGAGACTTTAAGATTTTGTTTCCATAACAAAACTGTTATTTTTTAACTAAAGCAACTGACAAGTACTTGATTCTGGTCCCTTGTTCAATAATCCCTGTATATAAAATAATACTTTTCTTCAATTTTTTTTCCCTGTGAGATTCTTTTAAATGTTATTCACCTTCCCCCCCAGGACTGTGCTACTTCAATCCCCAGACCTACGCCTATAAAATTATTTTCACTTTCTTACATTAGAATTTATTACATTTCCTATTTAAATTAATATATATTTGTACATGTGTATATGTTCAATCTATCCATTATATAAATTCACAAGTGCTATTATTAACACTTTATTAGCACTATTCCTGTTATTCTGTACTAAAAAATATTGTGGATACTAGAATCACTTCTATTCTACTTGGTATACCTGATTTCTATAATACCTAATTTTAGAAATCCTTTTTTTCCTATATTTCTTCATCATTTCCAATTTGTCTTAAAATGATGGTTTATCAGTTGATGATTCTTCTGCCCAACCCATTATTTTCTTTTTTCTTATCAAGAATAAACTTATTTACTGTTAAAATTCATTATCCAAACATTTTTAACCCCATAAATATTTGCTTTATCTAGCCTATTTTCTCTTCCCAAATCTCTACATTAGACTAAAAATAAGAGAGTAAATCCCTTACTATGGTTAAATTTCAGCATTTTGCTGCACAAGATCATAAAAATCTCTAGGGAAACACTTCATATCAGCAGAAATTGTTAAAAGTCTACAGAGTTCAGTGAGTCTTGGCTGTCTCTTTTATGTGTCATGCATACTCTCCAATAAAAGCATGCTGTTTATCTTGTCATATCTACAAATCAAGCTCCATGTTCCTCAACCAGGAGGTACCATGTACTATAAAACTTGATAATACTTGAATAATAGAATAAATGAGTGAATGAATAAATGAATAGATGAAGATTAGTTAGTAAAAAGTCCCATGCATTTGTTGGTTTTTATCATTGTTTATTAGTATATGAAACATGAATAACTCTTCTTCTGCTTCTACTTCTTCTAATATTCACACTCCACTCTTTATTAGAAAGGTTTTGTAATGGCTTGAAAATCAAGATGCATACTTCCTTTTTATTTTTTCTTATGTAAATTTTACATGCCCTAACATTATTTTCATTGGTATTGTCTCTTTCTCCTTAGAATTTTAATTTTTCTAGTTTTATTCTTGCATTATTTCTTATATTCTGTCTTGATACCTTTTAGCTTTTTAGACTTAAAAACCTCAGTGCATAGTAAGATGTTCTTGTAGCTTTTTAATCTCACACTTTAGCAGAGAGACTAGCATGCATTTATAGCATACGTAATTGGTGACTGCCTGAGGTAAAAGACAAACAGCAAAAGACAAACTGCAGGTTCCTCAAATAGTCCCCTTAGTGTCCACATTTCTTCAAATTAAACTGAAGTCCTTTGTGACTCTTTCTGGAATCTCTTTGTGCTCTGTTAAGTCACACTGGCATCTAGTTACACCTGTTTCTGATGACTCATGATTTCAAGGGTGCTATTGACTTTAAGATGGGCTGACCACCATAAACTCTTGATGTAAATCTCTGATAACTTTTTCACTCCTGTTAGGTATCAATAATCCGTACCTGGTAGATGTCAAACCTTGACCTCTTCAACAAAAGCTATATTATTTCATTCACATCTTTGAAAGCATTGCTGCAAAACATTCCATTAACCAACTCTCATCTATTTAATGAAGTATACATAAACAGGCTTAGAGGTTATATATACCTGTGTATTATGGTTCGTTGCCATATAACAAAGCATAATGAAACATACATAACTGATAAAATAAGACATTTAAACTAGCTTGTTATTTATTAGAAGAAAGATAAATTGGGAAGAACTATATACTATCTTTATCTTAATAACTCACAATTTGATGTTGCCTATATTTAACATATTTTTATAAGATGCTATATAATCAATAATGTCCAAAGTACTTTTAGTGGTACTCAGCCAATATGAGAATATCTCGTTTTTTTAAACAAACAAACAAACAAAGGGTCATAGAAGTTATAAGGGGTAGTCCAGAAATAATTTTAAGAATTTAATAAAATTGAAAAATTCAATTTGAAAATTTAGCTGCTAGCAATATTTTTAATTCTTAATCTTTATAGTGATTCTTTAGCATTCATGTGTACACAAAAACAAACTGAATTTTTTATTGATTATATTCAAAAGAAAGTTGGCCAAAATATATATAGGATAATTGGAAACTGATATCTACTTGTTCTTTTGATTACAAAGCTATAATTTTATTTGAAAAAAATCACTGACTTCTTATTACATAAAATGTGAAAAAGTGGAACAAAACATAGTAACTTTCCAGGAAAGATCAGCATAACATCTATGTCTTCATAATATTCTATGCCACATACCATGGGGTCAAAACATATTCTAAAAGGATAAAACCACACCTTTAAAGTTTTCGATATCAAATGCGTGAGAAGAAAATCATTCCTTCTACCACAAAACATCACAGTATAGCACCTTCAAAGACCAAACTGGGAAAGAAATTTGGTGAATAATTTATAAGTCAAAAGTAAAGCCAGGTGCAATCCAATTCTATATCTATCTATATATAAATGTTGCCTTAGAGTACATACAACTCAGACAACATATCAAAGAGTAAAGAAAAACAAATAAGACAAAGTTTACATTTACATGAAAAATAAAAGTTGCTTTTAAGAAAATAGCTAGGTCATAAATATGTCAACAGTATGATACTGTGAAGAACCATAAGCTAGTTTAAAAGTTTGAAAGATATATGTGTAAATATAAATATTTTTGAAGAAGTAACACAATTTTAAAAAATAAACATATCTTTGTACATTCAATTCTTAATATTTTCACTTATAGTATCTTGTTCTGCTGAGATAGAAAATAATGACAGAATAAAAGAAACACTTTCCTTTTTGAAATGTTAAACCAAAGCACTATCATTTTTTATATTTTCCTACTTACTTGAGCCTGCTATGGGCCATACAGTTCATTTACTTACCCACTCTCAACCCTTAACTCATAGTTATTTTAGTTTGTTTTGTTTTTAAACCACTTTATTGAGATATGAATGACATAAAATAGCTGTCCATATTTAATGTATAGAACTTGATGAATTTAGAGATAAGTATATACTGATGAAACCGTCACCACAATCCTCCCTACTATTTATTGTTATGCTTTTGGTGAAAAAGACACTTATATAAGATCTATCTCCTTAGGAAAATTTAAAGTATATGATATATTATTGTTAACTATAAACACTATGCTATAGGGACCATCTCTAGAACTTATTTACTTTGTATAACTGAAACTTTGTACCTTTGACCCATATCTCCCTACTAACCCTCACCTTCAGCCCCTGGCAACCACCATTCTACTCTCTGCTTCTATGAGTTTGACTGTTTTAGATTCCTTATATAAATGGTATTTTATAGTATTTGTCCTTCTGTCTGGCCTATTTCACGTAATGCCTTCTAGGATTAGTCATGCTGTTGCAAACGGTAATAGTTCCTTCTTTCCTTTAAGGTTGAGTAATATCCCATTATGTATTTAAACATATGTTACATTTTTTTTTTGTTCATTCATCTATTGATGGAGACTTAGGTTATTTCCAAATCTTGGCTATTGTAAATAATGTTACAATAAACAATAACCTTGGAAGGACAGATATCTCTTCAAGTTCCTGATTTCAGTTCCTTTGGATATATACTCAGAAATAGAATTCTTGGATTATATGGTAGTTCTACTTCTAATTCTTTGAAGAATCTCCATATTTCTTTCCACAGTAGCTGCACTAATTTGTATATTCTCACGAACAGTGCACAAAGGTTCTAATTTCTTCATATCCTTGCCAACACTTGTTTTGTTTTATTTCGTTTTTAATCATAGCCATCCAATATATATCTCATTGTGGTTTTTATACTCATTTCCCTGATGATCAGTGATGCTGAGTACATTTTCATATACTTATGGCCATTGTTATGTCTTCTTTGGAGAAATATCTATTCAATCCCTTTGTCCATTTTGTAATCAGGTTACTTGGGATTTTTTGCTATTGAGTTATAGGAGCTCCTTATATATTTTAGATATCAACTTTATATCAAATATGTTTGTTTTCATTGTCCATGTATACTTTATATCATTTTATATTAAGATCAGGCTTCATCAGAGCAGAAACGGGTAGTGTCTGCTATGGAGGTAAAGATCCTGACAGTGCAATGGCAGAAACTAGTTAAGTGTTCTGTAATTATTAAAATGCCAACAAATTTATTATTCAAGGTATTAATAATATAAGGCCAGATAATGCAAGGACGCTAGAGCCCATTTGGAGTGGAATTATAGGCTTTTAATCCAACCGAAAAATATTGTAATATTGGTAATGCCATTTATAGATTATGTGATTTGGGTAAAGCTCTTTGACTGTCTTGAACTTCAGTGTTCACATCTTTTAAAGAGATATAAAACATATACTTGTTGTGATGTTTAACGTTATATGTCAAATTGGCCAGGTTATGATGTCCAGTTGTTTATATAATTAACATTTAAATCAGTAGAATTTCAGTAAAGCAAATCATTCACTGTAATGTAGCAGGTATAAGGAGTGGCCTCACAGTGTTTGACCTCAACAGGATTTTCTATGTTATTTTGCATGGTTTTCAGTAGCAAAACCAAACTGAGTCTTCGGCTTTATTCCTGTTTTTGTTTGTTTGTTTGTTTGTTTTTTGTTTTTTGTTTTTTGTTTTTTTTTTTGGCAAGAGAAGAACCTGTACACAGATGTATTTTGGTGTCCCCTGATTGAAATATTTACCCTTCTTTATATTACTTCTGTAACAATTTGTGAACAAATTTATTTTTTACCTTTTTTAAATTTACTTTTCAGATCAAATTTTTCATTTGATCTAAATTTGTCAAAATAAAAGATTCTCACACACACACACACAAAATGTAAAGAACATTAAGTGTCTCGTGGACCTGAGTTTACTACAGGATACCAGGGTTGGAGTGGGTACAAATTGCAGATTGGGAGGAGGAGACTAGGACAGCATTGCCAGCCTGAGGTAAATAAAACAGGAGGGGCCGGGGAACAGCCAGTGGAGCATTGAGGCTGTGGGAAAGGCTGCTCTTTGCCCTACAGGTGTCTGTGCTTAATGTATGGCAAAGGGTTCAGGAGGATGTGCAGGGTGTAGGTCACTGGCTCCAGTTACAGCTGAGGGACTGGACAATGAGGAACCCCCCACCCCAGAGGTCTTCAGCCACTGAGAGAGATGCAACTCACAGCACTGGTGGCTCATGACATCTGGAAGTCTATGTTTTGTATGGTGTTTTGTGCCTAGTCGGCAAGCACTAAATAGTGAACTTATTATCATTATGGCCATTAAATTCAATTTAGTTTGTAATTCAAAATCCATATGAAAATGATTTTTTTAGCAAAATCAAGTTTCAAAAATATTAGATCAATTTTAAACCAACTATACAAACAAAAAGCTTACAGTAGATTTAGACCCTAAGATTTGTTTTGGTGTATTGTTTTTACGTGTTTGTTTTCTGCTTTATTCAAATTTAGAATTAAAAGACTCTTTGAGAAAGAAGTTTCTCAAGAAAAGTGTGTCATATTTATAGATTAAGGTCTTTGCCAAAAACCTAGATCACGAATTTCTCTTTGGTACATACTTCTATTCCATTTTGCTTCTGTGTCAATTTTATCTTTTGATGTTTAAAATTGTACATGGCCCGAGAGTGGGCTGCCTAAGGGATTAGAGCTCCTGAAAATCTAGTGAAAGATGTAGTGAAAGATGTGTTAGACTTACCTTTGGGCTCTTTAATTAGTTTCTAAAACTCTTTTTTGGATACCACTTTCATAGCAAATAAACTCCCATTGAAAGTTTGCCAAAACTCATTTTAGTTGCATTCAAAAAATATACTTGGGCAGTTTAACTAAGTCCAATTTTAAAATGGGGACTATTTTACACTTACTTATTAAATAAAAAATTCTAGGGTTTGTATGTGTGTGTGTGTGTGTGTGTGGCCATTTTTGTTTTTTTCTCTGTGCTAGAAATTGTCAAGATTCTCTTCACGGAAGTTCATAGGGAGTCTTGAAAGTTATAGTTATTGCATATCAGGAAATGTGTCCACTCTGAATTTACTATTAACACATTAGACAGCCATGCAATTTATGCGCTTCCAACATGTTTGCATCATTGCTTTTCTTTACAGATATCTTTAGGCCTAGATATTTACAGCCTTCTCCCAGCTTCTGCATCCAGCTTCTTTGGATGCTTTGCACTCTTTATTGTCACTACCTATAAGAATTGTTTTATTGCATGAGAAACATCGATGATGTAACCAATTTCTTTATTTTGATAGAACACACCGGTGACCTACCTGCTTTGTTATTACCTTGGCACACCCTGCAGATTGATGAGCCATTAGTTGCACTCTGGTGTAATAAAGCCCCCAATACTGCTAGGAAAGGTCACAGGCAAGAAGTCCGATTGCACTGTGTAAACAGCTCTTCTACTATAGGCATAGGCGAGATTTTGTATTATTTGCTTTTTCAAGATATTCCCATACAAGCTTTACATGAGAACAAGAGACCTGAGCCAAAAAAACTAACGTGGATTTTACATGTTTCCAATATGGCCTTTGCTATCTTCCTATGCTCAGGATATCCTTGATATATCCTTTCCCTGGACATTTCTTCCCTGACCTCCATACTCTGGGCCCATGACATTTTCACATTTCTTTTCCCTATCAACACTCCTCTATATGGCATTTTTGGATGATATGTTAAACTACTTAGAAAATTATGAGATGACAGGAGTTTAATATGTTACCTTTACCAGAGCCTCTTTGATGTTTTTACTGAGAGCTTTAATAACTATTAAAAGAGAAAGGAGGCAGATGGCACCTTTTCTTAGTTACTATAGTATAATAACCTAACACCTATTACATTGATGCAACTGCTGATTTATTTTCTTTATTTCAAACTAGGCTGTGAGTTCCCAGGGTAGGTATGATATTCTATTTAACTTTGTATCCTCAATGCTTACAGCAGTTCCTGGCACATATTGTGATCAAGAATGTTTGTTGTGTGAATGAATGAGTAATAGGAGATGCTCGTGTAATATAGACCAAAAGGATGAAAATATATATTTGGGGAATAAGATGTTAATAGAACACTATATTGTTTTTCAATATGCAGCAATGTGAGATTAGACCAAGCATCATATATCTGAAACTAACAAAAAATATTGTCTTGATGTTGCGGGAACACCCAAAGCATTTAACAGATGAAGGTAATTTGTAGGCAAATCAGAGACATACAAATATTATTCCCTTAAGTTAGAATGAAAAGGATAACTAACAAATTGGAACAAACCACTTCTTCTCCCAAAGTGACAAAGAGAGAAGAACTAAATAGAGGGTGACATTTTGCTTCATATCTGTCCCAATCTCAGATATCAAGAATAATAACACTCTAGGAGTTATGTCAGTTGATATACACAACCTATGAAAAATGACTTTGTGCATTTATTCTCTTATTTAAAAATCAATCTGTTCACTTTTCCCAAGTCACATATGCTTATTTTTAGCTGATGGATTCCTAAATAATATACATGTTATAAAATTTAAAAAAACCTAAATAAATGCATTGTTTTTCACATGGTTGTGATAAACATATTATAATTTATAATTAAGATTTATTTATCCTTGAAGAATAGCTTTTATATGTTGTTTGAAAAAAATCAGGAATGTTACCTGCACAATAAAACTAAGCTATATATTTCACATTTTCAGATAGTTTGTCTTACTCAATGGCATTTAACATTATGCCAGTTTATGTGGGGGATCACGGTGTATATTTATATATATTATTGCTACACCAGTATATTTTGGCTTCTGTGTTTTGTTCACATCTTATATAAAGGCAAATTACAACATAATGAAAATAAAAACATTACCATCATTCCACGAGATACTTTTTAACTAAGTATCGTTCAATTTAGAAAGTTATAGAAAGTTATAAAATACACTGCTGAAAAGGTTAATTTTCCTTCCAACTTCAGAGAAGAGAGTGATTCTCTTTCTAGCACTATAGACTATGCTGAACTAGTATCAAGAAGTAGAATAAAATTTCAAACACAGAAATAAAATGTCTATTAAACTAGTACTCATTTTCAGAGAGTTACTATGTAGCAAGTATCAACCACGTGAGTGTAATTATTGTATAGTTTTTGAAAATATATAGTGAGAGTCAGTCATTCACCAAGTCAGGACTTATTTTTGGATTTGTAAAAGATCTCTGAGTTGGATAATAACATGGTGTCAGCCCTGCATGAGCAGACTAAATGAATGATAAAGTCTAAATTGTTCTGAATACCTGCAAATGGATCAAATGGCATTCAAAACAATAACTCGATTTTTATTAGGACTGTGACCATACTTTCAACCTCTAAGATACATATTCTTTATGTTACAAAATATGCTATATAAAATTACTGAAATCTATTGTCCTAGAAAAGAAAGAAATTATAAAAATGTAGAAATAATGAAATGAATTGCTTTAAAAAAGAAACAGAGAGAATAGCAGCTCAATATGCGAATCCAATTTTTTTTCTAGTAAATGGAACCAAAGATCTCCCCACCTTACATTTTATTACTTATTTATAATTTAAAAGCATCAGTGGATTAAGGCAAAATTTTATCATTTTATGTTCTAAAAAAAACATATTTTGTGTTTAAGTCTCCTCCCAACAGCTCTGATTCTAAAAATAGACTGGTTTATTAGACCATGTATGGAAAAAATATCTTGAAAAGATTTACTGGAATAAATAAGTCTCTAGAAAATTCAGGTTCATTTTAGAGCAGAATTCTTGTAGTTTCTACAATAATATATATTTCCATAATATTGTAGCATTTATTTCATGTTATTTTGATAACTCTACCAATAGAAAAATCAGAAAGTCTTTCACTATATATTAAATGCTATTGGAGCTTGGTGATAGGTTTTCACAGTTCAACAACATTTATTTAATCTTCAAAATTGTACTGAAAAAGTAGGAACAATTTAACGTATGATATGTAAGGAAAAGGATGAGAAACAGAAGGAATTAGAGGAAAAAAAAAAATTCAGTTTCTGTCCCTCCAAACTCTAACATTTGAGCACACTCCGGGACAAGTCTTCCATCCGTTGGCTTTGTTCACGACTTCCACTACAACTTAATGAAGCTTGGGCGAAGCAACAAAAACAATCTTCCCTTGTGGCATGAGCAATATATCCATTACCTTCATCGGTCGGTTTCACTGCTGGATCTTCAAACACACTGAGTATTTAGAGATTAGAATGACATTTGCTGTGCAAGTTTTATTTTTTGGTAGCTATACTATCAGCTTGTACAGAGTGAAGGCTAACATTGAATTTTCAAGGTTTTAGAATAACTGGTGTCAGAACTCTAGCATGAAATATTATGCATTATTCATAATGTCCAAACTCTTTAAAATTAAATAAGTATAATTAAATTTTAGACCGGTAGATCAGAATTAGTATGACATTTCTGGCATTGTTATTAATTTTAATAATAAAGGAAATACAATTAATTATACAAACAGTACAAGAAAAGTCTATTAAGTAATGTATTATAAGAAATCCAAGCATATAAGTCTAAACTGTCATTAGTAATTGACAATGACAATGCTTTTTCCTGTTCAAAATATTTAATTGAGCAAAAGTTTTTTCCTTCTTTTTTTTTTTTTTTATAAATTTAATAATCTGTCCAGAAATTATTTGGTCCAAGATAAAGTGGATGGACTAACATTTCAAAATCCAATCTCTTATGCTCTGCCTTCAGGTTCAAACCTTTGATCAATTATACAAAAGCAGCCTTGAAGATCAAAGAATCCTTAAACACTAGTGAGCAAATACAGGGAAGTTGAATAACACTGGAGTAAAGTTATTCATAACATGAAGTTACGAGAGAAAGAGAATAATGATCTTAGAGTATACTTATTTTCCTGTTTTTTTTTTTTTCAGGTAGAAAATAATTTCAGTGAGAACTGATATAATTCTATCAAAGCTTATCAGGTACAAATTTTAAAGTGAACATAATTCTTATTCTTGTTGCCATTAAAATATTTTAGAGCAAAAAAAAATCAATATGTCATAATATCAGGGAATCTTTTGAATTAAAATGTTATATCATCCCTTAATTTTTCTTAGACCATTAGCTTAAAAATGGAAACTCTGTAGAAGACTACCAGATGTCCCATCCTCAGTGATATCAAATTAATAATGAAAAAATATTTAAGAAAAATATTTCCACATTTAATAAATCAAAATAGCAGAATAGTTAGGTAGGAAATACACTAGTCAAACACAAAATAAATTCCGTAAGTATTTTTATATATGCTAATAGCAAGGCTAAGGGAAAATGTCTAAACTCACATTTCAAGGATAAACTATGTAGGTAAAATTGTTTTGTGCATCACATGAAATAGGTTTTATATGTGGCTTTGTAGCTAATTTTCTTTTATTACCCTAATTTTTTGTTCAATTTACTTAAACTAAACAATAACAATTCACCCATTTTTTCCATCTCCCACCCAGACTCTTGCAACCATCAGTCTGTTCATTGTATCTGAGCTTGGGTTTTTGTTATTTGTTTGTTTCTTTTAGATTTCACATATGTAAGAGATCACAGCATTTATTTTTCTCTGTCTTATTTCACTTAGCATACAGCCTTCAAGATCCATCATCATGTCACAGACAGCAAGATTCCATTTTCTTTGGCCGATTTAGATTTATATGTATCTGTGTATATATGCGTATATATATAATTCTAAATGATGTACAATACCTTTAATGTACTGCTAAAATTGGTTTGATGATATTTTGTTGAGGATATTTGCATCTATGTTTATCAGGTATATTGGCCTGATTTTTTTGTTGCACATGTGGCATTTTTGTTTGGTTTTGGTATCAGGATAATGTTGGTCTTGTAAAATGTGAAATTTCTTAGTATAAACAACTTAAACAGCTTAGAAGTTTTGTTTCTTTGTTTGTTTGCTTGTTAAAATTGTTCTTTATAAAATGTTTTACTTACAAGAATATATTTACAATGAATTCACTTTAATGAGGACTTGTCAAATTTAAAAAGATTGAGAACAATATGTAATACATTATAAGGCTTATGTGTCTAATGCTCTTCCATATATTTTTATTGCATTTAGTTGTTTATTAAGAATAACGGTTTTAATAAATCTGGGATTCTTAATGATCAGTCTAGTTACACTGACCTATTCTGGCTTTCACTCTGTTAAATCAAACTTCATATTATCTAAATATCTTAGGAATGTGTACAACTATGTACACTGTATATAGATTCTATTTATTACATTAAAAAGCAGTTTGATATTTCTAGTGCTGCCAAGTAGCAATGGACCACAGTTTTTGAGAGTTTATCTTGTAATGGGAATTTTTATGTAGATTTTACAAGTGATATGGCAGAATCCTCTGGTAAGGTAAAAAAGAGGTTTGTGTAGTGAGCAAAACATAAATAAGCGTAAGTCCAGCAATGTAAATGTGAAAAAAAAAAAAAAAACTTGGAAAATTCTCTGATGCATCAGGTTATTGTGTTATCTTCAAACTGGTAGGAAATAATGTAAATAAATTAATTTTGTATAAATCCACAGAGACTCTCTTGTGTCTTCAGTGAGAAGGGGCACTATTGCTTTATGAAAGGAAATTTAGATACTGCAGAGAGTACATTTCATTCTCCTGCTATATGGACTTATATGATTTGATGTAGATTGCTAGAAGCTTGCAAAGTTTTCTTGAACTCTCGCTGCCCCAAAACTGGATCGTATCCCACTCAAAGGAGATGAAATATATAGAAAATAAAGTCAACAGCATTATATATATTATTTAATTATTTTATCTATATTAGCTAAGAACATTATCTATATTATTTAATTCTTATATATGAGGTGGATACTATTATTAAACTCAAGAGGAAATTGAGGGTTAAGATGATTAAACAATTTACTCAAGATCAAATGGCTAGCTTTACTTTATCCTAATATTAAATACTAACTCTTCTCTCCCCAAAATGAAACAGGTCACATTCACCAAAGCAATACAAATTTAGGAAATAGAAATAAACATAAGTGTTTGTTTTATGTGAATAAACCCAAGGTCATATGGTAGTAGAAATTCAAAAAATACTTGAAGATATGGAAGAAAATAATCTGCTACAGAAGTTTTAAAAATTGTGAAGATTTACTAATTCATTCATTAAGCAAATATTTATTAAATTCTAATTGTTGAAAATAATAACTGATGACAAGAGTATATGGAAACAATACTGTTACTTCCGGTTGAAATGGTCATTACTATGTCCTTTCTAGAGAGGACTTTGGCAATATATATAAAAAACTAAAATGATGTCCATAATTTTAGCCAATAAAATTCTGCTTGTGGTTATTTGTTGCCAAGCTTAATGGTGTTTTTAATATCATTAAGTAATTGTATCATATCCTTTTTAATATAAATATGATTGTAGTCTGGATTCTTTTAGTAGGTCTAGAAACTTGAGAAAGAACTTCCAACTGGGCCAGACTTGGGTCTTTCAATTGTAATGTACTATGAATTTCAGAACACCTCAAAAAATAAAATAAAATAAAATAAAGGAAATTTCATTATATCTTAAAAAATTAAATGTCCAGGCAATATCTATGTGAGACAGTTTAGCAATCAAATGATCCTGGGCCACTGCTCAGTAATGACTGGCTGACTATAGCCTGCAATCTGGTCTATGAGGGCCTACTAGCTAATCATTCAGCAAAAGAACAGGTTGTTCTGCCTTTCTAAAAATGATGTAAATATTTAACACATACCTTTTTTTGATACTTTCTATCTTTTTTAAATGGGTACAAAGTTTCTGTAATAATTTAAGGACAGTGTTCATAATTTCAGTCTCTTCTATTTACATAAAGGTATAAAACAATATATCTATATATTTCTCTATCAATCCATTTCTATTTATCAATACATCAATATCTATATTTATCTGTAATATATTCCTATAAAGATACAAAACCATGTGCATATATGCAACTATATATCTGAATAACTATATCTATAAAACTATAAACATATATAATATGATGTAACTAATGAAATCAGGCTTGAGGTGAGATATGACACATTGATAGAAGTTCATTAAGCAAAGGATGATGAACATTTTAGACTGAAGTAACATTATATATTAGGCCCTATGTGTATGGAAGGAGCAAAGAACTTTTGAGACATTAAATGTAGGTTATGTGACTTCAGCACACAATCCAAGGATGTGTACAGTAAAAGAACCAACTGTAAATGTAGGCATCAATCAGACTTTATGTAACAGATTTTTACTATGTTCGAAGAGCAATGGAAAGCTTTAATTTTTTTTTTTTGTAATTACAGTTAGGTTTATTTTTAAAACATTCACTCTGGCCATAATATAGAGAAAAAATTTAAGGTGGTGGTAAGTGAATATGGAGATGAATGAAGATTGGACTTAAGGACTAATGATAGATATGAAAAAAAAAAACCATGAAGTTAGGATATATTTAGGAAAGAAATATAGTTACAACCTGTTACTAGATTTGTTATGAGAGGATAAAGGAAAGAGGCATCATCAAAGTGACATTTTCATTTCTGGCTTTCATGAATTTCATAAGTTAAGTTTCTGAATGGAGTTAATTATGTTCTTAGAAATGAACAAGATGTATTTGGGTAGCAATTAATAGAATTAGGAGTTCAGTTTGACTTTTGAAAAAATGTTAAGGAGACAAGTGCAGCACAGTGAAGAAGTCTTTCCAAGAGACTTAAATGTATGAGTCATTCATGGTTGGGTGGTAATTAAAGCAACAAGAATGGGCAGAGAGAAATAGAGTCGTACGAGAAGGGGTCTGGTTCAGAGCCTCCAGCTACTCCAACACTTAGTGGCTGGTTGGAGGAAGCTGAGTCTACAAACATGTCTAAGGAGGAGGATAATTAGGACCATAGTGCAATAGTTAGCAAAGAAAAATTATTTTAAAAATGAGAGTGATTAACACAATACTATTGTGGGGTCAAAAAGAATGAAGCTTGGAAACATTTCCATTAGATTTAGAAAGATTAATATTATGAGTGACCTTGATAGATTTATGTTAATGAATGTCAAGTATGGGAGCCATGTTTGAGGAATCCCATAGTAGGTAAGAGATAAAGGCATAGAGATATGATCAAAAGAGGAAGGGATGTAAGTTCTTACTTAACATCCTCAATAAATTCTTGGAAACTGTGACCTTAAGCAAAATGACTACACCAAAGCCAATTTTACCCTAGGCTAATTAATATAAACAAGAGTTAAGTTCTTAGGGCATATTTCTGGTCACAAAAACATAACCAATTTTCTAAATAAAGGCTCAAAACTCTTCTAATATTGAACATTGAAATAAATGTACACATAATCTACACATAGATTTAAGAAAGATTAATAAAAACAAATAAGATCATTCTTTTCTAAACCAATTATTCCAGTTCAGGGTTGTGGGTGCCTGAAGTCGCTCACACTCACACCCACACTCACTCAGACTGGCAAATGTAGGCACACCAGTTCACCTGAAGTGCACATCTTTGAGATGTGAGAAGAACTTGGAGTTCTTGGGGAAAACCCAGGAAGACGTGGAGAGAACATACAAACTCCACATGGCCAGTGACCCCAGCTGGGAATCAAATTTTTTTTTTCATCAAAGTTATAACAAAACAACATTAAATGAAACCACATTATTTAAGGATCTGCTGTACAGAGGGAAAATTATCTCACATACATACTCAATTACATTTTGAAAGACAAAATTACTTTCCAATCAAAAACAAAACAAATTTTTTTTTTCAGTTTTACTTTATTTTCAACTATAAACTAGGTGATAGTTGAAAATAACATATAGCATCTTTCTCAAATTCATTTTCTCTTTGAATTATTACAATATAGCTTCTATTTTTTCACTAGCCCTTAGAAATCTCTCCACTCTTGTAATATACCCTCTTACTAATAGTACACGGTATCATATCCAAAGACATCTTTCCATTTCCCTTCTACTTCATTTTTCAAAAGTTTTTTGAAACTATAAAACTCCATTACCATCTCCATATTTTTACCTTGTATTTTATTCTTGACCCCACCATATTGGATCTTCACTGTCTTAGTCTATTAGGGCTGCTATAACAAAATACCATAGAATAGGTGGCTTATAATCAACAGAAATTTATTTCTCACAGTCTGATGGCTAAGAAGTCCCAAGATCCAGGTGCCAAAAGAATGCATGTCTGGTGAGAACAGCTAAGTTTAGTTGGCTTTCATTGAAACTTCACATGGTGGAAGGGGTGAGGGAGCCCTCTGGGTCTCTTTATAAAGTCATTAACCCAGTCATGAAAGCTCTGCCTTCAGACCTAAATATCCCTCAAAGGCATCACGTCCTAATACTATTACTTTTGGGGTTAAAACTGTAACATACACATTTGGGGGGATATTCAGTCCATCGATCTCTAAATTTTTTTCTTTAACTTTTAAGCTATTCTTCTGATATGGTTTCAATTATATTATCCTGATGGGGCAAATAAATTCTTCCCTGCCAGTGAGTAATCGCCACACATTTACAATTAAAAGTCTATAAATTCTGGTAATCTAGGATGCATGTAGATATTTTGGGACCTCAAGCTTACAAAATTTAGAGGCAATCTTTAAGAAAAGTAAATCTAATTAGATACAAAAAAGGTGTTCAAATGAATGAAATTTATAAGCAAATTCTATTTGCTTAGAAGGAGGGAAAAAAATCACAACAAATTAAAAATTTTACAAAACCAACAAAGTCCCAAAACACCGCAATATCGGGGAAAATAGTTTAACATTTTAATTAACTGAATGACACAACTCTATAATACTTTTTCCCTTTTATTTTTGGTTGTATATTTATCTACCAACTTTTATGTGACATCATAGTAAGATACTTTTTCTAGGGAAAGATGAAAATAATTTAGTTTCTCCTCCAGCTTTATCGACATAAATTCATTTTCAGTTTTGTTAGTTTACATTTTTTAATCTTCTCCTTAAGTTCAGATAATTAGAATTTTTTCAAATTAGAGAAAATCTTGTTTTTATATATGTGCTAATATTTTCAGTATTTTGTTTTCTTAAAGAGCCTAACCCTTCATTATTATTTGAATAAGTAATGTTCTTGAAGTGTCTAATCTTCATTACTGTTCAAATATGTAATAATATGTAATAATTAGTTTGTCAAAGAGAGAGTGTAGGAGACTCACTACCTGAGTTTCATATTTTATCATCTGATTGGAATCAACCTCCATTTTGAGTAGGATTTAATGAGAATTATCCTTCTACAATCAACTTTCCATTTCTAATGACTGGAAAATTTTTCTATAAACTAATTTCTCACAACACATATCAAATCTTATTTAAGCTCTACTCTTGGATCCTCTTTTTTTTTTTTTTTTTCTATCAACCACAGCATTCGGACACTGAGTTTCCTGGATTACAAGATAAAATTTGTGGTTTTTACTTTGCTAAAATAATAAATTGAATATGTTTTGTCACAATATTTATATTTCTTATGTAAAAGATTACTTGAGCTAGCCATTTACATCTTTATAATTTTCAATTTATTTTATTTTTCTCAATTTTATAGAGTTTATATTTTTCTAAATAGCTGAATTCTAAGTGGCAGGATTTAAATTGCCCTATGAGGAAATACTTGGCTTTAAATGAGCATATGCACTACTTAGATGGAAAATATTCTAGCAAATTAGAGAATACATAGTTCTTCATTCAGTCAGTCATTCAGTTAACAACTATTCATTGTGGAGCTCAGATGTGTTAGTAACTAGTTGATTCCTGAGAATAAAGTAATAACACAATAAATACACACATACACTAAACATGTTTCTAAGGTATAGAAGAATTTGCAGGGAGGAGAATGGGATTAACAACATAATATTTAGGCAATTATTAAATTATTATTGTAATAAATGCCATGAAAGTATAAATTTTGTGTGCTAATACATTAAATCAAAGTAAATATCTTTTTAACATATCCTTCTTTATACACAACAGAATATTCAACTAAATTTACTAAAATTGTGCTTATTACCACCCATAGGGTGAATATATATGTAATGACAAAAATTATTTATTCTATCTTATCTAACCTTAAGTAATTTTCCAGAATTTATTTATTCTTTTAATTGTGTTATTATAATCTGGAGTATGATAGGAGTGATATTGATTGACCTCAGAATTTTAATATTTTTTGACATTTTGTTTTAAATGCCTTCAAGGAAAAGTTTTCATTTTTCAACTTCTACCAACAATGAGTTAAGGATCAATAAAGTCGGTTTTATCTCAGATTTAAGGAGCTTTTACTTATTTGAAATATGGTAAAAGGAGAATGGAAGAGTTAATGGTATGAATGAGAGAGAGGGTGAGAGAGGAAGGGAGGGAGAAAATGAGGTAGGGAGGGAGAAAATGAGGTAGGGAGGGAGAAAGTGAGGGAGGGAAAGAGGAAGAGGTGATTCAAAAATGCTTGCTCGTCTTTTTGGAGAAATTTTCATACCACATTCCTTGAGGTAAAGCCACATTCATGCAGTTCTGAACCTACTCACCAGGTATTGGTACATATACTATACCCTATTAATTCAGGATATCAGACTCTTCCTGTGCTGTACCAATTTGGCTTATATTCTCATTCATTTATGTAGCTTTATTGTCATTGGCTTGACTCTAGCTTTTTTATTTCCTGTTATTCTCCTGTTCGTATTCTGTTTTTGTAGAGTCTTCTATGCCTTCCAAGATGAAAACAAGTTCATATTCATATCACGCACTAAAGAGAGTTGAATCACTGCTCCCTCTCTTTCTCAGATAAGATGAGAGAATGGTTACAGAATGGGACTTCTTAATAAGAGCTTTTCCCAGATATCTGGTGCAAGGACCCATCTGTTTCACCTGCACAAGGATAGAGAAAATTTCAACATTTAGACTTTCTTAGAGTATGAAAGACAGTCCTTTCAACTTTAACCCAGAACAGTCCTATGTCCACAGTAGATTTTATTTTTACAACCAAAAAATTATTTAGGGACCCAACCTGAATCCTATATGTCTCCTAAACTTTAAATGATGAAAATGAGTTGCTTAGGAATTATAGTTGCAACATGATATTCAGAGATGATCTCTGGCTATTGCAATTTATAGTTATTTTTCAGGGACTGTCTTTGGTTGTTACAATTTATAACCATTTTCCTTCCCATTGGAGTTGTAGGCAAATCTTAGCTCTACAAATACTGACATTAGTTAGTCAAGCAGACAGCAGAAAAGTGACAGAAGGAAGGTTTACAGCTAATTTTGAAATAGTTCCGTGACATTGGCTCATGAATAAAATGTTAAACAAATTATCTGAGCGAGTATATACAGATTTAAAAGCAAGATATCAGAGCGTTCAGGAAAAAAGATCCCTGGAACAACAAATGTAATGCAATTTGAGTCACTGAAATGATACAATGAAATAACTCATGTCTCCAGTATTGAAATACCTGGTGAGCTGCTTAAAATGCAAATATTTGTACCTTGTCCCAGAATTTCAGAAACAAAATCTCTGGAAACCGGACCCAAAAATCTACTTTTTCAGAAAACTACCCAGGTAACCTTCTATAACATAGTTTGGGGAGCCTTTGACAGTTCATGATATTCTCTTACTTGTAACTATTTTCAACGGACTGCTTAAAAAGAGGTTCTTTATGAGATTTTGCAATGTTGGGAACATGAGTGACGTCAAGGCATTTTAGGATTTATGGGTTATTCATTTAAAGTATTAAAAAAAGGGGAGGCGGTTGCTAACAGTAACTGTGGCCTAAGAATTTGCACATATGAAGAAAAAGAAAAATAAGATCTTTCTTTAAAAAAGAAAACTCATAACGGGAAAATTTAAATAAACTCACAAAATACAGTTGAAAAAAAATCTACTACCTTGAGTTGATGATAGGAAAAAAAAAACGGTTTATATATTATACTATTAAGTCTGCAGTGGAAGAACATAGAAATAAAAAAAATAAATAAATAAATTTGGGAAATTCCAGAAATGCTCTTTTCTGTAAGATAAGGGTAACAGGATTTGTTGAAGACATTCAAATAGATGCCAGAATTGTTGATCATGAAAAAATATGGCTAGCCCATGTACAACAATGTCATTACAGTATGCCAATACCCCTGGGATGTCAGCCAAAATCAAAGTAATTTTCTGAAAACAGCTCTGTTCTGAACTTAATCCAAAAAGCATTCATTCATAACAAATTACTCCTTTCAAGAAGGGAAAAGACTATGCCAGATAAAGGAGTTCTGCAGATATATTTTCATTATAAAATAAACAGCACACACCACTAAAAAGTCCATTCTTTTGGACAAAACTTTAAACATGCTTAAATGAAATTATTTAAAATATCTGCAATTATGAAAAGTATGTCTGTTTGTCTTAATGTAGGAGGATTTTTAGGTGATAAAGAACGCAAAGAGCAAAGAGAAGACCCTGAAACACCAAGCTCTACTGAATTTATAGGTGAGATTATTTAAAATTCAATCCGGCTTCTCTGATTTCATAATCCTCTAGCAAAGTAAAAAACCATATTCTGGGCCCGATAAAGAAATGAGTTTGATTGTTCATATCAAGTTTAAGTTTTTCTAGTTCTGAGAGAAAAAATTGTGAAGATTAAAAATCACAGGGGGGCGGGAATTACCAGTTTATGAATTTTTACTCTGGTAGGTTTATTTAGCAGCAAAGTTGAACATGAGTTAATTTTAGTGCTCTGTTTTAAATAATTAAAGAATTAATTCATATCTATTAGAATTTTAAAATATTTAAACATTCATTGATGCTATTATGTCATTAGTCTATTCATGCATGATATTAATGGAATGCCTTCTAAGGGCCAAGGACTGTACAAAATACTAGCATAAAGGAAAATATGGAATTTAAGGAAATAAAAAGTCAGTTGTAAGCAGTATCATAAGCAGGAGATTTTGATTCTACCTGCTTGGCATAGTTAAATAAATGAACTGCTGTAATATATAAAAGTACCTGATACTGTGCCTGAAAGTAGATGACAATAAATGACAATATTTTTTATTATAATTACTACTGTTATCACTATTCATTATAGCTAATAGCTCCCATCCTAGTAGAGATAAAGAAGAAATGAGAAAAGGAATAGAAAATACTTTGAGGTGAATGAAATCAAAAAGCATACCAAACTTACAGAATGTAGCTAAAGTAGTAACTAGATGAAATTTTATAGTTATAAATATCTGTATTAAAAAAGAGAAGAAAGATCTTAAATCAATAGCCTAAGATTCTAGCTTAAGAAATTAGAAAAAGAAGGGCTAGCTAAACCTAAAGCTAACAGAAAGAAAGAATAAGGGTTGGAGGAAGTAAATGAAATAGAAAATAGAAAAATAATAAAGAAAATCAACAAAAAATATTTCTTTGAAAAGTTCAGAAATTATTGAGATCAGGACTAAAAGAAGAGACATCACTATTTACCTTACAGAAATAACAAGCATTGTAAGAGAACACTACAAATAACTGTATGCAAACATATTATATAAGTTACATAAAATGAATACCCAGAAAAACATAAAGTACTGAAACTAAGTCAAGAAGAAATAGAAAATTTGAATAGACATTAAAAATTAAAGATTTTTAATTAATAATCATAACAACTATTACCAAAAAAAAGCCTATGATTACATTGTTTTACTGGTTTATTCTACCAAACAGCTAAAGAAGAATTAATAGTTGTTTAAAAATTCTTCCAAAAAAATAGAAGAGAGAGGACATTTAACTCATTTTATAAGGCCAGTGTATTCTAATTCAAAAAACAGACAAACACATCACAAGAAAACTTCAAATATCTCTGTAAATATAGACACAAAATTCTTCAATATATATTAGCAAACCATATCCAGCAACATAAAAAAAAAAAATTATATGCATGACAAAATGAGATTTGTCCAAGGAATGCAAGGGTGTTTTATCACCCCAAAATCTATCAATATATCATATTAATCAAATAAAAGAAAAAATCTACATAATCATCTCAAAAAGGAATGGATGTAATTTATTAAATATTAACAATCTGTTAGGTGTGCTAGGCACTTTCAAAATTAAATTACCACAGTAAACCCTCACAGCTATTTCAGGTGTCCATGGTTAACATGACATTAGCTTTACTTAACATGGAGAAAGATTTGATACTTATTCCTAAACTTGAGAAGGGTAAGAGCAGCTGTTGATTTAGGAAGAACTAGAGTTAGATTTTCTAACAGAAATCAACCCTTATTTTTACCTCTATATATTCACTCCATTATCTCTATATAAATAATATAGTAAAGAGCATAACCATAAGCAGCTCAGACTCCAATCCTAACATATTCCATTTGAAGAATGAACTTGTTTATGATTAAGTGATACATATATGTATATTACACATGAATGAGAAAAGCCAGTTGGCACTGTGTAGTTTGGGGAAAATTGCTTAGCCTCTCTCATCCTTAGCTTCCTGCTCTGTAGACAAATCACAGTGTATACTCTCCCACTCATTTGGTTGCTATGAGGATCAGATGGATTGGTGTTTATGAAAACCTTCCATTGGTATATAATTTTTCACAAATATTAGATTTTTTTAAATTATAAAATAGCCAGAAAGAAAGTTGCCATTTATAGTTAGTTTGGACTTTTATAACTTATTTTAGGAAAATTTACTTATATGTTTAAGAACACAACTTTATTGACTTCATTTGTTTATAAAAGCAAACCTTCCCAATCTAGACTGAATCAAGAAACAGATATAAAAGAAAACTAAATTGCTTTGCCTGATAAAATAAGAGAAATTTTTAAAAAAGGAAGATGGGCCTCTGGGGCTGATACCACAAGTTCAGATGACATATTAGACAAATTACATTATAAGAGTTAATTTCATAAGATCAGAATAAATTATCGATAAAATGGAGTTTAACACAAATCTAAGCATTAACAGTGAAAACCAAAATTTACATGAAATGACTTGCTTTTCTTATTATCATTATGATAACTAAAATTTTTAAGTCAGATAAACTATGAGGGCAATATGATTTGTCTATCAATATAGGAGATATTTTCAAAATAATAACCATTTAATTCAACATCTTTATTGAAAAAGGCAGATCTCTACTTATCATGAATCAAAGTCAGCAACTGCATTTATGGCATATGATCCTTAGCCATCCATACCTATGTATTAATTATTTTTTGCATATATAATAGATAGCTAGCAACTCACATTGCTTTATGGAAATTTAAATGTGGCCATCTTCTCTTCTTTATTTCTGCCTATCACCCACTCCTACCCTCAAGTCCTTTTGTGGGTATATACAGCCCTTATAACTAGCATGTAAGTGTTTACATATAATTTAAGTCAACACTGATAAGATAAGTGAATTGGGAAACAAATAAGATGTAAAAATAAAAAAGAGAATAAATGACATGTGGTTGAGAATGATTATGAATTAATTTCAGGTATTTTTCTTCTATATCTTCAATATTTATGTTAAGAAATGAGGAAGCTGGCATTAACATACCAAGTTTGATTGGGAATTTCATAGTCATTTAATCTCCAGATAGCATATGAGAGGTGGCATAATTAGCCCCATTTTAAGAATAAAACCTATTGAGTTTTGGAGAGATTTGGTTACTTTTAGAAGTTTACATAACAAATTAAAGAAAAGACATAGTACTCAAAGTTTTATCTGATTTAAAAACCTTTGTTAATTCTTCCTGAGCTTAAAATAAGCCCCTTATGCCTACCGTCTTTAGAAGATAAATATCAGGCAGCTACTTTATGCAGGATTAAAATTTCAAATTTAATGAACATGTAATGATAGCAAATATATTTTAAACCCATAAAAAGACAAGATGTCATTTCAGAGACACTTTGAGGAGCAAAGTTGGTTTTTGTTGCATTGTTTTATTTTGTGATACAAGAGAGGACAGACAAAAAGGAATAAATCTATCTTCTTTTAAAAGAATCTATCACTCATCTAATGTACATAATGTATATATTTGATTATCACTGACAAAACAAAGTCTCACTAAAAAAAATAAATTGTAACAATTTTGATAATAGAGTATTCTAAAACCTAAAGTATATGAACATATTTTAATTTTACATATATGTTACCTATAATTTTTTGTATGTATAAGTCTTAAACAAAATACTCTTTATTACAAAATTTCATATACGAAGACAAATCTGAATTTTTTGCTATAATCAGAGGCCATCCTTATATCTACACTATTTTTTCCCAGGCAACTGTGACATTTCACTAAGCCATTATTCTGGGACAGACATGTTTACAAGCACATTGTGTTCTTTAACCTAAAATAGTTTTGTTTTGTTTGAATCTTGCTTTGATTTGGGGAAAAAGATATTTCACTCCATGAGGTACGTTTCTAAATGATGTTTCAGAAATAGACCAAACAAGCAAATTATTTGCATGGATTGGTTCGATTGAGAAAATAATGTGCTCCTGCAGCCTCCTTGTCTTTTCTTACTTTCCACACTGGAAGGTGTTGAACCATCCTCATGCTGCTCACAGATTCATCAAGGAAAAGTTTCCAGACCTAAACTTTTACCACAATTTAACAATTAGTATCTAGAAATGTTATGCATAATCTGATGATTATGATACAAATGAATCAGTAAAGATTTTTTGTACTTTAAGCATATATCAGATTTTTTTTCTGGTTCATTTTGTTTGTTTCATTGATAATTTAGGAAAATTCAATATAAAATATTTTTAACTCAGATTCCTGAATTTTATTAATAAAGTTAGTAGAAATTTTTAAAAAATCATGTTGATATTTTCATAATTTGAACTAATTTTGGGTACTATGTAGCTAATGGCCATTTTTTCCCAGTGTAGTGCTTTTTCTATAACAGTGTGTATATTTGTGTTTGCATACACATCTGTGAAAATTCAAATGTCTCTAGCATGAATTTCAACATCTTAATTTTACAACTAGAACATAGCTGGCATTTTGGAAAGCTCTGATTTACTTTTGCATGTCAAATATGGAAAAATAGCTTTTCCTTCACACAGTGACTAATGA
The DNA here is from genome assembly GCA_028627145.1 of Eidolon dupreanum. NCBI lineage: Eukaryota > Metazoa > Chordata > Mammalia > Chiroptera > Pteropodidae > Eidolon > Eidolon dupreanum. The sequence continues at coordinate 58,929,678 of CM053508.1, forward strand.
CTCTGTCAGTAGCATGGTGTTTTACAGACTTTTATGCAACAAAGGACTAGTGGCCACTTTTTATTCTATACCCAAAGCAACAAAAAATGGCAAGTAGAACCAATATGTCAAATGCAATCTATCATGACTCACTTACATGTGACAGGAAACATAAAAGAAGAGAAATATATTATTAAATACATAAGAACATACTAGATAATAGAAATATTTTATTTATTTCTCATATTCATCACTTGCCAGCAATAAACAAATATATTTAGTCAATTTCTTAAACCATAATTGTGATACATATAAATACTATACCATTCTCCACCTGCTTCTCCTTGATTGTGATAAGCAAAGTACCTTAACTTAATTTGCTACCAATTCTTTCAAATAAGATAACAATAGGAAGAGACTTGTCAACATTTATTGCCAGAAACATCTGAGGTGAGTCATTTCAATATCAGCTTGTCAAAAAATATGAAGAATCAAAATTGTTAAAATTTTCTAGACCAGTAGTAGCAATTTCAGACAAGAAAAAAAACGTTTATTTAGCCAGACATCTAAAAGAAATTGAATATACAAATCTTAGTCAATATTTTCATATTGAATTAGGGTGCAACCATCATAAAATATCTCTCTAGGACATTTTGGATACAGATATTTCCAAAGCTGAAATAGAACTCAAGGAATCCATTGTGGGCTTCTGGAAGGTTTTTACAATGTCTCTTCCAGCAACAACACCCAATATAAAACATAAGTTATCTTACTCAGATTTTCCATAGGAAAATTCCTCTGCCATGTGCTTCCAAACATGCAGGCAGTCCCTATCATATTTGCAGAACTGGTGGAAATATCTGAAACCTACAGCTGTGTTCTCCATTAAGTCAGCCACTCTCCACATAAGATTATTTAAACAGAAGGTTAAATTAGTTAAAATTAAATAAAAATTAACAATTTGGTTCCTCACTATTTCCTCATATGCTCTTATATACGTATAGAAAACATGTTCGGAAATATTTGGTGAAATGCAATACTATTCATCACAGAGAGAAAGAAGCAAAGACATAATGAGCAGGCTGGGCACTCTGAGAAAAGTGCAAGCCCCGCATTGCACAGGGGAAGTCTAATCTCAGGGCCCTGGAGGGAAACATTCCTAAGAAACACTGCAATCCCTTGCCTCCTTGTGCCTGGGAACCCCAGCCCTTTCTCACACTGTAATCACCCAAAAAATTTCCAAGCAAGTCTCCTTGCTCTCAAAAGCCATTTTCACACTAGCTTGAGAATCCTGCCCTGCTGCCTCTAAAATCCTCATAATGTAAGTCATAAATATTTTCATACCCTCTTAGTAAGTGTATGGCATCATTGGCATTGACATCTGAACCAAATTTTGGGTTTTCTTTAGGACGGTTACAACAGGTAGTATTAATATTAGGAATGATTAATCCAGGAACAGGGGTAGATGCAGTTTATTATCTTGATATAGAATAATTTTAAAAGAGACATCACATATTTGATTCATTCAGAAATTTCTACGTTTAGAACCATAAAGGATAGTTCACTCTCCATAACATAGTGGTGAGACCTTTCCAACATCTATGTTACAGAGTCAGAAAAGGGGGATCGAGATTTCATTTATCTAGACTTCTGTCACTGTATGTGCTCATATTTATATTTATTACTCAGTCCATGATTTTCACTAATGGAAATGTTTTAACTACCTTTCCTAGTTTCTTCTATTTTCCTGACAACATAAATCATGTGTGTTATTTCCTCTAATAATATTGTCAAAAGAAATATAGAACAGCTATCTCCAATAACTCTTCAGGTACTTTACTGCTAATTCTAACAGAAACCCTAACCTACATTCCCTATCCCAGGTACCAACTCAATCTCTTTTTATAGTATATGTCCAAACCCTGTTTGCCATACCATTAGCTATTTTAATATATCCTCTCTAGAATTTTTTCCAGGTCTTTTTCATTTCTTATGAAATATAGTTTCTACAACTGGGTACTGTCTCTAGTAATAGTATAATAATTTAGTGATAGTAAAAATTAAATGTCTCTATACTAGTATCACATAGAGTCACATAATAGTTATGCAGTATTTTTTGGCTCCTTTGTTTGTGTCAGACCGTCTTCTGAATACCAATATCATTTGTTGTCATGTTTTTGGACTTTCAATTTCTCTTTTGTTCTTATATTGTACAATCATAGACATAAGAATTTTTGCGCCTAAAGAATCTTTTTATTCCTCTGCTATCTCTTTAAGTAGTCATTATTTCCCTATTTTTTTCTTACAAAGAAGGGTACATCATTCAGGTCAGTGCAGTTCAGCCCTCACTAATGTCTCAGTAAGAGTAGAGATGTAAAAGCCTCTGAAACATGTGGACACAAAGAGGAGGGGCTACATGGAAGACAGCAGAAGGAGTATTTACTGCTTAAAGCAAATATTTGTTATCCTAGCTATGCAACTTTTATCTTTGATTTTATCATCAAATCCTTGCTCTGATTCTGTTTGCATCATTGCCTTTTAAAAATTACCAAAGATATTACTATTCAAATATCATTTTATTTAGATTTTATACTCATTGTAATCAGACTCTTTTAGATTCCTGAAGAAGAAATCCTCTCAAACTAGTCAGTTTTAAGGGGGCATTTTGGAAGACACAGGCCTTATGAGAATCTAGGCCAAACTGCACAACAAAGTACAAGAAAGGTCAGGAATTCACAGCCCCAGGGCACTCTTATTTTGTATCTTTGTTTCTTCCTTATATTGATGATTCTCTCATGTTTATTCAATTAACTTTTCTCTCTACCTGATGAAGTGTAGGGTTTTTTGTTGTTATTGTTTGTGGTAATTTGTCTTGCATATGACTTAGAATAGCCACCCCAACCTCAAAGGTAAATACTATTCTAAACCTATCTTTTACCACAACTGCCAGTTTTGCATCTATTATTTCAGATTCTGACTGATCAGAATTTTTTATAAGCCAAGTCACAAATCATATGTGTGTGTGTGTGTGTGTGTGTGTGTGTGTGTGTACATGTGTGTGTATCTCCAGATTTGGGATCATGTGTCCTAACCTGATCCAATCATCTATTGCTTAGTGCCAGGAGAATAGAACATGTGAAGCAAAATAATGTCCTCAGCCTGGGATTTTTCTCTGGTTATTAAATGCAACTGGATCTTAGAGAAATCAATGATTTCAACATCCAGGTGGATAAGATATGAAAAGAGAAACAAGTAATAAAATATAAACAATAATTGCCTGAGATAATGCTAGTCTTAGTTTCTTCTTAATCAAGATGAATGCAATTTACTGTATCTACATATCTAAATATAGTAAAACACTAGGTGAGAAATTATCATTTTAGATCTGGAAGGTAAGTCATACATAGAAGAAATAGAAAAGTTTAAAAGAGTAACCAATATTCCCACTGGCATGACATATATTGCCTAAAGAAATGTGCTTCGCAGCAGACAATTCAGACATGCTTCAGAATGTATATAACCTCACAGAATTTAAGGCTTCAATAAAAAAAAAAAAATCAATCCAACTAACTTCAAACCCAGATATCAATTATCAATGCCTAGTGACCTGAAGTGATTAGGGATCCTTCCAGATAACTGGATTTTAGAGTTTCTGATTAGCACTAAGCATCACAAGAGGCAGTTTGTTGCTGGGGCCTGGGGTAACATTTCTAAAAGCACGTTGGATGCATTTTCCAATATTTTCCTGAGCATATTTTATATGCTGTAATGAGATACTTGATAATATTGCCACATCACAGAAATTCAAAGTCAAATAATAGACTTCAAGAAAAACAATCCCTAAATAAACATTAATCATCCTGTGTTTGCACTATATGAAAAGAAAATAATAGCAATCAAAGCCCAGAAATGCCTGTGTAGAGATGACTTTTTAAAATTTATGTTCCTCAGCTCTATAATTGTAACTATTTCTGATAGTGATATCTTATTTAGCAATGTGACAGAATTGGTTTCTTAAAGAGCAGATATAAAATTTACCTTTTCCTTCAAGTAAAAATGCTATTATTTACAGAGCTTCATCTTGGCCACCTGGTTCACCAAGTTCCAATTATTTTATTTATATATATATTTCAAAGAAAGCTTTCTATTTGGAAGTCATTTTTGTGAACTATGTTTTCTTTAGAGGCTCAAAACACTCATAAAAATCTTGGTCTATACAGATGAATATCTTTCATTAAAAAGTTATATGTAGTTTGCCATCTTATAAATATCTCAGAAAACAGTGAAAACACTATAACACTAAACAAATATATAATTGTTTTATATTAAAACAAAACAAACAAAATCTCCTGATCAATAGATATACCTGTTTTACTGTCATCTCTGAAAAGAAAAACAAAGACATAGGTTTTGGTCATATTTTGAACCTGAATCAGAGACTATTCAATAATTATACCAAATAAATAACTTTATCTTTACATAAATATCTATCATCTATCTACCTATCTATGTAGATGATATATCAACTACCTACCTATCTACCTATCTACATAGATAGATAGATAGGTAGATAGATAGATAGATAGATAGATAGATAGATAGATAGATAGATAGATGATAGATAGACAGACAGAAATATATATGTGTTTTTACATATATGTGGTGGAATAGAGAGAAATTTACAAATGAAAAATTACAAGATATTTTAATTTAGTAGTTTGAGTTCAATACCATCAGAATACAATGATTGTATCAAGGGAAATATTTTTAATTAAACTTCTTTATTTTGAGATAATTATAGATTCACATGCAGTTGAAAGATGTGATATTTTTTTATCCAGTTTTTTCCAGTGTTAACATCTTACAAAACTATGGTACAATATTACATCCAAAATATCGGAGTCGATAAAGTCAAGACACAGAACATTTCCATCATTAAAGGAATCCCAGCTGTTGCCCTTTCATAGCCATTCTCACTTCACACCCACCCTGAATCCTCCTCAACTCTGGCAACCACAAATCTGTTTTCCTTCTATCTCTAGATAGAGATTTTGAGAATGTTGCACACGTGAAATCATTAGTATATAACATTTAAAGTTGGATTTTTCAATGAGCACAGTTATATGTAGATTTATAGAGTTGTTGAATGTAGTTTGTTTCCTTGTATTGCTGAGTAGTACCCCATACACTACATTTGTTTAACCATTCACCAGTTCAAGGCCTCTAAGTTATTTCAAATTTTTGGCAAATAAGAATAAAGCTGCTATAAACATTTGTGTAAAGGTTTTTGTATGAACATAACTATTAATTTCTCTAGGATAAATTATCAAGACCACATGCTAGATCATATGGTAGCCATATATATATACACACACATATACATGTGTATATATATATGTGTGTGTGTGTATATACACACACACACACACACACACACATATGTATGTAACTTCATATATATGTAACTGTCAAACAGTCAAACTGCAGCATTTTACATTCTTATCAGCACTATACAAGTGATCCACTTTTCAGAATTCTTGCAAGCATTTAGTGTTGTCAGTATTTTTATTTTTTAGCCATTTAGATCAGTGTGTAGTGTAACCTCATTGTGGTTTTAATTTGTATTTCCCTGCTGGCTAATGATGTTGAGATTTTTTTCATGTGTTTCTTTGCCATATGTATATCTTGTTCAGTGGGGTATCTTTTTATGTCTTCTGCTCTTTCCCTAATTGGATTACTTGTTTTTGCTGCTGAGTCTTAATGGTTCTTTATATATTTTAGATAGTAGTCCTTTAGTAGATACATAGTTTAAAATATTTTATCTTATTCGGTAGCTTATTGTTTTCACCCTTTTAATTGATTCTTTCACAGAACAAAGTTTTTTAACTTTGATGAAATCTAACTTGTCAGTTTTTCCCTGACAAGGTTTGTGATTTTAGTGTTAATTCTAAGATTTGTTTATATAACTCTATGTACCAAAGATTTTCTCCTATTTTTTTCTAGTTTTATGTTTAAGAATTTTTACTAATATTTTCTTAAGGATCTTTGAGTCTGTGTTCATGAAAGCTATCAATCTGTAGGGTTTTATTTATACGAACTATCTAGTTTTGATATTAGTGTAACATTAGCTTCATAAAATTAATTAAGAGGTGTTATCTTCTCTTTTATTTTCTATAAGGGACTAAGTAGAGTAGATATTAATTCTTTCATAAATATTTGGTAGAATTCTTCAGTCAAAACACTTGGTCTTGGAGATTTATTTCTTGGGAAATATTTAAATTATTAATTTGTTTTCTTTAGTAGTTCTAGTACAACTCTGTTTCTGGTTTTTAACTGACAGTGAAAAATTTTCTACCACAACCATTTTTATTGTCAAATATTTGCAGGGGAGAATATTTTTCCTTCTATTAATAGGTTTCCTCTTTAAATGGTAATGTAGAGAAATAAATTTTAAAATGCAGTGCCAGAACAAAATATTGTTATCCTTGAGAGATTGCTATTTGCCCTCTTTCTTGATGTAAATTATGGAATATGTGCCATTACTAATTTTGATGTGGTTGTCAGGAAGCTCAGGGCAATATTTAATCCTCAATTACAGCAACATGTTTGCCCTTATGCTGAACAAATTGACTTCCTTTTCCTTTTTTCCAAGTCATTTTTAAAGTTTATACTCCAATTTTGTTAATGTATTTTATTATATATCATGACTGGGCTCATCCTTTTTGGATGGGAAAAAATAGAAATAAAATAGGTTATTTAATGTGGTAGATGGAGAGATGCTTTACTCAGGCCTCTCTCAAAACAGAACTTATACCAGCCTATGAATAGAAATGCACTTTACAGTGATGCAGTTGTGGCTATTGGCCCATGACCTTGGGATCCACAGTTCCTATCACATATCATATCCCCCAAAAGTAGCCAGTCTAATAAAGCATGGGAATGGCCTGATGAAGGCCAGCACAAAGACAATACCATGAGAGAATGAATAGCTATCTTCTAGGAAACAGTATGCATATTGAGTCAGAGACTTTTCTATGGCATGTGTACCCATAGACGATCAAGAGGGTAAATGAGGAGTTACTATCACTGTCATTGACTCACTAACAGACTTTGTAGTTCTTACACCTACAATTCATGGAGTGCCTAGTCCATAAAGAAAACTCTCTCCCCAGGAGGACACAAGAGTGGTCTCATTGAACAACCTATGGCTTACACCTGACACCTTGAGTATCAGGTAGGACTCCCAACAAACCTTTTATACTCTTTAACTTAGTGTCTGCTTCCCAGAGAATATACCTGGTGGATTCTTCTAATTCAGTAGTCTTTTAAAACTTTTATTTATATTATATTAAACAGAATGTTTCTATGACCCAAACTCAATGTCCTATAAACAACAAAAAGTTATTCTTATATTTCTACAAATGCCTTGTATGAAATATACATGGAGTAATTTGATTGGATAAAAAGAAATGAATCTAATAGTTTATATTATAGTATTTGAAAGATCACCATAGTGAGAAGCAAATAAATTGTGTAGAGTGAACAGAAATATTGATAACACTGTTTAAGCTTTCTTCCCCTATAACTATTAAAGATTTATTTTTGGTTTTGAAATAAGTAACATCTAAAAGAACAAGTATGAAAACCTGTCATAAAACAACACTTATGCTATCATCAAGTATACCTAAATGTTGAATTCAAAACTGTTAGTCTTACTTTATTAAAACAAAATAAGCATGGTCATATTTCTCTTATCGAGATAAGAAAAAAATGTGACTCGTCACAAGATGAATATTATACCAAGATTAATAATATGTTCAAACTCTCACACATAGTCTATGAAATTAAGCACTATTTGCTCTAATCATTGTTTTCACTCATGATTCCTGAATTTCTCTTTATCGCTTTGTTTATGTTTAAATTTCCAATTGAACTATACTGATAATTAATTAATTTTATCTTATACTGTAATGTTAAAGACTTTGACACACTAGACCATTATCTGATTTTGAAAAATGTGTATGTATGTGTTTCTAAAAAAACTTTTTGGAAAACCTACATTATATTTGATTGTTTTACAATTAAATTTTTTTTTTATTTCTAAAACTTGACTTCTTTTCATGATCTTTTACAACAGCCTTTTGTTATTTTCCAGAACTTACAGCTCCTCTTACTCTGCTCACTAGAAACTGAACTTTCAATAATTCCAGTTCACTCTCATTTGAAATATTGTAGTTGTGATCCTTGTTTGTCAAAATAATGTTTCAAAATATGACAGTCATTATATCATCCACATTTCTTAAATCTTTAGGTGGCTTTGATTTAGAGACTAGATTATTTGCTTAACTAGTGATTTGTGAGCAATTGGATTCAAGTTCATACACACAGAAAATATCATGGTACTAAATATTTGTCAGGAGACTCATGTATGTACTTCAAATTAGATAAAGTAATTTTTTACAGTTTAAGATGGAACTCAAATATGCTTATAAACATAAAATTGAAATTTATCATTCCTTTACTTGTTTATTTTTAAGTTTAATTTATTTAAAAAATTTTCTCCTCGTATTACAATGGTGACAATGCAGGACTCTAAAATGCATCCCAGGATAAGTATTACTATTATCTTTAGAGAAAATATCTTTGAACATAGGCCTCACAGGCAAAGAATTTTGGGTAAATCATAAGTTTTGACATTTGCCTTTGATTTTCTAAAATATATAATAGCTACAAAAATAATATTCCCTAAATGACCTAAATGGACAGTATAAAGTATCATGTTATAGCAGTAGTTCGATGACTCTTTGTGTCAACTGATGTCCTCATATATACACATCACCTACAGTGTTTTGCTTTCTTGATGAAATTCTCATTAAATTGTTTTTTTTTTTCTTTTCCTGTAGAATGTGTTGAAATATGAATGTACTGTATTTACACATATATCATTTGATATGTTTTTAAAATATTATCTCTTAGAGAAATGAATACTCTAACACAGCAGAGAATCATTGTAACCTTTATCCCTTGAGACAAAAAATACAGATCATCTGAAGAAGATTTATTTTTACTCTTGATTAAGGAGTATAATTTGCATTGTCTGCTAATGGATTATAAATCACTGCCCCAGTGATGCACATGGCTGAATATGGTTTAACTTTCTTCTAACATACTGGTGTCCTGCGAAGTTCAGCTCACTTTACCTGTCACCAGATAAGATCTCATCAGCATCTGATAATCTCTTGCTTGGGCAAGACTCTTAAACTACTTCAGTGTACATTGACTCTTCACCTTCATGTCTGACATATCTCACTATGACACCATGAAAATCCATTTATTTATGTTTAAGGCATGGCATCTGATAGCACTTCCCTACCATAGCAGTGCCTAGCAGCTTATCAAATGTCAGGTTTAAAGTTATGTCACTAATCTCTGTCTGTGTTTGTTACTTCTACAACTGTCTATAGCCTGATTTCATCTCGTATACTGCTATGATACAGTAATGTTTTTAACTTTTTTATTTTAAAATAAAAATCTGTGGCTCTCAATTCCAGCTGCATAACCCATAAAAATAGTATTTTTTCCAAATACTTCTGTATTTGTCAACATAACATATTTATCTAGGTTATATAAAACATTAAAGAAATAAATTTCTTTCTTAACATTTAAAAAATACCTTGGACATTTGGTTTAGCAAGCTCTAAGAAAAAGCATCCACTATCTATAATTTGCCATTTTTTGTGATTCTGCAGAGTTTGAAATTTAGTTTGATTACATTAGACATTTTTATCATGTAATTTTTCAATCAAAAAGAAGAAGAAAGAAGGAACATGTAGGACAGGAGAAAAAGGAAAAGAAAGGAAAGGCTTATTTATTGTTATGTGCTATTACAGGTATGGGTTAAATTTTACTTTGGAACAGGACAAGAAAAGCAAAGGGCAGAGCAATGGGAAATAAAAGAAACCAAGGGCAGGTAGCCCATATTTATTTGTCGATTATAATCTACCAGGCACATATTAGATACTTTTCAAGCTGTATCTCATTGAATTCTCAGTACAAACCTATCAATAATTTTTGTTATCTTTATTTTACACATGAGGAAACTGAGGCTATGAGAAATAAAGTAATTTCACAAGTTCAAATTCTACCTGAGTCTTAGATTCAGATACTAATTTTAATGAGACTAAATATTTTTAGCTCAAATTTCAAGTCACCACCACTTCCACTGCAATATTCTGCCTCTTTTAACAATTCTCTTAGTTTCATTTGAATAGATAAGAGGGTTATAAAGAGAATATATTTGAGGATAAAAAATCAATTCACTTGAAAGGTTTGTTTAAGGTAGATGAGATCACTCAATCAAGTGCCAATCTTGCTAAAGAACTATAGCACACTAGTATGTAAAGATACTTTGCCTCTATTATGTCTTCCATGAAATTTTGACATTTATTATGGAGAAACAATGCTCTCTGACATCTGCTGTCAAGGGTTTCCTCCCATTACTTAAGTGAGATCTGTCACACCACAAGCAAGTTATCCAAACAATTCTGGTATTGGAGTTTTTACATTATCTCAGATATACAAGGGTTTAAGGAGACTGGTGGACCAATTCAGAAAAAAAGATATTTACAAGATATAGTCTTTTCTTTTCTTAAAATACCCTGAAAATTATCATAAAATTTTAAATCCACAGTCAACTTGCTCTAAACTCCAAAGACAAGTGCTATCCTCAATGTTACTTAAACTTAAATGTTTCAGTTCATGTATATTCTATAGCTAAACAAATATAGTGACTTTTACAGACATAATTTACACTCAGTGTCCTAATTCTTCCTGATACCTTAAAACTTAGTTGTTTTACTTTGGTAAGTATAAGTAGTATTCAGAGGCAGAATATTAAAACAGCATAATATATTTTGAAAAAGCATTAAATGATGTTATGAGGTGCATTAATATGGGTACTGAGGATGCATCTTGAAGAAAAAAAAGGCTTTTTATAATAGCATTTTGGGAGGGGGCAAAAATGAACATGGGAAGAACTAATAAATACTCTATTAAGGAATATGAAAATGAAGAGAGATAGGCACAGACAAAAAGCATTCCATAAGCAATGGTAATTAAAATAAATGTGATAATGTTTTATTTAAAGGGTTAACCTTACTTTATAGAACAATATATTATTTTTTTATTTATGGAAATTAATAGTTTTCTTGACCTATTTTAATTTAGCATTAAAATGTATATTAATTCAAAAAATATTGACTGAGCAATATGAAAATGGTAAGTAGATGTAGCAAAATGATTCAATGGAATGTTTTCTACTGTTAAAAACCATGAATTAAATATACTCATTAATATAATTTATTTTGAAAAAGATAAGTAATGTTGGAAGAAATAAGCTATGATCATGAGAACTTAATGGGAAGAAAAAATAATTAGAAGATAGAATAAACTCTGTCACATATATCTGGCATTTGTTTTGACCATTAGATATTTGAATAGCTTTTTTATGACATGCATGAGTTTATTTAAAGAAAGAGACCTCTTCCATTACAGAGGTTAATTATTTCCTATGTTCACATTTCCACACTCCCTTACAGATAGGATGCAGACTTCACCAATCAGATGTCCCCAGGATGTGTAAAATCAAAAACCAAACACAGAAAAATACAGGGACATGGAGATTCATCTCTGACAGTAATGAAGACTGCTGCAATGTTCAGTGGGATCCACTGCACAAGAAGTATGGATGATCAAACAACAGTATTTACTAATGGTCTCATAGTAATTGATCTGTGGCATGAATATGGATGTTGTTCCTAGCTCTGTAGCACCCAAGCCACAATAAAATTAGCTATTCAATACAATTTTAATAAATTATTTACTGTTTAAACCAACTACAGTAGTTTCCACTGCTTGCACTTAAAAATTCAACATACAGAAGGGGAAGAGGTGTACATTCATTACCACATTGCATACTTCATTCCTTGGCACAGAGTAAGTATTCAATAAATATTAAATGAATGACTAAAGAATGGAAAGTAAATAATATAGTTTTCCTGTCTTGCAAATTAGACTGAAAAAAATCCCCACATTGATCTTTTTGCTTTCCATTTTATTTTCTCCATTTTTTTTTAACTTAGATTTAAAAAGATTAACTTTTTTACAGTAGTAGTAACATGATCTACTCTGAAAAGCTTTAGTAGTGGTAATAATTGACAGTATAATTTTGACATGAATTTCAGCTACTTAAAAATATAAATATAGTAGAAATCTTCATGGCAATTGAAAACACATTAAACAATAATTTGCAATAAATATGGAAACAGTTGTAAAATCAGTAAACAAAATTATAGTTTAATATGAAAATTAAAGTATAATAAAAACAATACTTAAACTAGAGTCTCTAGGAGTGTAAAGAACTTTCCAATTTTTCAGTGTAGAAAGATTAATTTTATCGCACAATGTGATATTCAGGACACTGTGCCAGAAGAAAATAAGGAATTTGAGTGATATATTAAAAAATGTGGGGAAGCATGAAATATTGTAACTTTATACAAGAACAGAAACTGAAAAATGAAATAGATACTCCTAATATCTAACATAAGTTCATATAGAGACTGTCAGTTTTTTGAGAGATGTATATAGTTCACTTACAGTGAACATGCTAATGTCAGAAAATATTTACCTAAAGCTTCCAAATCACAGAGAATCATTAATTTTTTCTCATTATGCTGTAGTCCTTTTAAGGGCCAGAGCATTGTTGATATCTTCTTTGTTCTTGATATTTAAAACATTTTCAAAACTTATCTTTATCTTCCTCTTTTAAAAATCCAACTACATTGACAAGGAACCATCAGCCTTTACCAATGACAACTTATTCTTGCAGGTATCAACAGGTCTCCTGCTTACTATCCCTCCTTTATTCATGACCTTGACAAGTGATTCATTCTCTCTTCCACTGTTATTTTCATAATCATTAATGAGTTGAATCTACCCAGACTCTCACTTCATTGACATTTTTATTCCTAACAGATATATAATTCTCAGCCACATTTCTGCCAGCCTCTATCTTAATATCTTAATTATAATTTTGCTCCTTATAATCTCTCTCTTTCTCTCTCTCTCTCTCTCTCTCTCTCTCTCTTTCTCTCTCTCCCTGTCCCTCCCTCCCCTTCTCATTGTCATCATGTACACCTGGCAAAACCATATCCTGGTTAATTTTAACTTCTTGACTACTTCATGCCTATACCACTGTATTGTGATAAAATGCCACAACCATAGTGGGAATCATGGGCATTTGAGCCACTTTACATAGCTTACTTATGACTTTAGGAAATGCTCAAGCCTAATATTATATATACCATTTCCATTTGATAATAGGGTGCAGCTGTGCATGACCAACTTTATGTCTTCTGTATTAGACCACAGCCTGTTCATGATGGGTGGCTCACATCTCACGGTAACTTGGTATTTCATGTTTAAGCATTCAGTTTCTATCAAGACCCATTAGTAGACCAAGAGCTGTTTCTCAAAGAGAGAGTAAAAATCTGCAAGGATGGAAAGACATTGATCTAAAATCTTGAGGGTCTGAGCTGTGAGTCACCTACAGGGACTTGCCAAAAGCTCCAAACAGCATCTCTATCTCAACTGACACTTTAAAAACCATTGGAAAAGCTGGATCATGTGCTTCCCATGACACAGACTTGCTCTGCAGTCTTGAGCTATTGCAGAATCTTCTCTTGTTCTGGGCCTAACACAACGTTAGGAGCTTGGGGTTCACTGGATAAATGGACCCAAGTAGCACAGAAAAATGAGGAATGTGTTGCCTCCCAAATCCAAAAGTGCTGTGAGTTTTTTGTTTTGTTTTGTTTTGTTTTGTTTTGGTGTCAGGAGGGGACAGGTACAATAACTTAGCCTTCACCTTAAGAGATATATACATGCCCCATATCATTGGAACACTAAAAATTTCACTGATGTAGAGGGTTCTGAACTTTTTGAGTTTTATTTTACATCTCAGACATGCCTGTAGCAGTTGCTATTTCCTATTGACTAGGTCCTATCAACAAAATATCATCAACGTAATAAACCACTGTGTCACTAGGGCTGGAGAGTCGATATACCCCTAAATTAGCTTAAGAAGGTGTATTACTGATCTTGATAGCTGAAAACAAACTGCCTTTGGTAGTCTTTAGTAAAAGGTCTAAAGAGAAAAAAAAAGGATTTGCCAAATCAGTAGCTGCATGCCATGTACCATAGGATGTGTTAATTTGCTAAGGCACCAAAACCACATTGGATACTGCAGCTACAATTAAAGGCATCACATGACTATGTTTACTTTAACATCTATTTGTTTTCTGCACAAGCCAACTAGATGGCATAAATGGAAATATGTTGAGAATTACCATCCTTGTATCCATCAGTTGTGATAGCAGTACTAATCCCTGCAATCCCTCCAGGATGTTGCATTGCTTTTGATTTCTATTTTTGGTAGGTAAAGGAAGCTGAATTAACTTTTAATTGGCTTTCCTACCATAATAAGTCCTTAAACCAAGTTATAGAAATAGTGTGGGGATTCTGTCAGTTACCTATATGTCTACTGCAAATGTGCATTCTGGAATTAGAGAAATAATCACAGGATGAGTTTGGGAACCAAATGGGCCCAATGTGAAACTGACCTGAGCTAAAACTCCTCGATCAGCTGATCCACATAAGCCCCTACTTTCACTGGTGGACCATAATGTTTGGGGTCTCCAAGAATTAGTATGTCTTTGCTGAAACATAGGGAAATTAATTTGTTATTTTTAGTTAATTTTGTTTCATCGAATAAAAAAATATGTATTCCCATTATGAAAGCTCCAGACTCAGATAGGTTCATCAGTATATTCCTCTCAACCTTTAAGAAAAAAGTAAAACCAATCCTATATAAACCGTTTTGGAGAGCAGAAATAGAGAACACATTTTCCAACTCTTAATGAGAGGATATATGTTTGATATGAAAATTTGAATGAAAAAGGAAGAGTACATATTAATTACTTTCATAAATACAAAGGAGAAAATTTTACCCAAAGTATTAGGAAATTAATTCCAACAATGTATAAAAAGGATAATATGTAATGGTCATTTGGGGTTTTAATACCATTACCCAAGATTGGTTAAATATCTGTAAACCAGTCAGTATAGAATGTATAGTGTGAAGAGTCACGTAAATACATTCATCTCCAAGCCGAAGCATTCATTAGGCAGCTGCTGGGAGTGTTGAGGACTCAGATCTTAGCAGGTCTTCTATGCAAATCACATTTGGCTGAAGAGAGCCATTTTATCCTAATCCACTTTCAGAAGCATCCTGAAGCCTATGTCACTTTTGCTTCAGTTCAGGAAAACAGCTCCACAGCTTCCCATGGGATGTCTAAAACCTTTGTTTTCACTGTGTTGTAGCTCAATTTCTCCCACTGTCCAATCTCTGCTTTCTTTACTTTTCCACAGGTTTTGACACTAAGAACATTCCCTTACAAACACTCTGTACGGCAAATGTACACCTCAAAATATGTATCTTTCGGGATCTGTCCTGTGACATTACATTAACAAATACAAGGAGAAAAATTATACGATATTCTCAACATAGTCTTAACAAATTCAACACACATTCTTTGATATTGTCTCCTAGGAAACAAGAAATAAAGGGGTATGTCTTAAGATTAAGTATATGTACAGAAAACTAAGGGAAAGTCATACAAAAAGAGATTTTTTAAAAGCTTTACCTCTGATAGCTATACGTAGTTGCCCACTAATGTAAATTGTATTCCACATTGTACTAAAACAGGTTGGCAAACTATTTCTATAAAAGGTAAAGTAGTTAATATTTAGGCTTTGTAGACCATAGAGTCTGAGATGGGACATCACTTGTAAAATTCTTAATCCTTTATCAGGAAATGAAATAGGACATCTCTTGTCGAGTTAATCTTTTTTAGTAAACCTAGTTAAGTTTTCTTCCTTCTTTTCTTTGAAAAAAAGGCCTTCTTTCTCAAATCCTAATAATTGCCCTGGAGACTCAGATCCTCTGGCTATTGATAAGTGTCATCAGCCCATTGTTAGCAGAAATGGTGTTAGTCAGACAGGGCCCTTAGAGTCTGAGAGGGGAGGGGACTTTAGGCCAAGGTTTTTTTTTTTTTTACCCTTTAAGAAATATATTAACCATGCCTGTTTTCCTTACTCACTTAATAGGCAAATCAATAATAGAAATTAATAGGTATATGATTTAAATAATAAGTTTGTATCTTCTTTCCTTGTCTAGGGACTGAAGTGGCACTTCAGCAGAAAACTCAAGACCCCACCCTGACTGAGGCAGAAAGGGAAAGAGTTCCATGAAACCCCAATAGTCAGGGACTACGGCCATTCTCAGCAGGAAGGTGATATGGAAGAAGAGACCTCCCGTCCCTCAACATCCATACTAATAATAAGGAAGTTAATGGCTCTTAAAAAAGAGTTAGGCAGGAAAGTTAGTTAGGGGGTTTCAGGTCTGCCTGCAAAGACACTGAGGTCATCCTATTCTAGAAGGGATTCACCCTAATCCGCCCACAATTAAATGAGCCATAAGGCATTTTTTTAACTCACAGAAAGAAACCAGTAGGCAGAGAATTAGGTACCAGTTTGAGCCAGTCACTCTCACCTGCACAATGAAGACCCCAACAACCTTCAACTCACCTGAGCTTCATTATACCAGCATTGTAATATGATGCATATGCCCAGAAGTTCATTAGTATTATAACAGGCTGAATTCTGGGAACAATATGTTCAGAATGCAAAGTGATGAATCACTGAGTCCTGTCTATCTTAGTTATCAATCAAGGAAGCACACTTCTCTAATAAAAGTGACCACTCAAAGCAAAAAGAGGTAAAAACACCAAAGGCTTTGTCACCAGGCCTTTTGAGCCACACTTCTCTTGCTCAGGCCCATTTTCATGTCTGGTAATGTACTTTCCCTTCTAATAAAACTTTCCTTTTCTACTGCATTATGGTGTCTTGCTCAGTTCTTTGTTTGAGACATCAAGAACCTGGACAACGTGCCAGGAGAGGATCCCCACTCTCCAGTAACAGGTCTTTGTCACAACTACTCATTTGGTCACTGTTACTCAATTTGGCCATTGTAGTACAACAGTAAATAAACTGATAGGCATTTCTCTGTCTAATAAGACTCTGTTTACAAGAACAAATGGTGGGCCATATTTGACCTATGGGTCATTGTTTGTCAACCACTGTTCTAATGGGCTTATTAAATATAATAAAACAAGAACAAGAATTAAGAGACTAAATATGAGAAAGAATAGTAAGCTAATAATCGTTTATTTAGACAATCTTAAGAAATCTACATGTTAAATATTAGAATTAATAAGGATCATTAATAAAATGTCAAAATACAAAAATTGTGTTTCTGTTTTGAGTACTCATAGTATAACTCACATCAAACAAAGCCTCCACTCTGTATAGAAAAATAAAACAAAATAATAACAGTCACAACAAAACTACATTTAGACATTTAAAAGCAATTAAAAGGAAGCAGAAATTAGATACTTGGGAGAACAGAAAGACACTGGATAATTTTCCCATTTTTATTGAACAATATTCCCATTATGAAAACTTCAGACTCATATAAGTTCATCAGTATATTCCTCTCAACCCTTAAGAGAAAAGTGAAACCAATTCTATATAAATCCTTTTGGAGATCAGAAATAGAGAGCACATTTTCCAACTCTTTATGAAAGGATATGTGTTTTATATGAAAACTTGAACAAAAAAGGAAAAGTACATACTCATTATTTTCATAAATACAGAGGCAAAAATTTTACACAAAGTATTAGGAAATTAATTTTAACAATGTGTAAAAAGGATAAGACATCATGGTCATTTGGGGTTTTAATACCATTACACAAGCTCTTTGTGTCACTTCTAGCAGGAACAGCTAATATTTATATAGAAACCCACAGTCCTCCTGGCTTTAGAGGCAAAAGCTAGGGATAAGGACTACCAGAGCAGCTAGAAAGAGGTAGGGTAAATTTCAGAAAAGAGAAAGCCACAAAAGGTGAATTCAAAATTCTGTCAATATATCTGACTCCTGAATTACATATGCTTGAGGCAGGCTCCAGCCAACACAGATAAAGACTGAAAATTGAAGAGAGATTTTATTTTATTTTATTTATTTTTTTAAATTATTTTTTGGAGTGACATTAGTTAATAAAATTATATAGGTTTCAAGTGTACAATTCAACAATATGTCATATGTATATTGCATTGTGTATTCATTATCCAAAGTTAAATTTTCTTTCCCTCCTCTCGCCTTTCCCTCTGGTAACCACTAAACTGTTGCAGCTATTGCCTACCAGAGAGAAGATAGTCTTTGTAGTTTGAATTAAGCAAAACTGCTGAAAAACAAACCTTCAGCATTCCCAGATAAATGAAACAAGCTGGTGTCTCTCAAAAATATTATTCACACTGACACAATGAGCAGGACAGTATCCAAAATTGTAGAAATAGGAAATACGAGCATAAGACCTATACTTGAGAGAATAGACAACTAATGTAGACCAACAGTAAAATTACCCAGATGTGAGGCTTAGTGGTTATGTATTACAAAGCAGCTATTTTAACTGTACTCAACAATGTAAATTCAATGTGCTCATAATGAATGAATAGAAAATTGCAGAAATTGCAAGCAATAAATTAAAAATCTATAATTATATATTTAGCTAGTGAACTTAAAGATATGAATTATCTAAAATGAAGGAAAGACAAAAAATATAGGAGGGAAATTAACAAAGACTCCATAAACTGTAGGATAATATTCAAAGTTAAAAAAATGTGTAACTATAGGCCAAGAAGGAGAGGAGTGAGAGATGAGATAGAAAAATATTTAAATAAATAATAGATGAAAATGACCCAAATTTTCTGAAAGACATAAAATTATAAATTCAAAAAGTTCATCAAATCCCAAGAATGACAAAAAGAAAGAAAAACACAATTAGGTAGAGTATAGTTAAAATGTTGGGGGAAAAACAATAATGGAAAATTTTAGAACATCCAGAGAAAAATGATAGTACATACAGAGGAATAACATGAATGGCAGCTGACTTCTTGTTAGTAGGCTAGAAGACAGAGGAATATCATTGTTAGTGTACAAAGGGAAAAAATTGTCAACTAAATTCTATGTAAAAAATACATACATCATTTAAGAATGAAGGGAAAGGAAAATTTTTAGATGAACACAAAAAAAGTTGTGGATAGAGTCATCACACTACAAGAAAAACTGAAGTTCATCAAACTGAAGGAAAAGATACTAGATAGATAGTTGTGCTTCAGAACATATAAATCTATTCTAAAGATAGAAACTTTAAAATTCATATAACCATTTAAAACAAAAATTACAAGACTATTGTAGGTTTATAACTTATATTACTTATGTAACATTTATTATGCAAATAGAGGATATATAAATAGCACATATAATGGAGGCTGAGTCATAAAGCTATTGTAAGGTTTTTACATTTTGCAGTTACCATATTACATATAATACACTGAAAAAGAATTTAAAGATGTATATCTTAATTAATACAATAACCAATATAAAATGTAATGCAATAAGGTTTAGCTAATAAGGAAATGTACCCTAAAACAACCACTGATAAGATAAAACAAAGAGTTTTAATAAAGAACCTAAAAAAAGACAAAATCTGAATCATAAAATCACCCAAAAAGAAGAAAAAGAGGATAAATAAATTTATTGTGTTTTCATTTCTAAATGTGTGATTGTCAGTCTTTTATATAATTTCAATATCTCTACTTTTTTATTTTTTTTGAATATATGGAATATAATCTTAATTATTTTTATTTTCCCTGTCTGCTACTTCAGACATCTGTGTCAATTCTGATTTGGTTTTCATGGGTTTTTTGGATCAATCTTCTCATTTGGGATCATATTTTCTTGCTTCTTTACATGCCTGAAAATGTTTATAGATGCCCAATATTGTGATATAACTTTGTTAAAGGCTGGATATTTTTGTATTCTTAAAAGTATTATTAAGTTGTTTTCTTTTTTTTTTTTTTTTGGCGGCGGGGGGGAGGGGAGCGGGTTCTCAGTTATGTTACCTGTAAATCATTTTATCCTTTTGGATTTTGCTTTTAAAAATAGGTAGGAAATGAGCAATATTCAGTCCAGAGTTAATTATTTTCCACTGCTGAGGCAAGACCGTGAAGCTTGAGGTTTTCCAGTCTGGTTTGTGGGAATAGTCGCTCTTCCTGGACCTCTGAGAGTGCCGAACATGGCTAACTCTAATCTTTTGAGGATTTCTTTCTTTAGTCTCTTTCATTTCCTGACACACCTAAACTGATAACTACTCTGAAAATGCACAGGGGATCTTCAGCAGATCTTGACAGTTCTCACTCTGTGCAGCTGTTTCCTCTCTGAAACTCTATCCTATATACCCCAACCACTTTGTTCTCTGCAAACTCTCAGGGAGGCTGCTGGGCTTCATTAATATTTCCTGACCCTGCACTGACACCTAGAAACTCTAAGGCAGTAAATTGGGGCAATCTTAGGACTCATCCTTTTGTTTCTCCTATTGGCATTATTCATTTTCTCTTTCTTTCTTTCTTTCTTTCTTTCTTTCTTTCTTTCTTTCTTTCTTTCTTTCTTTCTTTCTTTCTTTCTTTCTTTCTTTCTCTTCCCTCCCTCCCTCCCTTTTTTCTTTTTTCTTTTCTTTTCTTTTCTTTTCTTTTTTTTTCTCTTTTCTTTTCTTTTTTTTTCTCTTCTCTTCTCTTCTCTTCTCTTCTCTTCTCTTCTCTTCTCTTCTTTTCCTTTCAAGGTCCAATGTCTTGCAAACTATTGTTTCGCTTGTTCTGTCTGTTTATATTAGCTGTTTAAGTTAGGAAAATAAATTCAGTCTCTGTTATTCCATCTTGATTGTAAGGGAACATCTCTGAGTTATTTTTCTCAGGCTATTTATAGCCTTCTAACATAAAATTTACTTATATAAGTACTAAATTTATTATGATAACTATGTTTCCCTTCACTATTGTGTAAGCTTTTTGGTGTGTGTTAATGTATCTAGTGACCAGAATAGTGCCTGACAAATATCAAAAGTAAATAAGTACTTTTAGTCTATATACTTCACTCTCACTAATAATGACAAACTTTGATCCCCATTAAGCCCTCTCCTACCACCACTTCCTGTTTTTCCAGCTCTTTGACTCATTTTCTTACTCTACTTTTTCAGCTTCACAGTAACTACCCAGCCAGAGGGCTACCTTCTTTTCATTTCCTGTCACTCCCACTCATGTCCTTCCTTTCTCTTTTATTCAGCTTAGATACACATTCCTATATTATAATCATTGTCTTTCAATACCTTCAGTCCTAGTCTTTCAACATCCCCTGTTCTAGTCTTTCTCATTGCATTTGGATAGACAAAACTTCAATGGTAGTAAACCTAAAGATCCATCCATTCCATTCCTGCACTTAAATAGCTCAATTTTGCTAAAAAAAAAAAAAAATGGTTTGACTGATCTCACACTAAAGAAGTGGCCACATGTCTTAAATGGAGTCTACATACTCAGGATACCCTTCTAGACTTGTAATACATTTCTATCCCTAACTAATGTAAATATTGCACTACTCTCTTCCCTCCTAAAGACGCTATCCCTATCCTCACCTAATAACTTTTCCTTAAGTTTTTATGTTAAAATTAGGTGAAATAAAAAGAGATATTTCTCTCTCTAGGGCAAACAACCTATCTGCATAGCTATATTCAAATATTTTGCTCTCCTTATCAGTACAATGGAAAAAGTGTCTTTGCTCCTATTAAGGCATCCCCACCATTTGTAGTTTAGATGCTGTCTGTTCTTACTTATTGAAGAAACTTCATCTTGCATTTATTCTGTCTACTCTGATTTCACTGATTTCAGGACAAAGTACCATAAACAGAATAACTCCAACACAAAAGCATAAAATTATTTAAAGATTTTGATGCATGCTATAAAAATATTTTCTCCTAAGTTGTAATAATTACATTTCTATCAACACATGATAATATTCCTTTACTCATTAAAAAATCTTAATTTTTCTAATTTACTATGTGAGTATATATTGATAAAATCTTTTAGGAGAAAAATTTAGAAACACATATGGAAAGCCTCAAGTATGATCAATGTATTTTGAATCCACAATTCCATAAATGTGTCCTAAGGAAATTTTCAAAAATGTACAATTTGTTTTTATGTAAGGAGTTCCAACCCTTCAATGTTCAGTTGAGCATCAGGTCTTATAAGAAACTACTCTGTGCCTGTTGTCAACCTAGGTGCTATTAGAGTTATCCTCTGTGCTGACACAGCATTGGAGACACATCTGCAATAGCACTTACTGTATTGTAATTGTTTTATAAGTATTGCTTTAAATTTGTTAAGTACTTATAGCATGCTTAAAAGTATTCTAAATAACTTTTTACCCAGTTTATGGTTTATTCATTAAAACAAACTTATGGGATGGGAATGACTTTCCACATTTTATCATTGTTTCAATGATTACTTAGGCAAATAAACAACGCAAAGTTTATCCAGGTAAGAAGTAAGGAAACCAGGTATCAAACAAAAGTAAATTGAGTTAAATCATTTTATTGGTAAGTAATGTATATATATATATGGTTATGATCTTGATGTTAAAACTATATTAGGATCTTCCAAATACTTAGGCATAAGGAAATTAAAAATATCTTCAAAAATTAATAAACTTCAAAATTTCAGTATTCACATCAATACTTTTGTATACTTACCTAATCTGATAAAATATTTTTAAAATGTTTCTTGGGATTATAAATCTCTAGCTACGTTGCCATCTGTGCTTTAAATTGGGACAAGCAGAGACTCATTGAAGTGAGAGCAGAAACACTGCATGAAAATAACTGACTTCAAATGTGATTAGATAATAAATGAACTTTAGTTAGATGGTTTAGTCAAAAGTGAATGAGTTATTACATGTGAGAAGTTCTTTGCAAATGCTTGTGAAGATAGTTTATTTATCTTAATGATGAAAAACTCAGGTAAGTATATTTTTCATTGTATCTGACCTGAACAATTAGATCAGGGAAGTTTGTATGAGCCAATTTTTCAATAAATGTTGTATTTTAAATTATACAAATAGAAAATGGGGAAAAAAATCCTGTGCTTTTATAAAAAATTAGAAGCACTTTGACAAAAAACAAGATTATCTGAACAACTGAATATTTATGGAGAAATTATCTACTTAGTATAGAGAGATTTAAACTATTAATAAATCATTCAGATCAGAGAACTCTAAAGAAGGTTAAAAATGTAAATCAAACACACACACACACACACACACACACACACATATAAACCATTATTTTAAGAAGACTATTTCAGCAAGTTAACTAGTAGAAATGAAATATCTTATTTGAAGCTCAGATTCTAAGAGCACCAGGCTAAATAAGAAATGAGAAGTATTTGTCTTCATATAATGTTTAAAGATTGTCACTGCAGAGACAGTGTGTTGAGCCTTGGGCCATGGTTTTGAGAAGAAAGATATGAGTTTATTTACTGTGTGTGCACTAATGTCTAGAGTGAACTACTTTTCCAAGCTAAGAATAAACAATAAATCTCTTAGTTTCATACTTGTTAACATTTTGCAATGCCCTCAACACATGTCCATTAAATAATAAACATTTCTTTTTACACTCACATGCAGAAATCTAGTAAGCACTCATTTTTTGGCAGGTGAATAATAGTTTAGACCCTGAGCTCTTGGCAAAAGAAGAAAAGAACCAAGAATGTCTTACTTTGATTGCCACCAAGTAAACATTTCTCTAGTAGAAGAGGACAGTTTTTGCTTTGTCTTAACTTGAAAGAATTTCTTGGACACAAATGACAGTAACGGAATCATTCTCCCTAAGCAATTCCAGTTTTAACTATGGTTCCCAAGGATCAAGGATATCTAATTCTACAATAGGAGCCAACAGTAGATTTTTGGCCCAAGTGTGTGTGGTTCTCACGAGGCTAGAGCTCAAACAAGGAGTGTCACTGCAAACTTTCCAGAATGCTAAATAGAAACAATAAAATTTTACAGCATTGGGTACTTATATGCTCATGTTCCTTTTATTATCAAAAAAATCTCTTCATGACCATATGTCTAGAACTTAAGTGTTAGAGAGTTAGAAATCAGGGAGAAATGATAGGGAAAAAAAAAAAAGTTCCAGTAAATATGGCAGGGTAGGTAAATGCTGTGCATGACCACATTAAAATTTTAACTAAATTATGAAATAGTCCCTGGAGAATAATCTGAAGAATAGCTGGACAGAACTCCTATAGCTGTGATATAAAAGATAGACCACATCAACACTGGTAGGAGGGATGGAGATGAGAAATGAGCTGGTCCCACATATATATGTGATAATTGAGCATCAGAAGGAATATTTCAACTGCAGAGGCACCCCACTTCAGGAGGAGCAAAGGGCCCTAGCCCCATACAGGGCTCTCCAGCCCAGTGTTCCAGTGCCAGGAAGAGGAGTCCCCACAAAATCTGGCTGTGAAAATCAGCAGGGATTCTGGCCAACCAAGTGAGACAGAAGGCAGCTGGAAACCCAGATTATCTCCTTAAAGGGCCCACACACAAACTCACTTGCTCACAGGCACTCACCTTGGGCTTTGGTGGAGAGACAGCAACTAGGTAGGTACCAGAGACATAAAGAAAAGTCTGATTTGTATGGCTTCAGGGTGAGGGCTGGAGGGACAGATGCCACTGTTGAGCTTCCTCCTGTGCAGCCTGCAGATGGGTGCCATCTTGCTTATATTGAGCCCTCCCCTCACATGGCCAAATCTGAATCTTATTGGCTTGGTGAGACCCGCTTAACCTACCCTAGTCCCTGAGACCCTGCCCCACTGAACTCAGAAGTTGCCAAGTGGCAATTTCAAGTGGTTATTGAACAACTAGCCCCACCCTCACACGCTCAGCAGGAGTTTCCTTTAGCGACAATGAATAAGCCTCTGCTCAAGCACCTCAGGAGACACGTTCAGTGGTGGGCAACCAGCCCTGACCTGAGCTGCAGTGTTTCTTAAACAAATATTGGGGGTCTACACGCTGGAAGTAGGCAGTAGCTGTCCTAAATAATCTGAATCTGCAACAACCTGGGGAACACCACTTTCCCCACTCTGGTGACTCCCTGAGATCCTGCCTCATCCAACACTGGTTTCCTGGAGGTTCATTCAACTGCTGAGCCTTACAGGCAACCAAAAGCAGTCTCAGCCATGATGGTGCCCTGGGCCTTTTTCTGAGCTGCTGCAGGACTCGTACTGGTGGCAGTTGGGCTTGGTTCACTGTGTGGCCTCTCCCACATACTATACCCCCAGATCCAGCTCGGGCAGTAACCAAACATGGATAGCTTTGTAGCTGCAACCAGGTAGCCCCAGTCTAGTAAGAGGCAGCAGCAGCACACCCTGGCCTGCATAGGAGCCCCTCCTAGAGGCTATAGAACCAATATACTCAGAAGCTGGCATTAGACCCAAACAGAACACCACTTGATTAGACCTACAAGTGGCACACCTGAAGAGTGGTCTCAATAGGTTCATGAACCAGTTGCGGCAAACCATGGTGTCAGCCCCCACACAGCAGCGTATATGTTGTGGGCATGGCCAATCCTCACAGCCAGTCAGCCTCAGAGTCAATCCCACTCACTGACATGCCAACAACAATCAAGTCTGAACTATAGTATGAGGGCACACACAATCACTCCTGGAGTACCCAGTGCAGTTGATAGAAAGACTGTACCACTGGGCCACACAGGACACCTAGTACATA
Source organism: Eidolon dupreanum (assembly GCA_028627145.1). Classification (NCBI taxonomy): domain Eukaryota; kingdom Metazoa; phylum Chordata; class Mammalia; order Chiroptera; family Pteropodidae; genus Eidolon; species Eidolon dupreanum. The sequence goes on from CM053508.1 coordinate 58,955,506, forward strand.
AGGTCACCCAGCTAAGACTGATAGATATAGCAGTTCTACCTAATATGTAGAAACAAACACAGGAAAATAGACAAAATAAGAAAACAAAGAAGCATGTCCCAAATAAAAGAACAGGAGAAAACTCCAGAAAGAGAAGTAAATGAAATGGAGGCAAACAATGTACCAGATACAGAGTTCAAAACAATGGTGATAAGGATGCATAAGGAACTTAGGGGAAGAATAGATGAGCTCAGTGAGAACTTCAACAAAGAGACAGTAAGCATAAGAAAGGACATAGAAACCATAAGAAAGAACCAGTCAGAAATGAAGAATATAATAACTGAAATGAAGAGTACACTAGAAGAAATCAACAGTAGATTGGATGAAGCAGAGAATCAAATCAGCGATTTGGAAGACAAAGTAGCAGAAAATACTGAATTGGAACAGCAAAAAAATAAAAATAAAAAAATAAAAAAATAAGGATGATTTAAGGGGCCTCTGGACAACATAAATCATAACAACATTCACACCATGTGTTTACCAGGAGAAGAGAGAAAGCAAGAGATTGAGAATATATTTAAAGAAATAATGACTGTAAACTTTCCTAACCTGGCAAAGAAATAGACATACAAATCCAAGAAGCACAGAAAGTCTCAAACAGGGTGAACCCAAAGAAACCCACACCAAGACACATCGTAATTAAAATGCCAAACGTTAAAGACAAAGAGAGAATCCTAAAAGCAACAAGAGAAATGCAAATTAAAACCACAATAAGATATCATTTCACACTTGTCATCGATAAATGAAAAAAAACAAGTGTTGGGGAGGATGTAGAGAAAAGGGATCCCTCATACACTGTTGGTGGGATTACAAATTGGTACAGCCACTATAGAAAACAGTTTGGGGGTTCCTCAAAAAATTAAAAATAGAACTTACTTATTATTCATCAATTACACTTCTGGGTATTTATTCAAATATAACCAAATGGCCAGGGGATGAAATTGGTTAGGTGGTTGCTATTTCAAACAAGGAAATATACGTTTTCCACTAAAAAACCCAAGTGAGATGCTGAAATTCATGCTTTTGGATTAAATAGGTTTGGAGAAGAGTTTCTGTGAAGCAAACATAGTTAAATTCCAAAAAGAATTACAATTAAAGAAACATTAAAAGGGAGACATATGCACATATAGTCTTTCACAGATTGTCATTTCCTTAGGGAATATCAATATGAATTAAATATTGTCATATAAAGTAAAAGGAAATGGCTTTCAATTGTTTCCTAAGTGCAATCATTACTACCATTTTCTATGACCAGTATATTTTGACTGTGTCAGAGGCAAATGAAAATTGAACTTCCCAGAGGTAACCTAAGCTGTTCTAATCAAAGCTGATATTCAAATATCAAGGTCTAATATTATGATGCTAAAAATTAAATATGTATTCAACTTACATGATACTTTATCTATTTTATTTATTTATTTATTTTTAAATGCACTCAACTTCTTGCAAGTAATGATCTCTGTAGTAATCTGATTGTATAGTTGTACAGCATTAGCAAATGTTTTCAGCAGGGAAAACCACTTAGAGATTAATGAATTAGATTTCTCAAATTTATC
>CM053508.1:58957600-59096976 GCA_028627145.1 Eidolon dupreanum
CATTTAGTGAAATCTTCTTGAATAATTAAAGGAATTAATAAATAACTAATCTAAAATTATAATATAAACATTTTTTTAAGCCTACGGTTGCAGGAATCCGGCTGTCTGAATATGAATCTTGCCTCTCCACTTACTATTTCTGTGTTTTTAAACAAATTATTTGCCTCAGACTCAAATTGTCTCTTTACAATATGGCAATTATGGGCATGTCAGAGTTATTTAAATATTTAATATGATTATGCATGTAAAATGATAGCGTATTGTTGGCACATACTAAATATGTAATATATAGTAATTTATATCAATTATAGTTGTATAAGTAGAAAAGAGAAAATAGCATGACACTTGTTACATGTTTTTGTCTATAAAATCACAGATTTACCCCTCACCTTCTAGAGCTCATGGCTTTATGATTTATTCTAGGTCAGATTTTAATGCTGATCCTTAACCAGAAACTTGCTATGAATATCTCTTTCCCTCACCTCACTCCTACTTTGTTTCCATCAGTAGCCCTTATTGGATCTATTCATTTAATGGTTCTAGATCCTGATTCTCTCCCATCAGTCTTTTCACTCCTTCCTCCCACTTCCACATGATTTAACACAATGCATTTTCATGAGTAACTCTACCTTGTTATAAAGATGCTTATTTTTATGTTAACAGTCTTCGAAAATGTTTAAACATTATTATTTTCACTTTTTGGATTTACTTCCATTTTAAATAAACTGCTCGCCAAGAAAGTTTTTTTAGTTTAGTTCAGTTTGAATAGTTCTTTGCGTAAAGTAGGTACTCACTATGTTATCGATTGTTTTAAAAATGCTTCCCATCACCTATTCATATTTCAATAAAAAAGCAGCTGTTTAAGTGTAAAAAGGAACTTGTTGACTTCAAAGATCATTAGATCCATAAAGAGTTGATCCACTGAGGCAGATTATCCTCTTTGATATCTTTAAAAATGGAAGAAGTTAAATTTTGTTCTAATATATTGACAATAAATATGTTTCCAGCTCCAGAATATAGCTCCAATTTTTTAATGGAACATTAGGAATCAATAGGAATTTGGAAGTTTTCATATACAAAAAAGATGATGGTCTATTATACTTTCTTTTATTTTAGAGGCAAATATTTAACTTCATTCAAATCAATGAAAAATAAAATACTTGAACTCCTATTCTGTTTCAAGTTCCAGGTTAGGGCTGGAAATAGAAAAATGACAAGCCACAGACCTTCCTCTCAAGATTCTCATTGTCTATTTGAAAAGATAGATATATAAAAAACACCATTAACTGATAAACATATGCACAAGAGAAAGTTGTCTCGAGAAATAACTATTTCTGAGGCAGATTCAGAAGATAAACTTAATGATAAAAGTCATATTGCGCCTGATTTTTGAAGGATTAATAGAAATATGTCAGAATGGGCCAGCAGGAGCTTTCTAAACAGATGGAATATATGATTTCATAAGTGCAGATTGTAATAGAGGAAAAGTACGAGAGATAAGAAAAGGTCATATTGGGAGAAGTTGTGTGGTTCAACCAGAGAGATATGATAGAAACAAAGCTGTAAGTAAATACAAATCTATGGAAGTAGGAAGTTAAGTATAACTACTGTTCTGATAAGTATTACTACATGTGTTGCTCCTAAATATAGTGCCTCACAAAGAATCCAAGCACAGGTAACATTATTTCTCCATTTACAAAAGCACCATGCCCTAGCCTAATCACTTGATACTTTGCTAATGCCATTTTTTCTCAACCTCCAGTATGGTAAATTTTGTTTAAAAGTTAAGGTGTTCTTCCTAGATGAAGAAGCCAGGAATTTTTTTAATTCCAGAAGATGTGCTTGTTTCTGGTTTGTCTGTAAAAATCTGCCACCAGAAAGTATGATCCAAAATTTATAGTTCAAAGTATCAGATAGTAAGAGCTTTCCCTAAATTCATTTTAATCGAAAGAAAGCCACCTGTAGTTAATCATGTGATAGGACATCATGAAGCTGATTAAGAATGATTTGCTTCAGGAAAATGCTTTTAGAAGAACAATTGCAGAAGTTGTAGAAGGTAAGGACAAGAGAGATTCTGTTAAAATTTTTCTTTGCTTTTTCTGTTTTGTAAAATATCTACTTTTGCAAAAATAGTCAGTGAATATTAATTATTACAATAAAGCATAACTCAAAAAAAAGGGTGGTTTTCACTTTACAAAAATTCTAAGAATAGAAACATTCAGTATTGTCATTGTCTTTTTCAATTGCTGTTTATCTTTTCCCAGGCTTATCTCCATCCTTCCAGTATTGGAACTGCTCTCCCCAGCTGCTCTTTGCCAGATTGGTAGCTTTTCAAAACCTCTTTCAATCTGTTTTTTTTAAGTTTTTGAAAACTGCTGCATACTGTTCTTAAACTCCTCTCTCTCTTATTTTTCATAAACACTACTCTTTCTACTCATCTTAATTTTTTTACCCTTTCTGAACAGACTTTTCACTGAAATCCCTTTCTCTCTGGTTCTCTAAATATAATGCTTTTTGTTTTTGTTTTTATTTTTTTAACTCCTATAGGTTAGCTACTTCCCTACTGCTCTAAATCTTATATACCTAACACAAGTCCTAAATTTACAACCTGAAGATTAATACTGATTTTTCATCTTATGCTCTCCTTCTCCCATGAGATAAAGATGATTTACCACACATTTTCAACAACCACAAGAATATCAAACCTGAAATGTTCTGCTGCTGGTTACTCAAAATGAATACAGCTTAAACTTAAGCTCATTTTGTATTCAAATAGGCTTCATTTTTTGAAATCCCTTTGTCTACTAACAGGATTTTACCCACACAAGCCAATAATCTCAGAGATCTCTTTGTTTTCTCCTATACAATTTCCTCCAAAATCCAGACTTCTAATTTTAATGAGTATTCTTCAAAAGCCACACCTCTTCCAAATTGTTCTTTCTGACTCACTATAGCCATTTTCCTAGTTTAGAAAGTCTAAATAACAAAAGTGCTGTCATAACTTGTTTTCCTGGCCCAGTCTTCTCTCTCCTTTAAACCACCTCACACTTCGCTGATGTATTGCTATTTTAAATGTTAATGCTAATCATGTGTTCCGAAGTTCAAATCTTCATCACTCTCTACAGTGTCTTCGAGTAGCAAGAGTAAAGGCTTTTTGACTCAACCAATCTTTTCAACACTACTTTCCAGTGTGTTTCACTATGTACTTTATGATCATCACTACTTGGTTTTCCAAATTTAACATCTACCTTTACCTATGTTCTTACTTTTTGCTCTCATATTTCTGTGCTTCAAAACCCATCTTCACATGTATATGCAACAAATCCATTAAGTTCCTGTTCAAATGCCATATCTGGAACAGAGCTGTTCATGATTACTCATTCTTCCTTTGAGCACTCATAGCTCACTCTCTGTAACTGGTAGTGGCACATATGACCTTTTATTCAGTCATGAAGACAGGCTAGATTTTATATATTCCTTATAATTATGAAATGAAAGAAAATACTAAGTTTTTATCTTCCTTTGGGTTTTGAAATATCTGTAAAGACAACATAAAGTAGATCTTGAAAGTTAATATTTTTTTTTCCTTAGAGCACTATTAAATCCCTGTCTGCAAGAACTTAGAAAAAAAATGACTGACTAGGCATTAATTTATTTGTGATACATTGGATATCTAAAATATCTTCTTCTGTTTTTTTTTTTTGGAAAGGCTTTTTCTCTTGATGATAGATTAATTTGTTCATGTTCTCAAGTCAAAATAGAGTCAGTGACAGAATAAAAGTATTATGCTGTATTTAAGTTTTTTCTTGGTTTACTTATATATGCTGCCCTTCTGCTTTTAATTTACATGGGTAGAAAAGAAGGAATAAGATAAATAAATATTAAAATCTATGTATGTGCATGGAATAGTACCAAGAGTTTTCAAAAACCCTTACTCCATAAACTATCACATTAAGCATGTGGGTTAAGAGGATTTAGACCTATTTTTTCAGAATAGGAAACTCATGATATTAATGGCTTGAACTTGAACTCAAGTAGTCTTACTTGAACTTAAACTCAAGTGGTATGACTCCAAATAAGGCGTATACTCCTCAACTACTCTATTTCTAGTGAGCTACAATTTCCTTCATGCCTTGATTGCCAGAAGCTACTACTTCTTGGGTTATGTCTGATATTAGATTATCTTTACATTTTTTTTTGAACAGCTAAGATTTTATGGCAATGACTGTCAATAATTTTTTTGTGTGTGGTGGTGACAAAATTGATTATAGAGATGGATTTCCTAACTGCCCATATGTAAAAAAAAAAAAAAAAAAAACACCTTAAAAAGGCTTATTGAAATCTTACAAAGACAAGATTGCAAAAATTGTTAAGAGAATATTTAAACATTTCTACATAATTGATATTTCCCCTGGTTGAATAGCCAATATAATAAGAATTCTATGATTTCTACGTGTAATCAAATAACAGTACACCTGTGGTGGCAAGAGACATTATGGAAAATATAAAATTTTCCTTTAAAACTCTAGTTTAACAATAATCTGAATGTATAATTACATAACATTATTTATTCAGGGACTGTATTAAAATTTTCAATTGTACCTTGATATTTAGGATATATACATTCTCATAATTATTTCATACAGATATAGGAAAAAGGGTAAAACAGTATACAGTTGACCCTTGATAAACATAGATTTGAACCATGCTGGGCCACTTATACATGGAATTTTTTCAATAAACATACAGTCAGCCCTTGTATCTCTGGGTTTCACATCAGCAGATACAACCAACCACAAATAGAAAACATTATTTTCTGTCTGTGGTTGGGAATCCATGGAAGTGAAGGCCAATATATGCATTGTTGTACACCATTTCATATAAGGGACTTGAGCATCTGAGGATTGGGGTATCTGCAAGGGCTCCTGGAACCAATCTTCCGCAGATACCCAGGAACTATAGTTAATTTGTGGGAAATTAAAAGTTATATGCAGATTTTTGACTGCATGGCGGTCGGGGCTTCTAACCTCTATGTTGTTCAAGAGTCAACTGTATAGATATGTAAATATGTAATCATATAGATAGTTATATAAATTTAATTTTGAAGCTTGAATAGTCTCAGACTTGTTCTGACCTTTGAAAGTTTACTTTTACTTATTGATACAATTTTTTATAAAGTAACAGAATTTTATTCACTAAAATTTATGATTGGATGTACCCCAATATCATGTTGTGATTTAAACAAAATAACTATTTCAAATAGATGATAATTTATATGAATAAAAACTTATAGAAAATGAAGCAATTTACTTATTTTGCATTATTTATATATATTACCTAACCCAGATTTATAAGTGAACTCTAAGTATAGAATGCTAATTTTATATAAAATAATGGCTTGAGGATATGCTTATATTTGTCCACTCCTGATAACGATACTTTAATAAAAACGGCAGAGATACTTCATTGCAGCCCAAATCCTACATACAATAACCTTAAATTGTATGAGGGGATTTCTTAAACTACTTTTAAAGAAAATAATTTCTGCTAATTCTTGTTAGATAACGGTTTTATTCATATACTAAGAATACGTTTTTAATGACACAGATGGCTTCAAAACGTCTTTTTTTTTCAGTTTTCTTGAGATTTAATTGACAAATAAAATTGAAAGATATTTAAAGTATAGAACACAATAATTTGATATACATATACATTATGAGAAGATACCCACCACTGAGTTAAGTAACACATCTATCACCTCACATCATATTAAAGTTTTTATAATGTTTAAGTTCTATTCTCCTAGTAATTTTATTATGTAATACAATGTTGTTGACTTCAGTCACCATGTTCAATCCTCAGACTTTTCATTTTATAACAATAACTGGTAACCGATTTTGTCTCTATTTCTATGATTTCAACTTTTTTTTTTTTTAGATTCCACATATAAATAATACCATATGATATTTGTCTATACATTTGTCTAATTATGTCTGGCTTTCTTCACTCAGCATAATGTCTTCCAGGTTCATCCATGTTGTCACAAATAGGATTTTCTTCCTTTTTTAAGGCTGAATAATATGTCATTATATATATATATATATATATATATATACAAATATATATATATATATAAATATATATAAATCACATTTTCTTTATTCATTCATCTGTTGGCACACTTAGATTTTCCCCAGTCCTTGGCTATTGTGAATAATACTGTCATGAACATGAGCGTATAGATATCTCTTCAAGATTTATTTCCTTTGCATATATACCTAAAAGTGAGATTGCTAGATCATATGTTTTTTTTTTTTTTTTTAAATTGTTGAGGAACTGCCATACTGTATTCTGTAGTGGTTGTACCAGTTTACATTCCACCAATGGTTTCCAAGGGTTCGCTTTTCTCCACATCCTTGTCAGCATTTGTTATCGACTGATTTTTTTTAACTTTTTAATTTTTTTTATTATGGTTGCATCCATTGATGATTTATGATTTTTGATAATAGCCATCCTAACAGATGTGAGTTAATCTCATTGTAATTTTGATTTTTTTATCATGATAACATTGGTTAACAAAATCCAGCAAGTTTCAGGTGTACAATTCAACAGTAAGGCATATATATACATTGCTTTGTGTGTTCGCCACCCATAAATTTCCTTCTGTCACCACATATTTGACCCCTTTTACCCAATCTACTCTCCTTCCTCCCCGTAACTTTGATTTTTATTTCTCCTTGATGATTCGTGATGCAAAGCACTTTTTCATGTACCTACCGACCATTTGTATGTTTTCTTTGGAAAAATATCTATTTAGGTGCTTTACTTATTTTTTAATTGCTATCCAGTTATATGAGTCACTTGTATATTCTGGATATTAACTCTTTATTGGACATGTGGTTTGCAAATATTCTTTCCCATTCCAGAGGTTGTCTTTCATTTTGTTAATGGTTTCCTTTGCTGTGCAGAAACTTTCTAGTTCAATGCACTCCCACTTATTTAATTTGTTTTTTTATCTTTTGCTTTTGATGTCAAATCCAAAACAATAATTGCCAAGGGGCTTACCTACTATGTTTTTTTTCTAGGAGTTTTATTGGTCAGGACTTACATCAAGTCTTTAATCTAATATGAGTTGATTTTTGTATATGGTATAGTATAGAGGTATAGTTTCATTCTTTTTGCATGTGGCTGTCCAGTTTTCCCAACACCATTTATTAAATAGACTATCTTTTCCTCATTGTATGTTCTTGGCACCTTTGTTATAAATTGACCATATTTGTGTGAATTTATTTCTCTTCCATTGATCTATATGTCTGTTTTTAATGCTAATATCATACTGTTCCGACTATTATAGTTTTGTAATATAGTTTGAAATCAAGAAGTGTAATATCTCCATTTTTATTTTTTCTCAAGATTGTTTTGGCTACTTGGGGTCTTTTGTGGTTTCAAACAAATTTTAGGATTGCTCTATTTCTGTGAAAAAACACTTTGATATTTTGCTAGAAATTACATTGCATCTGTGATGACTGGGTAGTATAGACATTTTAACAATATTAATTCTTCTGATTCATGAATATGGAATATTCTTAGAGTTTTCAGTGTACAGAATTTTCATCTTAAATTTATTCCTAAATACTTTATTGTTTTTGAAGCTATCATAAATAGCATTGTTTTTTTTTCTTTTTCTTTTATTTCTCTTTCTGCTGATTCATCAGAGCATAGAAACACAATTTACTTTTGTATATTAAATTTGTATCCTTCAACTTTAGTTAATTTGTTAATTAGTTCTGAGAGTTTTTTTACTGGAATCTTTAGGGTTTTCAATATATAATATTATGCCATCTACAAACAGAGAAAATTTTATTTCTACTTTTCTAATTTGGATGCCTTTTATTTCTTTTTTTTTTCTTCACCTAATTTCTCAGTCTAAAACTTCCAGTACTATGTCAAATATAAGAGGTAAGAATGGGCATCTTTTTTTTTTCCTTGATCTTGGAGGAAAAGTTTTCTCCAAGCATTTTACCATTGAGTATGACGTTAGCTATGTGCTTGTCATATATGGTCTTTATTATGTTGTTGTAGATCCCCTCTATAACTAGTTTGTTGAGAGTTTTCTAAATCATAAGACAATGTAGAACTTTATCGGATGCTTTTTCTGCACTTATTAAGATGATCATATGATTTTCATCTTTCATTTTGTTAGTATGCTATATTACATTGATCGGTTTGTGCATGTGAAACCATTTTTGCATCCCTGAAATAAATCCCAGTTGATAATGGTGTATTATCCTTTTAATGTATTGTTGAATTTGGTTTGTTAATATTTTTTTCAGGATTCTTATATCTCTGTTTATCACAAACATAGGCCTGTATTTTCTCTTCTTGACTGTCTTTGTACCATGATAATGCTGGCCTTCATAAAATGAGTTTAAACATTTTTTCTTTTTCTATTTTTGGAAAAGTTTGAGAATGATTGTTATTTAGTTCTTTTTTAAATGTTTGGTAGAATTTGCCAATGAAGTCATCTGGTCCTGGACTTTTGTTCGTTGAGAGACTTTTGATTACTGACTAAATCTCCTTACTAGTAATTGGTCTGTTAAGATTTTCAAATTTTTCATGATTCAGTTTTAGTATATTGTATGTTTCTAGGAATTTATCCATTTTTCTAAGTTATCTAAGTTCTTGGTGTATGATTGTTCTTAGTAGTCTCTTATGATTCTTTGTGTTTTTGTGGTAACAGTTGTAATGGCTCCTCCTTCATTTGTAATCTTATTTATTTGAACCTGTTTTTCTTGGTGAGTCTAGCTAAAAATTTGTCTATTTTATTTAACCTTTTACAAAAGAGTAGATCTTACTTTCATTGATTTCTTTTTATTGTCTTTTTAGTATCTATGTCATTTATTTCTGCTCTGACTTTTATTATTTCCTTCCTTCTACTAACTTTGAGATTAGTTTCTTCTTTTCCTAGTGGCTTCAGATGTAAATTTTTTTTTGTTTTTTGTTTTTGTTTTTTTTTTTAGATTTTTTTTCCTTAATATTTATTGGCTTAACCTTCCTTCTAAAAACTACTTTTGCTGTATCTCACAAGTTTTGTATATGGTATATCTATTTTCATTTGTCACAAGATATTTTTTATTTCTCTTTTGATTTATTTTTTGACCCATTGTTTGTTCAGGAGCTTGTTCAATTTTCACACACTTGTGGATTTTCCAGTTTATTCTTGTACTTAATTCCTAGATTCATACCATTTGCAATTTCATTTGTTGGACAAAATGTTCTAAATACAAAATATGCTCAGGTCCACAAATTGCTGTGCTCTCATTTATGACATAATAATATTGAAATGAAATTCACATGGTTAAAGTAATTTTTTTTAGTAATGTATAAAACTTTGGGATACTTTGAGGTGGTATTAAAACTATTAAAAAGGAAAAGTAGTCACTGTCTAAATACAATCACATTATCACAGTATGCCTCATAAAGGCTATTTTAATTCTGAGACATTTTCAAAATCATGTATCTTAAATTTATAATCTGTTTAGCAGAAATAAGGTACATTTAGAGGAACTTGTTTCCAGTTTATGAACAATAATACCTTTTGTATTAAATGAAGTAAATCTCACAATTTTGTAAATTGAATATCTCATTGCTGAAGACTATAACAATTTAGGTTAACATATCTTTTACTCTTTTGATATATCAAACTACTCTAGACAGTCCTATTTTGAAAAGAGATAGATACTAAAGACAGGCAGACACGTAGATATATGGAGTTTGGTGTGTGTAAGGTCACTGTTTTTACCATTTTTAAAAGGAAGTAAAGTTCTTTTGGCCTCTTCTCATTATTTGAGATTAATTTGCACTATAGAACATACACACATTAATGATACAGAATTCCATCAAACGAATGAGAAATATACTTGGGAATCAATATACTTGGGAATCATGCATGATAGAAAAAAGGAACCATAGAAATGCTTAATCGTTTTTTTTTTTTTTTTAAGCAAATGGTTATGTATACATTATGTATGGATATCATATACAATATGGAAAACACTATTCTGTATTTGATTCTTAAAAAGTCTTTCTCTTGCTTACAGAAATGATTTATGTAGTGTAGTAGATAAATAACCATGTCTTTTCTTAAAGTTTTTAAAGTTTGCCTTCTTAAAATTATTTGTTTTTTACTTTTTGAGTTCATTTTCATGCTTATGAATCAAAACTCTAAAATATACCTCTTATCATGACAACTTACTTAAAACCCTTAGGTATTTGATTACTGAAACACTTAGCTTTTATTACAAATTATACCCCCCTCCCCCCCAAAAATGGTGTTTAATTGCAAATTGCAAAAATTTGATATTGGATATTGCTCCTCAATATTACACATATGAGGGAAATTACTATGCTGAAAAATATTGAAACCCTCATTATGCCCGCACTCAGCTACCAAAAATAAAATCATCTTGCAGGATGATGTAGGTGCTTGTTGTGCATTATAGAAATAAGTTTTAAGTCTTACAGCCTCTTCATCTATAAAAAAAAAAATTCAATTTTTCAGTTGTGACAACCATTCAGAGGAATTATAAGTGTTATTTATACTAAAAATCTTTCTCCCTCTCCCCCTGCCTCTTTTTTTCATCAGTGGGGATAGGAAATGGGAAGAATATCTTGTATAGCCACACAAGTACTACCAACTATTAAAGCAAAACTTACATTATTATAAACTAAATTCAGAATTTTCAAACCTGAGATCAAGTTTCCTCCAGCTCTCTTGGCAGATATGAGACTCTTCTTTAACTCTTATTTATTGTACTGTTGTAAAATTTGAATTTCAAAGTTTGAAAATAGTCTCATCTAATCCTTGTTGTTTGTCTATCAACTCTCAAAGTGCTAGAAGTGTTTTGCTTAAGATTTCTAGAAAAATAGCAATGGACGGAAAAAATTGAATTTATTAACAATATTAGATAATAATGCTAAGTAATTAAAAAGTATTATAAAAATTCCCACCAAAATATTGTTTACTTTCTTTAACAAATAAATTTCAAGTATCACTTTCAAATGATGAATCTTCTGATATGTCATAAGTTTTTACTACATTTCAGCCCACATATTTTTCATTATAAATTTAGTTTAAAAGGCACATTTAAGAAGAAAATGGCTCTTTTTACTGTATACAATGTTAAGAATTGCATTTTGTTCTTGTACTTTCTTAACTGTACAATTTTTTAGCTCTTGAATTTGTGGACATACTTTCATAGATCTTGTAGCATCAACAACTGTCAAATATGCCATCTCAACAGAATGAAGAATGTTCTTGGTTAGTTTATAGAAATTGTTGTATTTTTACATTCTTTGATGCCTTAAGAGTCTGCCTGAAAGTGGACAACTGCATCATACGTAATTCGGTGGCGAATCTTTTTTTCTTATTTCAGTGGATCAATGGCTGTCTTACATATATTGTATAAAACATATTTTAGAAACTTTTACACTGGCCTTCAAAATTAAATTTCTCTACTATTCTCAAATCCCTAGAGAAAGTGGAGACTGTGTGCCAAGCAAATCCTGTTTGCTTTCAAAAGTGTCAAATATACATCTGTCTAACTATTTACACACCTTTGTTTCATTGTTAGTTCCACAGTAGTGACAGCAAACACACATTGATGGGAGATACTGCACATTACTCTTGAAATTATAAGAAGATTTGGTAAAGGATTTTGTCTTGTTTTGGATTTTAAGAAAGAGAAATAATTAAATTTACTATTTAAAGTAAAACTATACGGCTCTGGCATGATTACACATCTGTTAGCTGTAAGGAAAATTATAAATGTCCTGTTATTCTGGCCCTTTAATTGTTGCTATTAACTTCCAAAAACATAAAGTGAGTTTACTTATCCCAGCTAGTTTAATTATATTGGCCTATTGAATAGGAAATGACCAAGGAGTAAAGTAACTTGTTTAAAAATATGGTGTCTGATTTATTTTCATCCACATGTGGACATAAGCCAAAATTTACAATTTGCACATATTAACTAATTACCTACTACCATAGGTTAATGAAATATAATGATATTCTCTTACAATAATTACTCTTGTGTATTTTGATTTTAATTGTTTCCCCTAAATACGTTCTTTTTAAATTTTTATCTTAAACAATTAAAAAATATATATTCTGGAATTGTGGTAAACACTAAACGAGTTAAGATTCCTTTTTCTTCATGGGAGAAAACACACAAAACAGTGAAAGAACTTGCTTCAGGAAACACAGGATGAGTCTGGTAGCTAATCTCAAGAGCATGGCTTTTACCTGATTGAGTCACTTTGTCCCACTTTTTCCCTGTATAAAATGATTAGTCATAAGTACTTTCTAGAACTGGGGAAAAAAACTGGTATTTTGAACACAGTCAACTTACATTGACATTTTTCACTTCTGAAACCCCTGAGTTAACCATTAAAACAAAAAGATCTATGTTTACTTGTTTTTGTTTATATAAACTTCTTTCAATCCTTAAGATATGTTCCCAAGATTCCACGACTAAAGAAATTGGCTCCCATTTTCTTCTCTTCCTCTCACCTCTTTCTTCCTGTTTTCTTTCCTCTTTTCTTTATTTTTTTTCCCCCTTTTTGTTTGTTCTTGAAATTAAAAAAAATATTGATTTATAAACCACTATTTACATGGCGGTGTGACAAGATCATGTTTGGATCATTGAAGACTATATTTTTGCTTTAAAATATTCATTGGAAACACACAATCACCCTATCAGAATCTTATTATTTAAGAAAAGTAATAAAATAAAATAATAATAATAACTGCTCTATCCATGTACCAGGTACTGTTTTGACAATCTGAATCCATTTCATGTGAGATCCAGACTAACCCATGTGTTTATTAGCCTTGGCCTATATATCCCATCTACTTCTGCATATTTCCTCCCTCTATCCCCACTTTTTGAATAGTATTTGTGTCCAAATGTCACAACACTTTTATATTTACAAAGCCCTCTCTTTTATATGAATCAGAAGTCAAAGCATAAAACATAATGATAGAAATACCTATATGCAAAACTAGATTTGCATTTTCAAATGAGAGATGTCAGTTAAGTAAAATTAATTTCTTTTTTTTTAAGTTTCTTTATTCATCAACTGAACAATTATTTACCAAGGACTTGGAATATAGCAATTAACAAAACAGAGCAAACTTCTCTTTTTCATGAAACTTGTATTCTGATTAATGGGGAAGGGAGAAGATAAAAATTAAGTAAAATGTATGATTTGCTTTTAAAAAAAGTTTCCAAAAGGAAAATAAACAAGTGAACCAGAACAGAGAATTAAGAATGGGAGATATTAGATAGACTGATAAACAAAGTCTCATTGAGAAGGTGATACTTAAATATTGGTCTGATAGAAGTGAATGAACAGGCTGGCTATATGGACATTGGGAAAAGTGAATTTCAGGCAGAGGGAGTAACAAATTCAAAGACCCTAAAACATGAATGTGTTTTATGTGTTCCAAGATCTTCAAGGAGGTCAGTGTAATCGGAGTGGAGAGTGAGGAAAAGAGCAGTAGAAAGTGAGGTCAGAGATGACTGGGGTCATTTTATGCAAGACTTTTTAAATGATGTACAAATCTTAAGCTTTTAATCTGAGTAAAGATGAGAACTCATTTGAAATTTTTGAGAAGATAGGTGACATGATATGATTGTTGTTCGAATAAGAGTTGTAGTTTAGCACAGTGGCTAAAAGAATGGATTTTGGTACCAGTAGTCCAATTAGTCTAGCCTTACTGTGGCTCATCTTTCTCTTGGGTAAACTGGTGATGATAATTATATCTACTTCATAGAAGTAAGATAAACATTAAGTGATTCAATATTTATAAAGCACACAGTAAGGAGTATTACATGTGTGTTAAAAAAAGAGTCAGTATGTTTGTTGTGTTAAAAATGGACTGTGAGGATCAAAGGACAAAGATAAGACACCAATTAGGAAGCTATTAAAGTAACCTATTTTAGAGAAATTATGTTGTCTTGAATTAGGGCAAGTGAACCGTAAGTGGTAGAAGTAGTCAGTAGCTGCATATATTTTGGTGGTCACGCCAATAGAATTTGTTTAGTTTAGGTGCTAAGTATAAAAGATAAAAAGAAGTGAAATATGAATAGAAGGTTTAAGCTAAATGACTGGAAATATTAGTTGGCATATTAAAACAGAGAAGGCAGTGAAAAGAAGGGGCCAATTTAGAATTAAATTAGACAAAAGTTTTTAAGTCTGTTTGAATTTGTTTGCAAGATTTTTTTTTTTTTTGGTAACTTTTTAATTTGAGATTCCTTTTGAACATTCAAATAGAGATGTCAAAGATTGGTTAGATATGAATCTGGAATTCAGGAAAATGTTTAGAGCCACAGATATAGATTTGAGACTTGTCAGCCTATCTAAAGCTAAGATAGTTAATGAGGTTATAGAATAAGTGTGGAGATAAAAGTAGTTCAATGACTAACTTCTGAGACACTCCAGTATTTAGATGTCAGGGAGACAAAGAGGATACATAAAGGAAAAGGAAAAGCAGGAGAATTTGATGGCCTGTAAGCCAAGTGAAGAAAGTGTAGAATGTATGATCACGTGTACACGTGTTGCTGATAGAGCAAATGAGTCTGGGCCATGGTGTTAAAAATAGAAGGATCATTACTGATTTCAACACAAGCAATTTTTGTATAAATATGGGAATGAATTCCTAAAAGTAGTGAGTTCCATACCAAATATAAAGAAAGGTGTTAGAAATAATACATACAGGAAACTCTTTGGAGGAATATTTATATAAAAATAAAAAGAAAGGGAATATTAGCTAAAGGGGAAAGTAGACTACATAACATCTTATTCATATAAAAATAGTATCATGTCTTTATGCTGTCAGAAAAATCCAATGGAGTTCTTTTTTTTTTTAGATGATGATGATACAAAGAAAAAAATGGAATACTTTCTGAAGCAAATTACTTAAATAGGTAAGAGTTGCTAAATTTGCTTAAATATCTAGAAGGATGGGCAAGCAAATCAAGGCTATTGAATTAATACAGCAGTGTATATAAAACATTGAATTTATGATTGTCCTTTAAGTAGAAATACTTTGAGGTATATGCACAGTTAATTACCTCCTTATCTAGAAAGTATGTCTCTCAAACCACAACATCACACGGTTGGATTCTATCAGCATTTTATTTATTTATTTATTTATTTATTTATTTATTTATTTATTTATTTATTCAACTTCATCAAATTATTCCTGTTATTGTAGTTGATTAGATCAAGAACGGACATCTGACACAATATAAACTAGTAAGATTCTCTGTCCTATCATTTGGAATTGTAAGTGAGAAATTGCAGTGTTTTTCTCTGGCCAAGGGTATCAGTCAGGGTGAGTCAGAAAAAGAGAAACTATATAGCTGTTTTTGAAAAGAAGATATTTAATAGAACAGATTGGTTACTCAGATATTAGAAGTTTGAAAGAGTTAAAAACAAAACCCTAAGGTAACATAGATATTATCAACTGCACAGAATAGATACTACCTGCAGAGCTGAGCTAGCTCTTGTATTAGTAATTAGGAAGGAACTATCGCCAGTAAAGCTGTGTTAACTTTGTAGCTACTGCTCATAGAAAAATGTGAAGAGATCACACTACCAGAATCTAGAAGCCCAAGGAACCTTATACGCCTGAGGAAGGTACCACATGTTTACTTCTCAAAAGAGGAAGGGAACATCTAGCTGATACTAGCATCTATTCAGAGAGTACTGGTATAGGGGTGCTAAAATAGTCCAGAGATAGAGCCATAGTTAACCATTTGTTACCAAAGTGAAAGTGACAAGATATAGAAATAAAAATTTCCTACTCCCATCCTCCTGCCTTTCACTCTCCTTTTAGATTCTAGACAAAAATCTAGTGCACCTAGAAGGTGAGTCTGATGATTGTAATATGCAAGCACCAGCTCCAGCATCAGAGAGAAGACAAAAGAATAGTGGTCTTAGCACTGAATGACAACAGGTAAAATACCAGTACAGTATGTAATCTAAGGAGTTTGAGGATAAACATTCTTCACACATTAAGTGGATGAAGAGAGGAGACAGATATTGTCCTGCAGGGAGTGAGAAAGAGAAATATGTTCATTCCAAGTATTGGGAGCAAATGAAAGTACTAACCACTGAGACCTAGCTAAAGTCCTGCTCTTGGATTTTAGAAGGCATTTTTATACACCGAAAATTAACCTCTCCTCCTTTAGTTTATCTAGCTAAAACACTCAGCAAAATATCTGGCATATATTAAAAATTCGAACAATATTTACTGAAAGAGAAATTGGATGTTGTTTTCTGAAACTTGTCATTAACTGTTCTGTTACAATTTATCTGTGTATCTGTGCTGTCCTATATGGTAGGTACTAGCTACATATGACAACAAAACATTTGAAATGTAACAATTTAAGTACCAATTTTTTTTTTATTTTTTAAAAACTGACATTGAGTTAGTTGGAAAGCATTTAAGTATGACTAGAACAACTAGAGATGTGAGCCTACTTGATTTCAACTGTAAATTTTATTAAATCTAAATATACTAGATATTTATGATGAAAATGCAACATTCAAATTGAGATATATGAAAAAAGAATGCAAACTATCTCAATAAAATTTTTATTGATTCCATGAGAAAATAATGTTATTTTGGATATATTAAGGTAAATAAAAAATTACTAAAATTAATTTTACATATTTATTTTTTATATTTTTTACTGTGACTACTGAAAAGTTTAAAATTACATATATAGCTTACATTTCTATTGGACAGCACAGCTCTAGATTTTTGCTACTCAAAGTATGTTCTGTGCACTAATAGTGTACACATCATCTAGATGTATTATCTAAGGTTCCAGACAAACTGAATTTAGATCTGAATGTGCTTTTTAACAAGATCTCCAGGTGATTTGTATGAATATTATAGTTTGAGAAGCGCTGCTTCAAACTACTTCCATATTCATAAGTTCCTCTAGAGCAAAGATCAAATGCAGTCTCTACTGCCTGTCTCAAAACATGATTTGGTGATGAAAATGAGGACTTGAAATTCTCATGAGATGAGAGTTTGGTAAATAGAGAAATTATATCTGTTAACATGGAAGATGTGTTGAATAATTCACAATTTTCCCAACCTATCTACATTAATATTTTGTGTCACACAGTTGCGAGTTTGTAACTAGTACAGCAGATTAGCATCATGTATCTTAACAGAGCTAAACTCAGCAAGCTGCATGGGGCCCTAGTGCTATATGATGCCATTGCACTCTGAATTTATCCCTTTGTCTCATGCAGCCCAGTGATTTGTCTTGGAAAAATTTACTGGAAAATTCTCCCTGATCTTTGTAAATTTCACTTTTTTCTTTAAAATCAGCCTTTTCAACCCTTCTTTATCTCCTCTTCCGTCAAATTACTTTCATTAATATTTCTAAAGCTAAATCGTATATTGATTGCTTCATTCTTTTATTATCAGAACCCTACCATGTGTTTTAAACAGTGCTGGCATTATTATTAGAATTGTTATTATTCCTATTCATTGTCTGATACACAGACTCTAATCTTTTTTTTGTTTTTGTTGTTGTTGTTGTTTTTCCTTAAGCATTGAAATTGTTAATGTGTGACTTTGCAGTATACACTGTTTTACAGGAGTCTTATCTTGGGTGAGTAGAAATACCTGTAGTTATTATTTTTTTTGTAACTTGTGATTACATTGAAAAATCAGAGAAATTCTCTCATGAAATAGTTAGGTTAAGGGAGCACTTCCAAAGAAAACTAAAATATGAGACATGATTGCTGGAGGAATTAATACTGAAATAGGTTTTGAGCTGATCTTAATTTATTATTTATACTGTGCTTAATTCAAAAAAGGATCTGAGGCTGCATACAATAAGAGACAGATTCAAAAGGTCCATTAAAACAATTGAATGATAATTAAAGGAATTGAGGGAAGAAGAAAGAGGAAATATAGCTGTGCTAAAATATCTTGACTAAGAAGAGCTGTTGTTTCCAAACAATTAGTATATCTAAAGATACAGGCAAAAAGGACAAAAAGGGCATCACTGCCCAGTAAATAACATAATTTAAAAAATATTTTGTAGATATGATATAAAGGACATGGGAAACCTCACAGGGTATTTTATTCCAAATCAGTCTCCCACAGTTACAAAGTATTCTTCACAAGGCTGTTTATTCCACTAATTTTCATCAAAAGCTGAGTACTCATTCAATGTTAGTTATGTGAGGCAGCTCTAAGAACTGATGAAACCTTTGTTGATACGGGAAGAAATGAAATACCTGCTATATGTCATGTGTGAGTTGAGAGTAAAGAATGCAGTGATAGAGAAAGCACATAGGGCTCTGGTACTCTGAACACTTCAGGAAGTAAGACATACATCAAACAAGCACCCAGAAATTTCAGGATGCTGTAAGAGAATACATCAAGAAATTTTATGCAAGACTTTTTGTAGCAGAGAAACTTGCTTGAAGAAATGACATTTAAGCAAAGACAAAAATAAGTAAGAGTTCTTTAAACTAAGGAAGCAATTTGTGTAAAGACTCTCAAGCGAGAAACAAATGCAGTATGCTTGAGGGTGGAGTCAGGCTGACTAGAGCTGGAAAGGTTAAAGTGGACTAAATGGCAAAGGTACGTTGTTGGGCAATAAAGATTTTACTCTTAATCATAGGGATACTCGAAGGAAAAAAGAGTTTTTAAAGTGTGAGCTATTCACATTTTTTGAAAAGATATTCCACTAGAGTAGAAAGTAATTTATATGGAAGCTTTACATGGTAGAAGATAGCAGTTACGAAACTATTGAGATTCAAATAGGAAATGATGGTGGCTGGGCTCTGATAGAGATGGTGGGAACGAAGATGAGAAAACAGATAGATGGAGACAGAATGGACAGGACTTGGGTTTATTTAAAGAAGTAAATCATGACAGCTTCCCAGAATCCTTACTTGAAAAAATGGTTTAGGATAATTTATATCGAAAGTACACTGGTTTTCTATGTGGGGAACTGGATGAACATAGGCTCTTGGTTGTGTTATAGACAGCAAGTTAATCATCCAATTCCATCACTGAAACCTGATCAAGGTCATAATTCTCTAAAAACAGTATTGGTTTTGTCCTGGAAATATATCAGTCCCCATTCAATTAGAGAGGCTAAAGATCTCTTTTCTTTACTTGTTAAGTAATGGACATTAATAAATCATGTGAATCTTTTCAGTTTATAACAAACTCCTGCTTTCCAAATTATCATTTTCCCCTGAGGAGCAAGACTTCTAATTGAGACAAGTTCCCAAATGTATTTTACGTTCTTGTAATTATTTTAAAACATATGGCAATAAAAAAGTTATGCCTCTTCAGTGTATTTTTATGTATTCTTGTCATCCTATAGGTTAAAGTAGCTTTCACTATTTGATCTCATTTGTTTCTTTTTCTCCAAATAAAATTATTATTCAATTAGAAAAATATAGGTTTGTAACAAAATATGTACATGTTTTATATCATAAACATGTTTAGTTTAATCTTTTAATAAATTATAAGTTAATTATAAATTTTAACTGCTGAATTTATTACTCATTTACCTGAAACTGCTAAATCAATTGTCCAATTTGTAAATGGAAACTTAACAAATTAACTTAATTCAGCTCTTATTGCATAAGTTTTATGATAGTGAATGTAATGGTTGGCACATGTTACCTAGAAGAATTTTAATCAGTTCACAAAGGAATGTCATATCTCTGCAAATGGAGAGATTAATTTTAAGATGTGATTTCTTTCATCAAAAAGTCATAAGAGACCCAAAGCATGATTGTGTTAGGCACCTAACACATAACATTTTGAAATCTAAAACAAAAAAAGTACTAAGAAGGAGAGGTATTTGTAGCTCAGGGTTTCCATATGTACAGGAATTGACCCCAGATAGTTCAAAAGAGATACTAATGGAGGAATTATTTACCTATTTATGAGCAAGGTTAAGGGAACAAACAAAGAGTAGTGAGACATCCAGACTACCTAGATGAGGAAATTATTATGGCTCCCTGGACATAAGGTACAAGGTACTAAATCTCAACAAAAACAGGGACAACAGAGGATTGTATTAGCCAGGGTTCTCCATAGAAGCAGAATCAATGGGAATGTATATGTATAGCCTTTTATTTTAAGAAATTCATTTTAAGGAATTAGTTCATGTGACTGTGGAGGCTTGGTAAGTCCAAAATCTAATGGGTTAAATGGTAGGCAAAAGACTCAGGAGAGAATTGCAGTTCAAGTTAGAAGGTGTTCTACTGACAGAATTACCTCTTGTTCATGAGAGGTCAGCTCTTTGTTCAGTTGATTGAATAAGGCCCACCCATTGTATGGATAGTAATCTTCTTTACTCAAAGTCCATTGATTTTAATGTAAATCTCATCGAAAAACACCTCATAGAAACAGCCTGAATAATGTTTGACCAACTATCTGTGTACCATGGCCCAGACAAGCTGACAAATAAAATTAACAATCACATGTAGGGACTTCCCTACAAGAGCTACAGTCTTGGAGAGGCAGAACAGTGGCCAAAATTATAATAGTTCAGTGAGAGAGTAAGGAAAAAATCACGTGGTCTCAGTTATTACTGGATCTTCAGGTCAAATAAATAAATAAACAAATAAGTGATAGGTCCTGAGCTGTAGAGTTCTCCCCTTATCCTGGATTCTACTCAAAACTGTTAGCTATATAAGGACCTAGTAGGTGGGTTAGTTGAGGACACCCAAAAAGCCTGCCAAATGGGCCTTGTTCATTGTGGTGAGTGGTGTGAAGGGCAGCCCGTTGTCTTTAACTTTAGAGGAGATAGCAATGATAGAGAATGCTAGTTATCTAGGAATAATACAGCAGGCCATTAAATTACCTATCATAGAGTTTTTCTTCCACTCTCTACTCACATGCATCTTAATAAAGCATTTAGGGTACTATATATGCCCTACTCACTGAAGCCAATCAGCATAAGGACATGTACATATTGATTCTGTGTGACGTTCTGTGGGATATCAAGGTGAGCCAGACCCACTAAATCCATATTATTGCAATGAGAAGCAGAGCAGACAGTGCAGAGACAAGGCAATGAAGCTGTACCGATTTCCCTGCAAGGCTAAAGTGAATTGTGCTCCGCGTTCTTACAAATTGGAATTGAGAAATACACATTTGCTTCCTTATTAGTTACATTCCAGATACCAGAGGGTGTTTCGCTTTCTTTCTATGCCATTACATTGGAAATGGCAGCCACTTTGGGTATCATCACCCCATTCGTTTCCTTTTACATAGGTAGAACAGGAATGCAATAGGAATTTGTTTCTTCACCATTGGAAATTTGATAATAGCACTAATCTTTGCAATCCCTCCATTGATACACTGTTGTTAACAATTTACTAGATTTTCTATTTGATGTTGTGTGTGTAGTGTGAGTGTTGGGGGAGGGACAGTTCCATGGTAATCTACACAATTGCTATTATAGTAGCTGTCACTCAGTGGGTCAAGAATCCAATGTGCATATTCAGTGTGTTGTTAAGGGTCTCTGTTACAAATACACAGTTAGAAACTAAAAACTCAACCACAAATTGTGTACTAGCTAGGGTAGAGGTCTCCAAACTTTTTGGTACCAGGAACTGGTGCTCCTAAGAGAATCTAATGCCTGATGATCTGAGGTGGACTTGAGGTGGTGATGCTAGCACTGGGGAATGGCTGCAAATACAGATGAAGCTTCTCTTGCTGGCCTGCCGCTCACCTCCTGCTGCGTGGCATGGTTCTTAACAGGCCACATATGTACTGGTACCAATTTGTGCCCTGCGCTAGGGAACACTGAAATGTCTGACAATTTTAGGCTTAGGTTTACACTTATCACCTGTCCTCCATAAACCTACATTCTGATCAGGAGAATATGATAGCAATACTTCATAGTCCTTAAAAGATATCAGTATTGTCCTTTCTACGTTGTAGCCACTGTGTAAAATGGCCACAGCTCCCTCTGGTGAAGGCTTAAAGAAAGGTTTATAGTATATACATGTGTTCATATTGCCTTTCTCCAACTAACCCAGACTTACTGCTGGAAGAGTACTCAAGTTTAAGAACTAGTTTAAGTGTGCAAAATATATAAAAGTCTAAAAATTCCCACTACATTGACCTGAATCAGGTTTCTACCCAATAGAATAATACAGATGAAAATATCATGTAACCTGCTGATATATTTCTTTCTCAGAGAACCCGTGGATTATTTTGCCACTTCCACAGGTTCCTGTGGATCAAAACATTCTTATTGCTACACTACCCCTGCTCCCTATGGAAATAATTACACCCACCATGTCTCTGATGATGAAGCCATTGAAATCAGAGCTTTCAAGACTATTGATGCACTCAATAACTTGATAAATAGAGCGTTCAGTTCTACTGTTCAACTTTGAAGCTTGTAGGATAGATGAGCAAGTTGCACATAATAAATTGACTCCAGCATTACAACTTCTTTAGACTTTTTATTCCTTACTCTGCATTATTTCAAGAGAATTCTAACACTTAGATCTTATTGAAAGTAGTCTCTGAAGTCTAGGCTTTAAGAAAATCTTAAAACAAACTTAGATCTCTCTGTTAGAGCTGAGAATTACACTGAAAATACAGAACGAATGCACTGTATCAATAGATTTGACATAATTCAACCTTAAATTTCAACTTTTTGCTTACTACCCTTTGAATTCATTCCTACACATGTTCTCTGGTTTCTGTTGATAAAAATAGCACTTTGCAATTCCTTTGGCAAACTTACTATTTTCTTCCAGAAAAGACATTGCAGTTCTCCTCTGGAGTATTATTTAACGCTCATTAGGATCAAAAGCCAGTCCTTCGCATCTGGGGATTCCATGAGAAAACTAAACTCCAGCACTCTAAGAAATCTGTTGTATGTAATGAATTATTATCACCTATCCATCTAGAATGGTACTAGCTATGAACAGTTCTTTGGAATTTGAGAAAATAATCATCGAAATAATTTTCTGTAAGGTTTAATTCTCTTGAGGAACCCTGACTGAGAAAGGCTGATAAATGAAGACTTTGGGGGCAAGCACCTGCCTCAAGTGAAGTCATTGAAACTCTTTATGTAATCAGACAGGTAGCTATAGGTAGCTATCCTCAGCAATGAAGGTTCAGGGAGATGAGGTTATTTGAGAGTCTCTGTTTTATCTGTCTATCCAAATACTTCTATTTCAAATCTAAAGGTTCCACTTTTTCACAATCAGCGCTTTAACTTTAAGACTTGTGAAGACCTATGTTTATTTGACCTCGTGATGTTGCAATAACTAATTTATATTTTAGGCCTAATCTTCAGTCATATCTGTCCTGAACGTATAAGAAAAAATAGAATTATTTTCAAGGTCACCATAGATGATTTCTGTTCCATGTACAATGTAAGTTGGGAATTCACGACCCATTTTGTTGTTGTTGGAAAAACTCTTTAGGGCAGTCAGAGGCAGTTTATCTGATTCACAGCAATTTTAATCTCAATTCCAGTCAAGTACAACAGGCATTAGATCTCCAAAATCTTTCTCTTCCACCCATGATATGTAAATTTGAAAAATTATGATGATGTTAGCCAAGTATATCAGTGCCATCTATTTATTTCCCAGCTCAGTACTGAATGCAATTTTGAGGACTGGTCAGTCTGCAACAAAGCACTGCCATTCAGGGTCCTACAGAAAATGGAATTGACTCCACATAGTTCAAATAAAAATAAATTAATGAAGGGACAACATACACAACCATGGGAAGAATTAATGGATCAAACAAGAGTTGTGAAAGCATGACCCCAAGAGACTGCCAATCGTATGAAGCTGTTAGCACTCCAGAAATAAAGAAATGAAAGGAAGAAATAGTATTACCGTTACCTAATTACCCAGAAGCCAACTTAGGACAGAGAGGGGCAAAGGAAGGTAGAGCAAATGGAGGGTAACTAGCATATGTCATATCATCTAAATTTATTCTATCACTATCTTGATAAATTAACCTATTAATAGTGACAGTTATCATATTAATAGATATATGAAATAAAATTAGTACATACATTATATGTATATATAAATATATAATAGGTAAAAGACTATAAAATGTAACTATAATTCTCAAAACAATGTAAATTAAAAATATTATATAGATTTTAATACTTAGAATATGCCAAGTACTTTCTAAATATTTAAGTGTATAGTAAGATTTTATCTTCCTTAATTCTCAGTAAACCTTTTACAGAATCAGTACTATTCTCAGGAAGTGGAGTTTCGTCATGATCTTTAAGATCTTATACATGATAAATGAAAACATAAAGATTGAAACTCAGGGTGATATATATATACATACATACACACATGCTTTGAGCTACTTTAATTTTAAGTTAGATAGAATGGGTTTAACTATTTTTATGTTATAGATTGTGCTGTGATAATGCTAAAATTCTCTACCCAGAGAGGAACCCAGCTAATGAGCACCACAATTAGGAAAAGAACCTAAGTCTCCTGAATCAGAGGCAGGCAGTCTTCCCCAAGGGCTTACTTCAGATTTTTCAAACAAGCTGTCACTCTGCTATTGCTGCTTCCCAGATAATTATACTCTAATCGCATACTTTATGTTTCCATGTATCCTTCTGATATTTCTCTTGCTCACTTTGTGTACAATCAGCCTTAAAGAATTATGCAAATATCTTGTTCAGGTTCCTTCAGTTGCAAATTACTATTTCATTAATTGAATTATAAAGGGTATTTGCCTCTTCTGATATTCAGTAATCAGATTTAAGTATGAAACAATTGATTTTATATACACAAATCTCTGCACATACACAGAGCACATCAACACTACTTCTTGGGTTGGTTCATGAGAGAGAACCCAGGCCTGAAAACAGCAAATCACAAGAAGATGGAAGAATAAACCTGATTATGGGAACAGTTTTTACTGATCATGTCCCATTCTGTATGCTCACCAAACACCCTTCTGATGTGATGGGATCCTTTAAGCCACCTCTATCAAATCTATCGTACTCATTTTCTTCACTTAAGATTAAACCTCAGTTTTTATTTTCTTTGTTTAAATATATATGACTTTTTCTCATTTCTGTAAGCTCCTGATGATGTTTGTTAATTTGGATATTCAAAATTAAAGTGATTCTAATAATGGATATTTGATTCATTCAATTACTCTATTCACATTTCTTCTCTGAGCACCTGTTAAGTTCCAGGTTCTGGTCTAGGTGCTGTGGATACATTAGTCAGAAAGAGATAAAATCGCTGCCCTCATAGAGCTTATAATATAGTTGGAGAAAACAGACCACTGAGAAAATAAGATGTACAATATAAAGCATGTTAAAAGTTAATGTGTGCTATGTAGAAAAAGTGAACAGGGGTGGGGAAAATGACAGGTTTTGCAATACTAAATAAGGTGGTCAAGTTAACCCTCAGTGAGAAAGTGTTATTTTGGCAGAAATTGAAGGGGATTGGTGAGTGAGACAGTTGCGCATTATGTGGGAAGAATATTTTAAGCAGAGGAAGAAGCTGGAACCACATTCGTACAGGAAGAGCATTCCAGTGTCTTTAGGAATAGCAAGAAAATGCCAAAAACCTGGAGTTAAAAAAGAGGAAAGAATTAACAGGACATGAGGTTAGAGAGCAGCAGGGTGTGGTTAGGGATGGGGCATATATTGATGGACAGATGGGAAACCATAAGAGGAACTGGGCAGAGGCAATAAATGACATAAAACTGCACTAAAATGGAACCTCTCCATTCTTGATTCTGTATGACCCACGAGAGCAATGTCCCTTCTTGTCTTGTGAAAACATTTATTGTGGATTGATTAGAGTATCACCAATTTTATTTATCTTCATGAAGTAAAAATTAAATATTTCATGAGCTGAAAGACATTTAATAAGTAAAATATATTGTTGTGTTCAAACCATGCTGAGGTTTAAGATTTTAGTACAAAAATTTGTATCTAATATGAAAATTAGGTATATGATAGTAAAATTTCAAATTTCCATCATTATTTCATGATATTCTAATTCTCCCACATCCCTAAACTGTTCAAATTAAAGTTGAAACAACTCCTCAATGCTCCCAGTTTTGTAGTTATAACCTAGCTCTTTGCTCTAACTGAATAGTGTAAGGGTTCCTTTTTATACAATATTTAAGTCTTCATAACTGTAAAGTTTATGTATGAAAGAAAAATTGCCATAACTAGATCGTTTCTAATAACAAATTAGTAATGTTAGTCACTATTCAAACATTACTGTGGTGGTTGATTGTATGTGTCAACTTGACTGGATTAAAGGATGGCCAGAGAGCTGGTAAAATATTACTTCTAGGTGGATCTGTGAATGTTTTCAGAAGAGAGTAGTATTTACACCTGTGACCTGTGGGTTTCATCTAACCTGAATAGAACAAAAAAGGCAGAGAACGGGTGACTTTGCTCTCTCTCTCTTACCTTGGGCTAGGACATTCTTCTCCTCCTGCCTCAGATACCTGGCATTTCTGGTTTCCTGGCCTTCAGACTGGGATCAGGACTGAGATCAGGCCTGGTTCTTAGGCCTTAGGACAGAGACTTAATTACACTGCTAGCTTTCCTTGTTCACCTTCAAGATAGATTGTGTGACTTTTCAGTCTCTGCTATATTGCATGAGCCAATTCTTGCCAAAAAATCTCCGTAGATGTGGATAGATGATAGATAATAGATAGATAGATAGATAGATAGATAGATAATAGATAGATAATAGATAGATGATAACAGATAGATGATTGATAGATGATAGATGGATAGATAGGTACATACATACATACATACATACATACATACATACATTTATAGATAAATATGTAGATAGATGGTAGATAACTAGATATATACCTTATTGATTCTGTTTCTTTGGAGAATCTTAATACAACACATATCACTTCGTACTAACAAATTTACCCTGCTGTCATGGCAATGGAAAATATAATGAGTACGTTACAAACACAAAATACAAATTTCAAATTTAAACTTTTAAAAATCAAGATCCATAAAGATGAAGAAAATGTTAAAGAACTGATATGTTTACACTTAAAACCATTGACAATGAATATTTCTCTGACAGAGTGAGACAAGCTAAAAAAATTTTTGAAAAGATGATGAATTCTATAAAAAGATTTACATACCAAAGACTAAGTTAAACATTTCAAAAAATTGATAAAACCTTTCAACATTCTTTTTCAAAAAGGCAATCTTTATGATCACGTTAATAGTCTAATATGAATTAAAATATGCTTTATCATACATTTTATCTTAAAATTATGTAAAACATCTCCATTTCAGTGACTTTGGTTAACATTTCAGTGTAAATAAATGTTAATAAAATATTAATTTTTCCTTTAAAATTTTTAGTTTTATTTCTAAAGAAATACATACAAGCCATTGTTATGCCATCTCCTATAAAATATTGTTCTTTGTTTTAAATTAAACTATTTAAGTAGCCATTTTTCCTGCACTATTTATTCTGAGTTATTGAAAGCATCCTGACATTTAATAAAGTAAATATATTCAATAATATTTTTCTATTCTAAGTACAATAGTATTCTTATAAATAATCTTATTTAACACTAAGTGAGCTATTATATATTTTTAAAACTATTGTTTTAGACCTCTGATTATCTGAAAGAAGGGAACAAATCTTTTTCGAATCCCATAGTATATTTTGCCAATTATTACTAAATTATCTTAAAAGAATAAGAGGTATGAATGATTCTAAAAGACTTTTAAGTAACTTATTAAAGCAATTTATATAGCAAGTTATTAACTTCCTAAGGGACAAAGTCATAAATTCAAGTTTTTCTGATTCCAAAGTTTGATTGACCTTTTTTTATCAGCACTTTTTTTTACTGATTGACACTTTTATTTCAATATTAATACACATTCAACTGCCAAATACTTTCTCCTGAAACCCATATATGTTTTGTGGAAAAACAAGTCAAATATTTGAATCTGTTTTTATTAAATCTATAAATGTTAAATTTACTTTTTACAAATTGTGCAATGAAAGAACAGGAAGATCAAACTTTGCTATTGTATATTTTCACAGCTATTACAATAACTCAAAGATTAATTACATATTTGTACTTTGTAATTAGTTTTTCTTTTGTAATATACAAATGTAATGATTTTATCACTCAAAAGATTAGTTAAAAGCTCAACTAACCACCTAACTGGGTAAATATGTACTGAGCACAAAGTGGTCACATCATGTCTAATATCATTTGTTATTTAACAACAAGAAAAGTTTGTCCTTAGGGATCCTAACAATAAAGTTTGGTGACATATATACGTATAAAAAAATTCAACAATGTAATATAACATTATTTAAGGCTAAATACATGAATGTTAAATTATTTCTTTTTT
This sequence comes from Eidolon dupreanum, assembly GCA_028627145.1. Taxonomy (NCBI): domain Eukaryota; kingdom Metazoa; phylum Chordata; class Mammalia; order Chiroptera; family Pteropodidae; genus Eidolon; species Eidolon dupreanum. The sequence continues at coordinate 58,986,076 of CM053508.1, forward strand.
ACTAAAAAAAATGTTTAAATTCCTTTGGGAAAAAAATTTTATTGGAATATTTTTAATAAAATAAAATAATATTTATTTGTTTTTTTATATTAAAAAAGATATGTTGATTGTGGAATTTTTGAAAATTTAAAAAAATACAAAAAAAAAATAAAGAATAAAGTTACTTCCACTCTCACTACCCGGAGATAACTACATTAACTTGAGAATATATATCTGTTTATGTTTATCCCTTATTTTACTTTTTACAAAAATAAGGACATGTTTTTATACACACACACACACACACACACACGTATATGTATGCGCACACACACACACATATATATACACACACACAATTCTGTAACTTGTTTTTAATTTTTTTAAATAATTAATTAATTTTTATGGTGACATTGGTTAATGAAATCTAATAAGTTTCAGCTCTATATTTTAACAGTAAGGCATATATATATTTACACTATGTGTTCACCTCCCATAGTTAGATTTTAAATGTTATGGTAATTTATCCTTTACTATCCTCTTGAAAGCTCTTCTTTTGCAAAAGAATAGTAACTGGAGAGTAAAAGATTTGCTTCAAAGTCTTGGCAAATGATAGTCTTTAAAAGCTAATTACTCCTAAGAATAAATATTGAGTTACAAATCAGCAGTTAAGATTCGTTTCTACTCTGAAACCAACATATCTGGTTGTAAGAGAAAAGATAATTATATCCCACAGAAATATCCATAGGTCCTTTTGGTATTTACAGGCTTAGAAAAATGAATGAAACAACCAATAATCTAATGAATAAAATGCAGAAAATTGAATTGCAAGATGTTGACAAATGAAAATTTCTGTAGTCATGGCTAGAAATTGGTATGTGACAGAGCCATCAAAATTAAATGCCAAAAGCTCAGTACAAAAAGGGCTCAAGATGTTTAACTGTAGGCATATTTAGTTTTCTAATTCAGCCAAATTTCATCACATGTTTGAGACTCTTGTAATAGAGGAACATTCAGCTTTGTGTTGTGACATCTAAGCTGGCATCTCTAAAAGTCAAGCTCTGAAAGCTACAGTACAGAAAGGAAGGCTAGAGAATCAGTTCTTCATTTTTATAAAACATGTTTAATGATATTAATGTGAATCCAACTCTAAAATGTGTCTGGCACAAAATATTGCAAATGACCCAGGTTTCTTTTGCCAAAGCCACATAGAAACCGAAGCTATTTTCCCCATTTTTTTTTTTAATTTTGTAAATGGTAAACTCAAAGACCCCAGTACTCTGCATGATTTTGGCAATGAGATGCTGATACAAAACAATAATGTAAAAATAACATGAATATTAAACCACAGTTTCTTGCTATCTTGATCATCATCTACATTTGTAAGATCTTTTTTCTTTTTTCTTTTTCTTTTTTTAGGAAAACAGATATTGAACCCATTAAAAAGAAAAATTAGTTAAAAATCAGTAGCTGGACTCAACTGAAACTGAACTGTTTATTTTTCAAACCCTATTATGGCCATAACAATATTTCTCTGTATCACTTAGGTATTTAAACATTGGATAGGCAAAAAGTATTCTTTCAGGATAGGAGTACTATCATTTTCTTTATCTCGTATCAATAAAAATAAAATACTCACAACTTCTGCTGTATTTTTAAATATTAACAAGTAATTGCCACTTCCTAAATTCCATATAAACTTGTCAGAAATAGAGTAGGACAGATAAAACATACTCATAATTAGGTATTTGTTAGCAAAATTGCATAGTTCACTTGATCACTAATTTGCTTCTTTTCATATCCTGTTGGCACAACACATGTCCAATTTATCACCAGAGAAAGATTCCATTCAAACTCTTGTTTTTATAAGCCAGTGGAAGAAAACTATTGTGAGCATATGCCTTTTCAACAGAGAGATGAACTATTTGATTATATTTCCATAAACTCCCATAAATTCTAGAGAAAATCAATTGTTTAAAAAGCATGTTCATGAATATCCATCACAATATATCTGATTTAAACTGAAATCTATAGTTGTTTTGATTTCTGTGGTTCAATTTTTATTTCCTCTTTATTCAGAATAGTAATGTTTACAATTAAAAATCTTTATTCATAGCTTATTAACCATAAATTTTGCCTTCCATTAGAAATTGTAATATACAAAAAGTACAGGATAAATGACTTGCTATGAAATGCCTTCCTCTGAGAGCACGCAGTGTGCATGAATCATGATAAAGAATTCAACACTAGTGATAACAAATGACATGAGTTGATAATATTCTCAAGCATTTTAAAACTTATCTTTTTATATCAAATGTTAAAAACCAAAAACATCCATTATGCTTAACAAATGCACATGTGCTATTTATTCAAATTTGTATTTAATTTAATGGTTTGCTTTTGGGACTTTACAATTTAAAAAAAGAACCCTGAAAGTTTACCATTATTACATGTATATCTATTTTGGTGTACATATATATTGCGGGTGACGGGAAGGAACAGAGAGAAAGAGAGAGAGAGGTTTTCCACAAATAAGTTTTGTCAGAACGTTGATCCATGAACCTAAATTCTTTTAAATTCTAATGTATGAAAATTATGACCCTAGAATATTTTAATAATATGAAATGTATAATATATGAATAATTTCAGATCTGCTTACTATAATCTTAGGAAGCATATTCTGATTTTAAAATATCAGTTTATCTTCTTTGCTAATACTTATCCTTTCTGACCCTCTATATATTGTTTTCTGCTCTTTCTTTAGAAATTTTTACTTTCCTTGGATCTTCAGTTTTATTTCTGGGAGAATTACTCCAATCGGAATTCTCAGAATATATTTTTACATAGAATTTAAGTTTCTTTTGTTTTTATTTTTGTAGCCTGGGAGGTAAATGAATGGAGTAATACTTTCTATGCACTCACATCCCTTAGTCTGTGTTCCAGTGTCCCAAAGTTTATTTAACAGAACAGGGGAGTGGCCTTGAACTGAACCCCATACTTTGGAATGTGCATTTTAATTGAAAAAAAAACCACTTCAGTTTATTTGACTGAAATGACTGGTTTTTCCAGTTGTGCTATATGTCTTTTTGTTCATCATTCATTACTATTGAGAAAAGAGGATTTCGCAAGATCCAAAACATTTTGAGATATACTGATGAGGTAAAGTTGAGATTCTGCTAGAATGTTTTCTACTGCATAATATGAATATCACTAGCTGATTTTTTAAATTGTTTGAAAAGTAGTTTAGGGTCATATTGCTTATCCTATATTCAAATTAACTTTGGAAAGCTTCAGAAGGTATTTTTAAAAGAAAGAAAGTCATCCTTTAGAGTTGATAAAATCAAGATAAAATACAAAATATATGTGACTTTCAGCTTTGAGAGACATGCAAAATTGCTGTTTTCATTATTTTCTACACTACAAAGGTAAATGCTAATTTACAATAAAGCTGCTTTTTCTGATTGGCAACTATATGCATCATTCCGCAGGTTATGACAACTTATAACTACTTATCGTAAGCTATTTAGAATTCTCATGAACAATGCTAGTAGGGCCACCAGTTTATAATATACGGGAATGTGCCTGGTTGCTCAGGATACCATCTTGCTTGGACAAGAACATGTGAGCAGAGGCGACCTAAATTGTGGCACTGATTTCAATATGCTTTTCTGTAGAACTTTTATCTTTAACCTTCTGGTGTTTGATTGCCTGGGGGAAACAGAGGCAGTTGAATTAAAATACTTACAAATGTGTATAATCAATTATGACCTCACTCTTTAGCCTATGATTACCAAAAGCTGAATATGTGCATTCACATATTCTGCAAACACTTTAACTTCAGAATATTTAAAATCTAAACTTAAAATCTTTCAAACCAGAACACATTACAAACATCCCCTCACTTTTTATCAGTGGTGGCAAAATGCAACTACATGCCCAGGGTTAAAACACATTTATCACTTATCAAACTTTGCATATATTTTTCTTAATGGATATTAATGTTAGCCTTCCCTTTTCATAAGTTACTAATATTTTGCTGAGAACTTCATCAGCAAGAATATGAAGAGAAGCTTCTAAGTGGTCCTTCTTCTGCTAATCTGTACCACTCCTATTCATTTTATCCAAAACTTGAAGTTTTTTGAGTGAAGTTCCCATGCATAAAAGTTTTAATAAATGTTCAGTATTCATAAATAATGTTCAAATGGTATGATTAGGCTTTACCTTACCTATACACTATATATTCATTTTTATAATTCCATAATATGGTCCACATCTAAACTCAGCTGTTTTGGCTTATGCATCCTCAATAAACCTCTCTGCATTTTAGTCCCTAAACCTTTATTTTTTATCGTTTCTTCAATTCTCTTCCATCTTTTCATGATCTGTCTATTCTTTAAGATACGGGCATGAGAGCATCATCTTCCTTTGAAGACTTGGATACCATATCTAGTCAATCCTTTCTCTACAAAATAATGGAAAAATGCATGGCCATTATCATTCATTGTCACCAGCAAGATAAGATAGCTCATAATATTTTTAATTTTCTGAATAGGATCTAATTTTGAAATATAAACAAACACCTTAAAGGTAAAGGTCTTATTGTGTATTTCCTGATACATGACTACTTAAATTAGCTAGCCTTTGCTAAATATCACCAAATGAGTGGCTTGAAAAACAGAAATGTATTGCCTTAGTTCTGGAGGCTAGAAGCTTAACATCAAAGTGTGGGTAGGTCTGGTTCTTTCTGAGGACTAGGTGAGAGAATCATTTCTATGCTTCTCCCCTAGCTTTTGGTGATGTGTTGCCAACATTTGGAGTTCCTTGGCTTGTAGAAGAATCACACTGATCTCTACTTTCATCTTCACATTCTCCTTGTATGTGTGTGTCTGTATTTCCCTTTTTTTATATAGACACAAGTCATTTGATTATTGGGTTGGGGCCCTTCAACTGTAGTATGACTTCATCTAACCATAACTAATTCATCTGCAATGATTCTATTTCCAAATAAGTTCACATTCTGAGATACTGAGGGTTAGGATGTCAACATATGAATGGGGTGGGCAAATTTCATTCATGACAATAATAAACCACATAAAACTCAATGGCTTAAAAAAAACACTATTTATTTGGTGAGTCAGCAGTTTTGGTTGTGTTCATCTGGAAAGTCCTTTTGGTCTCAGATAAGCTCATTCATTCAGTTGTGTTTGGGGGTTGGCTGGCTGTCAGCTGAAAAAATGAAAGCAATTGGGCCACAAGTCTTTCATGATCCAACTGACTAGCCCAGAATTTATCACATAGATACTGGGCAAGTGTTCAAACAGGAAAGCAAAATGGTGAATGGATTTTTGAGTCTTAGGCTAAGAATTGGCACAATGTCATTTTTGCAAAGCAAGCCACAAGGTAAGTTCAAATCCAAAAGCATGGGAAATAGAATTCATTTATTTTATAGGAGGTGCTCCAAAGTTGTATTGCAAATATTAGGGCAAAAAATTCAGTCAATGCTCAATACTTCATACAATGCTATCTATAAAAGAATGTCACTGATGTTCCTTCTTTTTTTCTTTTCTTTTGACATACCATAATGTAAATTTACTCCATGTTATTTCTCTCTTTTCATTTCAGAGCTAACATGTAAAACAATGATGAATATAAACATAATATCTCTAAGGCATCTGAATTCCAAATATAGCCTGGTTATTCTGGTATAATTTATACTTGTTGACTAGAAAAATGGAAATGGGAAAAAAAGATGCTAGAATATAGAACTAGAACATATTAAGGCATAATGCTGAAAATATAAACACAAACATGTAGTAGAGAAAATCAAGAAATATGAGGAATAAACATCTTAAGGAGGTATTTCTGATGGCTGACTCATGCAGAAAAAAAGAACCCAAAAGTGACTCAGAAAAAAATTGTATTTATAGAAGTTTTCTTTGTGAAATTTAGTAAGTGAAGCCTGTTATCAAAACCCCATTGTGTTTACCACAACACTATACGAGGGAGATATAAGTACTCTAAAAAACAGACAGGAGTTCCATAGAGCAGACACATTGATTTATTAAGCTTCTCATGGCCTCTATTAAGTGTTTATCAAATCTATGTTACTCTTATTACTTTTTTCATCCCTACTAAATAATCTTCTGATTTCTGATTTGGCCACTCAGGCACTTTGATATCATATCCTTGATATGTTGCCATGGGTATCTTTGATTTATGAAATTTATACATCTTCGATAAACTAAAATTTGATTTTATGGTATAGAGAGATCTAGAAAGAGATAAAGACAGAGAGAACATAGACATAGATATAGTCATAAATATATGCATAAATTTGTGTTTATGCATGTTAATGCCTAAGCACTTCACTGTCACAAATGAAACTGAATTTCTGATCTTGCAAAACTGATGATGGAGCTCTGAACCTCATTAAACGAACTCACCATAGTATAGATACCTGACAATTACAAATTGAGGAACCTCTAAGAAATTACTAGCCCATCTTTAACACACACACACACACACACACACACACACACACACAATACTGGCATACTATTTATGTTCTTCTATTTACAAAGAAATCAGTTGAACATTTAAGAATGTTAATGAATGTTATCCAAACAGGTATTGAACATTGTTTGGGGAAATATATATAATTTGTATGATCATATAAATTTATTGACAAAACAAATCTCATGTATTATAATAATGTATCTCTTCTATCACTGTTATTCATTGACATTTAATTCACTTTTGCCATATAATCCCATATTTCCTTGATATAGGCAGGTTTGGATTTGATTTTGCTATTTCTCAGTTAATTTTAATAACATAATGTTCTGTCAAGAGACCTAAAAGATTTTTTCTGAAGGTTGAATTTAGAGATAATGATAACAAAGAAATACAACCTAAAGCAGTAAAACACGGTCATTGATTGCTGCAAAGTGACAGCTACTAGACAAGCCATGCTGACTTGCAACAGAGATATGTTAGCTTAATAAAAAATTATAGGCGACTGAAATAAAGTGACAGAATTTCACATTGTTAAAAACCCTAAAAGTACTGGCCACAGCAGTCTCAGTTACCTGTAAAATGTTTCAGTTCTCAGTGGAGGAGACATTTGTTTTTATACTCCTATGTATTTACACATCCACAGGGAGGTCTGATTGTAACTTTGGTAACATCAAAGAAACTTACATACTGCATGATTATTTGCACTGAACTATGATGTTGCCGATACTGCTCTTCATTTAGGAATTGTGGCAGAGGATTCTGACATGTAAGTTAGCCCTTTTGTCTCATTGCTAAAACTAAATTTTAACAAGATCACTAATGCTTTAGAATTCTATATTTTTTCTTCATGCCCTAAGTTCTAGTTTGTAATTTTATCAAGGACAGAAACATATAGTGTTTATATAATTAGGCTTGTAACATTTATATATATTTAGGCTGACCTTGAGAAAGTCTATAAGCCAGCCAAGGAATTTTCTTTACCTGTAAAATTAATAATAATGATGATACTAAGAAGAAGAAAAAAAGATTCTTTGCATAAACATATAACATGATATGTGCAAATATTATTTTGCAAAACAGTAAAATGTTATGAACATTTTATTATCTTACATAGCACCTAGCATAGTTACCTGTAAAGAGTAAGCAGTAAAAAAAGCTAAGTATATGATTGAAAATATTTTTCCCACCAAAGAAGGAACCATTTTATATATGTAATCCTGGCCCATGATAAACTGGCAATTGGTGGTGATTTTAAATGTTCAACACAGTATTTTAGATTGTAGGTGTTTTTGAACATCACCTTTTTCTAAGTTCTAATAATCTTGTTTTGTCTTTATAAATCACTTATTTAACCACGACTCTTTTTTTTTCTCTTTTATATACATATTGAGCCACCTCAGTTCTACACTTCTAGTAATTATACTTTCTATATTTACAGAAATACTTTATCCACATATATTTAACAAATATTTATTTATCTTCTTTGTGAAAAAAAGAAAAGAAAAAACAGATTTTCACCAAATTAAAAAATATGTTTGGGATAAGCTAATTTAACCTATGAGGTATATAACATTTAAGACATTCAATTTAGGGGATCCTAAGGGATACCTCCTTTTGAGTAGCTGCAGGTGTTTATTTGCAATTTTGTGTAATTATAATGAACAATTCTTTATAGGGCATCCTAGGATGAATAGCAATACAAATTTACTTTTTAAAAATAGTTATTGTTTCTCCAAAACAATACAGGAGAACCCACCTGGTTGATAATATAGATTGATATCTGGGAATATAAACATTTTCATCCATAACATTTTATTTGGAACTATTGATGACAACAGTATATTACACTAATAATATATAATAATCTAATCTCTCAAAAAGGTACAAATAACCTATTTATAACCAAACATTAACTATATATTATATTTTTCAAATCACGACAATTAAAAAGTGTCTTAATATAAATAATGAATATTAAATGTACATACTGGTTAATATTTTGCATCACATATACAAGATAACATTGGATAAAAGATCTGGGAAGATAGCAAAGTAAGAAATACCTATCAACAATTGCACTGACAGAATCTGTCCAATGCAACTATATTGAACCTTTGGAGTCCAGTGAAGGTCTGCAACTTTCAGGAGAAGGCTTGCATGGCAAATTATAATTAATTTTGGTCAATGTCAGTTCTTACACAGTAGCACCATCCCTCAATCCTGTGGCAGGCAGCTGTGCATGTGTTTCTGGAGCAGCTTACACACAGCTTATGGGGCCAGGGTGGGCAAAAAGGATCCTGTCTTCTAAGTATCAGGGGCCCTCTGCTCTGATAATTGATTACTGTTTCTTATCAGGCAGGGCCATTGTTGTTGTACCCCTCCTCATCATTGCAAGCCCCTCAACTTGAGACCAAAATGACTTCCAGGTTATTGACAGGGCAAAACTCTTTTTACCCCCTCCCTTTATTTTTCTATTTGTTGCCTTTTGGGAGCCAGATATTAAAGACTAGGGCATAGAAAAGTCACAGTATATATGGGGGAAATTAGAAAGTCACTGCACATGCTCAGAGGAAGGAGCAGGTTCACAAAAGAGCTGATGAGACTTAGAGTTTATAAGACAGTCTTTTCCTCATTACAAAGACAACCTATAACAAAATAACAAAAACTAAAAAAACAAAAACCAGCACAATTTGAGGAAGAAGAGGATCTGTTTTTCCAGAGTTCCACATTATTAGATTCAAATGTTCATTTTTCAAGAAGAAAATCACAAGGTATATAAAGAAACAGAAAAAAATATATAAACAGAAATTGTCCTTTGGATAAACCTGATGGGAAGCCTGGCACTAGTGGCAGGTGGCCTCTGTTTGCAGCGTGGTCTCTTATGGCACTTCCAAGCCTAGTGTGGGTGGCAGCTGCCTGCAGATTGCTTGGTGGCTCATGCCAGGTAGCTCTGGGAAGGGCACAGCCTACAACTGGCCTTGGACTGTGATAGGGCCCCTCCCAGAAAATTCTGGCCTGCATATTCAATGGACAGCTGCAGTCTGAGCAAGAGCATCACCCAAAGTCACATCTGAGGACAACATACCCAAAGGGAAGACACCAGAGCCCTGCTAAAGCGAATCCTGCTCTGTAGGGTCAGCTCCAGCACAACAGGTCCTCCACTGGTGAGTCATCAGAACCAATCAGCCTGAGAGTAAATCCCTCTCATTGATGAGCAAACAACAACCAACACTCAACTACAACAGGAGGACACACACAACCTATACAAAGGACATAACTGGAACACCCAGCTCAGGTGACCAGGGAAGACAGTGCCACTGAAACCCACAGCACACCTACTATACAAGGTCACTCTACTAAGACTGGGAGACAAAGTAGCCCTACCTAACACATAGAAAAAAAACACAAGCAGGCAGCCAAATGGGAAGACAGAGAAACATGTCCCAAATGAAAGACCAGAACAATGCCCCGGTAAAAGAACTAAATAAAATGGACTCGAGCAATCTATCCTATGCAGAGTTTAAAACACTTGTTACAAGGACACTCAATGAACTTAGGGGAAGAGTAGATGAATTCAGTGAGAACTTTAATAAAGAAATAGAAAACATAAAAGTAGAGATAGAAAACATAAAAAAGAATCAGTCAGAAATGAAGAATACAATAACTGAAATAATGAATACCTTAGGAGGAATTAACAGTAGAGTAGATGAAGCAGAGGATTGAATCAGTAATTTAGAAGATAAGGTAGCAGAAAACACTGAATCAGAACAACAATAAAAAAGAATCCAATAAAATGAAAATAGTTTAAGGGACCTCTGGGACATCAAGCATACAAACATTTACATCATAGGGATACTAGAAGGAGAAGAGAGAGAGCAAGGAACTGAAAACATATTTTCAGAAATAACGACTGAAAACTTCCCTAATCTGGTGAAAGAAATAGACACGCAAGCTCAGAAAGTGTATAAAGTCCCAAACAAGATGAATCCAAAGAAATCCACACCAAGACACATCATAATTAAAAAAAACAAAGATTGAAGACAAAGAGAGAGTCTTAAAAGCAGTAAGAGAAAAGCAGTTATTTATCTACAAGGGAACATCCATAAGACTGTCGGCTGATTCCTCAAAAGAGAAACTATGTATGTCAGAAGGGATTGGCAGGAAATATTCAAAGTAATGAAAATTAAGTACCTATTACCAAGATTACTCTGCCCAGCAAGGCTATCATTTAGAACTGATGGACAGATAGTTTTCCAGATAGTCTTCCAGATGATAAAAAGCTAATGGAATTCATCATCACCAAGCCAGTGTTACAAGAAATGTTAGAGAATCTTCTTTGAGAAGAAGGAAAAATATAAAAGATAAAAAAGATAAATAATAAAATTGCAATAGCTACATATATAGCAATAATTATTTTAAATGTAAATGGATTAAATGCTCCAATAAAAAGATAGGGTGGCTGAATAAATAAGAAAACAAGCCCCTTACTTATGCTGCCTACAAGAGAATCACTTCAGGTCCAAAAACACACAGAGACTAAAATTAATGGGATGAAAAAAGATGTATCATGAAAATGGAAATAACAAAAACAATAACAACAAAAGCTGGAGTAATAATACTTACACCAGACAAAATATACTTTAAAACAAAGACTATAACAAGAGACAGAGAAAATCCCAGTTATTCCACTTCTGGGTATTTATCCAAAGAAACACAAACACTACTTTGATGGGACATGTGAATCTGTATGTTTATTGTAGCATTATTTACAGTAGCCAAGATATGGAGCATCCTGGGTGTCCATCAAAGGATGAATGGAGAAAAAGAAGTAGTATATATGGTACAAATGGAATATATCTCAGACATAAAAAAAAAGAATGAAATCTTGCCATCTGCACCAACATGGATGGACCTAGAGGATACTGTGCTGAGTGGAGTAAGTCAGAGAAAGAAAGACAAATGTCATATGTAGACTCTAGAGGACAGGATAAAAAAGCAAACAACAGAAACAAGCTCATAGGTACAGAGAACATCTTGATAGTTGTCAGATTGCAGGGTGAGAGAGTTCATGAAGGAGAGGATTGAGTTATAAAGTTATAGTTACAAAATGGTCATAGGAATGTAGAGTATAGCATGGGGAATATAGTCAGTAGTAATAAAATAACTGTGTATTATGTAAGGTGATAGTGATTATTTCAGAAGTAATATAAATGTCTAACCACTAAGTTTTACACCTGAAATTAATATAATATTGTATATCAACTATAATGGAAAAAATAAGAGTATAAATTTAAAAAATAACATTCCTGATAGTAGATCCAGTAGACAAAGACTTTAAAACAATGTTTAAAAGATATTTAAAGAAAGAATGGTAGATAGAGAAAAAATCAAGAAAAATAACAGAAGATAAGAAAGAGAAAGAGACAGAGAATATTTAAATAAATAATGACTGAAGACTCTGTAAACTTAAGGAAAGTCATGAATATAAATATCCAAAGAGCTCAACGCCCTCCGAGTGGGATTAAATCAAGGAGACTTACTACTATACACATTATAATCAAACTGTCAAAAGCCAAAGACAAACAGAATTTTAAAAGCAGCAAAAAAGTAGTTACTCCTTACATACAAGCGATCCTCAATAAAATTATTAGCGAATTTATCATTAGAGACATTAAAGATTAGAAGGCGGTGTGATTATATACTTAAAATGGTAAAAGAAAGAATCTGTCTAACATGAATCCTGTATCAAGCAGAGCTCAAAGGTGAGGAAGAAATGAAGACATTATCAGATAAATAAATGTTTATGGAGTTGTTTACAATTAGACCTACATTGCAATAAATGCTAACAGGAGTCCTGCAGGTTGAATTGAATGGACCCCAGACAATAACTCAAAGCCATATGAAGAAATAAAGATCTCAAAAAAGGTAAGTACATGGACAATTATAAAAGCAAATATTATTATAGCAAAAGTATGTAAATCTACTTTTTGTTTGCTATATGATTTAGGAGACTAATTCATTAAAGATCCACTAGTTTATATTTTTGGAGACAAATGTAAGTTTCGTCATATTGACAACTGATAAGGATAGGGATGGAACTGTTAAAGGAGCAAAGTTTTTGTAAAATATAGTATACATACATAAGAATATTATCTAGTGTAAAAAGCAAAGAAATTCTGACATATGCCACAACATAGATGAAGCTCGAGGACATTATGCTAAATGAAATGAGCTGATCACAAAAAGAGGAATACTGTATAATTCAAAGTCATTGAGACGGAGAGTATAATGGTGATGGTGAGGGACTAGGAAAAAAGGAATAGAGAATTATTGTTTAATAGGTCTAGAGTTTCAATTTTGCAGGATAACAAATGTTCTAGAGATGGATGGTGGTAATGTTGCACAACAGTGTGAACATACTTAATACCACTGAATCGTATACTTAAAAATAAGATAGTGAATTGACGTTATCCATAATTTACCACAATAAAAAAATGAGAAAAGATGATAACTTAGATATACTTCCATATTAAAGCAGTATCAAAAGTTGAAAAAAAAAAGAGAAAAAGACAAGCAACAAATTCAATAAGATATGAGAAACAGTAAGGGAGAAATAACTACCAAAGTGAAAATGAAATAAAGCAAAGCTTAAGAACTTATTTTTTACAATTCAAAGCAAATAAGTTTGAACCCCTAGATACCATGCATAATAATCTCAAAAAAATATAATTCACCAAAATAACCCTATGAGGAATGGAAAGTCTAAATAAATCAATGGCAATGGCAGATGTAGAAAGAATTTTCAAAGAACAATTGCTAAAATGGCCTGGGTCCAGAGAGTTCAAAGACAAATTCTTCCACTCTTAAAAGAACAGATAATCCTGATGTTGACTAAACTTTGCACAGCATAGAGGAAGACTTCTTCCAAACAATTTTATGATATGATGTTAACAACTAAATTTGAAAATTTTACACATGTATAGAAAATAAAGTATAGAACATTTTTTAGAAACATCAGGATAAAAATGTGGCATAAAAATTAGCAAAAAATTATTAACATGTGAAAAAATTATGCATCATAACCAAAACCTATTTTGTTTCTTGGAATACAAGGTTAGTTTGATATAACAGACTTTGATATAACTCACTGAATGAAGAAATCTAAGGACAGAAGCTATATGACCATCTTTATTGCTGAAAGAGTACATTACAAACTCATCACTGATCCTAATAAAACAATACTATGTAAACTGATGGGTTCCTTCTTAGCAAATGCTATGTCAATATCTTTTTTAATAGGGGAAACACTGATTCCATCCCTGCTAAAATTGAAACAAGAAAAGCATGTTTAATATTCTACTGAAGGAATTAACCAACATAATCAGACAACAGAAAATGCTGAAATGCTTAAAATCAATACTATCTTTTTATGCAGATAATATAATAGTTATCTGGAAAAACCAAAGATACCTAGAAAAACATCCAAAACTAAACAAACAATAAAGTAACCAGATATAAACTGACATACAAAATCAGTAGTTTTATATATTCAAACAATCATTACAAACAGTTCTTTGCAAAGTGTAACCTGGCTATACTCATGAAACATTCTGTGTTTGTGCTCACTCATGTTGATGGTAAATGTCAGTTTTGTCCATAATGGCTAGCAACAAAGGGGATTCCCTTCTTGTTGGCTTGAATGGTAGTAACCAGATTAGAATTAAGTATTTCTTGACCTCAAACACTTGCTTAGGTAAAACGCAATAAATAAATAAACAACATTTTAGCTACAATGTGACAATAGACTTTTGTGGAAATGTCCTAATAACCTAAACAGAACTTTATTTAGTGAAAAAAATATATTCTGAATTTTTAACTAACTTAGAAATAGGCTTTGGGATTATGAAATGTTCACACATTCTGGACCTCTTTATACCTCATATACAAAGATTATACGTAGCAAATGAAATACGTATCTATTTCATAATTAGTGCTTTCAGAAATGACAAAAACAAATTCTTCTATCTTTTCCAGAACAGTGAGTTAGCTTGAGGTTCTTCCAAAATCAATAATCCATTCATTTAAATAATCAGTTTTTTAAAAGTAGTTTGTGTTTTTATATAATTATTTACATTATATATTACTAATGTTTATGGGAGACATTTATTCATTTCAGTTAATAAGCATTGCTGGTACACCAAAGACTTGCCAGACTTTTCCAGAGGTTTTAAAATATAATAATAAAATCTCTGCAGGTAACTTAGTATCTACTGGAGCAAGCAGAATTGTAAGCAACAATTACATAACTTTAATTGAGAAGTATTATCAAATTGCCTACCCCAAGCCAAGCTAATGTGAGCTTATAGATGTGAATCTTCCATCCCATCATTGTCTTTCAGGTGTAAAAGTGCATCAGTAAGCCTATATGCTTGGAGATATATTTTCATAGATATGTTGCAAGTCATGTTTAATCTTAGTTCTAGTATTGATTATTATCATCAAGAACAGTGAGTGGTGAAAAGAACATGTAAAAAAAAAGTTAAAATTAAAGAGATAACATTAATTAAATTTTTAATTTTGACCCACCTGGAACTCACTCTAAATAGGTGATAAAAGAGATATAAAAAGTCACAGATATATTAAAAAGAATCTGGCAACAATCAGCCACATGTCCTGAACTGCAGGAAATGATTAATATAATATTAAAATTGCTGACAAAATATTGATTTTTAAAATGGTACTCAATACCAATCTGATTCTGTAATATTTAAGAAAATTTCCATTTTTTCTTTAGAAATAAAAAATATATATAACATGAAACTATTTCATTCACCTTAATAAGGTTTATTTTATTACAAAGTCAACATGTTATGAGATTTTAATATATTTAATGAATCTACTTACTATATTCTTAATATCTTTTCTAGTCTACTGATGTTATAACAATATCTTCTTAAAACCACCTAATTTGTTGAGCAATAAAAATGGAATATTTGTATTGATTAAGCATATAGACTTCAAAGCCAGCATGAATTGAGTTTAGATTTTAAAGGTGTTTATTTCTATCACTTTGGCAAATTACTCAATCTTCCTGAAATTTTATTTTCTGCCCATGATATTGAGAAAATAACTCTGCCATGAGCTCGAGGTAAGAATACAGTAATAATTTATTTTAAAAGTCAGTGAAGTTAAATGATATATACTTGTACTGTTTATGTTGTCGCTGAATAAAATAACAATCATACTGATATTATGAATGTGACGTTCCTGGAAAAATTAAGTTCTCGGGATTTCTATGTCACATAATTTCGTGTGGTTTCCACTTCCCACCAAAGTAGCGAGCAAAATCACAAATAATATTTTGTACCTAAGATTAAGCAATACTTTTCACCTTGAAAATCATTTCTTTCTTTTCTTCATTAACATATTATTAACAGTTTAATAACAAATAAGTTATGATTGGAGATATTCACTATATATTTATTAATATATATATAAATTTTTCTTGCTAATCTTGAAAAATAAACATTATATAATATCATATAAATAATAACAATTTTTTAACTCATAATATGATTAATAGTCTTACAAATATTAAAGTTTCTGTATCAATTTTGGTATTCTAGGAAATTTTTCAAGTTTCTCATATAGTAATAATGAATTTGTTCCATTAAGCATGCTCAACTTCATTTTCCAACTAGACAGAAGTGGTGATATCTGCTTATCTTTTCTATAGCAAGTGACTAATTTCACTCCATAAGTAACATTTCCAGTAAGAAGAAAAGCAAGTTATGGTATTTCTTCCTGGTAAAATTCTTTAAGTCAACATTCTTTTAAAAATCAATTCCTCATGAATGAACAAAATTATTAATTTGCCATATATTTTCCTTTAAAACAATTATACATAAAATTTCTACTAGAGTTAAAACTGTTTCTTGGAAACCCCTTGTTTTTAGCCCTCTTTCAAATGATGGACATTACAATTAACATACCTCTAAAGTTAAAAAAATTGGATTTGTGAAAATTCAAAGTTACAAAACTGATTAGGTGGTACAGAATATTTGTATTGTAAAATTATTTAAAAACAATTCTCTTAAATAGGCAATTTAGTTTTTTAAACACTGAATTTAAATTACTTATATAAATAAAATTATAATTCACACAAAACTTTAACTATTGCAACAATTTGTATAGTTTTACATGTTTATTTATTAAGACAAAAATAAAATGAGAAATAAAAATGAATTTGAATAAAGTTATATACATATTCTTATAGCTGAAAGGAATAAAGTAATGACAGGTATAAAAATAATTGCAGACCAGGTGAGCCATATTAGAGTCTTACTCCAAATCTACTCTGAAAGAAAAATGTCACTCAAAACATATCAAAAGTCCAAGTAGTAAGATAGTAAAACTTTAGCAACTCTATTTGCTTTACTAATAATATAATTATTTTCAATACTCATGCTACATGAATTGTATTTTCAAGTTGAGAAGATTACTTAATGAAATTCTAGCAAATTCAGTGTAATCACATAAACAGTGCATATTGAGTATCTCATTCTATAACTTCCATAAATACCCTTAAAATCAAATAATTATAAATCATATTAAAAAAAAAATCATACCCTACAGAAACTTGATTAAGAATACTGAAAGTGTCCCTTCCATATGTCCTGAAAAATTACTCTCCCTCCATAAGAGTGAGAACAAACATGATATCTTTGAAAATAGAGTATGACTCTAAACTCTATCGTGTAGTAATACTAATGACAATCACAATGGCTTATATTTAGTGAGTCTTTTCTATTCACCAGGTACATTATATGGGATATCTTATGTTGACCCTGACAGTAACTCTGTGATTTGGTACTATTATTCCCCACTGATAATGAAAAATATGAGGCACAAGACAGCTAAATAACTTAACCAAGGGTATATATCTAAGAAGTAGCAGAGTCAAACTTTAAAATGAGGCAAATTGAGCAGAAATAAGGTTGACAAAGATAAAAGTACACCATCTCATACTTTTCATAAGGCTGGTTTTCATGGTTGTGGCCCATGAGGGAACAAAGATCATGTGTATGACTGTCACAGGGTAGCACTGAGTGCCCTACAAGCATAGAAAGTAAACTCCTTTGCGAACTCCTTTGGTGCTAGTCAAGATAAAAATTAGCTATTTCACAAAGCTTTATAGCTCACCACACTACTAGATCTTTCAGATATTTCTTTCTCTCGCCCTATGCAGGAACTGATCAAACTCCACATAAGAAGAGAAGACATTGGCTCACCACACCAGAGATCAAATGAAGTTAATTTAAATTGCAGTACTTAGTTGATGATTTAAAAAGAAAGATAACTTCACTTTAGACAGTAGTAAAACTCATTTAAGCCAATGTATTCAAACATTTACTTATATCTGATAACATTTATTTACATGAAGTGTTATACTTTGAAGTAGCTTAACTTAAAAATAATGGGAAAATAAAGTAAGCTTGAGAACCCACTGAAACGTACACTGGGATGAAACTAAATATATATTCTGAAATAATACATATATTTTCTCCAGATAAGCTGCAATATTGGCTCCAGTTATTTTAGCAACACTACAAAAACAAAAACTGAACTGATTATGCAACTATTTAATAAATAAAAATTATAAATTCCTATGGCAAATATACCTATTCTTAGTATTATGGCCATTCAAGAATTTCTCACAAGTTGGCCAATAAATAAAATTGCATAGTAAAATAAACAACTCTAAATTTCAGTTTTGTTGCATTTGAACTTGGAATTAAAAACTCCATCTCATAGGTTTCTTTAGAGAATTCAACACAATGAAGTATGCAAAATACTGAGAATGGAACTTGTCTCACAGTATGAGCCCAAGAAGTAGTACCTGCAAGATCATAGGTCAAAATAAAACAAACACTTCAGTATTCTCAACTGTTTTTATATTGTATTGTTATTTAAACTGATGATGAAATTCAGCAAAAGTGTTTTTTACATGCATCATTTTGATTGAATTCAGGTACATAGAGACTACTCTGTTAACACATTTCAATCCAAAGTTTGAATACAATAAAGGAATATACCTATAAAGGTAACCATCCTTACGACCCTTTCATGATTAATCAATATGTTATAATCATTGACAAAATTTATTTTATTATTTCTATTATATATGCTAAGATGTCATTTTTTTATCTTTATCAATATTTTTATCTAAAAAACTAGCATTTCAAAAAAAACACTTTTTCTTGGAAATAATGGTTTACTTTTATTCCTAGTCAATAGCATTTTGATTCCATTTACCACTTAAGGATCATTCTTCAGAACTAGTGAGATAGTTCTTGAAATTGTGTGTGAATATGTTGCTTATGATGCAGGAGCTGAATTAGAAAAGGTTTACATTTACCTTAAATAAAGAATCTGTATTTTATTGCATGTGTAGGTTACTGCTGATTCTCATTGTCAAAGCTACTTTTACATTTTGTGCTTTCTTTACAAAAAAAATTTTTTAATCCAAATAAAAAGAAACAAACAAATAAAATTTGCATGTTACTATTTATCATGGAAATAACTGCCAAATGCATAAAACTTGAAATTTGTATTTCTCATTGAATACAAGTTTCTCAGTGAATGTACCTGTCTTTGATAAGAGGTATCAGTGATAAATTATTACTATATTCCATTTTCTGCAATGTAATATTTCTTCTCATTTCAGGGGTTGCAAATATTTTAAAATCTACCTAGCAATATTAAGTGTCAATAGTAAATATGAAAGTACCATAGAGATACAAAATTCTTTTACAATTATTTTATTAGGCTAATAACTGTGTGCAAAGTGCCTCAGGAAATGATAAATGAGTAGTTAATGACTGAATGTTTAATCAAGAAATAGTTGATAACTGAATGTATAAAAGAGAAAAAAAAGAAGGAAGGAAACATTTCCATACTTACTACAGTACTTGCAAAGCAAGAATATTAATAATATGTTTATTGCCCCTAAAAGATTAGAATATAAGTGATAATTTTATAAATATGTGAAATATTAAATAGTAAACCAAGATGTGTAAGTTAATCATCAAGAACTGAAAAGTTTATACATGATATTGGTGTTCAGAGAACAGCCAAAAATGTTAAGTATTTTCATACATATTATTTCATTATGGAGTCCAGTGATTCAAAGTATAATCATATTTTTCATTAACAAAATTTTTTAGAATGTTTAATTTTACAGACTTTCTATGTTTGTTTAAGGATATTAATGTCCTCTTAAATATATATATATATGTATATATATATGGATATATATATTCATATATGTATATATTTATATAAGCTACTTAATTAGCAAGTCAGAAAGTATACCAAAGACTATGGTTATATCAAGGTGAAGCTTTCTTTGTGATTGAAAATACAGCTTTCATTGGGAAGATGCAGCAGCTGTGTTCCTGAGGTTAGAGCATTTTGTTGCAGAAAGAATATCAATAGAGTGTTTATGAAATAACAAGGGAACATCACATCGCAAAGAGCAATGAAAGCCTGTTTTAAAAAATTTGTATAATAAACATGTCTAGATGGTTATGGTTCTGGCAGATCACTACAGAGGAAGTATTAGAAAAAAATCTCATACTCATACATTTTTCATGAAATGTTCTGTATTATACATCACAGCTGCAACTTTGTCCTCTGAAGTTTGCAGCTACTTAATGACACCAAAGATTTAAGGCACAGGGTGGAGTTAGACTGACATGTGACTGATGAAGTGGAAGTTTGTGTCTGAGGGCCATTGAACACAGAGAATTTTCCAATGTGTCATAATTATAGAAACACCTGTGCTGAAGAGGTAGTGCTGATTCAGAGAAAACACATGGAACTTAATGGTCTGCAAGATACTTCATCTCAGACCCATGGCTATTGGGAGTAAAGAATATAGTTGCTTTTAAAATGATGTCCAAGCATTGGTTTTTATCCTTCCAGTGGAGGATGCTTCCATCACCTGAAAACGGTTCGTATCATTTGAGAATGGGAAATGGAATATTGAAACATCATTGAAATGTACTAGGAGTATTTCCAGAAAACTGATGCAGAAATGAAAGGTCATAAGTGACTGAGTGTGATCAAGCAATCAAAAATAAGGTCCTTATATTTATAAATTTCATTATTGAGTGAAAAAAAAAAAAAACAAACAGATGCAAGTTCACATTCTATGCAAAGTAACATACGATTTAACAATAGAGTCGTTCTTCAAGTTAGAATTCTTACCCCAATGTGCTCTGTGCTCTTAACCATCTGTTAAATCTCCAGTAGAGTGGAGGTGGAGGAAGGAATTATAATAGTTTGTATCTATTTGCTTTTCAAAAATTAGTTCATTTAGTGTCCAAAAAAGATTAAAATATGGGTAGGCTATGATTTGAGAATGGCAAGAAAAGAACAAAGTGGACAAAATATATTCATTAGAAGGTGTTGGGAGCCCTTTGTAAGGAATTATCAGTTCCTGAAATTCCAAGGGAGGAGAAGCATTAGTTCCTGAAATTCCAAGGGAGGAGGTTTCTCTTGGCCTTATGTTAATCCATGTTAATCGCAGCCATTGTTTCTGGATACTTGTGGTTTTGAGTAGTTTGTTACTTTATTACAAGCAGTTTGTCACGTACTCAAGCTGTATAAGTATAGGTGCTAAATAAACTTGGTGCTGCAGCTTTGACTGTATGCCCTCCGGAGATCTTTTTCTCTTTTCTATCTTTTTTCCTAACCCTCGCTCCCCCACTCAAGACTGTTCGACTCCGACCGGCTGGCTCCGGCAAGAAGGGAAATAAATTTTAATATTTTAATAATTTTAATAAGAAAATAATATTTCCTTAAATCAGTGAAAGTAAAGTAAGTTCAATAGTTAAAAGTAAATATAAAATATAAAATAATTCAATATATTAGATCAAGGTATTTACAGTTACATTATTTTGTTTCTCTCCAAATATTTCATCTGTAATAAATAACTGGATGAATATTATGTCTGAAATTATTTATAACAAAACTTACAGCAATATACATATGTTTTGGACAATGTCTTTATATAAATTCTTCAACATTTGTTCTTTCTTGGAATATTATAGTGTAAAAGTAATTAATGAAATTTTTAAATAGTGTATTGTTTTTATATTATTATAGAAATACCACAAATACTTTAAAAATCAATATGATAGAAAAGGAAAATGTGAAAAACAGTAAAAGTTGCTCATAGCCTCATCAGTCAAATATATCTACAATTAATGTCTACAATGAATAATTGTGGTATGAATCCTCTCAGTAAAGTATTATATATTATCATAATAGAAAAAAATGACACTGTATATAATTTAGTATCTAGGATCTATGTATAAATCTTTTTTAAGTTGTATGTTTGTTGAATAAGGTGAATAGAGAGTACTTGAGTGTTTGAATAAATAAATTTAAGGAGCAAACTTATTCTTGAATTGAAATATAAATATTCCTGTGAATAATTAAGCAGAAAGAGTTCATTTAAATGAGTAGCTTACCTAATCAACTGAGAAGTAAAGTAATACTGCGAATAAAATTCAGTAGCCTGGATACTATCAGTAGCAGGATTAAAGAAGGAAATAAATGTGTACATTTTTGACATATCTGTCATCTGATTTTCACCATGAATTTATGAGAGGCAGTTCTCTGTGCCTCTGTGCCTTTGTGCCTCAGTTTGCTCAACAGTGAAATAGGCATTATAATAATATCTACTGTATAGGGTTTTTGGAATGATCAAATGGAGTTAATATTAATACATATAAACTACTTATCACAGTGAATACAGTTTGATTTATAGCTTATAAATCTAGTTTAGAGGCCGAACAGTTTTAAGCTCAATCACTGAAATTTTGCAGTTTTTTTTTCCTCCACTCACCCTCCACCCAAATTACTTTTTAAATTGATCCTGCTACTTCTTTTTTAAGAATATTTCTTTTTAAGGGAAGGGGCTATATATTAATAAATTCAATAAAGATATCAAATAGTCAAATCCAGTATGAAAATTTAAAGTAGTGACTTCAAGTAAAACCTGTTCTCCATAGGATTATGTAAACAAGCTTATCCTGAACAAGTCAGTATCTTTTTGTCCTCAGACCAGGGCCTGCCTTCATGGAAAGTTTATTGAGATAACTGGGTGTATATGGTTACTCAAGAGAGCACTGGGAAAGACTTGTTCTTTAGGATCAGGCAAAGAGAAATTCAGATCCTCACTTCTTAAGTGAGTGATTATGTGACATAGATTAAGTTATCCAGTATCACTGAGCTGCAATCATTTTTTCATCTATAAAGAGTAATAGGACTATTTGTCTCTAAAAAAACGATATGCCAAAATTCCTAGCACATAGTAGGCTTCCGATAAATTTAAGTTCCCAGTTGTTCTATCAGATGAGAGCCATTTCCCAGAAACATGAGTTCAGCAAAACCTCATTTTAAATTATTGCAGAAAGTAGATGAAAGACACAATAAAACCAAAACCATCTACAAATAAACAGCTGAATTAAATTCTCTAGTGAGAAAAGACTAGCAAATCAAATTTTTATTACATTCAGAATCCACAATTTGAAATAAGGCCAGATGCTGTCATATGTAATGTTTTGATGTAATTATAAAATGTAGTATAAATACTTTTTAAAACAATTATTTAATTCATTCTATATAGTGAATATTTCATATGGTTCATACATTGCTGAAACTTTTAAAACATGGCAATCAAATTTAATTAAATTTTTAAATGTCAGGCTACAGAACATGGAAGTTGGAAAACGATCATCAGCTTGAGGAAGACAAAGAACATCCTAGGTGATAATATTGGATGAGGCCAGGAGAAACAAACAAAATCTAAAGAGAACCCGATGGAATGGGAGTGTTTTCTACTTGGGATACACAGAGTTATTCCAGATCAGAAGCTTTGAAGTCAGATTTAGTTTCTTAGCACCTAACACATTGTGAACTTTTAAAACTATGAAAGAAGCTTGGAATCTTTTTTACCTAACTATGCGTGTAATCAAATAAAACACCTGTTCACAAAAGTGTCGATAGCACCTTTGCTACTAAGAATTATTTATGAGTTCCTTTGTGAATCTTAATTACAATTTAATTAAAAATGGACACTTCCATCTAAATTTTACAAGTGTTAAAATCTTGTTAAGATACAGAACATTAACCATATCACTTTTATTATAATATGAGGTTATGCATTAATTATTTTTCTTGATCTAGTTTCATCAAATAATGTATGAAATTACATAATTTTTTTCTTAAATGAAAATTGTGTGAGAATAAATAAGGAATATAATCATCTATATTTAGAAAATGATGATAAAGATTCTTATTGCTGATACTTAGTTGTACTGAACTTTTAAATTATATATTTTTAAATTTAATATTTTATTAAATAAAGAAAAATTACCAATTGCTATCACAAGCACAGTCTGAAGCACTAAAATTTTAAAGTGGTGCAAACATCAGCCTTGAGGTACGGAGAACAACAAAAAATTTATTGCCTGTATTAATTAGGTACTTTTTATATACAATTTAATTTTCAGATCCTTTAAAACAGTGAACTAAAGAAATTGCATCCAAACCTATTAGCTGTATTCAGGGAACATTTCCTTGGACACCTGTCTTAATTATAACAACAACAAAAAAGAAGACCCTTAATTTTAGATAATTAGATTGCTATTTGAAAGGTTAATACTTTGGTAGACAGAGTTAATTTTGCTTTCCCAGATCATTAGGCACTGGGAACTTCCAGAAAGCCAACCTTGTTGAGTTTAAGGGAAGAACATTTTAAAAAGTGAAAACAAAATTGTAAGAGACTAATAGAGTATCATTTTCTCTTCAAAGTCCAGAATGAATTCCAGTTTCATTCTCAAATGAATAGTGGCCAACGATGAAAAAGTTGTATGTAAGAATTTTCCAGATTTCCAACACTTTAGTAATCACATTACTATCGCATCTTTTTTCCAGTCTTAAGATTAGATTACATAACTAAGCAAAAACAACAACAACAAAATCCCAAGCATCTGGGAACATACTAGAAACAAAAAGTAGAGGTAGGATGTCTGGATACATTTACTGATATTTTATCCTAATGGTTTAGAAATATTTAAAACTAAGAAGATGAAGTAGAGAATTTGGTGGTTGTCAAGGAAGCCCTGTTACTTATGTTATTTCTTTCCTTAATTATTTGACTCCTATTTATACTGAAAGGTTTTGTTCATGCTCTTATAGTAAAATCTGCATTTCCATTATCACACACCCATTAATTTATAGATAAGATTGGATTTTTAGGTGAAAATGGAAAGCTAATTTTGGTCAAATGGATGGCAACACTCTTGGGCTCGCTTTGAGAATTTGTCACTGACATGTTTCTCATACAAATTTATCTTGGTATCCTCAGTATTAATCCTACCAGGGTACTGTAGAGAGTAGCACTATCTGAGGGAAAGATTTGTTTGAAGGCCTTGTATTTGCGAAAACATAGTCAATATCTAAATGAAGTTATTATTATCTTATTTAAATTTTACTTTCTAAAGTTAAAAGCAATTCAGAAGAACTAAAATGTTCATTATGTGCTGATGTTGAGATATCAACATTGACATGTTGAGATAATTGCCAATTCACATATAGTTCTAAGAAGTAATAGAGAGATTCCTTATACATGTCACCCAGTCTGCCCAGTGCTAACAGTCAGCAAAACTATATCATAATATTACAACCATTATACTGACATTGATTAATCCATTGATTTATTTCATATTTCTTTACTTTTATGTGTACTCATACTAACAGTTCCCTCATATTACCCTGTAACAACATCCACTTTCCCCTCAACTCCCCCCACCTCATCCCTAAACACTGAGCATAACTAGTCTGTTTCTCATTTCTAAATTTTATCATTTCCAAAATAATATAAACATGGAATTGTATAGTATATAACCTTTTGATCGTAGCTTTTTTTGTCAGCACAATTTTCTAAAACTCCATTTAACTTGTGGGAATCTAGTTCATTTTTATTGCTGAATAGTATTCCATTGTATGGATATGCCACAGTTTTTTTAACCATTCAACTATTCAGAGAAATTGGGCTGATTCCACTTTGGGTCTATTACAAATAAAACTACTGCGAACATGTGTATAGGTTTTCGTATAAGTATAGTTTTCATTTCTCTGGTATAAATGCCTAACATTGCAGCTGCTCGATCATATGCTAGTTACATTTTAATTTTTCAGGAAACATCATATTCTTTTCCATAAAATGCTGTATCATTGTACATTATACCAGCAGTGTATGACTATTCCAGTTTCCCCTCATCCTCATCAGTGTTTATTATTGTCACTATGTTTTGTTTTAGCTGTTTTGATAGTTGTGCAGTGATATCTTATTTTTATTTTAGTTTGTACTTCTCTAATGGCTAATGACATTGAACATCTTTTCATGGGCTTATTTTTGATCTTGATATGCTCTTTGGTGAAATGTATTCTCGTTTCTTTTGTTCATTTTCTAATTGGATTGTTGTGTGTGTGTGTCTGCGTGTGTGTGTGTGTGTGTGTGTGTGTGTGTGTGTGTTTAACTATTGAGTTTGTGTTCTTCATATAGTGTATATACTAGTTCTTTGGTAGATCTATAGTTTAAAAATATCTCCCCCATCTGTAGCTCTCTGTTTCATTATCTTAACAGGTTCTTTCACAGGGAAAAAGTATGTCAATTTGATGAGGTACTGCTTATCAATTTTTCCTCTTATGGGTTGTGTTTTTGATGTCAAGACTAAAAACTCTTTCCTTAGTTTTAGATCCCAAATATTTTCTCATATTTTTTTTTCTAAAATATTCATAGTTTTCCA
Source organism: Eidolon dupreanum (assembly GCA_028627145.1). Lineage (NCBI taxonomy): Eukaryota > Metazoa > Chordata > Mammalia > Chiroptera > Pteropodidae > Eidolon > Eidolon dupreanum. The sequence goes on from CM053508.1 coordinate 59,012,457, forward strand.
CTCCACATTTAATTCTAAGATCCATTATTTATTTATTTATTTATTTATTTAAGGTATAATCTTTATTTTTATGCCCCTGAATGTTTTATTGTTCCAGCAATAGTTTTTGACAAGCCACTTGTCAACTTTTGTTCTGGGTACCGTTGTGTGTGTAGGCATGTATACAAACACATGTGCTTAAATGTGTGTATTTGTATGAGTGTTTATGATTGAGAAAGAAGAAATGAAGAGGGTTATTAAGAATGAGGAGAACACTAAAAATCTGAGACATTATTAAGATTATTGGTACATTTATTTGCGTTTCATTTTATTTTATTATTAGTTTCAGGTATATAGTACATTGGTTAGATATTTATATAGTTTATGAAACAAGGTATATGTTGGCAGAAAAAATAGCATTTCTTTCAACTGGCTCATTTGATCATGTTGAATTTATATGTCAGTTATCATAATCTCTAATAACTGAAATTTTAAACATAAATTTTAGATATTTATATAGTTTATGAAACAAGGTATATGTTGGCAGAAAAAATAGCATTTCTTTCAATTGGCTCATTCGATCATGTTGAATTTATATGTCAGTTATCATAATCTCTAATAACTGAAATTTTAAACATACTATGGGAATTTAGCCGTAAAAGTTAGCATTTTTAATTTTTTAATAGTAAAATTAATTATTTACAACCAGTATGTTGATACCACACAGGATATTGTACATTTTTAAAAAGTCATGTGATATACCTTGGTTCATGAATATTGGTTGGCGATCATTAAATAAGTCCAATATGGTAGGAACAGATTTTAATTGATAGATGTTTTATAGTTTAATTTTATAATTTACAGTATTAATGCACACATACAGCACATGCTAATGTATGTTAATGTAAGTTCTTCAAAACTAAGAAACTCAGTGTCTATTGTGTAAAGGTCAAATTATGGGGCACTGTGGGAATGATGCTCCTACATAGATATGAGCATCAAAACAAGTCTAAAATATTCATGTAAACTGATTAATTGCATAATTTAACATGTAGGAACCTAATAAAATATTGAAATTGTCTCTGAAATAATTTTAATAATTTTAGTATGCTTAAAATGATCTTTTTAAACATTAATATTAGCTTCTATAGCTATATGATATGATTATAATGTGTTTTTGATTACTAACTTGTCCTTGAGTTTTATTTAAAAAACAGACAACAACAACAACAACAACAACAACAACAACAACAATTTATGGACCACAGACAAGTGAGGCACTGGTTGTCAAATTTTTTATTTTTATATTTTGTATTATAAATGGTACTCTAGATATGGTGTCTTAATTAGGGTTAATGGAGTTACTCTCAGCACTGAGAAAATCTAAATAATTGTCTTTGAAAGATGAAGTAAAAACTTTTTAAAAAATTAGTTTTCAGTATCATTTCATAATCTACCCATTTTATTTAAACCTGTTGTTTGTTTTTTCTTTTTTTCCCCCTGTTTTTAACAGGTTTATATTTTCCAAATAAGAAAATGATGTGCCTAAGCTTCATAAATGACATCTCCCATGTCATCAATAAAAATGATATACATCTTGTTATGAAGATATTCAGCAAATAATTCCCAGAAATCACCTTTATTATGGAGAATAAAACAAATATACAGCTCTCTCTTCTGGATATCAGAATTACACAAAGGCAACAATGTACTCCCAAGCATAATATTAAAAAAGCATTAGTTTTAGTGATGTTTCACTTAATAGATATGATGTCTATTATAAATATATTTTTAAATCCTTTGGATAATTGACTTATCAAAAATACAAAAAGATCTTAGCATAGATATACAGAATAAGGAAACAATGATAAAGAGGGAGTTTAATCAATCTATCTTGCGCATATTTTTTGCAAATTATTCCATTGTCTGAAATTACCCACAACATAAATATCGTAACATTGGAAACAAATTAGCCTTCTCTATTTCAGTTGAACACAGTATATTTCCTTCTGGAGCCACAGAAGTAACAAGGCTTAGTTTACTGTGAATTCTCCTAACTTATTCCTTTAGATTTCTACTTTTAAGGTCAATGACCCTTGTTTTTCTTAATCTGAGTAATTTTAATTTTTTTTATTACTATATAGTTAAGTGATGTACACATGAGTGAATGAAAGTATGATTAGATACCAAAATCGGTATTGCTAAACTAACTTCGAGACATATTTCTCCTCATTCTTTGAAGTCTTCTCAAATGCAGTTCTTTGCTTTCTAATTCCTCAATGGAAAGAAAAATATCTTTAGTATGTCCTCAGATGACATACAATAATTACACGTTTCCTACGCCTCAGCATTCAATTCCATTTATTTATACTCCTATTACATATATCTTACAGCACACAATAGAAGAATTTGTAACTGATGAAGACATGAGGAAGGAGAGAAGTTACCAATAACATGGTACAAAATAAAGGTCATTAAAAATAATAGAGTAAAATATGAAGAAAAAATTATGATCTCTTTAAGGAGAAAGTGATCATATCTTTTCATTTTGTGCATTACATAAAAGGATAAAACATACATATATAGTTTGGAAGTGAGAAAAAATATTTACTCCCAGTTATTATGTAGCATATCTAGATAGGTTGATAGCTAGATGATAGATAGTTATGCACATATCATGTGTGCATGTGTGTGTGTGTGTGTGTGTGTGTGTGTGTGGTCAGACCTTTTTAAAAAATAGTTTGGGGGATCATTTTATAATCTTCTACCACTTCTATTTAATCTCCAATAAAAGTCTGTGAGTTACTTGTTATGTATGTATAGGGAGGTGTCAAACAGGTTTATATTTCCCAAATAAGAAAATAATGTACCTAAGCTTCATATAGGCATCTCCCAAATCATCAATAAAAATGGTAGAAATCTTCTTGTAAAGATATTCGGCAAACAAGTATGTTTATTGCAGAGAATATATATATAGGTGTATATAAACATATATATACATATATACACACTCATACACACACACACATATATATACACATATACAAATGTATATTTATATAATGGTGTTTTATTTTTAAAATATATTCAACTTCTTGTTAAATTACTATAGCAACTTAACATTTATTTGCTAAATTTATTATAACGTTATGTTGAGAATGAAAAAATTAATTGTGATTTCCACCCTTTTGAAAGGTCCAAAGCTGGACAGATTACCATTAACTGTGTAGTAGATCAAGGGTTTCTAACTCCCAGGCTGTGAACCGGTACCAGTCCCTGGCCTATTAGGAACTGGGCCGCACAGCAGAAATTGAGTGATGGGCAAGTGGGCGAAGTTTCTTCTGTATTTGCAGCTGCTCCCCAACGTTAGCATCACTGCCTCAGCTCCACTTCAGTTCATGAGGCATTAGATCCTCATAGGAGCACCGGTGCCTGGTGCCAAAAAGGTTGGGGATTGCTTCAATAGATATAATAAAAGAAGACACTTGCTTCCTCTAACAGATTATTAGAATAGATATTTTCTTATTGAGGACTCATAATATATAAAAATAATTCAAGTTAGAATTTAATTAATATAATTTGTAAATAATTTAAGAAAAAAAAGAGCTTAAATATTTAACCAGACTATGTCTGGTCCTCACCTAACTTATTTTCACAATGATGTAAGTGGCTCAGAGCATAGACAGAGTTTGTATAGGTCAGAGCAGCAGTGAGTTATCCAGTCCAGTTGGCAGGACTGTCTGCCCTACACTCCTTCCCCCTGCCCAGGGCCACTGTCCTCCACAGGCCCTCACACAGACCCAAACAGAACCAGACATGAATGCCTTTTCTCCACTGCTGCAGAAAGTTAACTAGGCCACAGTGCACAAACACCCGTGTCCCAGGAATGCCAAAGAAATGAGGCCGGATTGCTTCACTTTATTTCCCCCTCTCTCTTCAGGTCATTATACCTGCTATCTCCTTTAAATAAAATGATCTACTTTACCACTAACTCAGGTTTCCTTCGAATGCTCTTTGCACTTTTGCACACACTTTTCTGTAACTACTAGCTTGATTAAGCATACTTTCTCCTCTATTTTCACTGTTCCTTAAAAATAACTCAATTATTGACTATATCTTTCCATTGTCATCTTTTCTTTGTGTTCCAGACTCCCAGATGACTTATTGCCATGTTTGTTTCCCCTGGTGGCCAGCACACTCTGACACTTACATGGTAAATGGTTCTGTTTTTTAAAAATCAGTGAAGTGGAAACAGAAAGAGAGCCAGAACTCTGGGGAGAGCTAACATAGCACAGGGTGATTTTCCTGCAATAAGTGAAGCTAATTAGTATTAAGTCAATTAACCTATCGCAATAACCAGCCTCTAATATGCTCTTCTTTAATAGCACTCTCTACTGGGTGTGTATCCAAGTTTTGTGACTCCTGTAGCTTACAAAATTGGGGGGTGAACTCTTTAAGGACAGTAGTCCAAAATTATGAATTGAGGAAGTCCATGGCCATCTCAAGAAGGGCCCTTGCAAGGGACTCTAAAGCTTAAGCTTTTGAACTTCACGAAATCTGCTAAGCTATTAATCAGGCTTTGGGTGAGCAGAAGTTCAGCTATAGTTTTACTAGAAATGTTAGAATGTGTGACAGATACTAAGACAAGAGATTTGAAAGCAGACTTGAATAAACAAGATAGACAGAAAGGAACTACTCTAAAGAAGCTTCAACTCATAAATATAGTTGTGAATGAAAAACGAACAGTCTGGAAGAAAGCATGTCATCATTTAGAAGAACATTTTACTACTTACTGTTGAACCTCAAGCAATTTATTTTATTACTCTGAAACTTCATCACCATAAGTAATTAGTTAAGTAATTACTTAACTAATGTTAAGTAATAGCATTTTCTATCTTCCAGATACAACTCTAAGTGTATTCTAACATAAATTAATACATATAATCTTCACAGTAGCTACTTTTATCCCTATTTTATAACTGAGGAAACAGGCATATGGGGTTAGGTTACTTGCTAAGGTCCTATACCTAGTAAGTGGAAGAGTCCAGATTCAAAAACACTTCTGTCTTCAAAATTGGCTTCATTGTCCATATAGTCATCTTCATCTGTAAAAGGAGATCACAGATACACTGTATAACAGTTATGAGCACAGTTTGGTTGCTGCATTCTAGTTTCTTCCTTAGTTGGGGCACTCCAGAAGCAGAGTCAAGGACAGTGATTCAGAAACACAGGGTTTATTGAGGGGATGTTCTCCAGAAAATCCTGTCAGGACAGGAGGAAAGTAGAATAGATGAGAGGATAGAGCAAAGATGTAGTCTCAGGTAAAGTTCAAGCATTGGCCTGAACTATAGGCAGATCAAGAGCAGAAGTCATTCCCAAGGAATTGACATGCCTACCTGGGGCAAGGAGGTGCAGGCTTTTATTTTTTTATTTTTTTAACCTCCGTATCCTTACTTAATAGTTATCTGGCTGTCACCTGGTGGGGAAGAGGAGGAAGGGCAGGGTCTATAATCCCAGAGGCTAAGCAAGCAAAATTCTCCAGAGGTGAGTAGTGAGCCTCAACCAGCCAGTCCTCACAGCACCCAGAAAAAGGACCTCTGGACAGACACCAATTACATCGAAGACAGTTCTTAACACGTGATAGTGTGTCAACAAATATTTGGTGTCATTTATTGGTCTGATCTCTTAGGCATTAAAAGGGAAACAGAATTCGATGTTTTAGATTTTGGTTGAATATGTTATGATGTAGAATAATCACAAAACTATTTAATTAATTGATTAAAGATGTCACCAAATATTGGGTGGAATGTGGTTAGTATTATATGTTGCCAAACAAATTAGAGATGCACATGATTCTTATGTTGGTTCCTGTTGCCTGAGCATATATAGTATAATCATGATCTTAATACATAGATTTTTGGGGGGAGTTTGTGTAGTTTGTTCTCTATCAGAATTCACTACATTTGAATAAAGTGACAAAATATATTATTGCTTTTATCTAAAACATTTTAGAAATGCTTTAGTTATAATAATTAACTTAAAACAGGAAGTGAACTAACTAGGTTCAAAAACTATAAAATGAGAAGAGATAATATTTGGCCTAAATGTCATTTATCAATCAGTCAGAAAGAAAACTTGGAGGGAGCTCTGAATCTTCTAAGACAGATTTTCATACAGATAATCTTTATTTACAGACATGTAAATATATATTCATACATATTTAAGAGTGTTGTAAATGCTTGTAGCTAAAGAATAAGACTCCTTCAAATTCTGTTGAGGCCAATATTTTCTAGTGCATCCAATGGATGGAACTATCATAATAAAAGAGTGGGCGCAGGGACAAGGGACATATTTTTTCATTACCTAGGACAAAGAGATAAGCAAAATGAAAACTGAAGAGTGGTTTAAACACCAATTAAGTGGATATAAAAGGAATCCCTGACAATCCTTTAAATGCAGGAGCTCCATCTTCACAAGAGTCCTGGCATATGCTGGTTGCCGTTTAAGGTGTAAATGGATGGCCATAGACAGTAGTTGTAAAGGGAGATAGAGATAATATAATGCTCTTGTTCCTATTGGTCCAGCCATTCTAATGAGCAAGCCCCTCCCCCCCCTTTTTTTCAGGGAATGAACAGTGATTGACTATGGAATTTAAACAGTGTGAAAGGGTGGGGAGAAAGGCAGGGGAAGTGAAACAGTGGGGAAGTGAAACAGTGATAAGACCAATATATTGGAAAACTGCTAATGAGTTTGAAGAATTGTTGGGAACCAGTGTCTAGAGAGGGTGAGTTACAAAGATACAAGGTGATAGTCAGAGAGGGAAGATACCTGAAATTGAGATTATAGTGAATTTAAAGTTACTGGTAGTAAGTAGAGTAGTAACTACAGTACTTAAAACAAGAAAATTGCAAACTATCAGTTTTAATGGACCAAAGAGTGTATAAACAAAACATTAATCAGAAATTCTAGTTGAAATTCAGGTCAAGTATAAACTTATTTTTAAGCATTGAATTAATAAAATATCTATATGTATATATTTTACTTCCTAAAAGCATGCTAATTGATAACTCACTGATTACAATTTTTATAATTTAAACACCTCATGCATTCAAAATGGGCATATGGATTTCAGTGAAATTACTCACTCCCACTCAATTAAAAAACTCTGTGGCAAAGCTCCAGAATATTTTGCAACAGAATTAAAATGAAAATTCTGCATTCAATTTATTGTCCTACCACATTTCACTCAGACTTAGCATAATTAGTACAAGAGAAAAACCCCAAATGTCAAACCACTTTCAATATTTTGCTTTCAGAAACTGATCTGAATCTCTATAATATGGACAAGAATACTAGTCAATAGAAAAGTATAATCGATATTACATTTGATAGGGAATCTTCCTTTTTGATAGTCTATTTTTTCAACCTGCTGTATTAATGATATGTCCAGGTTTTTGCACAAGATCCAACAATAATTCAAAGTAGTGTGCTTACTTACAAATCACAAAATACATCTATCTTCCTGCATAATATCAATAATTAAAGACTCAACTAAATTCTGAGAAATTACAAATAACAAATGCCTAGGCATATCTAATAATTGATCCTAGATGAATATAACCGAGTAAATATATATGTTTTTGTAAACCATTAGTTCTCTCATTTCATAATAGCCACTCAATAGAGCATGTAGCTCTATTGATGTTCCTCAAAGTTGGCTGGGGGAATCTTTTGTGCATTTAGATACTTTTTGAGCATTTACTATGAGTTCTACCTTCTGGCAAGCATGGAAAAAGGAAAATATAACATCTAGGTCTTTGATATAAGAAATACATAAACTCATTGAAGAGAAAATGCATGGAATTAAATAGTAGCTAAAGTTATATGATAAAGTGTATCACAAAATGAAATGTCATGGAAGTTAAGATTATGGGGGAGAAAAACATATCCAGGGTCATGATGATTTCTTGAAATGAGCAAGATTTAAAGTAAACCTGGAAGATTAGTAGAAAAATTTTTACTGAGGGTAACTGTTTAGTAGAGGTGTTATCATTGAAGGCAGGTGGGATCAAAGACAGGATTATACATTCTCACTCACCAACTAATTCCAGTATTTAATAATACCTGCCATTATGATAGCAACAAAATTTAAATAGGCATAAACAAAACAACTAAAAAGGCAATTGTAATCTCAATCAACTATTTTTCATATCAGCTTTGAGAATTTAAAGTAATTGGATTGATTACTTTGAAAACAAAACCAACATTTATTGAGAAAGAATGTTAAATAATCTTAACACATTTTTAATTAAAAAATGTTTTCTATATCACACATTTTAAAGATCCAAGATCATGCTTCACCTTCTTCCAACTAAGAACAAATTCTAGGGTGTCTTTTTGACTTCTCTATTCCTTATTGAACGGCAGTCATTGCTCAACATGCATCTGTAAACTTGCTGACTGAATGAATAAGATAGTAAACATATTTTATTTTACAGACAAAAATCTACTTTTCACGAAATCACTTATAAAATGAATCTTTTCTTCACATTCCATGCTTTGCACTGTATGGGAATTAAATGGGAAATATAGTTAATTTATTGTCTTGAGGAATGCTTTTTCAAATGTAACTATAAGTAAATATGGACTACAATGCTCCTTAAAAAGACCAGAAAGAACTATCACTTGTAAAAGTAAAACAAAGATAGAGTGGAAAGTCAGTATCAGCAGTGAGGTTGGCTACCTCCTCTGAGAGCCAGGATGGTACACATTTCCCCTTCTTCAAAATTCTCATTCAAGGAATGAACAGATTAAGATGATAAAGTCTGAATGAATAAGATTTCTATCAGACCGTCAGAAAATTCCATTGGCTCTCTAAAATCCAGCCTTTTATATATCTGGCTAGAAAAGTTATTCATGCTGTCTAAATTGGCTGTGGATTGCTAGTTCTCATCTGAACCAGGAAGTATTTTATTAACCGTCTTATAAACTTAAAATATTATGACAAATATAGAACATTCAGAAACAAATACCCACCACTCTTATCATTCTCAAAGTCACAGATTGATAACGTTTGGTTAAAGTGCTTTCCTAAACCTAGAGCTGCTAAGCTAGAACAAATGTTATTTACCAAGATGTCTTGAGGGCCTCATGTGAACTGGCCCTCAGACCTGAAGACTTAACCTATTCTATCAAAAAAGGTTAAATGATACATGGGGGACAATTTCAGTACATTGTTGGAACAACATCTATGGCATAAGCACTTAGAAACTATAAATTAGGGATACTTCTGAGAACTGTAATATAATTTTACAAAGGGACTTAGAGCAAATGATATACATCTTCTTTCTAATAAAACATTTCTAAACAAAATAACAATTAGTCATACATTATAAATGGATATATGAACCACACAAAAATAATACTCGTTTATATGAACCTCAGCTGTTCAGGATATAAACTATTTGGATATAATATGATATAATAAATATAATATAATAAATATAATATAATATAATATAATATAATGTAAATACTTGGATTTCTTATGTATATTTGTTCACACTGAAAATTAACATATCTAGAGAAAATTATTAGTTTATTGAGAAAAAACAAAACTATAAAAAAATAAAATTTTAAATCCTAAGCATGCAATAATTACTTATTTTTTAACTTTTTAAAAATTGATTTTATTAAGGTAACATTGGTTAATACAATTATATAATGTTCAGATGTACATTATAATTTGACATTTGTATATTCTATTGTGTGCTTACCACCCAAAGTCCAGTTTCCTTCAACTATCATACATTTGATCCCTTTACCCATTTCACCCTCTCCCTACCACTCTATATTTGATCCCCTTTACCGCATCTAGCTCTCCCCTCCTCTTCCATCCCTTCCCCTCTGGTAACCACTAGTCTATTGCCCATATCCATGAGTCTCTGTTTGTTTGTCCTGTTCATTTGTTGCTTTTAGGTTTATATCACACATATAAGTGATATCATGTGATTTTCAACTTTTTCTCTCTGGCTTACTTCACATAGCATGATTATCTCAAGGTCCATCCATGTTGTCGCAAATGGCTGTATTTCATCTCTTCTTATGACTGAGTAATATTCCATTGTATATAGGTACCACAGCTTCTTTAGCCAAGTGTCTACTGTAGGACACTTTGGTTGCTTCCATGTCATGGCCACTGTGAATAATGCTTTTATGAACATTGGTCTGCAAATATCTTTTTGGATATGGGTTTTCAAGTTTTTGGGGTAAATACCCAGTAGAGGGATTGCTGGATCACATAGTACATCAATTCTTAGTTTTTTGAGGAATCTTCATACTGTTTTCCATAGTGGCTGTACCAATTTGCAGTTCCACCAGCAATGTATGAGGGTTCTTCTTTTTCTGCATCCCCTCCAACATTTATTATTATTTGTCCTGTTGATTATAGCTGTTCTAACAAGTGTGAGATGGTATCTCATTGTGGTTTTGATTTGCATTTCCCTAATAGCTAGTGATGTTGAGCATCTTTTCAAATATTTGTTGGCCACTTGTATGTCCTCTAGGAAGAAGTGTCTGTTCAGGTCCTCTGCCCATTTTTTTTGAATGGATCATTTCTTTTTTTGTTGTTATTGAGTTGTATGAGTTCTTTGTATATTTTGGATATTAGGCTCTTATCAGATGTGTTGCTTGCAAATATATTTTCCCATTTGGATGGTTCTCTCTTTACCTTGTTGATGATTTCTTTTGCTGAGCAGCAGCTTTTTAGTTTGATGTAGTCCCATTCTTTTATTTTTGCTTTTACTTCTCTTTTGATGTCAAACTCATAAAATCTCTTCAAGTCTAGGTCCTTGAATTTCATTCCTATGTTTTCTTCTATGCATTTTATTGTTTCAGGTCTTATATTCAGGTCCTTAAAACATTTCGAGTTACTTTTGGTATGTGTTGATAGACAACAGTCTAGTTTCATTCTTTTGCAGATGGCTTTCCAGTTTTCCCAACACCATTTATTTAAGAGGCTTTTCTTTCTCCACTGTACATTTTTTTTTGTTGTTGTTGTTGAAAATTATTTGCCCATATAAATATAGGTTTACTTCTGGACTCTCTATTCTGTTCCAATTGTCCATGTGTCTATTTTGCTGACAGTACCATACCATTTTGATTACTGTCACTTTGTAGTATAATTTGAAGTCAGGCAGAGTGAGGCCTCCAGCCTCGTTCTTTTATCTCGGGATGACTTTGGCAATTTGGGGTCTTTTGTGCTTCCATACAAATCTGATGATATTTTGTTCTATTTCTTTAAAAAGTGCCAATGGTATTTTGATGGAGATTGCATTAAATCTGTGTAAAGCTTTAGGTAATATAGTAATTTTAACTATGCTGATTCTTCCAATCCAAGAACACGGACTATCTTTCCATTTCTTTGTATCTTTTAATAGGGTATTGCAGTTTTCATTTTACAAGTCCTTCACTTGTTTCATTAAATTTATTCCTAGGTTTTTTATTCTTTTTGTTGCAATTGCAAAAGGAATTATTTTTGTCACTTTTTTCCTGACATTTCATTATTAGAGTATAGAAATGTTATGGATTTTTTAATGTTGGTTTTGCATCCAGAAACTTTACTTTATTTGCTTACTGTTTCTAGTAGTGTTCTTGTGGATTCTTTAGGGTTTTCTATATAGAGAATTGTGTCATCTGCAAATAGTGACAGTTTGACTCTTCATTTCCTATTTGGATACCTTTTATATCTTTCTCTTGTCTGATTATACTCTCTAGGACCTCCAATGTTATATGAATAGCAGTGGCTATAGTGGACAGCCTTGCCTTGTTCCTGATCTTCAAGGGAAGGTTTTTAGTTTTTCACCATTAAGCATAATGTTGGCTGAGAGTTTGTCATAGATGGCCTTTATTATGTTAAGGTACTTTTCTTCTATACCGATTTTGTTATTTTGATCATAAATGGATGCTATATCTTGACAAAGGCTTTTTCTGCATCTATTGATATGATCATATGATTCTTATTTTTTAATTTATGTGATGTATCACATTAATAGATTTATGTATGTTGAAATCATCCCTGTGCCTTTGGGATTAAGCCCAGTTGATTGTGGTATATAATCTTTTTAATATGTTGCTGTATTCGGTTCGCTAGTATCTTAGTTAGGATTTTTGCATCTATGTTCATGAGAAATATTGGTCTGTAGTTTTCTTTTTTTGTGTTATCCTTACCAGGTTTTGGTATCGGAGTAATATTGGCTTCAGAAAATGAGTTGGGAAGTATTGCCTCCTCTTCGACTTTTTGGAAGAGTTTGAGAAGAATAGATATTAAATATTTGCATATTTGGTAGAATTCACCAATGAAGTCATCTGGTCCTGGACTTTAACTTTTTGGTAGGTTTTCAATGATTGTTTCAATATCCATACTGCTGATTGGTCTATGTAGATTTTTCAGTTCTTGATTCAGTCTAGGAAGATTGTATTTTTCTAAGTACTAGTCCATTTTTTCTAGGTTATTAAATTTGGTGTTAAATACTTTTTCATAGTATTCTTATATGATCCTTTGTATTTTGCAATGTCAGTAATTATTTCCCCTCTTTTATTCCTGATTTTGTTTATTTGTGTCCTTTTTTTTTTTCTGTAGCGAGTAGTCAGAGGTTTGTCAATTTTGTTAATCTTTTCAAAGAACCAGCTCTTTATTGCACTCATTTTTTCCATTTTTTTGGTTTTGTTTTCAATTTCATTTATTTCTGCTCTAATTTTGATTATTTCTTTCCTTCTGCTGCCTTTAGCCTTCATTTTTTCTTCCTTTTCTAATTTTTTAAGACGATGTGTTAGGTTGTTTATTTTGGCTTGGTCTTGTTTTTGAAGAAAGTCCTGTAATGATATGAACTTTCCTCTGACCTCTTCTGCCATGTCCCAAAAGTTTTGATATTTTGTACTATTATTATCATTTGTTTCTATGTATCTCTGGATCTCTCTTTTTATTTCTTCTCTGACCCAGTTATTCTTCAGTAGCATGTTCTTTAATCTCCATATATTTGTTGTTCTTCTTGATTTATGTTTGCAATTGATCTCTAGTTTCAAAGTATTGATCAGAGAATATGGTGATACATTTAGGGTGATTATTGAAATATGAGGTGTCTTATAGCCATTTTATCTTTTGCTTTCTGGTTGCTCAGTGTTTCCATTGCTTCCTTGTCCTTGTGTTTCTGTTTTCTTTATTTTGGTTAGCCTGCTGCAAAGAAGGCGCTTTTCTTTTGGTTTCCAGTAAGTGGCATCTAAGCCTCTTGGATCCCTGCTTTATATAAAGGCTTAATAATGCTTTTTTCTTCTTTTAAAACCCACAGTTTTAATCCCTGTCAGTGTTAGCAACAGTTTTGTAGTTTGCTCAGATTCCCCTGGGGGTTCGTGGAGATCGGTCTCTGAGGGTATGTGGGGAAGGGCCCTCTGGGTTGAGAGTTGGGGGCTGTGGCTAGGCTCGGTTTTGCAACTGTGGCCGGGAAAAATCAACTGTCATTTTTCTGCTATCCTCACTTCTCCATTGTCCCAGTTTCTCTGCTTTCTGTCTATATGACTGAGCCCTCTTGACGGCTGCTAGAAGTTCAGGCACTTCCAGGCAGGACTGTTCAGGGAAGTCACCACACCTTCTCCCCTCTTCCTCCTCCTGCAGGAACTCCAGTGATAGCAGAGGCAGCTTTTTTGTGTCTCCTAGTCACCACCCAACACCTGGGTTCTGACCTGTGGTAGCTCTTATGCGCAGATCCCACGCTCAGACATGCTGGTGTGCAGTTTTGATGTTTTTTGTTGAGTTTTAGATGTTCAGCTTATTGTTGTTTCAAGGAGAGAGATCTAGGGATGTCTCTCACTCCGCCATGTTTCTCCAAACCCAATAATTACTTTTAACATGAGACTCACACTAGATCAGTTCCTATGATTGTCAAACTGTTGCTAGTCTGCTGGAAAGTATGGACAGAAATTGAGAGTAATCATTTAAAAACTTTTAAAACAATCTGAGCACATCATTTCATATATTATCAAAATATTAGGCTGTAAAGAATTGGAAAAAAATAAAACTGTCATTCTATCACAGACATTTTGAAAAACACTGCTCAAAGTTATTTCTTTCTTCCCAAGAAATATCTTCTCTATGTATTTATAAAAACCTTCTTGGAGATACACACACACACACACATACAACACACACACAGAACAAACATGTCTAGATAGTCATGACCTCTCTGGAGATATTATGTACTGTATATGATGATTGATTTAGAATCATTTCTTATAGAATGATTTTTGTCCATTTAAGATCCTTCTGGGTACAAGTAACAATTTTAAATAAGAAAGAAAATAATGTCACTTTACAAGACATAGAGAAGTGAGGCAGAATGGGCAGGTAAATAAGAGGCTCAATCAAGATTCTGTTATCTATCTACTATATCATTCACAAGAATGCAGTTTTTAAGATGGTTGTAGCAAATCTAGTCATCTCTTCCTCACATAGATAAAGAGATGTCTCCTTCCATATGCTGCTTTTTTAAGGCACAGAAACCTTACCATGAAGTTTTCAAGGTAACTTTCCCTCATTTTTACATTGCCCAGAACTATGTTATACGCTCATAACCAAGCCAATCAGTGCCAGGAAAACTGGAATTATCACATTTGGTTTATGCTAACAAGGATGCACCCACCTTCTGGTTTGAGAGAAGGCTGTCCATTCATGAAGGATGCTAAAATCTAAGTTTAAAAAAGAGTTCTTACAGCAAGAGAAAGAGTAAGAAGGGTAGTGAGGTAGGCAACTGATATATATTCTAGAATGTTGAGGTTAGGAAATATTTCCTCGGAGAAAGTGTATTCAATAAAAACTGAAGAGGGTCCAAGCATAAGTTCTGAGCAGGTCAAATATTTTTAGACTGAGAGAGGAGAAAGATCCAGCAATGGCAACTGAAAGGTCCTTTACCTAGTCAGAGCTTTAGTGTTATTGAAACAGTGGAAGAAAATTTTTAAAAGATGTGAATAGTTAACTGTTCCAAAAGTTAATAAGAAATCAAGGAAGATGAAGACCTTGAATTTGTAATTATAGTTAAAAGAAAGTCAAGGATTTTAGAATGTACAGATCAGTGGAAAAGTGGGCATAAAATCAAAATGGAGTGAGTAGAAGTGTGAATACAAAATGAAAACAAAAAGGGGATCAAAATGTGGGCAACATTAGGAAAATAAAACTAATATACAGGTGAAGATTTCTCAGACATTGGAAAAGACAAAATAATGTCCTCCCAAAGATGACTCTGTCCTGGTTCCACAAACCTGTGCAAGGCAAAAGGGATTTGCCAATATAATTAAGTCAACGTATTCAGATAAGTAGATAATCCTAGATTATCTGAATGGGCCATTCATTCTATAATCTGATTTTTTTAAACTATTGATGTTTATTTAAATTTAAATGAAACAATATTTCGGTAAGGTGATAGTCATTCAAGTTGTACAAAAAAGACATATTTTAAAAAGCAGTATACTTTTGTGGAGACAAGTGACATTAATAATGTAAATAAATAGGGGAAATATGCATGCCAAATATTAATAACTACAGCAGTTATTTCAAATATGTACGAATTTGTTGATCTTTTTTTCGAGTAATTTAAAATCACTGGTATTTAAATAGTCTCAGTGAAACTTGATTATGTTTTTATAGGTGGGATTGGAGAATTAAAGTTAAATTCTTATGGTCTAAATTAATTACACAATTTTTATTTCTGGTTTTGGAGAGATACAGTAATTTTTACCAAGCATATTTTTAAACAATAATGATATAAGCAACATTAAAATTGTAATTGTCGTGAGTCCGGCTTTCTAATTTTGCATTCATTTAATTCTCATAAATTTACTAATTTGTTGCTATGTGTATTGGTTAAGGTAAATGCCAAATTTTCATCTTCATAGGATTAAATTTCCTTCTTTCTCAACTATAGTCCAAAATGGTGTTCTTGCAACATTCTGTGATTCCAGCTCCTTTCTGTCTCTAAGGCAAGGAAACAAATGCAATATCTTTAATAAGGAATTAATTGAGACAAAATTGAAATGTAAACAAAACCAAATATCACAAATTAGGTGATAGATTTTTATCATTGGTCCATTCAGTCTTAAAAGACTTAAAAATCACAGAAACTTAATACATGTGTGTAGTGAGAGTATGGATAAGTTAAATACATACTCTAAGTGTCAGTTAGTATTATAGTTTGTTAAAAAGTGAAAATGAAAACTATAAACTCTCAATAGTAATAAGCTAAAATAGCAATTTTTATCATTTTTATGGAATTGACAGTTGTTTTATTGCAATGACTAAATCAGTCAATCTTGTTATACTGGCATCAGTTATAAAAGATTGAAAAGACTTTTATGTACAATCAAAGGAAAATTTTCAGTGAAATTCTAGGAGGTAAAAGTTATCATAATTTAATTTTACTAAAGATGACATTATGATAAAAAAAATGTTTAGGCAATTTACCTAATGTCAAGTCATAAAACATGAAATATATATACATGATAAGAAACTTTGGAATTCACAAACTATTATTATTAAAGTAATACTATTTATTTTCCCAAATGTAGTCAGTTGATCTATTGTTACTTCTTTCTTAATTTAGAAATTAAGGAAATATTTATAATCACCCCCTTTTTCTGCTTAATGTCATTCTTTTCATGGATGTAGTTATACTCTTCTATTTATATACCCTGAAAGTATGCCAATACCAGTCATCACAACTATTTGTTACAAAATTATCTTTTTCTCACTATGGTCTTAATGTGTTCTCATCTCAAAACCCCCTCAAAAGTGAACATATTTTTATTCAATTTAAGTGATACAAAATATGTCAATAATGAATTAAAAGTAACCAAAAAAATTCACAAAATGCTAAGAGAAACACTCAACATTTAAGTATTTTCTAATTATTTTATATTTTAGATGAAGTTGTAAAGGAATCTATATTTTTTTATACAAAATAAAATATTTCTTACTTCAAAATACTGCCATAGAGAATCCTTAGCATTGATAGGTAGTCAGGTATGACTGACAGGAGCCAAGGCCCAGCTCTGTAACCACAAAAACTTCCTGTGAAGACTTTCCTTAAGCACCTCCTAGAAATATCTCTTTTAGAGTTATAAATTACCCCTAATTCCAGAGCACAGAGGTCATAAAAGCTGCTGGCTAAACCAACTACAAAAGCATGTGCAGAAAGTACTGCCTATTACCATCATTATAATATGATGACTATGCCTAGAAGTTCATGAATCTAATTATAACGGATTGAATTCTGGGTAAGCACATGCTCAGTATGCAAAGTATTATATAGCAGCCAACTGTCAGTCAAAGTGACCTCACAAACGATCATCTAGGCCCTCCCATCACAGCCCAAATACAAAGCAGACCTTCCCATTTCTGCATTGTTACAGCCTTCCTCACTGGGAACCTACCCTTCCCTTTGGAGCCTAGTATCTTATCTTTTCACCTATAAATTCCACAGGGCTGCAGCCTTCCCTAGCATGGCTCATCTCCTTCTAAAATGTACTTTCAGTAAATCTTACTTTTCCTCAGTCTCTCGGACCTGTAATTCTTTATGCGTCGGCAGGGAAGAACCAAGAGACAACACACAATGCCATCGTCCTCCACCTCCTCCCTCAAGTCGCTGGGTGACGCGAGATATCACCTCACTCCAACAGTGACAGCATGTTTAATATAAAACAGATTATGACAACATTGATTCAGCTTTTCCTCCTATCAAGCTATTAAGCCTGAACTTGGGCTCTTACTTCAACTAGAATGTCCATGTGTCCATAAATAATACTGAATCTATTATTTTCGACAATGCCTGTGGCATAAATTACCCAACTGTCTGATTTGATTAGATTTGGACCTCTTTGTAGGAATAGTACCTTTGGCGTCTGTGAACATTACCTTGACTCCAGGAAGACTCCCTTAGCTGTCTCTTTTCCTGATTCTCACTGGTGAACTGGATGATCTATGGTTTATCTTGTTGCTTTCATGCAGATATCAGCCTCTTCTTAATTGTTTACCACCAAAATGTTCATTGTTTTCTAGAGCCCCTTTTGGCTTGAATTTCTCCATCCTCTTTTCTAAGTAAAGTTAGTTCCTTTAGAGGGACTCGGAACTCTATGTCTCATGGTCTACCTCTTGCCTTGGGAAAAATCTCTAAGCCACTGCTTTGGAGCCAGGGGCTGGCAGTGGCCTGCCTGTCTCAGAGGAGCTACTCTGTTTTATGAGCAAGAGCAATAGCCTCTGGTTGAGGGATGCCTTGCCTGGTGTGTAATCTCTGCTCTATGTGCTGAGACGAGGGCCTCAGAGACCCCTGTATCTTGGCCTACCATGACTAAGATAAAGTATATGTCCTACTAGCAAGGGCTGCATGGAGAAAGAGGGTTCTGTGGAGGAAGGAGGCTCTCTACCTTTAGGCTACACCTGCCTGGATGTTAGCCTCTGAAAAACAACTTTAGTGGGGAGTAAGAAATACTGTATACTATAGCCGTTGACTGTGAGCTGGGGGAAAGGGAGCCCCATCTTCTTGGCCACATGTGCCCAAAGTGGAGCTTCTGTCAGTTCTGAGCTGGGTGTTGGGAGGAGGGAACATGTTCTCACTCAAGTGCCACAATCTCGCTGTTATTACTGAAATTAAATTTTCTGAATAAGTACTTCTTCAGTTGTTATTGGCTTTTGGGCCAATTTCCAAAGACTTTAAATGGTGGTTGTTTTTATAATTTCCACCAGTTATGGTTGTTTCACTGAGGAATGATTCTGTGCAGTTCCTCATGCTGCCATTCCACATATGTAATATTGTTATGTTAGGATCACTGGCCTCCTTTACATACCTGTTGACCAGGAAGCTGGATGAAACTGTGTTTCATCTGGACCTGCTCTGTGTGGCTATCACATTCCCCTTCAAGTTGGATATCTTTAGGCAAATAAATAAAACTGTTATATATTTATTGTAGGATTTGTGTATAGATTTAAGACCATCAAGTCATACCTCAACTAAAGGTTACCACCCAGCTTCTCAAACATTCAATAAATTCCTAAGTAATTCCATTTTAAAACCATTTGTTATCATTATTTTAATTTTTATCTTGACTTAACCCACTATTCAGCTTCAATTACCGAAATACCTTTAATAGGTGAATAATAACAGTAACAATAACAGCTAAACTCCTCCCTCAACTCTAAAATTACAATTACACATCCACAAAGTCACAAAGATCTTGATTGAGACAGTGCTTTAATACCTCCTTCTCTCCCCTACTTTTTTCAAGACAAATTATGACAACAAAGCTCTATTTCTCCTAAAATGATCCCAATTATATGGCTCATTAAGAGAGGGGCACATGATAAATACAAAGATTCTGTGCTTCACAGCAAGCTCCCCAACACTTAATAGTGCCCTGCACATAATAAGCACTCATTATATATTTGCTGAATGGTGAATAAATTCATGAATGGTTTTTGAGTAAAATTTGCTTTAATGCCAAGAAGTAGAAAAGGATGGCATCCACATTTTAAAAACATAGAGGAATTTCTTCTTGATATAACCCAGATCAAACTGAAGTGGATAAAGAGCAGACTTGAATGATGCCTTCCTTTTATGAAGCAACAGCCTGACTGGGTAGGAAATGTAAGAAATCTGGGCAGCCCACACTCATGCTCCAAGCTGATTGACAGAATATGTAGAGTAGATGTAGGGTAGATGAGGGTAATATCTAGATTTCACCAGTGGCTCTGAGACCAACTGCAAGATAGGAGAACTTTCAATCAGGAATGGTACAATGTGTTTGGGCTCTTCAGGCACAACCTGCCATTGCTTTGACTGGCTCTCCATCACAATCGCCACACAGGCAAGGTTTGTGGGCACTGTTTCAGCTACCTGGGAAAAGCTCTGGAATGGCATCAGAACCTCTTTCGGCAGCTATCTCCAAATCCTGACTCGACTTTTCTCAGCTTTTCTAGCCATAAGTTTTAGACTATCTTCATTGGTGAATGAAAGCAGAATAAAAATAAAGATTTCCATTCTTTTTTCATATTGGTCTTAGCTATTTAAGTAGAAAAATTTTTAAGCTGATTTCTGAAATGTACCATTTTAGTTGCCTATTCCATGGTGAATACATGAAAAATATTTTTAATAAATTAAAAGATATTAGAATGAAAATAAAGGCAATCATTATGGAATGCCTGTTATGGGCAAAATTATGTCCCCCACAAAATTGATATTTTGAAGTTCTAACCTCCAGCACCTTAGAAGAGCAGTATTTGGAGACAGAGCCTTTAAAGAAGTGATTAAGCTAAACTGGAGTTACTAGGAGGATCCTAACCCAATTTGACTAGTATCCCTATAAGAAAAAGAGATTAAGACATGGACACACACATACAGAAAGAAGATGATATGAAGACATGGTGAGAAGCCAAAAAGAGAGGACTCATAAGAAAGCAGCCTATCTATACTTGAATCTCAGAATTCTAGCCTCCAGAATTGTAAGTAAATAAATTTATAATGTTTAAGTCACCCAGTTTGTGGTATTTCAGTATGGCAGTCATAGCGAACTAATACAGTGCCAGTTTTTGCCTTTGACGTGGAGGTGCAAATCCACAATTCTCTTTTTTTTTTCTTTTTCCCAAAACCCCTGGGATTTAGGGTGATTCATAGTTGGAATTTTTTTTTAAAATGTGTGCCATTAATGATGTAAGACAGCAACAGTGGACTGGAGCAATATCATGCAATCAAACTCACGAGGAAGCTGCAAAGAAATGTGTGAATATTCACACTAAGGAGGAAACACAAAATACAAATAGTTTTACTTCAGTTCAGGCTAGAATTTGATATCAAATGACGGGTAGCAAACTAAAATAAATAACCATGAATCAACTTCAAGTATATTCTGCTCTTTTCTTGAGATGAAACATTTTAGAGTTGGATAGGACTCATTAATGAGGAAAGGCAGTGTAGTGAGTGTATTCATTTGTAATTTTATAAGGTGAATATTTAATGGTTTGTTGATTCATTTTTTGGTTCATTTCTATATGTCAAAAGACCAATCAATGCATTACTGATATTAGCTATTTTGCTGATATAAAAGAATCCCAGTGATGTCCTCATTTTCCAAATGTATGTATCTGCAAAGAGAAATAACTGGTGAAAGTGTACTCACCAGAACTTCAGGTAAAGTCCGGTTCTCTGACCTATAAAACCTTTCTCCGTCATTGATAGACTTGAATCTCAATGTCTAGTTACAATGTCAGTTATATGCAGGTTTATAGTTTATATTTTATTGCTGTGTGTTTTTTAAGTTTACTACTCTTACATTCTGAACATAGAACCAAGAACTAGTTCTCACCATAAGGAGGCCATCAGCATAGGATACTTAGCACCAGTCACCAGCATATACTGTCCAATGATGATACTTCCCTGTATTGACCACAAATGATCATATACTGAAAGGGAAAGAAGTATGTATGTCCCACAGAAGCACCAATACTTCTTATGCAGCTCAAGCTTTTTTTGATCACTTTGTTGAAATAAATCCTTCTAATATGGAAAATCTAGGATTTAATTCTGCTCATCATAGTACTGTTAGGGATTATTCTTGGGAGTTTTTGTGGATCATTGGGAAAACTTGTGGCTCATAGACATAGCTTAGAGTTCAGAGAAATCTGTGATTAGCCTGCAGAAGGGTCCAGTCTAAATCTCTGAATTGATTGGCTGCTCTCCTTACAATAAGAATCTCAGTCTTGGAAGAAAAAAAATATGTGCAGTGATCTCTGTTTTCAGGAAGTTTTTCTCAAGACAACATGGTGTTTTTAATTGAATATAGACTATTGAACTGGGTTTTCTATTGTGCCCCTCCCCCTAATTTATGGCTACCTGTGACCTTAATATGTGCCCTTATTTGAAGATTGTGTCTTTGCATATGTAATTAGTTGAAGTTACACTGGGTAAGAATGAACCCTAAATTCTACATCCAGTTTCCTTATAAGAAGGTCATATCAAGTCCCAGATACTTGCAGAGGAGAACTTTATGTCTAGAAAAATACAGAAATTGGAATGATACAATTAGAAGCCAATGAACACCAAGGATTGCTGGCAATCATTAGAAGCTAGTGGAGAGAAACCAAACAGACTTTCTCTCAGAGTCTGTAAATGAACTAATTCTGCCAAAACCTTTTCATTTCAAATCATTTCAGACTTCTAGCCTCCAGAGTGGTGAGAGAATAAATTTATGCAGTTTTAAGCAATCTGGTTTGTTAAATTTAATTATAGCAGCCCTATGGAGCTAATATAACCATAAATAATCTCATCAGAGGAGATATTCCTTGAAGATAACACCAACCAATGTTGGACTGAAATATAGTAAAACACCTTTGGGTTTTTATAGACTTTCCAACAATATTAGTGTATTAATAATTATAGGACTATAAGAAAAACCTAGTCAATGAAATGTCAGCCCCAGTTTTTATAAAGAAAAGAAAAAAGGTGACTGGTTGAGGAAGGAAATTATTATTGCACCTCAACTGTGAAAATTTTTTGCCCAAATGTGCTATCACTTAGTCTGTTTTACTCTTCCAGTTCTCATCTGGACTAAAACCTGTCATATTTCCTTTTGAGAGTCTTATTTTGTCTTTTCACAGATCCATGATTAAAACTGATCTCAAAGGTTTAGAATAAGAAGAGAAATCAGGCATTATGTCATTTTATATGGATGAAAGAAAGGGTGGGATATAGGTATAATTAATATAGTTTTCCATTATATTATTCAATTGAGTGATAAAGGAATTTTTACAAAAATATTTTTATTCTTTTTAGAACTTAATTTTTTCAATAAATTGAAATATAAAAGGCACTAAAATATACTGCTTTCCCAATTTTAGTTATTTGCATTTTATTAATCAAACATAAAATTTGAAATTACAGCAACAATTTCTACTTTCTTCTTAAAATATTCAGAGTTTATTTTGTGGGGATTATTTACATAACTCTGAACATGTTTTGAGAGCAAGAAAGCATTAGCCAACACACTTCCATTTTCCATCAAGAAATATTCAGTACAAACTATGTCTGAACATCAATGCTAACTTTATTCTTCAGTACGAGTAACACAAACACAACTTTCATTGTGAAGATATTATATTTATTACTAATTTGCAATTC
The DNA here is from genome assembly GCA_028627145.1 of Eidolon dupreanum. Classification (NCBI taxonomy): domain Eukaryota; kingdom Metazoa; phylum Chordata; class Mammalia; order Chiroptera; family Pteropodidae; genus Eidolon; species Eidolon dupreanum. The sequence continues at coordinate 59,035,643 of CM053508.1, forward strand.
AGTGTTATTTCAATAGATTTAAGTTTTTAATCCTATAGGGATTCTAGAGAACTTTTTAAAATTAAAATTTTATTTAGCAGTTTGCCACTTTAATTTTAAATTGATTATAAATCTGTGTATGCCATGTAGCTAATAATTTTTCAAAACAATATTTAACACTCTATGTCCTTATTTTTTAAAGAATAGCTTAAATATTAGGGTTGTTGCATATACAATCCAGTTTTTTATTCTTGAAAATGGGCTCTTTGACAAAACACACAGGATATTAAAAAGGAATATAGGCAAGAAGATGAAGTTTGTTAATGCTTTTGATTTTTTTTTAATAGGAAACACGTTGGTTCTACCTATCCCAGAAAATATACTTCTTCCATAATGTGATGGAATCTTCCAAGAGCCAAATTCAAATGAGGGTGTTGTTATGATCAATAAAATTTTATTAATGATTTCTGAATCTGAACCTCATTAAAGATGGGAATCCTTCCTCTCATGGGTTTTGTCAAGGTTACTACCCCTTGGGATTTATGAGGCAGTGGCAGCTTCATATCTCTGGAGCCCACTTTGGCATTCCATCCACTGAGTGTGTGAATGCAATACAATAGGCATTTGCTGTAGTAATCTTGTGAGGTAAAATTCATGGCATTTCAGTAAATAAAGTATAAACATAGTGCTTTGGAATATCTGTGATGCTTCTGCTGAATACATGTTAATTTAAGGTAGGAAAACAGTACATTTATATCATGCAATTGATCCACACTGTGTGGATTATCTTAACTCTATCTGTTAGGAATATTTTACTATGTCATATGTTACCAGTAACACTAAATTACAGAATCGATACATAAAAAGAAATATACTTAAAAAGATCAAATAACAACATCTTCTACTTATTCCTAGCTTAAAACTGAAGTTTAGAAACAGTCTCAACTTCCATAACCAAGAACATGTGCAGAGTAAGTAAAAATGAAGGCAAGAAGAGAAATATAAATTATACCAAGAACTAAATCATGAGCCGTCTGTTCATTTGTGTATCGTTGAGCAGAGGCATAGAGCCAGCCCACAGTTCTGGTGGCTGAATGTGTGGCACAGGTTTAGCCTTTGGCTTTGCCTCAGGAAAAATACTTTAACAGCTAAACCTATATAAAAATTCACACCTTTCAATTATCCCTGCCTGAGAATAGCTTTGCAGTGATGTGCCCAAGATCAGAACAAGGTTAATATATTTAACATTTTTCTAAAAAATGAGTTTCAAGAATAGCTATAGGGAGGGGTCATGAGTTTCTTTCTTTGATAGGTAAATCTCCCAGCAGCCTTCTTATCTCAAAGTCTACAACAAAGAAAGGTGACACGGCTTAGATGGGAGGATACAATATATTCTCACAAGGTGTACAGTCATGTCTTTTCTTCATGGACTTTAATTGCAATACAATAAGAAAATATTAAGAGTTGTGGTGATAAATTGGAGTTTCTATCTTGTTGCTTCTTGTGTGTAGAATTTCTAAAGTTGAATTCTGAGGACAAAGATGTGTTATATGATTATAATGACCAACCTTCTCTCTTGCAGCTAGGAGATTAAGAAAGTATTATTTGGATAACAGGAATACACCAAATATTCACGTTTTTAAATGGCTTTAAATAAAAAAATTTTTCTTGGCAACAGCCTTTGGCAACATACAGAAGACATATTTTGCTCACAACATATTATTTTAATATATAAGTAATATAATAAATGTTTGTGTGACAAAGACTTAAAAGGAAAAAAAAAAGTGTGAAAAACCCCTGAGCACAATTTTAAGCTTGCTCTTGGTGAGAGACGTCATTGAACATCTCACATAAGACACCGTCATTGTTGCATATAACGTAGAGATATACTACATAGTTGTATGTAAAGTAGAAATGCTAAGAGAGAAACAAAATTATTAAACTTTGAAACTCTATTTCAACAAAAGAAAGCTCTTTGTACCTTAGACACAAATGTTTTCTACCCTAACCCTAGAAAATTTTCTAAATATTGAATGTTTAGGGGGTAGTTTGGGACAAGTATGAAAAAAATCTCAAATAATGAAAACAATAATAACAATAGTAACAAAAAACTTTAGGCATCTAAGTTACTGTTGGGAGCAATCTAAATCCATAATTGCCCCAGTGGTGCTGAGAGGACTTTGGTTCTTTCCATTGATACAATAAAACAGCGGTCCCCATCCTTTTTGGTACCAGGGACCAGTGCTCCTATGAGAATTTAATGCCTAATGATCTGAGGTGGAGCTGAGGGAGTGGTGCTAGCTCTAGGGTGGCTGTAAATACAAATGAAGCTTTGCTCTCACTAGCCCACAGCTCACCTCCTGCTGTGCAGCTGGGTTTCTAACAGGTCACAGACCTGCACTGGTCCATGGTCTTGGATTGGGGGATCCTGCTGTAAAGAATTACAAATCAATGAAATTTAAGAAAAGTAAGATTTATTAGAGTATGTCTCATGAAAGGAACGGGCTATGCCAGAGATTGCTACAGAGCCAAAGAAGTGAGGAGGTTTGCATTATATTTGGGCCTGTGATGGGAGGCAAAAGGGTGGTGCTAGATGACTGGCATATGAGGTCATTTTGATTGACATTATGCTGTTATATAACCTTTTTTCTACTGCGCACATGGTTACCCAGAATTCAGTCTGTTATAATTAGATTTATGAACTTCTGGGCATATATATATATTATAATGATGATATAATAAGACTAAGATCAAGGAAGGACAGTTTACGTAATAACTGTGCAAGCACTTGGGGTCAGACTAACCCAGTGTTTATTTCTGTGGTTTTACTTCCTTTTAATGGTCATTTTTAATCTTAAAATGGGTATTTCAGGGAGATCTCTGAGTTAGGCCTTCATTACCCCATTGCTCATGTGTACTTATCTGCCTACCATCTAAATCTAGAGTACTAATGTAGACTCCAAAAATGAGCAAGATTCACCAACCTGTGCCCTCACCTACATGACTTTTATAAACGAGGTGGGAATAAGGCAGGAAACTTACAACAGAAAAATAACTTAAATGTCTAGTTATTGTAGAAAAGGTTTTATGGAAAGAATAGATGGTTAAGTTAGTGAAATTAGATGTGTTTATTATCTGTAGATTTCATTTATCCTTTCATTTCCTCAAATTTAGAAAATCTATCTTACTCTCCTACTCTTCACATAAGTATTAACAAAGTTTTAATGTTATTAACTACTGATAATGATTTAACCTTAATAATCATTAAATGTAGAGCTATTTAGACTCTTTTTAGATGTATCATTTGACATTCATAAATAATAAAATCCTGAATGTAGAAAAAGCTACTCTGTAAAATTATTTTATCAAAAAAATTCTGTATTTTTGTGCACTTAACATTAAGACTTATTAAATTAGATACATTATGTTAATATAATGTTTTAAACTGATCAATTGAGGTTAAAAGACCAATTCAACATAGTGCATATTTAGTACTAGGCAAGTTGTCTATAAAACTTCAATAAACAAATTGAAAATATGAGTAAATTTTCCACTATGAGAAGGTTTGTATAGTTATTTAAAGGATAAAATTAATTGTGTGTGTGTGTGTGTGTGTGTGTGTGTGTGTATAATGGACTAAAAAAGCAGATGACTCATGTTCTGATTCTAGATAAACTATTTTGTATAAGCCATTTACCTTCCATCTGGGTCAATATTTTAAATCTGAGAAATGGGTACATTGAGATCTGCCTTACTGGCCACACAAAGTCATCATGATATGATATGTGAACACAAAATAAAAATTATAAGGTGTTTTTCAATTAATTAGCTGATTTTAGAACTGGATATGAACAACATAGATGAAGAATAGTAATAGAAAGAGAGGGAGAGAATTAACTGAAATAATCCATGCAAGGTAATTGTGTTTTTTATAATAATAAACTGGTCAGAGGTGATAAATTCTGTTAATCGGTTGCTACCTGACAACAAATAAATTATGATTTTTCCCCTGAATTGACTGAAAAAGTGAGTTGTTTTGGCAACATGTAAACAACAGCCAGAAAAAAATTTAACCTTCTCTAACCTCCATTATCTATCTGAATTTGAAACCAAATGCAGATGGAGAACTCATTATTGTAGTGACAACCTCTGTTGTAATTAAAAAGCATGGAATCTATTTCTAAAGTAGGTGTAAGGCAAAGAGCAAAAAAAGTCTGACTCTTTCCATGCATTATCCCCAGATTTCTTAACATGAAATCAGCTGTTTCAAGCAGATATACTGACCTATGACTGACTAGCTAAAATAACTATGACAGAAAATTTTAAGTGCTATTAATTAGCCACTAGAGTTCAATAGTCAAAAGGTGAAAATTAGAATAAATTCTAGGATATCTGCAAATTTCTCACACAAAATTGCATAAACCTTAGCATTCTCTTTCAAATGGGCACATTTATACCAATATAGTGTGATGAAATTAAATCCATGGTGCAATTCTTTTTGTTTTGTTTGTTTTCCACCAGTTTGAATGTGTCTAGTGATCTCACATTAACATCATTATGGAGTCTTTACATCTCATTTTGTTGCTTAATATATCAGCCCAAATCATTTTCTTTTCACTCTCTTTTTCTTGGCACTGAATGCTGTTTCAAAATAAGCATGAGAGGTTTTTTGTACAGTGACCTGGTGGGTCACATTTCATATCAGATTGACTGGATACAAAAAAAAAAAAAAGAAAAATTATTTTTATTAGGTGTGTTTGGTATTTAAAAAAAGAATGGAGTACAGAAATAGTGAAAAGAAAGTAGTAAAACCAATACAAAAAAAAAATCATCTGTTGTACTGAACCTGTCTCATAGACTTGGTCTAGCAGATTCAAAATCCCCTAAATAAAAAAGTTAATGCTATTAGTGCTCTATAACAGTAATTCTTCTAATGTGGCTGCTTTATTTACATAACGCAGAGCATCTATATTCACTTAAAAATTGTAAGCAATAGATATAGAAAATAATTAAATATTTACTTTATTAAATTGATGTTTGAAATTCACCTTTGTACGACTTGGATTTTCATGTAGTGTGGACACTATCTTATTTCTCATCTTCATATGCTTCTCATTTTCCCTACTGAATGGTAATTCTACCATCCAGATGCCAAACTGCGAAAATATTCTTCCAGCAGCAGCATATGGTTCCTTGGCAAGCTTATCTAGCATCTGTACAAAAAAGCTTATAGTTTCCTCTGGGTACGGAATACTTCTGGCTGCTAAGAGGCTATTTGTGCAGTCTTTTCCTCATAGACACCATTTCTCTTGACAAACCCTTGGTTCTAAGCAAATTTTGCACATTTTTTTTGTCCATTTGAGAATCAATGATATACACAAGCTTGCTTTACAGCCAGGCAGCATTCCAAGTATTCTCATTCTATGGCCAGGGGGTGGATCTGGCACTGATACAAACTGGTTTACATATAATAAAGGTTTATTTTGCTACCTTGATAAGCAATGTTTTGTTACTAATAAAATACTAAGAGTGTTCACATTGTGGTAGCTCTACATAATGATTATCAAGGTCAAGAAAAATAGCATTTGAAACAAAAAGCTCCATGAGGTAACACTATGTGAAAATGTATGCATGCTCAGCGTTCACGTCATTGTAAATGGTATGTGTGATGTGTAGTTACTCATACACAACTTTTCCCTCACTGAAAATTTAGATTCTGCACAGCTGTTTGAACTGAGTCCCCCAGGTGGTAAAGAGAACCAGTATCTCCAGCACTATTACCTTGAGGTACAGTTTATTCAGTCACTATTTTATCTAAGCACTAAAAGCAATGGCCAGAATTAGAGACTGTTTCATACTGAAGAATTTAAGAGTTAATTTATGCAGATTGGAAACAAAATCTTTTATGGCTTCTGATAGCCTTCATATCATATTACTCTTAAGTTTTGGGTTATCTTCTCAGAATAAAATAATTAAAATTTGTAAAAAGGAACTATGTTTCAACAAAACTCATTATTCCTGTTGAAAAGTGAAGACATAACAAAAAGTATAAAAAATATTAATAATAATGCACTCATGCTCTGTATGTAATGTTCCTGGAAACCAGCATTCTTAATGTTCCATTTTTTTTATATATGGTATTTTTAAAAATATCTTTTAAAATAGGCTCTTAGGAGTACAGACGTGAAGCATGTTTTCACTACATATAATTTTCTCATAGATAATGGTTGCATGATCTGAGATTTCTGAACAAATCCAGAGATGAGCAAGAGAGTCTTTGATAGATGAAGCTATGTTGAAGGAAGCCAGTGTAGTGTGCATCGAGTATTTTTAAAGATAAGAATATTTTCCACATAATATTTTAAAGGGATTGTTTAAAATAAATGGAGACTCCCTTGGCCAGATAAGCAGCAAACGAATTTAAACAAAGTTAAATAGGGTTTTTATTATTGGAAGATATCCTCTAGCCTTCAGAATACTGGCATGCATTGTAAATTTCTAAAGGAGGATATGTTGTACACATACACTTGATTCTGAACTCTTCTTTCCTTAGTAAATTCTACTGGAATGTAGCTGTGCAAAACTGTGTGAAATCCTTATATATAGAAAGGATCTTTATTACAATTTCTTGCATAAATATAACTTTGGGAGCTATCAATAAAAACTCCAAAAATATGAGAATCTGTGATGAAATGCACTTACTTAATGCAAACAATATTGGAGAGTCTTAATATAGATTTAGCATATTGAAAATATTTAGAAACATTAGAGTAAAAAGTGTATATCTAATGATTTGATATCACTATAGAGTACTGTACCACCTTCCTGCTCTGCAGACAGACAAATACTAAATCATATGCAATAAAGATATTGTTCAATACATAAAATAACTTGAGAGATGAGAGACATCCCAAAATGCATATACAAACATCAAGCACTTGAAGGAAATGCAAAAAGAAAATACTTCACTGTGTTATCAAACTAGATATGTACAGTAGTGGATATTTTGGTTAATTAATTTTTGTTTTTTATTATTAGTTTATCCCAGTTTTTAAATTTTTCTTTAGTAAAATTTTTCTAATTTATTTCTTTTAAAATTGTCCATTTCTATTCAAGTTTGCAACTTTATTGGTATAAAGTTGTTCAAATCCTCGATTCTCATATTTGAAAAACTCTATTGAGAAGAATAAACGGAGAACAGCAGAAATTCATTAAGTAACCTAGAATGATGTTGGCAAAAATTGTCTTGGTTCTATAGGTCAGCTCAGAGAAACCAGCAGAAAAATGTCTTCAAACTGTAGTAGCAATTTGAGACATATCAGAGGGGTTGGTCTGGATAAGAAGTGGTTGTGATATCATAAGCTCTTATACAGCTTAGGAATCAAAGGCAGAGAAGCTAGACTTCCAATTTAGGGAGTTGGTTTTGACAAAGGAGAAGAAATGATTTAGAGTTCCAATCCTTGGCCTCCCTGGAGCTGAAGAGTAGTAGCTAGGGCTGTAATCTAGACCTTCATGAGAACCCCAAGGTGATCAAAGCATAACAGAGATCAAGGCTGACAGACAAGGAAGTTAGCAGGGGGTAAAGAAGTTCCTCAGACAAAGATTTGCTATTAGCTGCAGTATTGTGTTAAAGAGCAAATGACCTGGAATTAACCTTCTGATTTTAAACCTCAGCCCCTATGCACACAATCTGTGTGAGCTTAATGAGATGTTTTACTTTCTAAATTTAAGTTCTCCCTTTGTAAAATGGTTCTTACCTAGTAAGGTTGTTGTGAAGATTAAATGAGATAATCTTTTTGAAATCCTTGTCAGTAATATAGGATGTTGTTAATTAAGTATTAATATTATTATTACTAGCAGTATTAATAGCATGAAATCCAGCTAATCCATCTACAGCCAGCCCTCAGCAGCTGAGGGCAAGAGAGAGAAGGAAAAGGAAATGGATTCTAATACTATACATTTTAATAGTGAAAAAATGGGTTTCTATAAATGACACCAACTTCAATAGACCTGAGATGACGCAGATGTTAGAAAAAAAAAAAGAGGTAATGAAAATGACTTTTGTCTAGTACCCCAAGTGTCCCAAGATTTGCCAGTACTGAGACTAATGGAAAACTGTGTCAAATATTCTTAAGGCAATTCAGAAAAAAAGATGCCAAAATGTTCGCTCAAAGGCATCAAAATAGACATTACTAAAATACCTGCATTCTCAATTTCCATAGCATTATTATGTTATCTTCAAAAGAAAAATGCAATCAGTCATTGAAAAGATCACGTAATCTTAGACTCTTATTAATACGTAAGCGGCATAAAGTTCCAATAACATAAATAAATATTTGATAATAGGTAGATAGATAATGGCTAATAAGTTTGGCTCAAGTGAGTGAATAATTTAGAAAATCCAGCTGGATAAGTACATATTTCTCTGCTAATTCATTCTTACTCTCAGGGCATGCACTATGCCCATCAGGTTTGTAGTTTGCTCAGATTACCCCAGAGATATAATAGCGAAGATCCTTAGTTATAAACCTTATATCCACAGACATTTTCTTCTTTCCAGATAATAATAATGATAGTAGTGATAATAATGAATTGTCTTTCAGTTATCCTTTTTCATTATGTTCATATACTTCAGTGTGGCTGGCCCCATTCTCAGCACCAGGATACAGATACTGAATAGTCTATCAGATCAAATTGTTTCACAAAATACTATATTAATTTACTATGTACTGTCTAAATTATAAATTCTACATTGATAAGCTTATGATCATTCCACTCCAACTTTCAAGATTTTAAAAATGTTATGACATTCAACATCTGAATTCTTTTTTTATTCTTTTCTTCACCATGCTCTACATGTCAACTCAACTTATTTAAAATGAAAAGTTGCTACCTTTTGATCCCCTTCACCAATTTCTCCCATACCCTATGCTCCATCTCTAGTAACAACTGATCTGTTATGTGAGCTTGGGTTTTGGGAGGTTTTGTTTGTTTTTAGATTGCACATATAAGTGAGATGATACTGTATTTGTCTTTCTCTGGCTTATTTCACTTATCTTAATGCCTTCGAGGTCCATCCATGTTATTGCAAATGGAAAGATTTTCTTCTTTCTTATGGCTGAATAATATTCTAATATACATATACATATATATGTTCTTTATTCATTTATCTGCCAGTGAACACTAAGGTTGTTTCCATATTTTAGCTATTGCAAATAATGCTACAATGAATAAGAGGGTGCATGTTTTTTTGAGTTAGTGTTTTCATTTTCTTCAGATAAATACCCGGAGTTGAGTTGCTATACCATTTACTAGTTTTAGTTTTAATTTTTTGAGAAAACTTCATATTGTTTTCCACAGTGGTTACACCAATTTACATTCCACCAACGGTGCACAAGGATTTCCTTTTCTCCATATCCTTGCCAACAAATATCTTTGTTATTTCTTGTCTTTTTGATTACAGCCATTCTAACAGATGTGAGGTGGTAGCTCGTTGTGGTTTTGATTTGCATTTTCTGTATGAATGATGTTGAGCTTCTTTTCATGTATCATTTTCCTGATGAACCATGTCAAGCATCTTTTCATGTTGGTCATCTGTATGTCTTTTTTTTTTTTTTAATGTCTATTCAGATCTTCTGCCTATTTTTAAATCAGATTATTGATGTGTGTGTGTGTGTGTGTGTGTGTGTGTGTGTGTTTGGCAGTTGCTACTACATTGTATGAGTTCTTCATTTTCTTGGATAGTAACCATATATCAGATATAGGATTTGCAAATATTTTTTCCCCTTCAGCAGGCTTCCTTTTTATTTTGTTGATGGTTTCCTGAGCAGAAACATTTTAGTTTGATATAGTCCCATTTGTTTATTTCTGTTTTTATTGCCTTATTTCACTTTACTTTTATTCTAATAATCTTTTTGATATTTTATTTGCCATTGTCAGATTTTATTTTCTAGATGTTATCTCTCTTTTTTTTTTTTTTTCAGAAATGCTGATCTATATTGAAGAGGGCAATAATGTGTATGCATGACAGTTTTTTTAAAAAGTTCGTGGTAAAATATACATAATAAAATTTGCTATTTGAACCTTTTACAAGTGTACAGGTCAGAAGTGTTAAGAACATTCAAGATGTTGTGCAATCAATCTCTAGAACTCTCTTTGTCTTGCAAAACTGAAATTCTCTTCCATTAATCAACAATTCCCCATTCTTTCCTCCCTCTAGTTTCTGGCAACCACCATGAAGCAGTCAGAGTAATAGTAGTTCTTTCTGTAGATCTTTTCCTGAGATGCCTGGTATTTATTGGTCTTTTAGTGCACAGAATCTATTTGCCAGATTTCAACTGGTAATAGCTTCTGGAATTACACATTACTTTTGGAGGTTGTAACTTCTGGCTTCATATCTATAAAATGTATTTTCTAGAGTTTTTGGAACTAAGCTCACCTAAATAAGAATTATAAGAGGTGTTTATAAAGCATGCATATTTTGAGCTGCACTCTAAATTAACTATAATGGAATTGTCTATACAATTTGTTTTCTCTCAGGTGAGTCCTAAGAATCTACATTTTTTTTTTTAAATCAAAAATACCCAATGATCCTTAAGCAAATTAAAATGTGATCATTTTAATTGTGGAATTATTCCACATGTATTCAGTGAATTCCAACAATCTACATTCTATTAAGAAACATCAACTAATCCAAGGAAACTACTCTTCATACTGTGCCACTCATAACTTTGAGGGAGGACACTGCAGTTTGTTAATAATGTAACTTGAATCTAGAGACTAGAGAGAGAGATGAGAGATTGGAGAGTAACCCTGACAGTGACTTCCCTGGGCAGGGCCTAAATTTTTAGATTATTATTTTTTTTTGGAAATGTGGGGACAATGGCCAATTTAGTTAACTTTTCAGCTTCCTTCTCCTATATTATAATTTCATTTTGTAGTTGCCCCCACCTCCATACAAAGATGTTTACCTAGCCTTTTGTATTCTGGAATTGTAACTTAAGGTTGTCTAATGGGCATGGATATGAAGGGGAAGGTACACTGGTCTCATCTCATCATCTCATTGGCCTCAGTGGGAATAAATATCAGTACATCTAAGATCAAGATTTAATTCCTGATAGTGAAAGAAGATCCTCATTGCAGCTATGACATTGCCAGACCTCAGGAAGATGTATACCAAATCTACTTATTCCTATTTATAAGGGAGAGAAAGAGAAAAGGCAAGATGTATATATATGGGTAATATAGAACTAAGTACACAATAAGCAGAGTTTTATCTAGATGATCCCTTTTGTTATACTGAACCCTTCATAAAGATTAAATAATGTTATCAGTCAAGTCTTGTATAATCACAAAAATGGAACTGACATATTTATTTTTTCAAGTAATTGAGTGAAGACAACTTGTCTGCAAGCTGTGAAAGATTCAACCATTTTACTGCAGGATTTTATTTGTCCTTGTAGTTTCAATTTTATTTTTAAATTAAATATTAAAACTTAGAAGAAATGTACTTGACTTTTATTTACCAGGCGTTATGGTCACGTTGTATCCTCTTCTAATGCCTCATTAGGATGACTCGTTTTTTTATGTGCCACAGTGGTTTCAATCTTACGCTTTCAATACATTCAAACAGCAAAATGTTTTCTGTCTCTCTAAAAGAAAACATCAGTGTGGCCTTGAGCCGTCCGGCTGTGGAGTTACTTTTGAAAATGACCAAGTTTACATTTTCTCATTTCAGAGGCCACTGTCAGACTGTTATTTTAGCTTTAAAAGTACTGATTTAGTTGCAGAAATTCAGAGAAGAGTCTAGAATCTTATAGCATTTCATAGAACATTTAAAACTAGTCATTATTTATATAACATTTTAAAAAGTATATAAATATTTTAATTGGATTGAATATTTTATGTTTTTATGTGTCCGTATGTAAGCATGTTAAATTACAACTTCCACCATATAATTATTTCGGTACCTACTAGTCCTCAGGAACAGTAAAGAACAAAAAAACTATGTAGAGATATATTTTATTTAATTAAAAATACCAATGTTTAGTATTAAATATCTGAAAGAATTTTTTAAGGAAACTAGACATATAATTCATGGTTTAGGTAAGGAAAAGCAATCATTTTATTATAACTGAGAAGTCACACTACATGTTCTATAAAGATATACAAATATATGATTGTAGTCTAGGTAGGCTTATAGCATTTTTCTCGGATAGTATAATTCAAATATTATTTTGTCCAGGACTGCCAGAATGTGGAAAACCCCACATTTTTTGGATATGCAAGATAGAGGCAAAGACTGATTTTGAGTGTTTCGACATACTTATATTCTTATTTCCAGTTAAACCTCATCAGACATAGTGATTTCCAAGCATCCTGTTCTACCCAAATCAGGAAAAAATACAGTGAAATGTAAATAATGTATACTGTATTTAGAAAAACAACGTAAATACTTTATAGACTGTTCAGTAAATAATGTATATACTTAGAAAAACAATATAAATATTTCATGGACTGTTGGGCCACTGTTAAGATTCAGATTAAACCTCTGGGTTTAAAGAACACCGTGTTTATCAAAACTCAATTTCTTCTACTCAATCGAATTCTGCAAGGTTTGGATAAATTGCCATGTATAAACCGTGTATTCATGATACAATACTACTGCAGTCATGGTATTAACTGTACATTTTATTTTTTAACTGTTACACAATAAAATTATGTGAACTTCAAAGTCTGAGCTATATTTTATTATCACAAAATGTACAGAAAGACTTCTTGTGAAATCCTTGCCAATCTTGCCAGTCACATTGTAAATTCATATTATATTCTTGATCCATTAGGATTACAACCTTGAGTCACATATTTCTAATAATAATGTTTACTGTTCTCAACTTTTGATTCCATTATAGAACTTAATTTTATTTCTTTCTCCTCTCAAAATTACACCACTTTTTCTGTATGTATGTTACCTATTAATGCTTTAAAAATCTTCTTTTTGAGTTTCTTTTAAATAGACTAGAAATATGCTTCATGTCTGTCCTTTTTAGTACTTTAGCATGATAACATATTCTTTCAGTCTCATATTTAATATTCAATATCTATTGTTAAATTCCTCATAAAATGCCAGTAAGTGCTCATATGTTCTAATTAATAGGCATAGTGTGAAGGCCATAACCAGCTTCACAGAGGAGAACAATGAGCTCACAGATCACAGCTGCAATCCACCAGAGGTTGGATGTGAACATTCAATCCTTAACTGCTGAGTATTTCAAGCAGGAAGAACAGCTGGCAAGTGAACAGAACCCATGATGCAGTAACAGTTTGTCAGAACCATGAAAAACTGTAGATGTCAAGTGCATATCAAATAGTATTCTATACCAACTGGTTAACATTATTTGTCCCAAAAGATACCAAATATAAAATTGAAGATTTTCTAGTATATTAAACCAGTATTGAGACCTTCCTTAAGGACCTCTCAGAAATACCTCCTTTTTAGGGTTATACATTACTCCAAATTCTAGAGCACAAAGGCCATAAAAGCTGCTGGCCTTATGCAGTTATAAACACATGTGCAGAAAGTACTGACCATAATAACTTCAGCCTCATTATACCATCATTATAACCTCATGACTACGCCTGGAAGTACATGAATCTAATTATAATAGACTGAATTCTGGGTAAACACATGTACACTAGGCAAAGTTATATAGCTGCCAACTGTCAGTCAACATGACCTCATATACAGATCATCTAGGCTCTCTCATCATGGTGCAAATATAAACAGACCTTCTCATTTCTGCATTGTTAACAGACTTCCTGGCTGGGAACCCACCCCTCTCTTTGAGGTGTGCTAGCTTATCTTTTCACCTTTTAAATTCCACAGGGCTGCAGCTTTCTTTAGCGCAGCTCGTCTCCTTCTAAAGAGTACTTTCAATAAATCTTACTTTTTCTCAATCTCTTTGACCTGTAATTATTTGCTGCGTGGGCAGGGAAGAATTGAGGAACAACACACAGTATCACAGTTCACTGTCCACCTCTTCCTCTTCCCCCATGCTGCTGGGTGATGCCGGATTTCACGCCGGATTTCACATCATCCCATTGGTGACAGTTACCAAAAGAAAACATAAATAAAAGATCCATTTTGCTAATTAATTTTAAATATGAAAAACTTGGTATCTGTTTTTGTATATAGGATAACACTCAAAGCATTAGTCCCATTTTTATACAAGAAACTGAAAGAAGTTATGCAATCTGTCTAAATTTACACAGCTAACAAAGATGAGTTACTATCCAGCCCTTTATCCTGTATTACATTTCATCCTAACTAACGCATCTTTGGGAATGAAGAACAAGATCAGTCAAGGAGCTTTTCAAAAAACTAGTACGGAAAGCATGAGAAGTGAATCCATCAGTGAAAGAGAATACACCATATTCTGTGACAAGGATCTACCTGGAGAATGCACAATAAAAGAGTGAGGTTGAGGTTCTCTGGTGGAGTATTCCCAAAAGCATGTGAGAATAAGATGTTTCTTATTTGAGTCATTAACTGTTTTCCAGGCTACCAGGAAAATGAAGAAAGGTAATTCTATGAGAGCAAAAAGTACTGAAGTGAGAAACATTTTGAAAACAAGTAGTTTTGACTATGCAGTTATAGAAAGAAGCATCTCTCTTATATAGGGGTAAAATTGTCATTGTTAAGAATTGAGCCCTTAATTTTTGTCTAACATTCTCTATGACAAGTTATATGACATGTGAGTTAGGTCACTCATTATCCCCATTTCACAGATGAAGAAAATGAGTACAGCAAAGTTTAATAACATGTCCAGGATTACATAACTAGCATATCACTAAACAATGACTTGAAACCAAGTATTCTAAATACAAAGTGTAAATGCTTAACCACTGTGCTAGCTAAGGTAGGCAATTTCAAGTTTTATTATTATTATTACTATTATAATACATACCATTAATTTACTTGATAGTAAAGACTCCAGCATAAATAATAAGTTATCAATATATCCACAATGATCATTTGGAAGATGTTTTCAAAATTATTATAATAAAATATTTCATGATTGGGAAAACCTTGACAACCAAGAATTATTGTAGGCTTATTTTGTTAATAAATCACATAAAGAAAAGGCAAAGAACAAAATCAGAAATGGATATTTTCTTGCACTACCCCTACAACTAGGGCTTTTTAAGAAAGTCAGTTATATTGTATGTAGACGTATACATGTTTTAAGGTCTTTTGTGTTCCTGGGAGAAATAAGAGATTGGGTTCCATAGAAGATTTGTGCAGAGCTATCATGCTCAGTGGTATTACGTAGATGTACATTTTTATATATTAAATTAGAGATTGCCACAAAGCTGCACACAGTATTGATTTATCATGAGACAGAGCAGTCAGACCATCAAGGGTTTCGCTTAGCACATCCCTTTCATGTAATGAAATTTACAGTAAGAAAGTCAAGGATTCAAAAAGATAAGACTGGGTGTTGTGGCCAAGGGGGAAAAGACTCAGTTCAAACTACATGTTAATTCCTGCTGAGTAGACTATTGAAGTGGTAATAAGGCAGAGGCATTGCCTCTGGCCTCTGCATTTGTACCTCTCAGCCTAGCTGTTTGCTTCCCATCAAGGACGTTATTCAGCCAGGCAGGCTGCAGTCTCTGTGCTGGCAGCTTCATTTCTAACTGAATTTTACAGTTATACCCTGGGAAGCTAAAAATACTCATTGAGAAACACTGAAATGTTTTCTTTGTGCCAAACATTTCTGTATCTTCTTCTATATTGTATCTCTGAAAATTATTTATTTTTTATGTCATTGTTAAACTGTTTTTTTTTTTTTTATAGATTTCAGAATTATCTCTACCACCACAGCTGAAAATTAATAGAACATTGTCTTTTCAATAATCTGTGCATGCCTCATTTCAATGTGAATGATTTGGGGGCAAAAAGAATTGAAAGTAAAAGCTCCCTGGTAATGTTCTAATTCTTAGACATCTGAATAAACTACAGGTCAAATTCTCCTTTATACATAATTTTGAAAAAAGGAGCTTCATTGAGACTCTAACATCTGAATCAATATCATTTTGAAAAGAACAATGAACCAAGCAGTAATGCTCAGAACCAGGTTTACATCTTGGTCAAAATATGTTAGGCAAATTGAAATGTGGCAAAGTTACTAGCTAAAAAATTCTGTAATGTCATTCTCTAAAATTAAAATTGCCCAAGTTTGACAGAATAATCAAACTTAAGGAAAAGAATTATAACATGCCTACTCTAAGTGAATACTCAGAAGCTCAGAAAAACAAAACAAAACAAAACTATCCTCTATCTCATGTGGCAATTTGATGGTAAAACCCAAGATGAAGTTCTGTTTTCACTTCCATACACTTCACTTCCTCTCTACGCCTGGCGTAAGCCAGTCTCTACATGAAAGACCTTATGACAAGCAGGGAAAGCATTAATATGTGAAATCCTTTTACACAGTTTTGTTTATTTGTGGATGTATAAAAGTGCTCTGTAAACTCTGAAGTGTGCTGCACTTCTAAGATAATATGATTACATGAAATATTTACATCCTTTTACAGCCCAGGATTAGAACAGTGAGAGTTTTTTTTTTTCTTTCTGATTGTCAACCTCTTTTTTCTCTAAGTTCCTGTGTAGGCAAAAAGAGAACTAATGGAATTTAGAGGTCATCAGTCTTTAGATGCTACAGCTGTCCTTAAGGCTCAGCCTTAACCTTCTGGCTCATTTCTTGTTCAAGAAATATTTATTTCCTTGTTAAATAGTGGGGAAACAATTGTATAGGAAAGGTAGTTGCAGAACAACAGAAGTCTTTATAAAATCAAACTTCGATTCACTTGCAAATGATATAAATTCTTCATATATTTTTAACAGGTTATTCTGTGAATAATAGAATAGTAGATTTTATTTAATATGCAATGGGATAGGCAACAGATGCCATAGCATGATTTCTGTCAATAGGGCATTGAGCCAGGCTTGGACCTTGCCTCACAGAAATAGTTTTACAAAATACAAAAGCTAGACACTCTGGCCAAATAATGAACATGAAAATAGATGAATTAACTTCTCAAGTTTCCCTCTAGTGCTAAAGTCCAAGATTCTTTCTATAGTCTACAAAATAAAGAAATGAAAGAATTTATGCCCTAAGGTTATCTCACTGTTTAAAAATACAAATCATAGATAGCAAAAGACTATGGGGAATGAATAAAATATAGAGAGAAAGATAAAAGAATGAGTAAGAACAAAGAAGTAGACATAAAGAACAATGAAGTAGAAATAAAGAAAATCATGGCAAGTTTAATCAAAAAGGAAAATGCTAAATATTTAAATGACAGAAGTGATGATAATCTAAAACAGAACATAAACACTTTAAAATGCTTGTCTAAATACCTCAAAATTATAGAAGAGGTATGGAGAAATTATATGCTCTTTCAAACCATCAATATCTTTCATAATTGCCATTTCCTTTATAAATTCTATAAGAATAATTATATGAAATTATTATATAATATATAATATTATTTTATATATATATGTGTGTTTATATATATATATATATATATATATATATATACATATATACATATATATATATCATCATTATCATTTAAAATTTTTCTATAGCATTAACCAACTATTTTCCTGACAGGTTCATGTATAAAATATATATGTATCCCAAACCACATATATAGTTATTTTGGAGCTTTCAGGGCTAGTAGAGATCATTTGATTTAATCTTTTGATTTTTCAAATGAGGAAACAAGGGACACAGATAATTGAAGAGCTTGTTCAAGAACCCACACATTAGCAGTGAAAGAGATATGACAAGAATAAAGGATTTCAAACCCATGGTTAAATCTACTATCTCTCTGTGAGTTCAGTTTCAATATATTCATTTATCTTATAAGAAACTCACTTAATGAATATAATTGTTTTATAGAATATCAAGTACCTAATTTAGAGATTAGAGTAAGAGAGATTAAAAACCAAAATATTCTGATATTAATGCTAAAAATGAAAAAGGAAAATAAATATATTTTATATATTCTAACACAAGGAAATGAGGTGGGGGAGACTATTACTAAATAATAGAAATCTTAAAATGTTATTCCAGTTTTAAGACTATGTGAAGATTTCTGTTTTCTTGGATTCTGTCAAATTTTATTTTGCTTTTCTGGACACAATGCAGTTTAAAACTATCAATGAAAATGGTTAAATTGTGGCAGTCATAACCACCAGGTACATATCCTTTAAATCATCACAAAAGAACCTCTCTGACGGGGCCAAGAAAGGGGTCTGAGAAAATATCTGACTTCAGGCACAGTACTTATTGTTTCTGAGTGCTTAATAAATGCGATTTTATACTGACATGTTCTAGAAAGTTAAGCTAAAAAGAAATTTGGGAGTTTTTAAATTAAGGTTGTAGCTATATAAAGGAAACAATACATTTATTTTGTAAAAAAAAAAAAGACATATACAATCTATTTTCCAATGTATGGCTTTTAAATTAACAAAAGCCTTGTTAAATTATAAAGTGAAATATTTAGTGGTAGCACAATAGGATAAAACAGGTAATTGAGAATTCAAAGTGCAATGCTCTCACCAAACTCTTGATATTATTGCTTTAAATTTGGCATAAATATTTTGTAAAGTATATAAGTTTTGAACTATAAAACCAGTAAAATTCACAGTTATATGGAGCCTATGATGACCTTTGATATATTTTTAGCAATGAACTCACTTTCATGTATTCTCAATGAACTCAGGGAAAAATTGAATCACCGCATAACTGTTTAACTTAGTATTTAACACATACAAGCCATTCTAGAAATGCAAACTTTTTTTTCTCTTTTTTTAAAAAATTAATTTAAGATATAATTTTCATAGAGTAAAAGTCATTCTTTTCAAGTATACAGTTTGATGAGTTTTGTCAAATGTATACCATCCCAAAAACATAGCCATGATCAAAACCTAAATCAATTCCAACATCTCTCAAATTTTCCTCATGCCTTTTTGTAGTTTATCTCCCCTGTCACTCATCCCCTGCCCCAGGCATGTTCCAATTTGTTTCTGTCCCTATATTTTTCCCTCTTACAGAATTTCAAATAAATAGAATCATACAGTATATAGTTTTTTGTTTCTGATTTCCTTTACTTAGCATAATGTTCTTAAGACTTATCCATGGTAATAAATTAGAATTGTTCTCACTTTATAGAACTAAGGCCCAGAGAAGATAAGTGACTGGGCCAAGTTCATATACCTAGTCAGTAATGGAGCTGACATTCAGAAACAGGTATAGACTTCAGAATCCATGTTCTTAAACCCTATTCAATATTACTTTAATAAAATTGTAATTCTATTAACAAGTCAAAGTCTTCTTAAGTGAAGACCTTTTATGAGAGACACTCATAATTCTCACCATTAGGGAGAACATTAGAAAAAGAATATAGTCAAGATTTGATAATAGATGCTAATTCCACCCTAATGACTATGTGTATTTTCCAGGGACTTTTATTACATTTCTTAAACATGGCTGTATACAGATGCAAAAGCTGTAACTCTTCTTTCTTTAACGATATTGAAAGAAAGTCTTCTAAATCAGTGGTCCCCAACTTTGTTGGCACCAGGGACTGGTGCTCCAATGAGAATCTAATGCCTTATAATCTGAGGTGGAGCTGAGGCAGTGATGCTAGCACTGGGGAGCAGCTGAAAATATAGATGAAGCTTCACTCATTCGCAAGCCACTCACTTTCTGCTGTGTGGTCTGGTTCCTAACAGGACACAACCAGTATAGGTCCCTAGCCTGGGGGATTGCGGACCCCTGTTCTAAATGATATTCGGATTAAAGTTTTTCTAGTTCTCTAAATAAAAACATATCACCCTTATACTACAGCCTTTTGGTTATATCCATTGAAAAATTCATATAACATAAAATCAAGAAATCAGTATGACTAGAAAAATTATTTTTCTATATAATATTGAAAGATCATTCCACATTTCTTTTCCATTTACTTGAAAAAAATACAGTTGGAACAATATTCCAGAGCTCAGACTAAGCGACTTGAAGTTAATTAAAAACTGCAAGAAATAAAAAAAAGCTCAAATAAACAATCTAACCTTACACTTAAAAGAACTAGAAAAAGAACAGCAAAGCCCAAAGTAAATAGAAGGAATGAAATAATAAAGATTAGAGTGGAAATAAATGAAATAGAGTTGAGAAAAACAACACAAAAGATGAATAAACCCAAGAGCTGCTTCTTTGAAAGAATAAACAAAATTGACAGACCTTAAGCCACATTCGTCAAGGAAAAAGAGAGAGAGAACTCGAATAAATAAAATCAGAAATGAAAGAAGAGAATTAACCACGGACTCCCCAGAAATACAATAGATTGTAAGAAAATACTACGAGCAATTATATGCAACAAATTGGACAATCTGGAAGAAATGAACACACTCCTAGAAACATACAATCTCCCAAGGCTGAGTCAAGAAGAAACAGAAAACCTGAACCAATCAATTACCACCAATGAAATAGAATTAGTAATCAAAAACCTCTCAAAAAAACAAAAGTCTTGGTCCAGATGGCTTCATAGGCAAATTTTACCAAACATTCAAAGAAGAATTACCTACTCTTCTCAAACTATTCCAAAAAATTCAAGAAGAGAGAAAGCTCTTTAATTCCTTTTATGAGGACACCATTACCTTGATTCCAAAACCAGACAAAGACATTACAAAAAAGAAAACTATAGGCTAATATCTCTTATGAACATTGATGCAAAAATCCTCAACAAAATATTAGCAAAACAAATTCAGCAATATATTACAAATATCATACACCATGATCAAGTTGGACTTATTCCTGGGGTGCAAGGTTGGTACAATATCCGCAAATCAATTAATGTGATATACCACATTAACAAATCGAAAGATAAAAACCATATGATCATTCAATAGATGCAGAAAAAGCGTTTGACAAAATCGAGTATCCATTTATCATAAAAATTCTCAGCAAAGGGGCAAGAGAGGAAACATACCTCAACATAATAAAGACCATATATGACAAACCTACAGTTAACACCATACTCAGTGGGAAAAGGCTAAAAGCATTTTCCTTAAGATCAGGAAAAAGACAAGGCTGCCCACTTTCATCACTTTTATTCAACATTGTATTGGAAGTCTTAGCCACAGCAATAAAACAAGAGAAATAAAAGCCATCCAAGTTGAAAAAGAAGAAGTAAAATTCTCATTATTTGCCAATGACATGATACTATATAAAGAGAATCCTAAAGATTCCATCAAAAAACCATTAGAACTGAATTCAGTAAAGTAGCAGATTACAAAATAAATATTAAGAAGTCAGTGGCATTTTTATACACCAATGATGAACTTTAGGAAAGAGAAATTAAGAAAATAATCCCATTTACAATTGCGTCAAAAACTATAAAATACCTGGGAATCAAATTAGCAAAGGAGGTAAAAGACCTGTTTTCAGAAAATTATAAGTCATTGAAAAAAGAAATTGATGAAGGTACAAATAAGTAGAAGTATATACCGTGCTCATGGTAGGAAGAATCAACATCATTAAAATGGGCATACTACCCAAAGCAATCTATAGATTCAATACAATCCCTATCAAAATATCAATGGCATTTTTCAGAGAGCTAAAATTTATATGGAACCATAAAAGCCCCCGAATAGCCATGGCAATCTTGAGAAAGAACAAAATTGGAGGTATCATACTACCTGATAATTAACTATATTAGAATTTTCTAGTATTCAAAAGAGCATGGTACTGGCATAAAAACAAATACATTGGTCAATTGAACAGAATAGAGGGCCCAGAAATAAATCCACACCTATATGCTCACTTAATATATGATAAAGAACGTAAGAATATACAATGGGGTAAAGACAGTCTTTGATAAATGGCGTTGGGAAGATTGGACAGATACATGCAAAGAAAAGGAGCTGGACCACTTTCTTACATCATATACAAGAATAGACTCAAAATGGATTAAAGACTTAACTGTAAGACCTGAAACAATTAAACTTCTAGAAGAAAACATAGACAGTAAACTGTCTGATATTACTAACAGGAATTTCTTTTCAGATATATCTCCACAGGCAAGGGAAACAAAAGAAAAAATGAACAAATGGGACTACATCAAATTAAAAAGTTTTCATGCAGCAAAGGAAACCATCAACAAAACAAAAAGAAAATCGACTGATTGGAGGAATCAATTCGCTAATGATACATCTGATAAGGGGTTGATATCCAAAATATATAAAGAACTCATACAACTCAACAACAAAAAAACAAACAATCCAATTAAAAAATGGGCTGAAGACCTGAACAGATATTTCTCCAGAGAGGAAATATAGATGGCTAATAAAAATATGAAAAGGTACTAAAGGTTGCTAATCATCAGAGAAATGCAAATTAAAACCACAAAGAGATAATACCTGTTGCCTTTCAGAATGGCTATCATCAATAAATCAAAAAGCAACAAGTGTTGGCAAGGATGAAGAAAAAAGGGAACTCTTGTACACTGTTGGTGGAATTGCAAATTGGAATAGCCACTATGGAAAACGATATGGAGTTTCTCAAACAATTAAAAATAGATATAACTTTTGACTCAGCAATTGCACTTCTGGGTATTAATCCAAAGAAAACCAAAACAATAATTTGAAAGATCTATGCCCCCCAATATTCATGGCAGCACAATTTACAATAACCAAGATATGGAAGCAACCTAAATGCCTATCAACAGATGACTGTATAAAAAAATTATGGTTCGTATATACAATGGAATAGTATTCAGCCTTTAAAAAATATGAAATCCTACTATTTGCAATGACATGGATGGACCTAGAGGTTATTATGCTGAGTAAAATAAGTCAGACAGAGAAAGATAAATACCATATGATTTCACTTATATGCGAATCTAAGGAACAAAAAGAACAAACTAATCAAAAACAGACTCAGAAATATAGTGGATAATTTGGTGACGGACAGAGAGGAGGGGGGTTGTGAGGCTGGGAGGATAAGGTGAAGGGTTAAAGAAGTACAAATTAGTAGTTGAAAGATGATCACGGGAATGGGGAGCATGGCATAGGGGATACTGTTAGCATTAAATGTTTGTTGGTTAGGTGGAGGGCTAGAGGAGGAAGGGAGCAATTAGGGGGATTGTTTAATGAACTATGTAGATGTCTAACCAATGTACTATATACTTGAAACTAGTTAAAAAAAAAACAAGAAAAATTAAAATCATTAAGATTATTGAAATTATTTTATTAGATATAAAATGTTAATAAGCAATTGAAAAATGAGAAATCTGCTCTTAAATGAATCAGGCAATTCTAATATAATGACAAAAGATTAAAATTTATGGATATTTCTTATACACAATTCATATGATCTCACCTTTAAATTTCAAGACAGACTGGTAGTTGCTCTCAGTTCATGGATGAAATTATTTCCTTAATATGTTTACAATGACTTTTTCCATAGTTTATCTGTTTATTACCTAAATTAACAGATGAGCTTGGCTAGTCAAAAATTAGAGCATGTCACTATTAAATCATTACTTACTATTACAGATTATGTCTTCTATAGGATATATGGAAGTCCTAACCCTGAAAACTGTGAATGTGACCTTATGTGGAAAAAGTGTTTAACAGATGTCGTCAAGTTAGAACGAAGTCATTAGAGTCGGCCCTAATCAAATATGACCATTTTCCTTATAAAAAGGGGGAAATATAAAAAGGGGGAAATTCGGACATAGACACACAAGGAAAAGAACACCAGGTGAAGACACAGGAACATAAGGAAGATGGTCATGTGAAAACAGAGGCAAGGATTGAGGTCATGCTGTCACAAACTGAGGGGCACCTGGGATCACCAGAAGCTGGAAAAGGCAAGGAAGTTTTCTCCACTAGAAGGAGCTCTGCCCCACCAACATCTCGATTTTTGATGTCTAGCTTCAAGAACTGTAAGAAAATATGTTTCTGTTGTTTTAAGCCACTCAGTTTGTGGTGCAGATCTAGGAAACTGCCACATGGACAGATAAGATTGATACCAAACATTTTAAAGAAACATTCTAAAATCTCTGGTTACTATATATTAGCGATCAATATACCAATAGTTTGGGTAAGTTCAGTAATATGATTATTATAAATAGACAGCCAAGCAGCAGGACATCAAATAGGAATCATATCTTTCTGAAGGACAGGCAAGTATTATGCTTTCTGGATCTTTCACTAGATTCACATTAATGTCCTTGATTTTACATGCAAACATTTTCCAGTTTTCTATAACGCAAATTCTCTTGTTTGCCTAATATACGTGGACATCGTTTGCTTATTCCAAGGTTATACACCATTCAATTGTGTCAAATCAAGGTGAAAGTTGAGTTTTGTGCAAAAAGAAATCCTGTATTGATGAACAAAGAAGTTAAAGAAGTTGTAAGAAAAGAAAATTTCCATCAAAATCATTATGGTGTTTTTTTTTTTTTTTTAATAAAAAGGATTTGAAGGACACAGGAATGTTCTGAGGGTTGTCCAAAACCTGATGAAAGAAGAGGTGAATATTGAAATGATACACCAAGGCCTCTGTGCCTGGACTCAGGCTTTTTTGGCAGAATTACTGAATATTTCAAATATTCTATTAAGCGATCACAATTCACGAAAAGGCAATCATTGTATTTATGTTAAATATTGTGTGACTTATTAACTTGGCATAATTTATCCTCATTTTTTTCCTCTGCCCAAACTTAGAATCCCAATAGAAATATCACTTTCACATTCTAACAATCAATAGCAAGTTTTCAATATACTTAGTAATAAACTTGGAAAGAACATCGTCAGATTGGCTAATTCAGTGAGACTATTTCACTTGCAGATGAGCTGGTTTCGATTTGTTACCTGCCAAGTGTGGCAGCTCAATACTGGGCCCATTATTCAAGGATCAGGGGAAAAGTGGTGCTAAATGAGCCTAGCTGTCAACACGTTCTCTCATTGCAACATCATCAGCCTTTCCTGGCTTGAACCCTCTCATCCCAAGTCCACACACACACACATCGCCCTTCCATCTGCTAGCACGGTGGGTTGATGTTACAACAAACCAATTCCACCCTATCTATTGATTTACACTCTGTTTCTCTAGACATCAATCTCAGTAAAATCTCTCCTTTTGACTTTTTATTTTCAGTTTGGGCATGGATATTTTTTTATTTGCTATTTTATGAAAAGAGAAAAATTTAAAGGAGCAGGAAGAAAAATCACTTGAAAATATGTGTTTGATCATGTTAAATAGAGTCAGCTTTTAATGAGTATTTTTTAAAAAGTTGATATAGCCCAAAATAGCATGATTTGTTTTTTATTCAATTTCTTCTTGTAAGAAATTGGAAGCTCTACAGTGGAGAATAGATTCCATGGTATAGATTAAACCTGAGCTGACAAACTATAGCTTCTGGAATCATGAGGCCTGTCATTTTGTTTTCTATACACAATACTCTGCAAAGATATTATAACACTAGCACCCACTGATGTGAGATTTCTGTAACACCTGGACACAAAGCTATAAGAAAGGGGTAGTAATGACAGTTCCATGATTACTCCCTTTCTGGTCAATTTCAATCAGTTTCTTAATGTGACTT
The DNA here is from genome assembly GCA_028627145.1 of Eidolon dupreanum. Lineage (NCBI taxonomy): Eukaryota > Metazoa > Chordata > Mammalia > Chiroptera > Pteropodidae > Eidolon > Eidolon dupreanum. The sequence continues at coordinate 59,061,311 of CM053508.1, forward strand.
TAATGATGTTTTTTAGTGTTAATTTCTTTTTATTTTTTTAATGTTATACCAATAGCAGTTTTATTCAACCACTGTGATTTTTTCATTAGGATGATTATAGTGGAAGATGACTCTCTGTGGAAACGTATGAGACACTCTTGTTATCCATGCACCATTGTTACTCTACACTAATTGCTCCAGTCTGTCATGTGAATGAGTATTTAAGGAGATTTTAATCCCTGAACCACCACGTTCATTGTAATTCTGTATACTAAAGATCCTTATGACATTATAGTGATAAAATTGGTAGCATCGCACACATGCCCAGATCGTCTACAATTTAAACATAGTTAAAGTGTTTGGATGCATTTTAATTTGTAAATAATTTGTTTCTAAGATAAATTGATGTGTGCTAAGTTATAGTTTGGAGTAAACTTTACAGTTAAACTTTCATGAATACAGCTTAAGAGAGGAATGATATTTCAGCTGATTTTTTGCTCTCATTTGCAAATCATGCTTCATTTAAGTTCCTAGTAAGGATAGGCGGTTATGAATAATGTCCAGCTATCACAGCTCTCTGCTCCTATGAGAAAGATGTCAAATGGACTGAACCCATCAAGACAAGGATTTAGGTCATTAACTCAACTATAGATTTGAAAGCATTTCAAAAACTGGGTCAGTTTGTCAAAGGTACAAACATGACATGACAGAGCCATTTCTAAAACTGAAGTGTACAATTACAAGTCACATCAAAAGTAATCAATGCGGTTCATTATAAAATCTGTTGTTTAGGGCATCTATAGTGAAGTTCAAAGTAAAAGATATACTTGTCTCCATCTAGGGATGATAAAAAGGTTAGAATGATAAGATGGCAACATTATCAAAGAGTTGTAAATATATGACATACTGAGTTGGCATTTAAAAAGTTTCTGTTTTAGCACAGAACTTCTATCACCACAGCAATGGATTTTACAAAGACTGTATTAATTAGATGCAAATGGCTGCAAGGGAAACAGAACCTTTTAGTTTTTGAAAAGGAGAGCTTAAATCTTATATATTGTAGAGTATGGTATGAAAACCATATTGTCAGTTGAACATAGTGAATTTGATGTACATTCTCTCAAGGAAAGGTCATTTGAGTTGGCATGGTTGCAATTGTTTTTAAATAATTGTGAAACTGCCAGCATTGAATGAAGTTAAATGATGATAAGACTGCAAGTATTAAAATGGTGAAATATAATAAAAGAATAAATTTAAAAATGATAGAAAATATACAAATGGACAGTGAAATTTCAAGAGCCCACCTTCAAGTAATGATTAATTAATTGTGAAGATAATAAAATTAAATAGTTCTATCACAATCTTAGGTAAGATTTTAAATTATAACGATTTTTAACTTTTAGAGCAAATTTAGGTAAATTTATACCCCTCTGAATATGTTAAAATCTACTGTTTTGAGAATAGTTTGGGTGGAAAGAACTCAAACTCACCTTGAGCTTTGTGGAAAATTGAAGAGAGACATATCAGGATGATCTCAAAGGCTAATTTCTTCTTTTCAGCTGCTTGACAGAGATAGCAGGTCAAAGTGCATAGAAGCAAGTCCCTGGCCTATGGATGCTTCTCCAAACAAGATCTATCCTACGGGAATGTGGAGCTTCCATTGCTACATAGTCATACGGGAAGTTTCTGCATCATACCCTTCCACACAGAATTCTGGAAAAGGAGCTCTTTCCACTGGCCACTGGCCACTGGTATGCAGGACCAGGCCCAGCCCGGGCACAGCTCTGTGTGAATCAAAGAGATCTCAGGAGTTGTGTGCACTTTGCTATAATTCTACTTATGAGGTTTAAATACCTCAACATATGTTTAAATGAACTTTGCTCAATTACCTGTAGACTATTTTTCTCATTGCTTAAAGCTGGATCTAATATAGCAATTCTAGTGATTTCTCACTTTAGGTTTGCCATTGTCTTTTTGTTTTTGACATTCTCTGTTCTAAACCTAAAGGATATTGGTCTTGAACTCTGCACAGGGAGAGAATGAAGAGGAAGAGTAGAGAGAAGGCATTAATTATTCTTTGATTCAGTTTTTTCTAAAACTAGTTTTCCCCTTGCATCTTCCATGCTTGTTATGCAAGCTAAAGAGGATCTATGAAAAATTGGGAAAGTCAAGAATGCTTGAGATGAGTCTTGCAAGATGAGTAGAGAATGTCCAAGTCTACTTGTTATGTGTGTTACATTGGGGACAATGGGGGACAGAAGAGAAACTGGCAGTAATTCTGGGATGAGGGAGAAGTGTGTCTCTAAAATGCAAAGAGGAGCAAATACAAGAGTGCCTGCAGGGAAACAGCATGCCACCTTCCAGGAGCTACACTTAATTCAGCAGGAGATTACGTATATGGAGTAGGGGAAAATGGATGGAAGAATGCATATTGTACATCAAACACTGTTCTTAGCATTTTTTACATATGAACTTAATACTCTAATTCTAATAGCACTACTATGTGACACAGAGTATTATTGTTCTTATGTTACCTATTACAAAACTAAGAGACAAGGACATGCAGCTTCACGAGTAGAAGGGCTTCAAACCCTGGTAGTGGGGATGTAGTACATGTCCATAATCCCCACAGTGGAATTCCCATGTGCTTAGGTAGGCAGAGAGGGTTCAGGTCAAAGGAACTTCTTGCCAGCTCTGTAAAGAGTTGTGGGGTGACACTAAAGGAAGTTTCAAAACTGAGGGTGAAATGATAAGAAATTTATTTTAGATCATTCTGAATCTAAATAGTAGTGAAAATAAATGAGAACACTGAAAATAAGTCAAGCAAGGAATCCAGTTAAGAAGCTATTTAACCATCTGATAAATGCTAATGGGTAGTTCACTAGAGACAATGTCAGCGGGAATAGATAGGAAAAAATGATCTAAGGCATTTTCAGGGTAAAAAAATTGCTATGATTTAGTGACTATATAGTCAAAGGTTTTTTTGTTTTTTGTTTTTTGTTTTTTTTTAATTCAATATCTGGACCAAGTCTATTCCTATGTGTTATCTCGTTTCTTGATGTTTCTTCAAAGTTCAAGATCCCAGACTTAGATGTCCTTTAAATCATTTAGATATTTAGTTTTTTCTGTTCTTTCATACTTCAACATGAAGCCAACTTCGGAGATAAGAATAGAGAGAGTCCTGATTGTTGGAATCTTAGTAGCTTCACACCCAACATGTTTTCCTGGCTTGAGCATACATCGTCTTTTATCAGTCCCAGTCCTATTTCTCAATGCCTCCACTGGGACACATTTTAGTTCCTCAATTCAGTCACCAGAGTCTGAAATTATACCTTAGAGTCACCTAATCTTGAGAGGAAACAAAGCTCACAGCAAGAATTAAAATTTTTACCGTTTTCCGTGAAGTGCTATTGGGAAAAATGCTTGCTGGATTCCCTTTAAACTCTCTGATATTACCTTTGACAGCATGATAGTGAGCCTCTGGATGTGTAGCAGCTGCCCTTCTTAACTGGGCTCCTCAACGATAATGAACCTAAATCTCCTTCAGTGGGGAAGGGAAAGGTCTACTTGATTGTAGAATTGCCCTATTAAAGTTTCATCGAGTGTCCCCTATGCCATGATAAACAGAACCTCAAATGATATTTGTCTTAGAAGTACACCTCAGGGCTAAGCTAGCTTCCTCAAATAGAGCTGTTAATAACATCACTTTTCTAGGTTAAATATGTGAAGAATAATGGAAGGCTGTAGTTCACACATCACAGTTTTCCAGGGACAATACATAAAATCTGTCAAGCAAAGCTCTTTTAAAAGAAGTAACACAATTTTATCCCTTTTCCACATTCAGCTGAGTTTTACCTCTTTCCAAATTACACTTGTCATATTAATGTATTTCCCACAACTCCTGGGATGTTATATATTTCCAAAATATTTAATGAATGGGAAAAATTAGAAAATAACTCAATTTCTATTTTATACTTGAAACTACTCAGGCTGATTGACACATATATTAGTTTTCTGCCATTGTGGGAAAAAAAGTGGAGGGCAGCTTAAAAATATGCATGGCATATTCCAAGAAAAATATAAAGTAATAATAAAAAGAAATTGTGGGTAGAATAGCAAGAGGGAGAAGGAATAAGGTTACAATGTATAGAGTTTATAATAAATGTCTGAAAACTTAAATAGAAATTAGCCCCAAATTAGATTTTAATGGTTAATATACAAATATTAATTTTAGTTTTTAAAAGGTAAAAAAAAAAAATAACAACCACTTAGGAAAGGATACTGAAACTTTGGAAAATTTTCATAGTTAAAGCAGGGAGAGGACACTTTATAATGAAAAAAATGTTTGTAATAATTAAAGTGGCAATCTTCACAGAGTTGTATCTTTTAATGTTTTTCAATACAGGCTGAGATTGAAATGCATTACAAGTACTTCTATGGGGTGCCAATTTAAAATATTCTAAGTATTCATGACTTGACAGTCTGCTAAATTTAGGTGGTAGACTTTTAGATTATGCAGGAAAATATTTGAACTACCTTTCAAGTATAGTTCCAAAAATAATATTTCTGACAGAAAAAGTTATGTAAGTTGGGGAGCAATAGTGAGTTCACAAAGGTGCAGAAAAAGCAAGTAAGTTGTTTTGTTTGTTTGTTTAAGCTATTGGGATAAATGATGGGAAGAGAGACATAAGAAGGAGATGAGATTTGTTAGAAAGAAAAAGTGTTCAGATTCCTAAAACATTAAAAGTTTAACCAAAGAGAGATGTGCATCTGCTTTTTAATAAGCTCTACTCTTGGCCATTTAAATTAACAGATAGACATTTACAGAATTTCATTTTAAAAAATTACAGAAATGTTGCATTTATTTAAAAATAGATAACAGCAATTATGATGTGAAAAATGTCTACTCAGTTTATCTTCTCTAACCCTTTCTTCCATTCCAACCTGCCTATTTTCTGTATACATCAAATGACCAAATCCTTCTGAGGTTATGCAATATATCTACTTTTCCATCACATTTTGGCTAAAGACAAATGTCCATTAATAACAAGATCCTTCTAAATAAAAATGTCTTCATACGAATCTAGATTAAATTTTAAAACATTTTTCTCACTCAGAGAATTATATAACGTGGCATATCTGTAAGTTTCCCTCAATGATTAATATTCAGGATAAAGTTCAACCTCAGTTAAGAATCAGTTAAAATTAAATAATTGCTTAGTGGAAACAACTCATTTAATGAAAGATATTTTTTAAACCCCTGCAGCATGAACTGTCCTTTGGGGAATAAGTAAAGCTTCCTAGAACTGCTAATGTTCATTCTATAGGTGTTTGTGAGACTTATCAAATATTCAAAGTGCAAACACACACATCTTTGCTCTATCAATATTTATAGCCTAGAAACATATTATTGTTGCAAATATGTCAGGACAATAAAAAATATCCATTTACAATGGGAATTTATAACAAAGGGCAATTGAACAATATAATTTATTCTTATCATTTGCTGAGTGACTCATAAGTAATAAGAAATGAAACTACAGGTAAGTTATGAAGGTCATTTCCTCTCATGTATGAAAAAACATAAATTTTTTATATTGTTATCTGCTGTAACACATTCTCTCCATTGAGGATTCTCAAAATTATGAGCCAGATGTCTGGACTCTATACTGTGAAAGTGCCCCAAGTTGGCTTTCAGTGGCACGGCCATGGTTTAGACTAAGTGCCTGTGCTTCTATTAACTTTAACTTGTATTGATATGTCATTCTCCATCTGATATAAAACAAATTAGTACCTAGAGGCTATCATTAGTATAGAAAATAATAATAGTAGCATGCATTTATATTATTTACCATTATAAAGTATACTTTAAGAAGTGTCATATTAAAAACACTGTAGAATATTCCTTTTTAAAAGACTTAATATTTTGTTTTCACATGTGAAAACATAGGTTCAGAATGGGCACTCAATTTGCCCAAATTCCCACAGCTAGTAAACATTTAAATAGGAGTTTAAATTCCAGGATTTATCCATTTTCAGCTACATCATGGTCCTACAGAAGAAGCAATGATACAAACCACTGAAACTTGTTGGATGTTATAAGCATTTTTTTTTGTGGATTGCTACATTTAATCTTTTCAACAATCCATATAAATAAGTAATTAATAAGCCTATTTTACTTATGAGGTGACTAAGGTTTAGAGAAACTAAAAAACCCTTCATAGGTAGAAAAATGAATTTGAAATTAGCTATTTTTAATCTAAGTTTATGATTTTAAAGAATACACCATAGCTAAAGGAACATTGTTATTTAGACTTGGGTTTCTCACTGTTGATGAACCGCAGATCACCTTGATATAGTAACATGTATTTTAACATGAATGTGATTGTTCTCTGGTAGAGTTTGAGTAGACAAGGCCCCCCAAAGATACCCAATCCTAGTTCCTACAACCTATGATTATGTAAAGCTACCTGGCAAAGGGGAATTAAGGTTGCAGATGCTAATTAGGATGTTGACTCTGAGATAAGGCGAGTACTCTGGCTTTGAGAACTCAGCTAATAGACTACTCCACGGTATTTTTGTCTTGGCATCTATTTATTTGACCAAGCAGCCTGGGCAGGGGGGACTTAAACTGACACTAGCCCCCTCATGCAAGTCCATACCCTAGATAACAGACCTTAAAGTCACAAGCATACATAAATTCTGATATGATTTCCTCAACAGTCTTGTGATCAAAGTCCTCCCTTCCTCCCAGGGCCTTTCCTTTGAGTGCCCCTTAGATAAAACCCCTGTAGAATTTACTGAACCCTGCACTTTTTGGTTTGGATTGACCAATCTGACCTTAGCCTGGGAACCCCCGAGCACTCCACCCACAGACTCTAATAAAGCCATATGTCCCAGGTCTTGCCTCTCTCTCTGTGTGCCTTGACATCCCTGTGTGACCCCTTGAGACATGCCATGTATCTCTTCCAGAACCTATGAGTAATCAACTTCTGTACTTCAATTTCTTTTGTGGTCTTTTTTTGAACTGCAGCTCACTATCTGGCACTATTTTCTGCACTTAACAAATGTTGATTTAACTAAGTCTTTACACCAATTTAATCACAAGGGTCCTTATGAATGGAAGACGGAGGCAAGAGAGAGAAGCAGTGTGAGAAAAACATGGCTTCCTATTGTTGGCTACAAAGACAATGGAAGAAGGATGCAAGTGACTTCTAGAAGCCAGTGGAGACAACAAAATGATTCTTCCCAAGAACTACAAGGAACACAGTACTGACCACACACTGATTTGGGAACAGGGACATTAGTTTAAACTTCTGACCTCCACAACTTTAAGGTAATAAATGTGTGGTCTTCAAGCTGCTAAGTTAGTGATAATTTGTTACAGCATTGATAGAAAACTAATACACCAAGTTATTTCACAACGTAAGATCGACCTTTGTGATAGCTACTCAGTTCAAAGTTTGCCCTCCTGTCTTGCAGACCCAGGGCAAGTATACATTTGCTAGTAGTAAAAAAAAAAAAAAAAAAAAAAAAAGAAAGAAAAGAAAAAAAGTGACTTACAAAGATGCTCATCTAGTTACAAACAATACCGTTTCTTGAAGTGAGAATTACCACTGCTGGCTGGACAACATGCTTTTGTTTTTTTCTCACGATGTTAGTGAAACATAAAATAAGATACTATATATGTCAAGGTAGGGAAGTGTGAAAATAGAAAAAAAATTAAGGGGCATATTCTTCTACCACAGAAAACTGTAAGGAAAGAATCAAAAGAACGTGCTGTAAACAGAATGGATTTGTGAGTCAAGTGTACTCACAGGAGAGCTATGTCTGCCACAGATGTTCAAGTGCTGCTTTGACTTGGCCACTACATACATTACATAAATAGTGCTTGCCAAGTTATTGCCTTTTTCTGCCTCTTGTGCTCCCTTTCCTGGGGTTTAGTAGTAAATGATGCTTACCCCTCTTTGCAAAATTTGAACAAATCAGGGAAAATGAATACAATGTGTCTTCCCTATGCTAAATTTGCTATAGTATAGGACATTCTACTCTATATACAGAAGGTCCCTGATTTATGACGATTTGATATATTTCTCAATGCATTCTTTAGAAACCATATTTTCAATTTTGAATGTTGATCTTTTCCTGGGCTAGTGATATGTGCTATGGCACTTTTGAGTGATGCCGGGCAGTGGCAGTGAGCCAAAACTCCCAGCCAGCCAAGTGATTACCATAAAGAACCACCAATATTCTACAGTGTACTGTGTTGTCAGTGTATTTTGGGTATTATGTTTGTGTTTCCACATCTTATCAAGTCTACAGAATTCTCTCTCATCTATGTCTTCTTCTTCTCATGATAAGAAAAAGAGGAAGACAATTACTTTTGGGATGGCACTAAGATAACTTCCCAACTGTAGGCTAATGTAAGTGTTCTGAGTATGTTTAAGGGAGGCTTGGCTAAGTTATGATGTTTGGTAGGTTAGGTGTATTAAATGCAGTTTTGACTTATGATATATAAAACTTATAATGAGTTTACAGGACATAATCCTATCCTAAGTCAAGGAACAACTCTAGTTAGATACTTGCAATCTTTTATTTGTTGTCCATAATTAGCAAAACATTACTTACAATTAAAGTTTGTCAGCTTAAATTTTAAATGGAGAACTTTGTTTCCATCATTACCTAATTCTTAAATATAAGGTAAGGAGAAACTCAACTCTTCTCAGTTACTTATCTAATGGTTCTGAGTTCAGGACACAATTAAATTAAATATATGGCTATAGTGGATAATCTTGCTCTTTACTGTCCTTATTCGGACCTAGGCAGCCTCTAATGAAGCACAGGTGTTTTGGTTTGTTTATTTTATTTTGTTTTACTCCATGCAGATGGAATATATGAGGATTCTCATCCTACTCTACTTCATTCCTACCTCTTTTTCCCGCCCTCTTTCCTTCTTTCTCACTATGATCTTTCACTAGGTAACCCTGAATGAATATTTTATCAGACTTAATAAAGAGCTATTAATAAATTGGAACAAATGGCTTTTTGTTAATTTTAACAAACAATTATTTGATATAAGTTTCATTTTCCTGTGTGCATCTACATATCATATCTTGGAAAGCCCTAGAAGGGTACTATGTGGACTTTTGACATTCCTGGTTACTTGGGCCCAATATAACATTTGAATACCAAAACTCAACCTAAATTATAATATTATGAAGAACTTCACAGTAATTTACAAATTTTAAATATATTTTTATGTTATCATAATAGATCTCATGCTAGCAGATATCTTAATGTTTCACAGTAGGAAGAATCACATAAAAGGTATACAATATAAAATCTGACAGTATGAATCATTATAATTTTTGAGTTATTTTTAAATATATACAAGCTACACTCTGTTAGTAACTACCTCTTAACGTTTTCTGTATATGAGAATTTTCTTGTTTGATTCCTTACCCTGGGTTCAATTCCCAGAATTAAATTGACCCTTCTGATGCATTTCAAACTCATGTTCAAGGTAACAACTACTGTGTGTGTCAAGCCACCAGCTTTCCAAGTTCAAAGTCATTTTTTCAAGTCAGTCCATATTCATATTTTGCTTTGCCCTAACTTACACCAGAGCTAATGCCATTTGATTTTAGGCTAGGTTTTGAAGACTGAATAAAGGGTAGTGAGGTTGAGTTTTTTGATACAACTGTAGGATAAAATATTCCTGCTAAGAGGAAGGACAGAAATTCAGAATGTCAACTGTGGGTATAGCAAGAAATTTTGGTCAGAAACTTCCAACAGAGTTAGTGAGGAAGAAATAATAGAAAAAAAAAAAAAAAAAAAAAAAAAAACAGGAACAGAACCAAACTAAACTATAGGGGTAAATCATTATAATTTATATGTATTTGACACTTGCACACTCCTCTTTAGATTGGCAACTAAACACAAACCAAAAAGTACTTTCTTGCTTTTATAATATATGCTATACAGCTTTCATACTATTGTTCTGACTCTAAAGTCAGGTAAGGAAATATTCTCTGGGAGAAAATCATAATGGAATGATATTAGCTATAGCTAATGCTATGGATCTCAGGGAAGATATGATAGCTACAGGAGGGAAAGTAGACAAGCTACTAATGTCAACTTTATTTTGTGTCTTATCTCAAGGATTTCTGGTGACATTTTCTCTCTGGATAATTTATTATTAACCTCAAACATTTTCACTATAAATGTTTATAAAAAAATTTAAACATTAGTTAACAATTCAAAAGTAACTAGAACTGTAGAATTTTATTGTATTGTGTCTTTAGAACATCTAAGGTGGTTTGGGATCATTTATTTACATTAACTTAAGATGTTACATGTAATTGAAATGAAAAATGGTATAGAAATATATCTGAACATAAACAATTTTTCTTTCTCTACCTCTATATCTAGCTATATTTAGATGTTAGAAATACCACACTTCATTGCATTTCATTAGTACCTAAATTTACTTGATTTAAAATCAAAGGTCATTGTTATGGTCTGAATTTTTATGTCCTGTTCCCCCAATTCATATTTTGAAGTTTTACCTACTCCCCAAAGTGATGGTGTTAGGAGATGGGAACTTTGGGAGGTGTTCCTCAAGAATGGGATTATTACCCGCAAAGGCTCCAGGGAGTTCCCCTGGCCCCTCCACCAAGTGAGGTTACAGTGAGGAGGCCAGCCAGCAGGTTTATTACATGACACCAAATCTGGAGGCACCTTGATCTCAGACTTTCCAGCCTACAGAACTGTGAGAAATGAATGCTCATTGTTATAAACTACATAGGCTATAGTATTTTGTTACAGCAGCCCAAATGAATTAAGTCAGCCATATTTTGCCTTTCACATTCCATGAGATTATAAAAAGCCTTACAGAGTTCCAGTTCAGTGGGGGAGACTTGGTTCTTTAGTTGTTACTTTGGCTCCTTCGAGTTGTCTTCCATGCTATCTGGGGACACAATATTCTTAGATGAGGATGGATATTCCTTTGCCTAATTGGTTCTGAGTACTCCTTATTTCTTTTGCATCTAAAGTCTTCTTTCTTCCCATCTCTATAAGGAAGCAGGGCCAGATCTAGGAGACTTTCCTCTCCTCAGTGTCTTAAAATCTAATCCCTTTCCATCCCCTTGACCTCAAGGACTTTCTTCTGCCTTCTTTCTTAGACCCAGCTAGCTTCATTTTCTCAATGGGATTTGACTTTTATGAAATAGAGGTCAATCCTTGAATTTGTACTATACCTGCAATCTGTCCTGCCAAAAAAATTTCTGAAGCATTGAAGCCTAAAAACAACATAGTAGTAGAATACTGGAGAGGTAAATACAAAGACAAAAATACTTTTAGTAAATTACTTAAGCATTTCAGCTTCATAAATTCTTTGAGCAGATGTTAGCAAGGTATACATTTAATACAAAGAATAGACATAATTAAGAGAAAATTTTTAAATTTTAATGCACATGCTAGTCAGCAGTAAGTCCTTCAAAAAATTTTAGAAAATCAACTGGAATATTTTGAACATAAGTTTTTATATACTCCTTTATTTAGGGGTGACGATATTCTTAATATCATGTACTTATTTCATGTAAAACACCATAACACTACAGTAAGCTAAGTCAATTGGAAACTAAATAAAATATATAAAATCATATTTTATACAACAATGAAAAAATAAGGTTATCAAAGAAGTTGTGTTTTCTATAAAATAAAAAATATGTTTCCCTCACCAGAGACTCAAGAGTACTGTTGTATTATGTTGTTGAGGTTTGAAAGTCTCATTTCGGCTGTGATTAACACTCTTGTGTATAACAAGCAATACCTTAAACTGAAAACCTATTTTCCTTTTTTTCTCCTTTTTCACAACATTGCTTTCTCTCAACTACCACTTAAAATTCAAGTAGGTTTTTTTTTTTTTTTTTTTAATGACTAAGGTCACATTACAAAATAGCACATAAGATGAAGGTAATAGAGTGTAGCCAAAGAGGGGCGTGAAAATGAACACATCAGAAGCCAGCATTGCTTGAGTGCAGTTTCAGAGGTGTTCATTTTCATTGGATCTTTAAGGTAGGCTGACAGGAACAATCAGCTGCCTCATAGATCACTGACAGGACCTCAGGAAGACAGATGACATTCAGAATAGCAAACCCCACAGAAATTAAACAAAGTGCTTGAAGAACAATTAACATCTTTCAGGATAAAAATGCCAAGGAGGAACATTGCTAATTTTAGGGCACAAAACCAAACTCAAATGACATCTTCATCTCAATGGCAGTTAAGCCCACAAAATAAACAGTGATTCGACCTGCAAGTCTAATCCTGTATTTTCATATCATTTCACAGTGTGTAGTCAATTTCTGATCAGTTGCAGGCAGACATACTTGCAAGTTTCAAGAACTTTCATAACTTTTATGTGGCATGGATAATTTCAAACCTCGCCCCACTCCCATGACAGGAATAGAATATATGGATAAGCAATTGAATTAACTCTTCATGAGATGAGTTGAGTCAGGAAGAATTCCATTTCCTCTCCTGAGGAAATGACTCAGCAGCTGGAGAGTAAAATTTGGAAGCTTTAGAAAGGTCCCTGAGGTCAGGATGCTACTATGTTCTTAAAGCATGAGAAAGACCTCACATTCAGCTTAGTTGTAAAACTATAGTAATGCTGAAGGATGACATAACAGAAAACTTCATTGATTATCAAGATCACAAAGTTTGTTGCATAATTAAACTTTGTATTTGTATATAATTAATAAAAACAGTAAGATGTACAAGATGCATATTTCGGGTACTGAAATTTATATGGATTCCACTCATCTTAGTATTTTAAAATATAACTATAGTTCTAGGTGTTCTAATATTTTTTATTTATGTAAAATTGTGCTATTATTTTCTAATGCAATTCCATACTTAAAGTAGGAATGTAGATACATACGCGTGGGCCTAAGGAAAGAAACGTAGTGTGAACAGTAAAGAGGTATCATGTTAGGAAGTTCTTGAAGTAAGACCATTTCATATGCCACTGATTACCCAAAAAAAAGAAAAAAAAGAAAAAAAAAGAAACCAGACTCACCGCTCAGCTCCATTTCCTGTAATGTAACAATAATATGATATTAAAGTGTTTTAGCTAATAGAGTTTTTATAAGAAAATATCTATTTCATCATTCCCTATACCACCTTGGAATGCAGATTATTACAAAGTGCAAATTGAATGTCCTCATCTCCACATCTCCAACGAACTATCAGAATGTAATTAATAGTGCTCAGCTTTTAGACACCATGTAAAGCTATAGGATATTCTAGTCTGTTTTAATACATGAAAAACTTCAAATAGTATTTAACTATATTACATGATAATAAAGCCTCAATCACTGACTTAAATTTGGAAATCTGTCTTCTCTGAAAAAAAATCTTTCCCTAAAGAAATCTCTAATATTTTAACCATTGTAAATACATACTATTTTATGATTTTTATCATCTAATAAAAGAAAGTGTGAGCTTGTTCACTCAAGTGTCGGGTATCCAGATTTTGCCCATAGCAGGAGTAACGTTGCCCAAACTCATTCAGCGAAACAGCCATATTACAAATATAGATATATAGTGATTTCATTAAAAAGAAATTCCTTTAACCAAAAATTTAATTTATCTAGAAATCTATACCTAGCATTCTGTAAACTTTTCTTATTGACTCTTACACAATTTATATCTTAATAAATTAAAAGATAATTTAGAAAATGTCCTGTCAAGATGTACATATGGAAACGATACTTTAGGACCTGAGCTGTCATCTGCTTTACACACACCATTAAAGAGCTTCATTAATATGAGCTTGTTGCTTAGCAATCAAACACCTTTCTACCTTGCTACTGAATAAGATAGGTAATTTGCAGTTTTCTAGTTATAATTTTCCCAATTAATGGTTGGAAGCTAATAGGTTATAGATAGAATATGCATCATTATATTTATCCAAGTGCATGATTAGAAGGCCGCAAAAGGAAAATGGCCCTAAAAAGACATCAAACATGGACAAATGTTGGGAAGGGGAATGGAAGTAGAGTGAAAAATATTCCTCAGTTGTGATACACTAATTTAGGCAGATAAAATCTATAAGAGAAAGAGAAACCACAGAAGCTTTTAATGAGCTCTGGAGCAGATGAGAGATTTAGGAAGCAAAGTTCCTCTAGTTTGGGAGTTCCAGCAAACAAATAAAAGATATCTGCCAGATTTTGAACCTGCAGGGACTTAAAGCTACATAAAGTGCTCAACTTGAAATCTCTGTGAATTGGAATTTTCAGAGCCCAGGGGACAGAGAACTGCCAGGAAGAACTTTGTCTGTATCAGGAAGGTAGATGAAGCCTGCTCAGTCTTTTTTTTTTTTTTTTTTTTTAATGAGAAAAGTCCCTTTGGAGAGAGGGGCTTGCATCAAATGCACCACTGGTCTCCCACTCAAGACACTTGCCACATTATGTGGGAGGCTGAAGAACTATACTGCAAAGGACAGAAATGAATCTCACGCCAATCAAAATTCCAAGAGAGCCACACCCAAAAAATAGGACTAAGTCAGGTGTGGACTTGGTTTAAACTATACCTATGGCTGTTTGACCTGCTTCAGTGCTGGGTTGGCTTTAACTCCAGTCATTCTTTTTACTAACACAGCACAGGCAAATAACATTTTTTCAGGCAGAAAGGAACTTTCTCTGATGCTAGAGATGCTCTTTATCTTGATCTGATGGGTGGGTGGTTTCATTTGGCAGTGTATGTATAAAATGTTATTAAGGTTAAGATTTTAGTGTACTTTCTTTTCAGTCCTCTGTACTATGTATGTTACCTTTGATGACTATAATCAAATTATTTTTTGTTCCTTGATTTTAATGTGATCATATTAAACTCATTTCTTCCATTCTGTTAGCTTTATTTTAAATACACTATTTATTGTCCTTTATTTCTGAATTGTTCATTAGTACTATAATGGTATTGGGTTGGTTCTTATTTTGCTTTCATAGCTCTGCAAACTTATTTCAACACATTCTTTTATCAGTTTGTATTTGAACAAAATGATTTACCAAATACATATTACATTCAATTTGTCTATGAAATAAATCAGAAAATGTGAATCTGCTTCTGTTTCTTAAAATTATACTTTCTCTTCCTGATTGGATTTCTCAAATATATTTTCTGTGTTTTGCATATTCTCTCTCTCTCTCTCTCTTTTCTTTTTTTATGGGTTTAGACATTCATTTTCATGAAAAAAAAAGGAGATAAATTCTTTTTGAATTCTTTCCCATCTTTTCTGGAACCAGATTCTTCTAACTATCAAGCCTCAGTTTGAATTCTACGTTAACCCACTTTTTTTTTTACCTGTTGGGTTTTCTTTAATAATGATAATGTCTTCAATTTGCATTTAAGTCCTATTCCTATAAATATACCTATACCTATATTAGCGGATTTTTGTTTCCCTTCCACATCAGGCTCAACTAAGAATAAATTTACAATTCTAAGCACATAGCCCATACAGTGCTTGCATCAAAGATTCTTAAGCCGTCCCAGGAAACAAACTCTTGGAAAATGTTAATAAGGGTCTCATGAATCTGCTTTGAAAGAAAAATATAGCAGATGTTTTAATTCTGGAAAGCATACTGTGACTTCAAGAATCCTTGTATGTTGACCTAAAGTATTTTGAACATTGTTATTTAAAATTATAGCTCTTAGATCTTTGGTTATTTCTGCTTATGATATAATTATTTAGGTCTTGATGACTCTGTGCCCAGGAAAAATGATACAGTAAAAACTTGGGACAACATAATAATAGAAAGATGTTCAGGCAATGGTGATATTATAGCAACAATAATAATCCTTACCCTGATATTTAATGGAGTATTTCTTTTCCCATATTATTCCTTTTGACAGGTTGAGGTGATAACTCTAGTAGTCTTTATAGTTTCTAAGAGTCAGACCTAAATGAACATAAACTTGGTCTAAATAAATGGTAGAATATGGCCTTGTAATTATGGTAATTAACCAAATCACTATCTTAAGAAGCCGTGTCATTTAGTTTATTTCCTCTCTCATCCCCAAGTCGTTGACTACATCATTATTGTCCCAATTTTAAGGTCTGTTGGGAAAAACTCCTGGGGAGGTGACAAGTATTGATGAGCTCATGGACACTTTAGACCACAAAACAGAGCATCACTTGCTACCACAACCATCCAGAGTTTGACTGAGAGTCCACTTTCTTCTCCACAGCTCTTATAATAATGAAATATGAGTTCAGTCTGTGATCTTAAAGAAAAGGCTCTGATTAATTAATTTATTTGTCAGTTCAAATTCAAACCCAGCCTGATAGATTCCTTTAGATCATGAAATCTTCCAAAATGAAAAGAAAATGTCATTGTGAGTTACATATCCCCTCTCCTCTCTGCCTCCATCTTAGGATGCACTAGTTCCATCATCAGTGTCTCCTCTCTACTCAAAAGAAACTGTGTTTAGAGTCAGCTTTTGAAATGGAATTTCATCATGCTTCAATGTGAAAAGTTTTACGTTTACTGTGGAGGAATGCCCTAGAAAAGATACCAATTTGCTTTTATGACAAATGACCCCCCTTCACTCCCATCTACTAATATCTCAATAGATATAAATGTAATCATCATTGCATCATCTGGAATGGTTTTTCAAATATAGTTCTACATTTGGAAATAGCTTTTAACAAGTTTATTTTTTTCTACCATGTCTTCTTTTTGTTTAATGAAATTAAAATAATCTGAATAATGACCCTATGTTATAGATGAGGAAGAAAAGTTTATCCCTAGTTTCCAAGATTAAAAATGCAAAACAAACTAAATTTAAAGTGGTTAAATTTGTTAAAGATATTGTAGGCTAATAAACAGTAAAGATGGGACTGAAACATTTTCTCAAGTAACTGGCATTTAAAAGTTAAGTACATATGCACTATACTAATAAGATTGTAATTTCTGAATACTTTTCACTAAAAATTTTTATATTAAAAACAGATTGCTGTCATAAAAACCAATAAATCCAATTTTTACAAGACGACATTGAATCTATCTTGATTTCTGGGTTTATATTTAAATATTTCTGAAAGGTAGTTTTGTCAAACTAGTGTTTTCTTTAAACAGGGGGACAAAGACAGGTAAACTAATTTACTTCCCTTCCAATTAAGTGATCTACAATCAATTTTGTTCAAGACTTCTCGCCTGAGCTTAACAATCCCAAATTAAATGTGATTTATAAGTTTTTTCTTCTGTTTTTAAACATTAAGGCATAAAAAAAGCACTATGACTTAGCATTTTTCTACTCTTATTTATGAGTGGTTAATTTGATTAAATAATTTATTGTCATTAATTATTAATCACATTGATGTGCTTAAGTAATAATGTGATTTAATTAATTATATAATTAATTGAAATCACAATTAAAGTGATTTTCATAGAAAAAATGTTTAAGCAGAAATCTTTGGAATAACTATTACAATATTTAAATATGCAAATAGATGACAGATATTAATTTTTACATATATGAAATGGAAATTTGGGAATATAAAAATTACAGTTTAGAGCCAATGAAATTTCTGTGCACATGTGTATTTCTAATTAATCTTTACTGTGGATAAATTTCTTAGTATTCTCTAGTTGTATTCTCAGTAATTGGTATTCTTTTTCTGATATGTAGAAAAATTAAATATAGTTGTATGTCATAATAAAAGACTAAAGTAATACATGATATGATACTTTCATTCCAATATTATATTTCACACATTTAAAGAAGTTAATTATGCACAATGCCAGCCTTCAAACATCCCTTTTCCATGCCAAAAATTATTAAGTGTGTCCTGAAGGCTAAAATAAGAGATGCTCTATATTTAAGATCTTTAGTAAAAGCAACTTTCTCAAAAAAGTTGACCAACTAGTCAATTTCCTAGAACAGTGATTTGAGGATAGCACTTCTCAAATTGGAGTCTGACCTCTGAGGTTCATGAGACCCTGCCAGGAGTCTTTGATGTCTTCCTTTTTCAATTTTACACACTTAAACCAACACAACCTTTTGCAACAGATTGCATGTAAAATGAGATATCTTCTATTAAGGTAGAAATTAAAGAAATTTTCAAAGATGTAACATATTATCATATTTCTTATTACGTTTTTAGCAATGTAGAATTGTAGCCATTTCCATAACTATTTATGTTAACATTAATGTTAATCTTAAATTAATTAAATATTTCAACATTCTTAGTATTAATATCTTTTATGTAAATATTGATACATCTAATACACATAAACAAAATATCTTTGGGGTTCCTCAAATATTTTAGGAATGTAAAGGGCTTTGAGATGAAACAAACAAACAAAAAACATTAAAACTGTTCCAGGAGAATTTTATATTCTATTTTCTCAACATCAATGTAAAAAGTGTTCAATATCATCTTCAAAATCTCTAAAACCAGTTATTACTCCCAAATTATAAAACCGATTCTATAAAATGTAGTTTTCTAAAAATGGAGATGTTTATCCTTCACAAACCATAAATAACTCAATTAGAATCAGCTCACTGATTGGAATAAGGAGTAAAATTGTTATAATTAAGAAATAAGATAAAAGTATCCAAACTGAAAAAAAAATTACTTTTAAAAAATTTCAATCCAAAATCCTAAGAGATAATTTTGACTCCTAACTCCCTCACAGTCATTCAACAGATTGTGTCAGCGCTAATATCAATATACAACCCAAACCAATACAGTTTTACTATCTTCACTGTTAACACCCATCTATACTCCTAACCTTTTCACCTAGGCTACTAAAAAAGTTTCATTTCTGATCTCTCCCTTGCTCCCCTTCACCTTGCATAAAATTATTTATCCATTCACCAGAGTAGTATTACTAAAACAAATAAAATCATTCCCTTGTATGTTCAAAATCATAGTAATTTATCATCATATACAAAATAAAAAAATCTTAATCTCATAGCCTACGGGATCTAAATGAATTGGTTCCTGCTGTGTTTGACTGATTCCAGAATATCCTTAGTGCTTTATTTCTTATTTTGCAATGTTTGAAGATCTTCCCAAACAGTAATAGTCTATTTCCTTATCAAACAAACTTGGATTGGTCTTTTTACTTACTTTACTCACTAAAAGGCTGCAAAAAGAGTGTCTGACAGTTTCACACCTAGAACACAGCAGACTCTGCAAGTTTTGTTCTCTCTCTTGGACCTGAACCTCTGCCATGCAAGCCGTCCCGGTGGAGACCATCCTAAACCAACAGCCCCCAGGTGACAGCAGATATCTAATCAAGCCCAACAGAGACTGAATGATCTAGGCCTATAGACTTATGTAAAATGATAAATGGTGATTGTTTTAGGCTATTCAGATTTTAGAGTGACTAATTCTGCAGCAATACCTAATGGATGCATCTGTGTCTCAAACTCATTTCCTATAATGTCCTTCCTTGAAGTCATGCCTCATGCCTGTCTTTGGGACTTGTACCTGCTGTTTCTCTATCTTCAGTGCTGTTATGTGAGATTTTTCTATGAATTTTCCTCACTTTCTGCCTTGTATTCATTTATGATCTCCTCAGAGAGGGTTCCATAACAATTATCCTTATCCCTCACCATGCTATTTTTTCTATAACAATTATCCTTGTCTGATATAGAAAGTATTATTTTTTCATCTTCTCCATACTATGACATAAATTCAATGAGGGCAGAGATTTTGTGTACCTACGGCTTAAAATACATGGCACATGCCCTCAATAAGTGAATTAAAGAAAACTCTGGTAGTAAAAAAACTACATACTTTTATATTTAGGAGCTATATGTTAATGACTATATTATGGTAGAAAAATAGTAAATTTTATGTTCTTCAGAAATATATTCATATAACAATACTAACTCAAACAAGAACCCTAGAGAAAATTTAGTTATCACCAAAGACTGCTATGACAGATCAAATAAAAGTATTACGATCATTCTGAGATTTGAGGTCACCATTTTAAAAGAATAATGCAAAGACACATCAAAAGTTTTGATGTTGGGGTTGGGAGATAATGAGAGGAAAAGTCGTATTTCAGAAAATAATTTGAATAAATATGTAACCAAATTTGTATGCTTATTTTAAACAGTTTCAAAGCAAATTACAAGTTAAAACTACTGATGCCACATAGATGACTTCTCCCTTATTAATAAAAATGATGTACAACATGCCATAGTTATTCAATCAACAATTCCCAGAGATCACCTTGGATGTAGAGTCTGAAATAGATCTGGGATTGCCTCACTTGGATATTAAGCTTTATGGAGCAGCAACTATTCATTTGCTTCTACTTTGAATCAAAGGACAGTGCTGCAGACACAGTACATTTTCAGCAAGCCACCCAGGAATAGGCAGTGATAGCTTCATAAATGCCTGTAAAAACTGTGATACTTAATCTCTGAATATTTCCCTCAGTGTCCTCAAGTTATTCAAGTCTCTCAATGTCATCATTATAACATGGGAACAAGGCTCAGGATAAGGACATAAACCCAGTTGAAGCAAATATGGATTTGTGTCTTAACAAAGTTTAATTTTAGTTTCTTTTTCTCTTTTAAACCTGAACAGATTCCTCAACAAAGACTGGTAGCAAATTTTGCCCTAGATTAAAGGTTAAGGAGATAGGAGTATAGTTATTTTAATTTTACTATGAAGAAAAAGAGAAATATTTTTAAAACAAATACAAATTTTGTTTGCCTTCTGTTACATACCCAATGCCAACATCGAATATACTGAGGATTAAAAGAAAATTTGGCAACTCCCATAGCATTTTATACACTACACTCTTTTACAGGATTTGGAATAGCCAGCATGTCACGATAATTATAAAATATATTTTAAAATTATCTTACAGAAATAACTTTGATTTGAGTATCTCACCACACACACACACACACACACACACACACACACACACACACACAGAAATGTTCTTGGCAAAAGAAATAATAGAAAACAATTTCCTTATGTTACCTTAATAATACTAAGTGTAACAATTTTGGAAATTTAATGTTTAATTGCCATTACCTTTTCATTTTTCAAGCTGATTATTTTCATGTTATATATTGTTAATTTTTTAAATTTAGAAATCATTTATTGACATTTTGAAGGTAAAAACTGGTGAGGGATAGGGTGTTAAAATAACTCTAGGTACCTAGCTCAAATGACCGACTAGATCCCATTAACCAAGACATAGGTAGAGGAACAGATTTGAGATTAAAAAAAATATATATTCATTTTGATAATACTATGGAATTTTAAATGCCAACGAGATACCTAGAAAGAGAAGTTCAGTGAACAGTTGAAAATTCATAGCAGTTAGTCTTTGGAAGAAGGTCAGGACTACTAAAGAAAAGAGAATCACCTTTGTTTATAGTTGAAACTACATGATTGTAATCAATCTGCTAAGAGAAAGGGAGAGCTGAGACATTCATGGAGATGAAGAAGTGGAAGCAGCAAATGTAGACAACTCTTTTAAGAAGTTTTGCAGTGAAGAAGAGGGAAGAAATATTTGGCAGATGATTAGAAAAGAAAGATCATGTGCAGTTTGTTTTTGTTTAATTATATTATACAAAGCAACTACAATGGAGCTTGTTAAGGAAACTTGTATTGAGAACTTTGTGTCTCAAGATATCACTTGATACCTAGCAGCTGTCACACTCATCACAATCCCGGGAAGATTATACTTGAACCCCAAACTCACAGCAGTATCTCATCAATTTCTTCCTTATTGTCTCAGGTGGGACATAGTCTTAAGTGGGCTGAGAACTGCAGCTTTTAATGAATAGGAAACTGGTTTAAAAATGCCATCACAAGTGCACCTCAGGTTCATTTCATTTTTAGTTGGACTGATAAGCTCTTCAAAATTTCTTCTTTGCTTTTACTTTGCTGAGCCTCTCACCATAGGCAATCTGCCCGCTGCTGTCAACCTCTTGCACAGGAGTTTTCAACCTTTGATGCATATTAGGATCAACTGAAAATCTTCTTAATAAATAGCAATATCCCAACCTTGTTTTATTCTACTCCTATTGACTTAATTCCAGACCTCATTTTCTTTCACCTGGGCAAATAAAACAGCTTCCTACCACAACCTTCTAAATCCCAACTCTCAAAATCTCAGCTTCATAGAATTCTTGGGTAAAGCATTCAAAAGAAGCATATGATCTTGTCACATCACATCTCTGCTGAAACCTTTTAATAGCTTTTTATTTCCTTTGGTAGATAATTTTTTTTATCTTTACTTATTCATTCTCCTGTGATCTCCTTTTCATTATGTAGATCTGAGTTACAGACCTGTATCTTTTGCCTACTTTCTGAAGAGCTTCTTTGAATATTTCTTGCAAAGTAAATCTACTGGCAAAAATTTCCTCATTTTTTGTTTGTCTGAGAAAGTCCTTATTTCTCCTACATTTTTGAAGGATAATTTCACAGGTTACAGAATTCTAGGTTGGTGTTTTTTTTTTTTCAACACTTTAAATATTTTGCTTCACTCTTTTCTTGCTTGCATGGTTTGTGAAGAGCAGTTAGATGTAATTCTTATCTTTGATTTTCTATAGGTAAGGTGTTTCTCTCCCTGTGGCTTTTTTTATTTTTAATTTTTTGACGTTTGAATTTGATGTACCTCTCCTTTTGCTGCTACTTTATACACCTGTGCTACTGGACCATGTCTTTAAGGTAAGGGCATAAGAGGAGAAGAATGCACACTAAAAAACAGAAACAAAACAAAAAAATCACCCCTCTATAGGTAGTTTTCCTGATTTTGACTCCCTTTCACAATCCACCTGCTCTTATATATTTTTTATTCTCCTGAGATAATTACTTTTTAGCATTAGTTAGAATCAATAGGAATAAATACCCATATGGTGCCAGGTTGGAAGCAGAAAACCTCAGTATAGAGATTTTAATTTCTGATGAATCAGATGATTCTGAATATTTTACTTGTTTCATTGAAGATATTTTTACAAAATAAAAGCAGTCACACTTTATGGAAAATGGCTGAAAGACTAAGGAACCAAATAAAATAGATTCTAACCATTTTTATTCCAGAGAAAAACATTTCTGGGTGTATTTTAATGAAATTTTAACTTTAACCATGAATACTTTATTTTCAGAAAATTGTCTTTATTATAGAAATAAAAAAGACCATGTAATTTTATAGATAAATATCTCTCATCCTGTTATCATAATAATGATGAGACAATCCATAATATTGATAAAAATTTATAAAATACTGAGTCAGAAAGATAATAAAACCATAAATGTGATCCTATATATGTATTTTTTCATTTGCTTACACACACTACTCATTACAATTCTGAGACTTTTCTTAATAAGAATTAACATTGTCCTTTCTTAGATTCCATATACATATAAAATTAATTCATGTTCCCATCCATCTTTTGCTAACAATCCAAACAAAAATAGGTGCAGAATGTAGCTAAGGCATTATTATAACAACTGAGCATACCCTCTAAACAGATTTAAAGAACACATTTATTATTAATCTTGATGTTACCAAGCATATTGAATGTTTTTTTTTTTTTACCAGCTACAAGTAATTGAACTTGTATAACCATTGTATGTGCAAATACTAAGAATTAGACACATTGTTGATTAATGTAGTAGATGGCTTGAGGTCCAAGGCCTTAAAGCAGTGCTAGTAATCTGCTTATATATTAAACATAAACACAATACATAAAGCAAGCTTTGAAGTCTTAACTTTATATTCATCCTTTATTTAGTTGTTTAGAACATAAACTTAGCAGTTGTCCACATCTACAATTCATTTTGCAATTCTGTTTTTAAAAAGGACCACTCATTTGTATTTAATAATTAGCAACATTTTATTAAAGTAAAATGTGTACTTCATAATTATTATAAGTTTTAAAATTGTGAGGTTAAAAAATATAATTTCTTGACTTCTAGGAATATAAAATGTAATTAAGATGAAAAGTCATACACTGATGAAATATTTCATCATTGAACCAGGTATGATATCTTAAATGGCCTTAGACAACTAAAATTCCATCACTTAATTTTTTTCTCATCAACCAAATGAGTTTGACTCTGCATTTTGAAGTCTTCAAAAGCAGTTGCCAAATTAGTGGTTGAAACTTAAGTATCACACACCAAAAAAGGATGGAAGAAGAATTATTGTTAGCCCATGTCTATAAAAGGCTTAGAATTTTCTAGTTAATAAGAAGCTCATTAGTCAACAAGGTAAAGAGATTATCTCATCCTAAAGTTAACATATAGATATTTAATTATAATTATGTATTTTATTAATAAATGAATAATATATTATGTATAATATAAACTATATAGAATTAGAAAGTGATAATACTACACTACCCTATACTGACCAAAGCACACCTGAATATTGTAACATCTGTGTTTCATTTAAGAAAAGATAAAATCTTTAATAGCAAAGGCACTCAAAATATTTCAAGTGAGAAATGGGTGAAAGAAGATATTTAAGAATGGGCATAACTTATTTTTCAATTAGTTGAAGGCTTTTATTGGGTAGTTTCAATAAACAAAAATTGCACAATCATAGAGACTTAAAAAAGATGAATAAGAAGAGATGAATACCTTTTTTCAGTTTGATGTACTGTGGAATTTTTGAATTGGATATTACTTTTTAAAGTATATTTATAGTCAAGTAATTTTAGAAAAAATGGAATATCAAACACTCTCAGAAATCTCCAACATATTTGTATATTTTAAGAATCTAGGAGATCCTGATGAAATAAAAACTATTTAATATTGTTTAACCCAGAATATCCCAAGCTGGTACTTGAATATGTCCCCTTCAGTCCAGAAGACACAGAAAGTGTGCCTGGTTCCCATAGAAAAGACATAAGGGTGAGACTCTGACTGAAGCTTACCTTGAGGGCTGAGGAAGGAGGTAGAACTCCAGTGGAGGTGGCCCATACTCCTAAGGTTTGGAGGCTAAAGTAGCAGGTATCTTACATTGTCCAGAATTAATATTGTAAAAGTTGTATGCATGAGCCAAGCAATCTGACTGTTACTACAAGGTCCCAAAGTGTACATCACCTATATTAAGAATGGTGTTAATGGAAGGTGTCCACAGATGAGTTTGCCAAATTTTATAAGTTAAGGGCACAGTCCTTCACAAAACTGCCTTCATTTCAAATACTACCTGCAAATTAGGCATCCAGGGCTACTCTCACTTCTGACCAGCAGGCTACAAATTTTGTGCTTCCACAATAATCCTAAGATTAAATAGCTTGCTAGAAGGATTCACAGAACATAAGAAAGCACTATATGATTGCAGTTTTATAATAGCAAAATGAGACAAATTGAAATTAGCCAAAGAGAGACATTCATTGTTAGGTAGTTAGATGTGAGTAATAGGGAAATAAAAGAACAAAGTCTCAGTTCAGAGACTGCCCAGAGACCACCCAAAGAATATCCCATTTTTAGTTAAAGAATCACTCCTGCATCCTAAGAGAAAAAGGACTGGAGGACCATAAACCTATAGCTGGTTTAATCTGACTACAAATGTACTACCTTAACCTATCCATAACCTTAGCCTCATTATATCATTATTATAACATCAGGCTTATGCCTGGAAAGTTCATGAATCTAATTATAACAGACTGAATTCTGGGTAGCCACACGCGCAGTAGGCAGAGAGTTATATGGCAGCCAAATGTCAATCAGAATGACCTCACAAACCATGCACCTAGGAATACCATTGTAACCACCCATTGTGGCCCTAACATATTACAGACCTCCTCACTTCTGGTTGTTACAGCCATCTTCACTGAAAACCCACTCCTCTCTTGGAGTATAGACTGTCTTTTATCTTTTATCTTTTCATCACCCAAATTCCACAGGGCTACAGCATTCCTTAGCATAGCCCATCTCCTTTTAAAATGTATTTTCAATAAATCTTACTTCTAAATCTTGCTGAGCTGTAATTCTTTGCTGCATCAGTAAGGAAGAACCAAGGACACCTGCCCCCACTCCATGCCGCTAGGGTGACACAGGATTTCACATCACTCCAGTGGTAACATCATAAAGTGAAGTCTGAGAGGATTCCAAACATGAAGCTTTTGTCCTCCTCAGGAATCTGTTACCCTCCCAGCATCAAAGTATGACAATACTAAAAAAAAAAAAAAAAAAAAAGCTATTGTCAACCAGGGAAGCCCACTCAAGCTTCACTGTCCAGAGTTTTATTGAGGCTTCTTTGCATGATTGATTGTATCATCAGTCACGTGGTTAAATTCAATTTCCAACCCTTTTCTTTGCAGAATTCAGGTTGTTATAACTTGGCTGATAGACCCAACTCTCTAATCCATAGTTAGACTTCCTGGCAAGGCCAGCCCTCAACCTGAGTCATTTTCTTAGCATAAGCTATCCATGATCACCGCATTAGTATAACCTTTCAATTGTGGTTTGAGTGGCCCACCATGAATAATAAAGACATTTTAATCACTTGGGAAATTTCATGGGTTTACAGGTTACCTCCCAGGAAGCTGGGACAAATGCCAGTGAAATTCTTTGTTATACAAGAAGCAACTTTGAAGAATCAAGAAAGTGTCCCATGAAACAAGGAGCCAGTTTTTGGACGTCTATCAAATGGTGGATTTCAATATCAAACAATAAAGGTAACATTCAAAACATAAATTTTGATGCTTTTGCCCCAAATTGTGCTGCCCTGATCCTGGGTAGAGGAAGTGGGGTTAAGATGGAACAAGGAAGAAGGAGGAAATTATAACCTCTTTTTTCACTGCTGACTTCGAACATTGATTTCTCAGGGAGCTCTGAGAGACAGGAGATTTTTTTAATTGGAATAGTGATTTATATTTCTTTTACATTGGGCTTGGATGTTATTTTCGGAGAATGTGATTGAGACTGACTGGAAAACTTTGCCCTCTGCCCTTTATTTTCTCCAACGACAGAGACTACAAATTCAATACAGTAGACTTAAAAAAAAGAAAAAGAAAAAAAGAATGGTGGGAGGAAAAACAAAATTATTTTATGATTTCACCTTTCATGGTTCAGCTAGTTCAATAAACTATTTGTAAATGAATTTTAATCCCTCAGGAAATTGTAATTTAATTCTTATTGTCTGTGCTCCAACTTGCACTTGCATATCCACATGCACTTGGTGGAGATTGTTGTAAGGTAACACAATTGCCTCACTTCAAACTAGATTTTATAGATTCCCTCAAACTATGAATTTCTACCATCAAGTGTAGATACGAGGGTATCACTGTGACGTGGGGGGTGGATTCCTGGAAGTGGTAACAAACTCTCGTCACTCCTCCAGTTGTTGATATTGGAGTTTATATTGCTTTTTTCACTGAATGTGAATTTTAAAATCATATGGCTACGTTTAACAGCAAGTATTTATATATAATCCACTGTGTCAGAATATGCCAATTTTTTTCTATATTAATTCATTTAATTATCACAATAAGTTAATAAGTGGGTCCGTTTATTATCGGCATTTTACTGAGGAAACTGAGACAGAAAGGTTGAGTAAATTTTCCATAGTCATACAGCCAGTAGGTCTTAAAACTAAAATATTTATCCAAATACATTATCACCAAAGTCTGTGCAATTAACCACTGTTGTGCTGCATCTTATATCATCTTCATTGCATTATGAGTGTAAAATATCTAAAAAGTTAGTCAATTATATGGTTACAGCACAAAATGAAACAGCAAGTTAACGAAGATGGGTGCCGTGTAGCAACCCCGATCTTATGCTTATTTTTATGATGCTTTTGTACTATGGGATTGTTTTACAAACGTTTGTTTTCTTTTGTTTTAATTCAAGGCAACCTTTATTCAAAGAGAGTCTTGTGTAGAATCTGCTGTATAAAACTGATGAAAGTGTCAATATGCTGTTTATCACTAAAATGGGAAATCAGACCCTTGCCTGCCCTGCTCCTCACTGGTTTTGTCTTGCAGAACATCTCTGCTTTTTTCATGCTTCACTTTCTTTAGAGTTACCTTTTCAACGTGGCGTCTATGACACCATACATCTCTAATTCTAATCTTACTCATATTATCCTATTTTTTTTATCTTATTTTTTTTTTTATCTTATTTTGGTACCCATACTTTTTCTCTGCTCACACTTTAAAGATATGGTAAAGTTTTAGGTGGCAGCACTACATGGGTGAAAAATTGAGCAAAGGAAGTGGTATTTGAAAGATGTGGAAGATGAGTAGTAACTGAAGAATGAGGAGGAAGTGGAGAATAGAGAATGATAATTACCTCAAGAAGGAGTATGCTAGGTAGGAGTTAAATCTGGTTATGATGCTGCCAAAGTGAGATGAGAAGAGAACATATATCTATCATAAGTAACATATACCTTTCTTATTAATTAAAGTACTGAGTATTTTTACTTTCTTCACTGTCTTTAAACTACAGAATTACAGCATTCTCAGTGGGACTTAAAGTCATTTTTTAATGAGATAAAGAATCATTGAACCTAATTAACCTGTCATTAAGAAAACTAGAGAAATTCAAGAATATACATACTTTTTACTTGGGGTAGAGAGAAAGGCAAGGGAGATAGACTTCCTCATTCAACTGTGGGAGTCAGTATACTACAACTGGAAACAAACACAACAACATTAATACATAGCTCTTCCAGTGTTCCATGACTCTCTTATGCATATTTGAAGTGAATACAATTCAGAATTCAGTAGATGTAGACTTGAGAGATGATGGTCAACATTTTCTTTCCTTCTGATTACTTCTTAAGCTGCTCATAGGAATAGCGAGAGACTGTGTCCCAAATATAAAGCTATAGGAAAGAATCTTTTTTTAATGGCTAGATAACAACTGACCAGTGAATTGTCAATTCATCTTTACTGGTTGGGAATGTGAAAAACATGAAGTGATAGGACTTGCATTTAAGGATGGAACTAGAGCTATGCAAAATGGAGGATAAATATGTGTTCAAATTATTAAGCAAATTTAAAGTATATTAACTATTTAGAAATCTCTAGTTTATATTTTATGGATATGGAATATTAAAATATATTCTATAACAGCATATAACTGTATAATTATATAGAATAACATTTTGTAATAGTGAGACCAATTTTCTATATTACCTAAATGTTTATATGATATAACAATGCTCTTAGGAATTCTTATCAAACATGAATATGAACAAAGTATTGTAACATAATAAGCTTCTACTCTCCTAAAAACCACATAGACTGTCAATAATTATAGTGTAATTACATATGTGAAATATATACACATTCACACACAAAACACATATGTGCATATATGTGTCAACAGTCATATGATGTTTTATTACAGTCATAAGAAAGCTTCATTATGTTATAGCTTTCTATAAAATAAGTATTATTACTTAAATTTTATCACTATCAGAAAATCACCTCTTACATTATGGCTTATGTGGGAAAAAATAGCTTTTGAATTCACTAAAGTGCAAAAACATTTTTCAAAAGGCAATAATCTTCTTTAAATAATGAATCTTAGTAGTAGCAGTGCAAGAAAATATCTGAAAGATGGTAAAATAGATATTTTAGCATTATATCTATATGTACAAAGTAAGGCACTGATCTTAACTGTCAGTATAGATTTTTTGTTTCAATTTATAAAGACCAAATTCCCATTTTTGAAGTGAGTTATCATTGCATATCTTCATTTAAGGTCAAGCAAAATTTTGAACATGTTAATCAAAGAGAATACTTATTGTCATATCTCACTTCTGACATTTAAGAAAAACTCTTCATGCAAATTAAGTATGTGACTAAACTACCAAGAGAGTATATCAAATACTTAACACAGAATACAATGAACTCCTCTATATTGACTGAAGTCCTTCATGTGTCTCCTCTCAAGTGTAAATTAGACTTAGATTTCTCCTCTTTGAAGTAGTGTTACTCTTGTCCACATGCTGCTTAAAGCATACTGATGTCTATCATGAATCAAAATTAAAATATTTCCAAGCACAGGATTTTTATTCCTTATAAAAATATATTTAATCCAGAAGGAATATTAAACTTATCAAGCTATTTTGTGTAACTTATAATTGGCTTTTTAAAAACTTGAAATATCAGTACATTTTTCCCTAAGATCATCTTTCTCAAATACTTGACTTTGTTATTATTATCTCTGATTTTTAATGATTAACTACGTATTTTGCTCTAATTTACAGTCTATTTATTAGACAAATTGTACCTCATCAAATATAAACCTTAATTAGATGTAATTGGGATGGAAGTGTTCTCAGTCCTGTTTTATAAATCTTAAAGGCAGGAGATAATGCCAAATTAGCACTAAAACCCATGCTGTTATGTACCTTTCTCTCTGCAGCAGTGTCCTTGGCCAGGAGATTCTGGCAGACAGATATTACAACTGCTTACTCTCATCAGTTTGCATTGCTAGAGTGACCACTCCAAATCTAAGAGTCTTTTATTTGTCTAAGGGTCCATTAGCAATCATGTACCAGAAAATAGTACTTTGTTTAATAAAAAAAAAAAAAGTGTTTTTCCAAACCCAAATAAATAAGTAAAATCAGATTCCTAGATAATGTTAGAATATCAGAGAGAATAGAGCCTGCTTTTTTTCTGGTTTAGCAAATATTTGTTTAGCTCTTACTATGACCTATTATATCACTGTGTGGTTAACTCAAAAGTGCTCTTGGAGAACCCCTTCAGATTCTATTCCTTCCAGTCTAGGATTTATCTTTAATCATATTATTTTTTTCTCTTTTCAAATTTAATTGTCCCTTAATGCACTAGAAAGCATCACATAATTTCCAAGAATAATATCATTGCTTAGTTCTATGGGGTCATATCATTAAGTTGTTATCTAATTTTGATTAACAGTTATCTCCTACTATGGTCCAATAAACAGAAGAATAATGAAATGTTATCTCTTATTTTAAATATTACCTTAATTTCTACCAAGTGCTTTATTTGATTATAATTATTCTGGCATCAAAAATAACTTGTTTGTTAATGTTACCCAATATAAGCCCATGAAACACCTGGAAACCTTCAGAAAACACAATAATAAAAAAATTTCTTAACATCTCTATAAAATATCATACTGTTGCAGGTCAGGTTCTCTGGGAAAGATACTCTGAGATGAAGATTTGTGTGCTGGAAGTTTATTAGGGAGTGCTCTTAGGATCAATACCTGAGTGGAAGAAGGAAAATCAAAATTGAGTAGGAAGAAGTTGAGCAGCTATACAGTCACAATAAAGGCCTCTGTAGATCCCTTCAATAATTTTGGAGCTAGGATGGCTTATAGCATTTTCTTTAAAGTACAGTGGCTGGATCTTTATACTCCACAGCATCCAGTAATAGGACACAGAAGATCACAGAAAAGGGGATTTCTTCTTGGACAAGGAAATCTCTTCAGCAATGAGCAATCACCAGAAGAGACAACACTGTGTCATGACTGCCAATGGTCCCAGCATCTGGAGACATGTATGTTTTAATTTTGAAAGGTGGAGGGCAGTGATATCAGCATAGAACACCATAACATTCTTATGTATCTGGATTGAACAGTATTCTTTTTACTTGGATTTTTGGAATTAAGAAGTCAGGACACTTTGCTTACTGAGTATCCAAATACTTCCTCCTTGACATCACAGAAATCTTGGTGCCCTAATTGCACCAACATATAATTCATCTAAATAGTACATTATTTCTTTCCTTCTCTTTTTTCTCCTCCTGTTCTTGATTTTTGTCCCTAATCTTATTTGTGCACTTTGCTTTAAGTAAAGTGAGTAGCAGCCAAAGAAGGGTTAAGTTAGGCATATGTCTCTTGTTAAAGGAAGGAGAGTGTTTCTCCAAAGTCAGAGAGAATGTAATTAAGTGAGTAGCCACTGAAAGATGGACAGTAGTGTGATGCAAAAAGAGAACATGCTGGCTCCCTTAACATAGCAAATACAATTTTTTTTTTCAATTTAAATCTAACTATTTGGGCATATATAGTAGTTAAGATGGATCAATAAAAGTTATTCTGAATAAAAGTTATTATTCATTATAAAATACACCAGTAGAAAAAAAAAAACAAAAAGCAGAATAAATAAATGATTGGGTGTTGAAAAATTTTAAATTTGAAATATTGAAAAAGAGTTTGGGATAAAAGAATCATTGTGCATTAAATTATTGTATCCTATTGAAATGCTCCTACTCAGTGGAGCATCATTGGGCACTTATCTTGAGGAAGGCTTTTAGCTTTGTGAAAAGAGGCAAGTTGGGGACTAGAACCCAAGACCCTGAATATTGAATCAGGGGTATGGCATGTTTCATTGGTTCAACCGAAGTGTAAAAGATTTAGAAATGTCCAGTAAAGGTCAACCAAAAAATAAATATTTTTTTAGTATCTCAGGTTGAATTAGTAAAGTTGGTGATCAAATATGGAGCAGAAGATCACGGATTATCAATAAATCAGAAGAATAAATGGTGTTATGGAATACAAGGGCATTAGCAGGGCTGCGAGAGCATGATACCATTTCTGAAAACACTCTAGCACCTAATATTCAAACACTGAGCTAAGCCAACCTTTCAAGACTTGTCTTCAAATAACAAAGGATGTAGAAGAAAATGTAAGTTGGATTTTTATAGCGTGCTTACAACTGGATATTTGCTAAGCACTCTACATAATCATATCCTTTCATTTTTGTAAAAATTAGGTAGATATAACTATGCTCATTTTATATTTGAGGAAATCAACTTGGGAAGTTAAGTAACTTGTCTAAATGGACATAGCCAGTGAGTGATAAAGCAGATTTCAAATTTTATACTTATAGAATCTAAGGATGTGATTAAGGGGACCATGAACTAATTTTTTTCTCTCCTTTTTTCCCCAGTTCTTTTGAAAAATGACTTTAAAACATACACATAATAAATATTTTATTTCACTTCAAAACTTTAGGATAAATTTTGACATTATTTACAATTGTCAGAGTAGCAATCATTTTTGTCACAATATCTGTAATGTAAACGTCTGCCTGGCAAAATTTGAAGAAAATGTACCAACCAGACTTTATGATTACAGCATGTCTTTATGTATATAGGGCTCAGCATATATTGAAAAATATTGTAGAAAAAAAAACACCAGATACCATTTATACTTATTTCCATATTTACTTGAAATCAAAGGCTATGGTGCTACTATTTGGTTGGCCTGTGTGAAGCCAGCAAAGTTAAAGAAAAATGTATAAGTTTTCAAGAATAGAAAGATCCCATTTGAAAAGGTTGAAACATTACCCAAAAGATTTCATGTGAAGTAAACTTCAGAGTAGGTATTGGATGGTAAATAAAAAATTTGGAGAGAACATGACAAATTTATATATCCTGAAAATGACTTAACTGTTTCATAATTTAAGTAGAAGAAGGAAACAAAACTACTATCTTTACAAAATGATGTCATAACTTCTGAATCACTGGTCTTTCTTCAATATTTTAAAAAAGATCTTGGTAGATTTCTCAACTATGCCACTCCCTCTCATCATGCACCTGCATAAATGCATTAGTACTTCTCAGCAACCCAATTTCTAAGCCTTCATGTAAGAACATGATGAGTATTAAAGTAGAATTTCTACTTTGTGGTGCTTTTTCACAAATAAGAAAGGCAGTTGATATTGTCAAAGCTATGAATTATTTCTTTTCCAAGTAAATCTTGGAAAGAAAAGTCTTCATACTCCGAGCTCACATGGACAATATGTGGCACTGTGTATCACATCTGATTTTGTTATATTTATAAAAGGTGTGATTCCAGATATCTTTGTGACTCATGGCTGTCTATGTGAATATGCTTTGTCATCAATGCCTCTGCTAATGAGATTGAGTATGTTTTTCCTGTAGATATGAAATCTTAACTTCATAGTCATGGGTAGGAGAAATCCTCGATTAAGAAAATCTCTGAAAAAAACTGCAAGACAACATATAATATTCTTGTCTAGTACATGGATGATCAGTGGCTTTTTAAAAATAGGGCATATCTTAAAATTTATTTTTTCATATAAATATTAGTCATTTTGTGAAAAAGGATTACTTAATTTTAGAGTAATTCAAAATGAAAAAAATCTTTCAGTGCTTCACTGTTTTAGATAATTTTGACTACATCAATGAGATCCAGCTTTCTCTTTAAAACCCTGAGGCCACCATTATGGGCGCTGTTAAAGAATCATGTAGTCTTTGCCATGCTGCCACCTGGAAGAGGAGATAGCTCAATTGTGCAAACTTCACAAAGCTAGAAAAAGCACTTCTGCAAGATGGAACTGATAACTACAAAGTCTTGTCAATTTCTTTGTGGACAGGAATCTCCAGATACTTGAAAAGAAAGAATATTTTAAAATATTTCCTTCAAATAACTTTAGAATTGAGATGTGGATTCATAATATCTTCCTTGCTAATAGAGACAGAGTTTGTAATGCAGCCCCTAACCAAGTTGACTTTAGCACTAAGGATATAGGAAATAGGAAACACTCTGACATTAATTCAAATAGTCATGAACAATTCTAGCATTATTTGATACAATTCTACTTTTATCTGAAAAAAGTTAAGTATGAAAATTCTGAGTGTACTTGAAGCTACACTCATTTGTGAATCAGGTTTTGCATTTCCAAGATCATAAAACATGCAAAATATTATATCTGTTTTATATTGATTATTATAAGAAGGAGGTACTTTCAGCAAAGTACCCAAAGAAATCATCACCCAAAAATGCTTCACTGTTCAACACGATGATTCCTCTATAAAATATACATACAGTGTAATTATTAAAATAATATGCATATCATCTTATGATTAATAACAATAATAATCCTATGAGTTCTGATTTTCTCGTATTAAAAATAAGAAATAATTTACTCATGGAGGTTACTTGATTTGCTTAGGGTAATACAATTGATAAGTGGCAGATTCAGGATTCAAACGAGTGTCTTGAGCTCCAAAGCATCACTGTGCTGGTCCCTTAAAGAAAGCTTTAAGGAGGATTAGTGTTTGAACTGTGACTTGAAACGAGAATAGAATTTAATTTGAAATGAAAAGTCATCCATTTAATAGTATGAAAATAAGCAGAGACTAAGAAGTGTGCTTATGAAGACACTGAGTCACCTGATGCAGCTCTTTATATGAGATTTTGAAAAATTATTATTATATCCATCTTATTTTGAAAAATAAGGAAAGGAAGAGCAGATAACATTGGGTTGGGGAATTTTCCACATTATGTTATAATTAACTTAGTTTGAATAAAAGGAAGTATTAGAAAACATATGCTTAGGTTTTAGATATCTTTGGTTTATAATGTTCTAAAAATTAAAGAGAATTTTTAAAAATGAGAAATGTTAAAATTTTGAATACGATTAAAGTTTGTCAGTTTAAATATGTTAGCTTTGAGTTGTTGATAATTAACCACTAATTTTTTCCCTGCATTGAGTCTTTCACAGTCATTGCTGAGAGGCCTCCAACAGGCATTTAGTCCTTCTCCCACACTGGCAGAACTTCATCTCATTCACTTGCTTTCCTCAACCTAAGACTCAGAGGTTCATCCTTATTTGTATAAGTCAGTCATTTAGGTCTCACAGCCTTTAACAGCTATTTATTTAAGCATAGGTATTTATGTCAATTTTGACCAAAAAAAAAAAAAAAAA